>JAUTXW010003673.1:0-615922 GCA_030620095.1 Kuschelorhynchus macadamiae | reverse complement strand
ACAATCATGTTAACTGGTTCGGTTACGTATTACTTGTTTTATCGGAAGCTCTAGCTACGTATATTGAGATAACCCGAAGGAGTTGGTAGAACGATTACGATTGCTATGGAGTTCAAAGATGGCTGGTCATACCGGACACGACCAATGAAATAATGTCAATTATAGAAGAACCCCGTGGTATAATTTATTGAGTAATCTTACATAATTTGATCAATATCTCAAAGAGACGTGAGTTGGAACTATGACTACTCGCACAGAAAAAATAAAAAATTGTCCAAATGAGAACTACATGAGTCAGCAAGAAAAAATTTTCCCAGAAGACACACCACCATTAAAGGATATGAAGACTTGTGGCAAACAGATTTGGCGGAAATGCAACAGTATGCAAATGAAAACAATGGATACCGCTATATCTTGGTGTGCATAAATTGCTACTCCAAATTTGTCTATACTAGGGCGATTAGAAACAAGACAGGGGCTGGAAGTCACTAAAACAATGAAAGACATTTTTAAAGAAGCAAGATATACACCAATAAATCTACAAGCCGATCAGGGAAAAGAATTTTTTTAATAACATATTCCAAAAATCTTGTTAAGGAATATAACATTAATCATTATTCGACGTACAGCACCAAAAAAGCTGCGATAGTTGAACGAGTCATACATACACTTAAAAATTATCTCTATAAAAGGTTTTCAGCTAGAAGGTTCCTACAAATGGATACAACTTTTACCAGTCATAACGAAAACCTATAATAACACAGAGCATCGTACTATTGGTATGAAACCTATAAACGTTAAATCAACCACACGCATTAACGCATACAATTGGATAAAAATAGTACCAAAAGTTTTACAAATTTCGTTTGGGCGATATAGTTCGTATAAGCAAACACAAAAGTGTCTTTGATAAAGGATATAACGCCCTCATGGTCCACGGAACAGTTTAAAATCGCAAAAGTTAACATTACCAATCCACCAACATACCTATTGGAATCAATAGAGGTCAACCTATAAAAAGGATGTTTTTATGAAGCTGAGCTGCAAAAAACAAGTAGTCCGAATGTATATTTAGTAGAAAAAGTACTTCGTCGCCGCAAGAAAAATAATATTAATCAATTATTTGTAAAATGGTTAGGATTTTCAGATCAATTTAATTCTTGGATTGATGAGACAGATATTGTTTAAAAAATATTATATGTTGTAATACATTCAAACCTATCTAAATATGTATATTGGTTAAGGTTACTATTAAAATAAATACCCAATGAACTTCAACTTTGTTTTATTTAAATATGTGTTTATTACAATTATAAACTAGGTTTATTCACAACAATCATCATTCTTGATTATATTTATACCAATCAGCAATCTTGATATTATCTTCATATATGAGTAATCCTCATCAAGCTGGGGCTATATTAATTATTTCTCATACATTATTCCATTATATGCTTGACCACTTTTTTCTCCAAATCGCTCATTCTGATTTCATGTTTTTCAATTCTCCCGAGTACATCCATTTTTATTGTTTCAATATTAACAATTTTCGCTTCAAGCTGCTTTATATCGACACGAACCTTATTAAGTAGATCTGTATTCAGTATATCTGCTATTTGTACGCGTAATCGATGAATTTCTTTAAGCGCATAATCCTGGGTAACAGCATCACTACCCTTAGTCGGTGGGGCGACATTGGTTAAAGATTTTCCCCGCATGTCATATTGACCGTCCGGCGTAACCTTAAATCCAATTCCTATTGATCCCCTCAATAAATGCACTTTTTCACCAGTTTTTGACGTCCAAATTTATCAATTGTGTTGTTACCACGACCCATGTTTATCTAAAAGTATTTTTCACCAAAGTGCAGCATTATAAGGTATAAAATAAAACTTGTAGTCTCTGCGACGTTGCTTACATATTTTTCATTAAGGTTCGATAATATGACATCACTTGTTTCTAGTATCATGTTAAATAGTTTTCTATTATCATAGTTAGATATTTTCCTTGAATGTATCCCAGATCTATGAGTTTCTCTAATTAAATCCAATTAATTGGATAATATTACTTTTTTTTCTATTATCGAGTACACATATGCAAATTCTATTTCCGATTTAATAACACTAAGTATTTCACTAATTTTAAAATAAGTTTGATTTAATAATTCAACCAGTAATATCCAAAGTTTTTGAATTTCTTTAAGGAAATATTCTTCGGGTTACAGTATCACTACCTTGTGAAGGATCTGCTATGTTAGTTAAAGATTTTCCTTGAATGTCGTATTGATGATCAACATTCAACTTAAAACCTATTCTTGGAGGATTGTATACTACTATTTTTTTATTAGCTTTTTGACGACCAAATTTATCAATTGTAATGTTAATTCTACCCATGCTTACATAGAACTGATGTAAAATTTAAAAAAATGTTTGAATTTATATCTGAAAACTGTTAAAAATAACAGAAATAAAAGAAAGGTAATAATAATAATAATAATTTATTTTTTACCTAATACTAAATATTTACAAATTCCTAAAACTATTTATTTACAAATTCCTAAAACTATTTATTTAAAAAAACTTATAGTTCAAACCCAAACACCCTCATTTCCTCTTTTGTTAGACATATATGTCTAACAATGTCTTCCAAATCTTCATCTTCTTCCCCAAAGTCCCCAAAAAAGTCCTCTTCGTCAGACGTGTCTAGGGGGCCTCTAGGTTGGATGCTGTGGAAGAAGAAGAAGATGGGAGAAGCCGCAATCGCCCATTGCTGCCCTTCTTGACTAAACTGCGGCGATGGAGACCGCAAAATGTCAGAAGGGCCAGCTTGATCGGGGACCTGCAAAATCCCCGATGGTCCTGCTGTCTGCGAAATGTGCGGAGATGGATCAGCTGGGGTGGTTGCTGTTGTATCCTCTTGCGGTGGCGTATTAAGCCTTCTCCTAGCACTGGGTGGTGACGAAGTTGGCGATGTTATTTGCTCATACATCACAAAATTATTGCACCAATTACAAAGACCCCTCGTTCCAACTAGCACATCATAGTGCTCACACATAGCACACCTCTGCATCCCATTTATCGAAAATGGCTGGACAATCGCTATCGGCTTTTCTGGTACTGCATTCTTTGCGGAACTAGATTGAGATTGACACTGAGACATTTTAAACTTCTTTTTTATTACACGTAGCTAAATAACGACGAAGACGAACTAATAATTTGCTTGTTTAAGTGCGTGTATATATACAGATTGTTCAAGGTTGTGTTTGCAACGTCACACAGTTATGAGGCGTGTACATTCGTTTGGGGGCGTGTACATATAGATATTTCAAGGTTGCGTTTGTGGGCGTGTACATATAGATTTTTCAAGGTTGCGTTTACAAGGACACACAGAATGCATGTGAATAGGATTTGGGTGTTATTTTCTCGGAGACTTTTTTTGTTTTTTTTTTTTTTTTTTTTTTTTTTTTTTTTTTTTTTTTTTTTTTTTTTTTAAGACTACATTTATTTTAAGGTCCATCTTTAATTAGAACTAATTGATTCTCAAAATACTCTATACTTATATTGATAAATTTAAGAATAAACAAATAACACAAATACATTAATAAAATGATTATTTATTTACAAAATTATTTTTGCATGATACATATAATTGTTTACATTCCTATTTGTTTTTCACAGTTTTCATTCTCTATATCGTCAACATCCATTTTCTCCCATTCTTCAGTATCATCTGCGGTATTGTCTACACGGTCCAAAATATCTGCACCATTTTTCACGACTTCATTGATGTTTTCCGCTGAGACCAAACCATACTTTGATAACAATTCCTTGGGTAAATTTGGTATTTCGACAACATAGCTTTGGAGACCTTCGTCGATCATTTCCACGCAAAACTCGTCTAAGTTGATGGAACCATACAGGTATCTTTCACACAAATGAGCGCCTGACATGAAATTAATTACATCTTTCATGTACTTTCTATATTGACTGACTGTTGATTCAACCGCCGACCCATCATAGGTTGCAAAATGTAATATCTCTTGTGCCGCATTTCTTAACTTATGCGACAAACACATAATGTGAGAATCAAGGTCTTCACTTGGTGTGATGGTACTATTGCTGTCACACATCTTTCAAACACTAATTATTAAAATGTCTGTGTATTCTGATTTGTAAAATAATTACCAAATTGTTAATTAACCCAAACACCCAATTAAGAACCCAAATTAAAAGACGAAAATAATACCAAATTAAGTAAATATTTCTAAATTTTGTTTATTCTATTAAGCACCAAAATTAAAAGATGAAAATAATACCAAATAAGTAAATATCTCTAAATTTTGCTTATTCTAAACACCCAAATTTAAATATTGATCTACTAGTATTAGTGCCTGAGATTACTCGCAAGCTCTGCCCCAAATAAGTTAAAGTATACATCCCACCCGACTTATTTATAATTTCGATAACGTCTTCAGAAATGGTTTCGACAACACGCTTTGGTAAAAAAGTTTGAAATGTTTTATCATGCGTTTTGTCGTACAATGTTGCATGAAAAACTTTGCCAAACCGTGTCATCTTTAAAGCAATATTTTGAACTATAAAAACTTTCCCAATTGTTAATGATGAAAATTTTCTTTGTTCAACAAAATCTATATCCTTATTAAGCATTTCGTTAATTTCACCCAAGTTTAATTTTGCACTCATTGTTGAAAAAATGTAAAAGATTTAATATAAAAACACAGTATTACCGTAAATTTAAAAAATTGAATCTGAATCAGAATACACCACACAATAACTTTTTAATGATGAAATCACTTGTGACCGCACAAACAGTGTACCTCTTTTTAGCTTTGAATGGCGTCAGCCTTGGTTTTAATAGCTAACACTGAAGGTCGCATGACGTCACATCCTCTCAAGGCCAAACTACCCAGCACACCTGGCCTCTCAACGTCATGGACAAGTATCGAAAAAGCGTGATGCGCGCTCAAGGTCATATGACATCACATCGCCTCAAGGCCAAACTAAACAGCACACCTGGGCTCTCAAGGTCAGGAGTAGTGGTGGGGGGTGAATTAGTTCCCGTATTTGATATCTACTTATATATATATATATGTATATCTATATATATATATATATATATATATATATATATATATATATATATATATATATATATATATATATATATATATATATATATCTATATATATGAAATATTGAAATATTTTATATAATATTCCTGTCACATTCGGTTTAACCGGAAGTTGGTATCAACTTGCTTATTTTTAATGGAACACCCTGTATTTTATGATATTTTTGGATTCTACGGAGAATTTTAATGCTATTTTATGTAGCATGTCCTATACCTAGGTTCAAGCGTTCTTAATATATTTGACCTTGAACCGGAAATGAGCCTTCGGGGTACCAAATTTTGAAATCTCATATTTTTGTAAGTTTTGAAGATATAATCTTCATATTTTGCAGACGATCGGTAAATAATCTTAGGTTTCTTTTTTTATTGAACTTGTCTATTTTTATACAGGGTGTCTTAAATTCAGCGGCAAACATTCACATTTTCAAAGACGCTAAAGTCCGTTTTTTTAAATGGGACACCCTATAACTTTATGCACTATAAAATGTAGAATTTCATTTTCTATCGTACTGTATTAAGGTTCCCTATACCTATTCGCAACCATTTTCGAAATAATTGGGTTTTATAAAAATATCGTATGTATTTGCTTAAATGTTTACATGTTCCAATGGTGAGCCATGTAAAAATAATTGAGATCCAATATCCAATATGACAGATAATTAGTATGCGTTATTTATCGAAAGCTGTCAGTGATAAACTAAATCTTCTAAATCGAAATAGAAGAATACTCAAACGGTGATATTCTCAATCTATTTTATATTCACGGAGAATGTTATAAAATTTTGGAGAGAACGTGTCGTGTGTTTAATGAACGCCACCCTGATTTGCCGCCAATGAACAAGTCAAAATGCAAGAGGATTGAAACGAACTTTTTGCGTTTTGGCAAGGTTAAAGTTACAAAAAATGTTCCGAAACCAGTGACAAATGCCGAGGATAACGTAATAAACACATTAGCTTATTTCCACGCAAAAACGCAATACCGTCTGCAGAAAACGATTTGGGAATTTCTTCTTCATCTGTCCAAAGAATCTTGAGTGAACATCATATGCACCCTTATTCCTTCCAAAACGTGCAAGCCTTGAGACCTGGTGATGACGTCCGACGAGTAGAATTTTGCGAATTCATGTTTTTGAAAATTCAAGAGGACCCTCAATTCCTTTCAAAAATATTTTGAACCGATGAAGCGAAATTTTCTAGAGAAGGAATAACAAATAGAAGAAACGAACATTTCTGGGCAGCAGGAAATCCGCACGCTTTACGCGAAACGCATTCTCAAGAGAGGTTTAGCTTCAATGTTTTCCGTATAGCATTAAATGATCAGGTGCGGTACTGTATTTATGAAGACAATTTAAACAGTGACAAGTATTTGGAAATTCTACGAGGGACGGTTTCTGAATTTATAGAAGCAATTCCTATTGGTGAGCTGCAAAATTATTGGTATCAATTAGATGGGGCACCAGCACATAATTCCGCTGCAGTTTATCTCCAATTATTTCGAATTTTTGAAGATCGCTGGATTGGTCCCAATGGCCCTTGGAGATGGCCCCCGCGACTGCCTGAGTTAACACCCCTAGACTTTTATTTATGGGGATTTATCAAAGGTAAAGTCTATGCTTCCCCAGTAAATAACCAACAAGATTTACTGGACAGGATACGAACAGCTTTTGCCGAATTGGAAAACGGACAAATTCAACGGGCCACAGCAACTGTACAAAGAAGAATTGAAATGTGTCCTCAAATGAACGGACAGCATAGAACATTTGTTATAATTCAATTTTATTATTTTATTTATTTATTGTTGATTGTTAGATTGCTATAATTTTTAAAATTAAATTCTCCGTAGAATCCAAAGATATCATAAAATACAGGGTGTTTTGTGTTTGTGTACATTTAAAATCAGCAAGTTGATACCAACTTCCGGTTAAACCGGAAGTGACAGGAAGTTGAAAATATTTCAAAAAAGAAGTACCCCTTGACCTTACCTTAATCCCAAAATTTGAAATTTTTATCTAAATGGCATCATCAAAAACTTTTAATGAACGGGTTGGGTGAATAACCCTGTATATATATATATATAAGTATTTAGGCTTAAGAATTACTAAATCGATCAAAATAGGGATAAATGTATTTTTGTTAGCTTAATGCGGAAGTAAGTAAGGGCTAATTTAATTTAAGCTTATATATGTTAATTTTAATTCGAATTTACTGTAAGCCTAAGTATATTCAAACTTGTAACTTGTATTTTTAAAAACTTTATTTTTATTTAAAACACGAAATTACAATGAATGTTGACCGATCTAGAGCTACTTAATGACTAAAGATGGTTACTCATTCTCCTGTATTTATATAAAAATAATGCTGAAATAGCAAGAATGAATGAGTAATTGGAAATACGATGCTTAATTCTAAATGATTCATCGGAAGTGGCCATATAATTCCTCCCTCCTTAAGTTTGAGAAAATCGGGGTTGATTTTCGAGAGATTCTAATTTTATGTCCACTTTTACATTTTCTTTAGATTTTTCCTTTCTACAATAATAATACAAGAAACTTATGATGATTGTGAATATTACAATAATAATTATTATTAGAGTAATTGAAACTCCAGAGCTTACAAAGTCCATTTGTTTTAGGGGATGAATTATTAATCTTTTAGCATTCTCTAAATCTTCATTGATTTTATCAAGATTTATTTCTTTTAATTCCAAGGGTTCAATATCTTGGATTAATTTTTCATCAATATTTATTGATGGGAGTTTTAGTCTTAAACTAATTGTTTCTAGTTTTTGAGAATCGTAAATATTATTTTGGATTTTTACTTTGCAATCTGAAGGCAATATTAAGGATACTTTGTCAATGGTTTCAACGCTATGTTGATTTGGACATTGAAAGTATATGCTTTCTTTAGAAGCAGGTATAATTATAAGGGAATTGTCTTCAAGTTGTGTTATAGAAGTTTTATTATATTTAATTGGTATTAGTGGACAATGGTTTGTCAAATTAATTGTTTGAGGTATACAGGGTTCGTTTTTATTTAGTGTGTCTCTAGAACATAAAGATATATTTTCTATCTTATAACAATTTTCTTTTGAGTTGTAAAAGTCATCTGTAGATCTCAATAAATACAGATTATTTAAAATCGTTATTTGATTATTTATTGGTATTGGATATATTCGATAAAGTATATAAGGTTTCTCTGAAATTAAAGGTATTGCAATATAAAATATAATTAGATCGTTCTTAATTGTCACATCTGCGTGTGCTACTTCGTAATATTTAATTATATTATCGAAATGAATACGACTCTCGGGCCTTATCTTTGTGATTATTCTGCGAAGTTCTTTATACTTAATAATACTATGATGCATAATGTTTATTTCCGCGAAATTTATTGCAGTTTGCAAATTACTTTTTATGTCATGAATGACACGTAGATTAGTCTCAATATTGTCTAGCGTAACAATATAGTAAGACGAAGTGGTTGTAGTATGAGTCATATTAGTGAGGTCTTCCATTCGGGTTAATAACTTTTGCTGATTAGTTTTAATATTAGTCAGCTGTGCGTCAAGATCTTTTGTTAATTGTTTTACAATAGTCTGGGTTGCAGATAAATCTTTATGTAAGATTTCTTGATTTTCTTGTAATATTTTAATATAATTGTCGTATCTTTCTCCATCATCGGCATCTAATGTACCATAGAGATATTTTTGTGCTTTTCCTAGGAAATTGAAAAGTCCGCGTTTAGTTCGCTTTTGTGGGGTAGTATAATGTTTAACAAATAATTCGATTGATTCTATTTGATCGAAAAGGTTACGTGTTCTTATAGATAAAAGTTGGTATATAGGTGCGTATAGATTACTTAGGGTATTATTAATTTGTGTAAGTGTTAATTTCGAGTTTTCTACACAATCTTTTATATTAGTTAGATTTACATGATAATAGACATGATGATAACCTGTTATTATGTAACCTGTTGATTGGTAAACTGGTAACAAAGGGTTATTTAATTCTTCTATTTTATATTGTGCGTTGACAAGTAGTGGAAGTAGTATCAGGATCTTCTTCATTTTGTCAGTAAGTTCCTGAAAATTACGAACGTCTTTTAATATCTTTTGGGTGTCTTTGGTTTTTAAAAGTAGTTAGTTTGTATTTTGGTTCTAACTTTAATGGTAATTTTCGAGGTGTATGTAATAGTTGTTTTGTAGCTTCAGCTATTTCCGGGTCAATCTCGCGTTTTTCATTTAATTTAGCTAGGACATTAGCCTTTTTCGCACTTAATTTTAGATTTATTTTTTCATTAAGTTCACTAAATATTTGGGCGAGTTCGTGAATGTAATCAGTTTGTATTTGATTTATATTTTTCTCAAAATTTAATTGATAATTTAAATTTCCTTTTAATATTTGAAATGGTGTATATTCATGTGTTGAATGTATACTGTTATTATAATTAAGGATTGCGATATCCATTAATTCTTGTATTGTTTTATTTCGATGTTCGTTTCTAAGGACAATAAGACTTTCTTTCAAAGTTGAATGCCATCTTTCGATTGGTGAGTTCGAATTTGGATTATAGGGTGTAGTAAAATGTAATTCGATCTGATAAGTCTTGCAAAGGTCTTGTACTAAATTACTTTTAAAGCTTTGTGCATTATCAGTTGTAATTTTACAGGGTGTACCATGATGTGAAAAGAATTTAATTAGATTTTGACAAATCTCGATTGATGTTTCATTTACAGGGTATGCTGTAGCAAATTTAGAGAAGTTATCTATTATTGTCAAATATTTTTGACCTGAAATGGAATATATATCCATATAAATATGTTCCATGGGTTTACAGCCTGTTGGTGTTGGTTTAAAAATTACTTTATAGGGATGTCTATCATATTTGGTTTTTTGACATATTTCGCACGTATTAACAAAATTAATTACGTCTTTTTCAAGGCTTTGCCAATAATATCTTTGCTTTATATTTTTTATATTTTCAGTCATTCCTCTATGGGATGTTTTAGTGATATGATATCTTTCAATTATTTCTTTTTGTTCATTTACGTCTACGACGTCCTCTAATAGTGTATTAGAAATAACAAGGTTGTAGGCGTTATTTTGAAAGGTTTCTTGGAAAATTCGAATTATTATTGGTTCTAATTCTTTATTAGGAAAGTGTAAACAATAAGTATCTGGGGGTAAATAATCTCTTAAGAGTCTTTGGATTATTTCGGTTATTGGGTTTTGATTTATAAAAATTATTAATCGCTTTTTGGTTTCAAATAATTTTTTAGTGACAACATAAGGTTGTTCCTTTTCAGTCCATTTAAATATGATTTGATTTTTAAAAGTGTTCAGGGCTTTACTAACATACGGGGCTCCTAATATGGGGTCTTCTCTTGACGTATGTATAGTTTCTGTGTCTGAGTTGTTTTGATTAATTTTTTCTTCGTCATTGATTTTACTTGTTGATGGCAATGGCGATGGTGTTTTAATTGGTTTATTTGGGGGTTTAATTTGAATATCGGAAATTATATTAATTTTTGGTTTCTTCTTTTCTTTATTTATCTTTTTTGGTTTTTCGAATAGGTTTTCTTGGGTGTCAAAGAAATGTTTTATTTTTTCATGCCAAATATATTGGTCGTCAGAATTTTCTTCTTTTTCACATACTGCTGACATATGCGTCAATGGTGATTTTATTATTTCGGTTGGGTACAATTCTTGAGGTGGTCTTGAAAGTGCATCGGCGTTGGAATTTAAGGTTCCTTTTTTATATTGAATATCATATTCATATTCTTGCAGTTTTAGTCGCCATCTTACTAATTTTGAATTCGGTTCTTTTATTGAGAACAGCCATTGTAATGGTTTATGGTCTGTTACAATTGTGAATTTTCTGCCAAATAAATAAGGTCTGAAATATTTTGTTGCCCAAACAATAGCAAGAAGTTCTTTTTCTATTGTTGAGTAGTTGCATTCTGATTGATTCAGAGTTCTGCTAGCAAATGCTATAGGTAGGTCGTTTCCTATTTTTCCTTGTGAAAGTATTGCTCCAATAGCGTAATTTGAAGCGTCAGTGGTCAAAATAAAAGGTTTACTAAAATCTGGGTGTTGTAATATAGGGTCATTAGTTAGGATATTTTTACATAGATTAAATGCGGTAATAAATGCTTTATCATGATTTATTTTAACGTTTTTCTTTAAACAATGAGTCAAAGGTTTCGTTATTTTTGCAAAATTCTTTATAAATTTTCGTAGTAACCGACTAAACCGAGAAATGATTTTATTTCTTTTGGTGTTTTAGGGATTTTAAAATTTTTTATTGCTTCGATTTTTTTGGGATTTGGTTTGATACCGTCAGGGGTAATAACATGACCTAAAAATTCAATTGTCTTATGCAAAAATTCGGATTTATCTAATTGGATTTTCATGTTAAAAGAACTTAATCTGTTAAATACTTGTTTTAAAGAGTCTAAATGTTCTTGAAGACTGGTTGAAAAGATAATTATATCGTCCATATATACAAGACATATTTTTCCTTGTAATCCGCGTAAAACGTTATCCATTGCACGCTGAAAAGTGGAAGGTGCATTTTTTAGTCCGAAGGGCATTCTGGTATATTCATAATGTCCATGTTCTACATTGAATGCTGTTTTTGGTATACTTTTTGGGTCCATTTCTATTTGATGAAAACCGCTGGCTAAGTCAAGTGTTGTAAAATATTGACTTCTACCAAGTTTATCAAGTATATCTGCGATATTTGGAATAGGATATCTATCTTCTATAGTCTTTTCGTTGATTTTTCTGTAATCTATCACTAGACGCCATTTTCTTTGTCCTGATGCGTCAACTTTCTTCGGGACGATCCACACAGGGGAACTCCAGGGAGAATTTGAAGGTTGAATGATACCATCTTGTAGCATTTGATCTATTTGTCTGTCTACTTCTTGTTTATGTATGAATGGGTATCTGTAACTTTTCGCATGTACGGGTATTTCATCCGTAGTCTTAATAGTATGTTTGACTTGATTGAAAAATGTTAATTTATCTCCGGGTTTATGTAAAATATTTTGAAAGTTTTTAATAAGTTTAAAAAGTTCTTTACGTTCTTCAAAGTTTAAGTGTTCGTGCCTAATTAGTGATTTTAAATCGATATCTTCGATTATGTTTTTTTCATTAATTTGATTCTGATTTGGTTCGAAATTTATTATTTCAAAATTGTTAAGCTCGATTGGTCTTAAGGGTAAATTATCATTAGTGGTTTCTATTAGAGTAAAATATTTTTCTGTATGATTAAAAATATCAATAGCATACGTGTTTTCTTTTACTTCTATTAGGGTAGGTTGAATTTCTATATTTTCGTCTAAATAATAGGGCATTAACCAAGTAGTGTCATTTGGTCGCGAAGTTTTCAAAATTACTTTTTGAATTGTTTTAGGTGGTATTTCAATTGTATATTCATCAAAATTTTGCCTATATTGAAAGGGTATTTCTAAATATTGGTTTTTCAATTTTTTATTTTTTAAATCAATATTTAAATTTAATTTACGTAAGTCTTTAATTCCGATTATTCCATCAAAATATTCATGGAATGAATATAAAATAAATTCTATTGATTCGGTTATACCAAAGCTTAAAAATAAAGGAATAGTAGCTTTACTTTTCGCTTTCTTTGAACCTGCACAAGTTTGAAGTGTGCTTACGTAAGGTTTAATACATTCGGGAAAATATGTTTCTGCTAAAGAGGGTCTAAGTAGGGATGCATGAGAACCTGTATCAATTAGTAGTCGAATATTATAATTCGGTATTTCTACATAGGGTAATTGATTTACTTGAAAACTGTTTAAAGTTAAGCAAGGTTTTCGTCCGAGGCTGATAGATGAAAATTTTCTATTTGCTCGACTAAATTCTCATTATCTAATTCACATGTTTCATCAAAATTTTGATAATCTTGATCATAATTGTCAAATTCGGGGTTTTCTTCATTATATAACTCGTCATTATTGGGTTCATTATTTTCTAAATGCGTTAATTCTTGGAATGTAAATTTCGGGTGATGTTGTTGTTGGGGTTGTTGTTTATAGAAAGTTTGTTGTTGTTGTGGTTGCTGTCTGGCAAAAGTTTGTTGTTGTTGTCTTAATGGTGGCATTGTTTTTTGTACACTCACACCTGACATTGGTTGTGGGTATTGTTGTTTAGGATATTGATTGCCTTTTTGATTAAATGTTTGATTTTGTACTCGATTGAAAAATTGATTTGGTGGTTTTGGTTTAAAAGATGAATTTGGAAAATTATTCGATCTATTTACCAAAAATTTATTAATATTATTTATTGGTGGCGTTTTCTGATTGCTAAGTAAATTATTTGATCTACTATTTTGCAAATAATTATTTTTAAAATTATTTTGACTAGTTAAGATTTCATAATTGGTTACAATATCGATTGCATGGTCTAGATTTTGGGGATTTTGAACGATTAGTAAAGTTCTTAATTCGCTTGAAATATTTGCAAGAAGATTTTGAGTTGCTGTTAATTCATTTTGTGCTATAATTATATTTCTAGCTTCAATATTACTTATTTCTGTACAAGTTTTCGTATTTATTTTGGTGACTAAGGCTTTGAGTTTTTGTATATAATCTAAGGTTGATTCGCCTTTTCTTGAAAAGAATATTAATTGTTGTTGTAAATTAGCTCTTGTTATTGGATCACTAAATTTTTGTTTTAATGAGATTTTTATTTCTGGCCAAGTATTAAGATCTGGTCTAGTTAAAAGAAAATCTTCGGCTGATCCTATAATTTTTGATTTAATTGCCAAAATTACAAATTCTTGTTGGGAAGTATCAGTATTAAAATATCTTGTATAAAAAGTATCTATTTGATTAATAAAAGATTCAAGACGTGATGGGGTACCATCGAAAGTTTTTAAGAGTGAAACAGTACTTCTCAAAGCGTCTGCCATCTTATTAATGTTAGTATCTATGCTTATACTAGGGTTAAAAATATTTTCTAAATTAATGTCTGAATAAAGTTCTGTTAATACACTTGCAGATTGATTTTCAAAACTACTTTGTAATAATCTACTTGTAGAAGGATTTTCTAAACTATTTCTTCGAATTGTTTTAGGATAAGTAATGTCTTTACTACAATTCTTAAATTTACTCATTAAATATGTACTTAACTACTGTTAACTGCGTTAACATTTGTTTTCTTTACAACTAAAATAATTAGTGAAAGTTATTCAAATAATTGTTCAATACAATTGCTTTAATTCAATTATTCACTTTTCTTTCTTCACACAAAAAAATTTGTCTTTGTTCAAAAAAAATTCTTTCTTCAAAAATTTCAAAACTTAATTAACAGGGATCTCAACTATAAGGGAAGTAAGTAAATATCTTACAATGTGTCCCAAGTCTTGGTCCTGTATCAAACGATGCTTTGCTGAAGAGATGAACTGTTCAGGTTGGCTACCGCTTGTCTTGGACGCTAGCACAGGCCAAATCGTCCTTACTGGCTTCTCGAATGGCGTACCAATAATCGATGTACCAGGAGTTACAAGTGCCTAGTTCGGTCGTAGATGTTCCTGATCCTTTTCTTAACTGTTGAAACAGAAAGATGCAGCACTGATAATCCTTATGGAGATGAAACGTTGTTACACTCCGATTTCAGGATAACCTTTTTTTCGCACTCCGAAAAGGAATCCTACCGACTGCGCCAATTTTATATTCAAACTTGTAACTTGTATTTTTAAAAACTTTATTTTTATTTAAAACACGAAATTACAATGAATGTTGACCGATCTAGAGCTACTTAATGACTAAAGATGGTTACTCATTCTCCTGTATTTATATAAAAATAATGCTGAAATAGCAAGAATGAATGAGTAATTGGAAATACGATGCTTAATTCTAAATGATTCATCGGAAGTGGCCATACTTTTTAAAAACGTTTCGACCATTTTACGGCCTCTAAAACAAAATAAAGTGACTGCTTTAGGAGTTTAGTGTTATCCTGTTATTCATTATAATTTTTAATTCTAAAATTCTGTCAGTATACATATACACAAACTTTAAAAGTTTCAAATAGTAATCTTTTTCGGCTTACCTTAGCCTATTTATGACAAATCACAAACATTGTAACATAAAATAAAAATGTTTGTGTGACTTGTTTTTTAAAAATGTTTAAACATATATGTTACACTGTTTGTGATTTGTCTTAAATAGACTAAACTAAGCCGAAAAAGATTACTATTTTAAACCTTTAGTATATATGTATACTGACAGAATTGTGGAATTAAAAATTATAATGGATAACAGAACACTAAACTCAGGCAGTCACTTTATTTTGTTTGAGATAACTGATGAAAGCCATAAAATGGTCGAAACTTTTTAAAAAAATAAAAATCATCCAATATCAACGATGTGTTATATTGTAGACACTGTTCCCAAGAAAGATTTTTTATAAGTATATATATATATATATATATATATATATATATATATATATATATATATATATATATATATATATATATATATATATATATATATAGCCTGAGGAATTACACCACGTCCTTTTGTATAAAATGTAGATTAAAATAATAATTGTTCAGGTAACTGTAATATTGGTATGCTCAAATATTTAGAATAATTGTTTTCCATCTACTAACACTAAAGACATTTCTAGATCAACGCAAACACTAATTCTTTATAGCCAAAGTATAGGAAACTACAAATCCATTCAACGTGTGTACATTTTTTATCCGGAAATTGCTAGTTTAACTAATGTTCCAGGGTTTCTACGCTTTATTTATTCGCTGAATGTATATGTCAATTTCAAACAGCAACTAAACTGAATGGCTGTAAACTGTAATGGCAGATAAAAAATACCATCGAAAGCATTTATTCTCCCTCAGTTATGCGTATTTTAAAATAGGCTGATATTATAGCCAAACGAAGTGTATTTAAAATTCAGCATAACATTGAGTCATTCAAGTTATTTTGAACATAAAATATAAAGACTTTGTCGCATCTTACAAACCCAAAAGAGCACCGATGCGTAAGTTTAACATTTCAAAGCAATTTCAGTTTTCACTGCAATTCTGTTGTTGCTCTTAGCTTGAATATTAACAATAAAAACGGAAACAATTGCAATGCTGCAGCAATTTGTAAGAAAAACGACGCAATTAAATAAAGGAAACACGCTTCCCTTTTACCAATCGGTTTTTCCGAAAGTTGGAGTATTTTCTGGATAGAATCGCTGGTTTTAATGTTTTCAAATAACGTTTAATGTAACAGAAGGTGATAATGTTACGTTCAATGTACGTTATTTCTTTAAACTAATTTTACAAAATGTGCTTAACAGCCCATATGTACTTGTATGTTTGTAATTAATTTAATTCTGGCTTTTCGAGCGAAAAAGACATACATAATTTTAATTACTTTTCTATCCAATACTCAGCAAAGAAAACATTGATCTTGATGCTCTTTTGAGACCACATATTTTGAAAGAGGAAAGAAAAAGTTTTAACTTGTAAAGAAAATGAAGAAACGGCCATTGAAAAGTAAAAAATGAGCAACGACTTTGTTGGAATACCCTCTTTGATGTGGTTCCATTAAATGAATCTCTTTGTGCTGATTTTAAATATACCAAGTAACAACTTCATCTTTAAAAACAACCGATAACATTGACAAATAACCTGCCATAAGGGACAATATGTTAAAAGGTGACAAAACATTCAAGTTGTCACACACAATTTGAAGCTAATAGGAATACACTATCTCTTATTGCAGAATTTTTGTCAATTTTCTCCCTTACCTTTAAAGTTAAACCTGGGGAGCTAGTACATTTATGATTAACAGGAAAAGACCCAATTAACGAAACAATACCATACAGGGTGTTACATTAAAACTAACGAAGTCAATGCTCATTGCTTACTTTCCAGTAGTCATTTGTTAATTCTGGTGGTTTAGATAGAACTATAAAATTTCGTTATTTAACGTTTTTTTCTACCTTTTAAAATAAAGCTTGTAGACCCTGTTGAGACTATAAGCAAAAACTCTGTAAATCATGTAGTTAAAGAAATTGGTATTCTTATAATAATTAATAATTAAAAATCATTTGGAGGCGAAAAACCAATATTTCAATTTGAAATTGTCAAGAAATACATAAAAGAGATGTCATTTTCTAAAATACACTGATGTACTTGAACGAACCTTCAATCCAAATCCAAAGATTTTTTTGTTGCATTAATATCCTTTAATAGAAACAGAAAGAGGTATGTAACTATATCTATAAGCGTATGGCTTCTTTTACTAAAAGTCGAGACGATACAAGAATCTCGTCTCGTCTCAATTGTTGAAATTGAATGGTGCCGAGACAAAATGAGACAGGTCGAGACGAGACGAGAGTATAAATTTTATCTCGTCTCGCGACATCACTACAGTGTAAATTAAAATAAATTCAAATAGAGTATTAAAAAACAATTTCAACGATATATACCAGTACATGGATCTACGGCTCTCAATTTCAGGCATATTGACGATTATCTTAAGCATGTAACTTATGTTTTAACCGAAAAACTAGATGTATTCACTAGGACTCTATGTTCTTTTTTAATGCATGTACATCGATTACTACGTGACGGATTGACCAAGTTTGGATGAATTTTCATGAAAAACTCAGGGTAATGCCGAAGTGGTCCCATTGCGAGCACATTGGAAAAGTCTCCGAGCTAACTTTGAAATGCTTTAACATTGCCTTAAGATTTAATTTAAATTGTTTTAATTTTCAACAATACGTGGAACGGTTCGGTGACTTGTGTCGGGTATAAAAGCCCGTCTTAGTCTCCTCGAGCTCATTCAGTGTGCAGATCTCGTGATGCCTCGTGTAATCGAAGGCGAAACGTCGGATAGTAATTCTAATTTGACACGATCTAATCCCAAGAATCATGCTTTCTATTGACAATTCATATTGCTGATTTTCTATGCATATGTACATATGGCGTTTAAAGTAATATTAGTTACCGTAGTGCTATCAACATCGATTGTTCCGAGAAATTTGACTAACTTGGATTAATTTTCCAAGAAGTATTAAGGCTAGTGCCTTGTTCAATTTATTTTTAAATGTAGATGTGCCAGTGAAATCAATAACTAAACCGATCCAAATAGAGATAAATATACTTTTGTTAGCTTAATGCGGAAGTAAGTAAGGGCAAATTTAATTTAAGCTTATATATGTAAATTTTAATTCGGATTTACCGTAAACCTGATGAATTACACGACATCCTTTTGTATAAAATACAGATTACAATATTAATGGTTTAGGTAAATGTAATATTGGAATGCTCAAATATTTAGAATAATTGTTTTCCATCTACTAACACTAAGAGATTTCTAGACCAACGCATACACTAATTCTAATTAACATATTGATGAAGCAGATTAACAAAATTGAAACCTATAAAACGACCATTGGCTCAAAATAATTTTTCAGTTATTAATTGGCGTATAATTAATATTGAAGTGCCAGGCAAAATTAATATTGCTACCTTTGATTTTATACAAAATGCAAAACACTAGAATATTCTGCAGCATTAACAAATTATGCGATGTTCTGCTGTATTAACAAATTAAAATCTCTAGTATGAAAAATTTAATTTAATTAATCTTCAAACCAATATTTAGTGATTGGCATTTAGCCGTTTTTGGCGCTGTTATTTAATGATGATGAATAATTTGAAATTAATTTTTACTGTAAATAAGTCACCTATACCATACATTAAACTAACAATGGACTCTCACAATCATTAATGGGATGTATTATGTTAAAAAATATATATTAGCCCCATTGAATATCAATATAACATTACTCATTTTAGGCAATCTACTTGTGGTTTTTTTTTTAATTAAAATGGGGAATGATGTCACCAAGGGGATTTCCCTTATACTGGCAATGATAAGATAACTTCCCCCGTAACAATAATAAATAATAATAATAAGAGTAACAATAATAAATAAGTCTGACCGTCTGGGTACTGCATCCAGCAGTATTGAGGACGCTACGGTAATTTCGTAGTCCGTACTGCCAGCGGCGTCCAGCTGTCCACTGCCCTAAATACCCAGTATCCCTACCCTCCCCACACACTAGCCACACTAAACCCCTCCTAACCTTTGAAACCGCACGGAGCAACTAACCTCGGTTAAGGTGCTTGGGGAGTGACGCCTCCACGGGCACGAGTTACCTGGACCACCAGGGTCAAATTGTGGCACACCTATGAAAATGGAGAAAGCATCGAGCCTCGGAAAAGAGCCGCGGCGTAGGAATCGCCAGGGCACCTTTGGAGCCTCTGATGAAGGTGACAGCATGCGTAACGGTGACGGCGAAAGGCTGAACAGGTGGGCCTTTGCTGAAAAAAATGCTACAGCCGAACCTATTCCCGAGAATTTCATCAGAGCCGACATTGTTGGAGACGGAAGTTGTCTGTTCCGATCAGTCAGCTAGCACATATACGGCCATCAACACAATCATGCCAAACTTCGAGAAGACGCATTGACATACCTACGACAAAACTGGTCGGAACTTCAGAAATTTTCGTTATTTCCCGACGACGACATGAAGGACTTCGACAACTATTATAAGTTCATGAGCAAAACCACTACATACGGAAGGAGCCTGGAAATATTTGCTCTCTCGGAAACCCAGAAGCACATCTTCCATATTTTCTCAAAACCAAGAACAACAAGAACAAAACAGATGAACATTAAAGAGAGACCAACAATGGGCAAAAAACATCGATTCAAACGACAAAGCAGCGTAACGGTCGAGGACGCTGCCGGAAAAGACAGCTCGACCGAAACAATCACGACCAGGCAAAGGAAAATAGGCCCATCGAAAGTGTTTTGCCGGCTAAGCTAGCACCCACCAAGGCGGGAAAGGCATACATCTGACACAGATGCTAACCAAACACAACAACTTGAGCCCATTACAACAGCGGATATATCGCAACGACTACCTGCGACTACCAAGACAGGTAAACCAAGGAAGAGGTTAAAACGTACAGATGAAATGAATCGAACGGTAATGCATTCCTACTACACCGCTACCAAACTTGAGACAATTTCATCAGGATACGGACATAAACTGTATACACTTTTCATAGCACAATATCCAGAATACAAATCACTTATCAGAGAACAGAGAGTAATAGATCAAAAAAGAGTCATCACTAAGACCAGTGAGCTCACCCCACTCACATTGCAAAACATCAAAGCTATGGTAGTTGCTGAACTAAACATTCATCAACCAAACATTGAAGACAGTGGGGAAGATGCCGAACAGATCCCACATACAAACCAGCCCAATTTTGTGCAAGCGGATCTGCAACCTCACTCAACGCTCAGTATGGGCGAAGCACCCAGCCACCCCACGACAGATGACAAGCACCATACAGCGCACAGGACAAGTACATCATTCGCCCAAAGCACCATACACACAGCTACACCTCGGACCGTCTCTCACACAAGCAATCAAAGTAGAAATGAAGTCATATCTATTATCCGTGTATGCCGCAAGACTCCGATGATACAAAAAATCAAATGAAAGAAAGGACGCTAACAACCTGTTTCGAAGAAGCGAAAAACAGTTCTACCAAAAAGTCATGACCAGTGAGGAGGCACGAGTAATAGAACCTCCGACCAAACAAGAGATTACAGAATACTGGAAAAGTATTTGGTCAGAACCAAAACTACACAATAATAACGCTTCATGGATTAAAGCCGAAGAAGACAGACACAATTGCTTGGAGGAACAAGAGGATTTTACAATGACAACACAAGAAGTTGCAGAAACAATCAAATATCACACGCATAACTGGAGATGTCCTGGAATAGATAACATTCATAACTTCTAGTAAAAACAGTTTACCTCCACACATGAAGCTCTCACTCGCCAAATTAATAAAATTATTTGAAAACCTAGCACACTCCCCAGTTTTCTCACCCAAGGAATAACATACCTTAAACTCAAAAATTCAGACAATAAGGACCCGTCAAATTACCGACCTATTACGTGCCTTCCAAACCTATATAAGATCATCACAGGCACAATTGCCAGGAGAATAGAACAACATCTAGCACACAAAAACATTTTAACGGAAGAGCAAAAAGGGTGCAGGAAAAACAGCCGAGGATGCAAGAAGCAGCTAATTATAGCAGCGTCATCAAGGAACAAACCAGGAAAAGTTATAGAAACCTTCATACTGGTTACATAGATTATAAAAAAGTCTTTGATTCGATACCCGACAGTTGGCTAACCAGGGTGCTAGAATTGTATAAAGTCAATAAAAACATCAGGCAATTTCCTACACAAATCATGAGTACGTGGAAAACTAAAATCAACCTGAGAACACAAAAAGAGCACATCGAAACAGAAGAGATCTACATCAGACGAGGTATATTTCAGGGAGATTCACTCAGCGCTTTGTGGTTCTGCCTCTGTCTCAATCCATTCTCAAATACACTGGATAACACAAACTTCGGACACCAAAAAAACAACGTACACGAAATAAACCATCTCTTGTACATGGACGACATAAAATTATATGCAAGCACAAAGGCACAGCTAAAGGAACTTCTTAAAGTCACAGAAACGTTTACCCTGGACATCAACATGGAATTTGGTATAAGTAAATGCAAGCTACTTCATATCAACAAGGGGCAGTGGAAAGACCACCCTACGAGGGAAACAATCAACAATGAAACTATAGATAACATGCTGAAAGAAGAAACATACAGATACCTAGGCTTCCATCAAAGCACCAAAATTAACCACACTCATATCAAATCAGAACTTAAGACGGAATTTAAAACCAGACTCACAAAGCTACTAAAAACAAAACTGAATTCCAGAAATCTAACGAGAGAAACGATCGATCACATAACGAGTGGATGTAGAATAATGGCCGCAACTGAATACACCGCGAGACACAACTCAGCAGCGAAGGTCGTTCACCGAGCATTAGCCACAACATACAAACTAACGGAGAACACAGGCCCTTACTACCATTATACACCAACATCCATACTTGAAAACGAAGACTACAAGCGCTACTGGGACATTGACATCCACACAGATAAAACAATCCCCGCAAACAGACCCGATTTCACCTTTCAATCCAAAAAAGGGGAAATCACTTATTTAGATAATAAAAATTGACATGGCTGTCCCCAACGACGAGAACATCCAAGCGAAATACAGTGTGAAGATCGCCAAATACACCGACTTGGCAATGGAAGTAAAAAGGCTGTGGAAACAGGAAAGAGTCATCATTGTTCCTCTCATCATATCAGTAACAGGTCTCACCCCAACAACGTTTACACCGCATTTGGCTCAATTATGATATAGTACAGACATTCACAGGAACATCCAAAAATCGGTCATTTTGAAAACATGTAGCATCGTTAGATCATTTCTTAATACACAATAGTTTGTTTTTTTTCCATTTCCTTTTTTTTATTTTTATTTTTTGTACTTACTTGGTATAATCCCGTCAGTATAAAATACAGCCACAGGAATACTGTAAGACAACAAGTCATAAAAATAATAATAATAATAATAATAATAATAATAATAATAGATAAATACAAAAACAGCTATATGGACTTCCAGAACGCAGTAATTTGGTCCTGATACTTCCCATTTGGTCAGGAAATTATTACAAAAATGTGTATTTGTGGCCTATATTGACTATCTAAGTATTGTGCTGTCATTCCTATATACTTTTTTGAGCAATTTAAAATAGGAATGACAACACAATACTTAGATAGTCGATTAAACGGCCACAAATATACAAAAAATGCATCTACTGCACTCCACAAACACGAACATACAGAAAAACATGAATTCGATTTTAAGCAAACCAAAATTTTAGAGCAAGAAACTAATTATCGAAAACTCACAATAAAAGAAATGATACAAATTAAAAAAGAGAAAGATGCCGTCAACGATAAAAAAGAAAAAAAAACGAAATATATATATATATATATATATATATATATATATATATATATATATATAAAGTGTATGGTGGTAATAGGCCAACGTCTAAGAGAAACTGGTGGGCAATTCTCAATTAATAAGGTAACATTATTGACGTTCATTAATTATTTTTAGGAAGTTTTGGGAAAAGGAGTACTGATGCTGGTGTGAGGAGAACAGTACGTACGGTGCAATTGGAGGAAGATATTTTGGATACTGTAGCTGATACTCTCTCAATAAGCACTCGAATATTAGCCGCGCAGCTTCATGTGTCAAAAAGTACAGTTGCTGAAGTACTTAAAGAACAGTTGTTATACCCTTATCATCTGCAAAAAGTGCATCAACTACTTCCTGAAGATTTTCCTCGAAGAATCCAGTTCGCAAACTGGTTGTTAGATCAACAACGAACAAACCCAAACTTCATTAGCATTATTCTTTTTACCGATGAAGCAGGATTTACCAAAGATGGTATTGTAAATTTACATAACTCGCATGTATGGGCTGATGAAAACCCTCATGCCACTGTCGTTCATCATCATCAACATCAGTTTCAATCCATTAATGTTTGGGCAGGAATAATCGGCAATTTTTTCATTGGACCATGCGTATTACCGGCACGATTGAATGGTGAACTTTATTTAGAGTTCCTTCAGAACGCTTTTCTAGATTCAATAGAGCATTTGCCACTTGAAACCCGCCGGATGCATTTTATGCATGATGGAGCCCCACCCCATTTTAGCGTTGCTGTACGGGACCACCTAAATAACGTCTATGGAAACCGTTGGATAGGCAGAGGAGGTCCCATTGCCTGGCCTCCACGGTCTCCCGACCTAACGCCAATGGATTTCTACCTGTGGGGTCATCTCAAAACCTTGGTGTATTCCTCTCCGGTTGCTACTAGGGAGGAACTTTTACAGAGAATCACGTTTCATTGCGATATGATAAGGAACAATGCTGGGTTGTTGTGGCGAGTACAGCAGTCCTCTATTCGTCGTGCCCGCGAGTGCATCACAAATCACGGAGCACATGTTGAACCCACTTATGAAGTTTTTAATTGACTTTTTTCTATTTAGCATATTAGGTTGTTCAGGATCAAAACATATTTAATACTCCCAAAGTTGTATTCTTTTATTATTTTTTTTTCTCGAAAACGGTTCATTTTATCGACAATGAACAAGAGCACCTTTTCTTTAGCTTAATGTTCAAGGTATCCAAATTTATTTTTTTTAACTCCTTATCATACAGGGTGTTAAAAATTTGAGCGTTAAAATGTACAATCTAGTCCGTCCCTGGTAAACTAAACAAGCTAATTATGTTTTAAGGGAAGCATTTTGAGAGGTCCTTACTACTGTTTATCATATTAAATTTTCGTTAAATTATATTGAGTCGTTTAAAAGTTATTCTAGAAAAACCGATTTCCAGTGGGGTCCTTTAGGGGGCCGTATCTCCGTAGGGAGGGCCGCTAGGAAAAAAATTTATGGGAACTTGTCATCTTATTTTTTAATGTTCTATCTGAGTCCGAGAGATCTCCCACATGTTCCCGGACACCCTGTATAATAGATATAAAACACTGTATGGGTTATATTACTGTCGGCTCGAAACCCCGAGTTAGCACTGTTTAGAATGTTGGATAGCATATTGCTAGGCAATATCTAAGGCTAAGGGAGTCAATTTGGAAAATCCCTCTTTTTATAGGAAGTTCATCAGAACTTTGGATGTATTGGTCTTATTTAAATGAAGTTTTGTGCTCCACTCTTGCCTGTGTTACTTAGAAAGTTAAAAACATTAGGATGTATTTTGATTTTTTTTTGCAGAACGTCCATAAGCTTGTGATACACTGTTGAACGTAGTATGAATGTGTCCATTATTTTCTTAGACTTGCTTTAGTATTATGGAATCGGTAATCCGTTGTTCTTTACATCTCTGGTGTCCTCGCTTGCATCATTCCTGTTCCTCGGCCAGTAAGTTTTTGGTGTTGAAGTGTTCATAAATTCTTTTGGTAATGAATGCTGTAAGTATTTTATACCAATTCGGCAGACATGTAATAGATCGATATTGAGATGGATTACTTCTTGCTACCTTTAAATTCCGATGACGCCTTCGTCAACTGATACCGAGTCTCATCAGTATCGTAATTTTGACCTGGTCGGTCACGTTCATGGTTATGTTCATTACGCTTGATGTTCTGATGGTGGTATTCGATATCCTGCTCGCCATTTTCGTGGTTATGTTGGCCATGAACGCGATACTGTTATTCATATTCAGGATACTGTTCGTCAACGGCTAGATATTCATTCCGTTCATTCTCGTTTTCTTGAAAGTTCATGACCTCTGCCCTATGGATCTGTAATTGAATTTCATCCCAGATGTGTTGCAAAATCGGATCAGCAAGCAAGTTATTCTTGATAATCACCATTCGTTTGTCTGCAATTCGTTGCTACGTGATATGATATAGGCCAAGAAACTTTTCAATAAAGAGCCTGGGAAGGGTATACCGATAGGTGGACATGAATTCAAACGCTTCCTCTCATGAGAATTTCTACGCATGTTTTATTTTTACCGGTGTCCCTCGAGAGCCCCTTTTGGGGCTTATTACACCTGGGCCTATTACCACCATACACTATATATATATATATGGCCTAGAAATGTAAAATGGCTAATTCAAAGGACCTCTCAAAGTGGTACAACAAAAAACAAGTGGCCTGAGGGGTGGAAAATTAACTATAGTTTCAGATCGATTTACCTTAGAACTTATCATATTTAGGAATAACATCTTCACAACCATTTTTTTCAGGATACCCTCACCTTTACTATTTTAAACTTACATAACCAATCTATCTACAATATTTTGGCAGATATTGAAAAAACAAAATTTTAAATTATTTATATTTTTTAAATATGTACGACCTAACAATGTAAACTTTAACTAACTCAAAAGACCTCTCAAAGAGCTGACAATTTAAAAAACATGGCCTACTTCAAAATTTGCTGAGGTCTTACTATACAGCTGCTGGACTATTAACACAATAATAAATAAACCCACTTTAAATTTTATAATCTGTAGGCAACTAACTGAACTTTATAAACAAGTCTGTGCTAAGTGTTCAATGACAATGTAGTCCGAAACCAGTATGATTTAATATTTTGTTCGTTAGTCGCTCTATTTTTTCAGATATTTTTCAGCTCAGATTTATGTCAAATATGAACTGTAATTAAAGTTCGCAAGTGAAAGGTTTATTTACGTTTGCAGTATAGTTTAGTAAACAAAATAAACAAAATAACAGTTCAACTATCCCGCCGGTTAAAAATGCCAAATATTTCTCACTTTGTAAAATTCGAATTCGTTTACACTGATTTGATTTTGTTCGAGTATGTATAGTATCTGTTTGCAATGCATCAGATATGTTTTTATTATTAAAGTATTCTCTTTCAAATTTCCATTAAAATATTATTCAATATCTACACATTTATTTCTAATGATTTTTGATGTCTCTCCATAATTGTTACAATTATTTTATGCTTTGCAATTGCTGATATACAATGCAAGATTTTAAAATTGTTCTTTCATATTTCTAGGTTTGTTATTATTGTTCACAGTGTATAAAAATCAATAGCTAGATAAAAATATTTTCAATAACATATCAATTCAAATATTTCTGAAAATTGTAATAAATTAATAAAAAAATAATGCAAGAATTTTTAGATATTATTTATGACCACTTAAGATCAATGTCTCTATTAATAAAGGTAAATCCTTCATTATGTAAATGGATTGGTTTCCTCTAAAACATGTGCAAAACAGGTTAATTATATAGTAAATATTTACGCTTAACTTTAAGTAACCTTTAAAATCCGATATTGTTTTGTTATAATTAACAATTCGTTGTTGCTATACGACAAGTATTTTAGTTCATGTGGATATCTTATTCTTATTATCATTTTCAGGCATGTTTTTTAATCTATCGATCGATCTTCCCCCGTTTTCGATACACACAGATAACACAGTTCATATATACATATAGTTATTTGCACGGAAGGCCAAACATGCACGAAAAAACACAAAAAATATAACCATATTAAATTTATCCAAATAAATTACAAAAATATGCAATAAAATAAATTATATTTTTTAATATTTAAAATATAAACATTGTATTATCAATTATTAATTACTTTATTTTTACTAATTTACAAAATAACAATCCAAAATATAAAAACAATTGATAATTAAATGTTGCATTTCTCCGAATACATATGTTTATGCACGGAAAAACTCCTTATCGCACATTATTATAAGCCAATGTCCTGGCGTACATTCTTCAGACAGTGTTCTCATCTAACTGTGTTTCGGATCAGTAAATTCTTAACTTGTGCACATTAAATCACCCTTATAGGTATATATTTTTTTGTTTTTCTTAATCTTTTTAATTATTTAAATCCAATCATATAGATGCAGCAGCTAGCTTCAAGCATCATAAAACTATATAGGAAACAGACAAATAAATAAGCAAAAAGCATATGGCAAGGAGATTCCATGTCGCCAAAGCTGTTCATACCGGCCTTGGAAGATTATTTAAGCAGCTAAATTCGGAAAATTATTACATTAACATCGAAGGATAACAGTTGAACAACCTAGCTACGCAGACGATGTGGTGCTTATAACCGAAGATCCATGAGAACTAGAAGAAAGGAAAAAACTGAAGAAATATTCCTAACAATTAACAAGAGTTAAACAAAAATAATTAAAATATCAACTAGATAACCAAAGCACTATATTAAATAGGACAGAAATAGAAGTAATAAAACAATATGGACAATATAGGTAAAACATTAAAGTGAATAAGGAAATACGAATACCCGATTTGGATCAAAGAATAAGACTTTCATTAACAGCTTTTGGTAGACTGGAACACATATTAAGAAACAACATCAGAAGGTCTGAGAACGTATGAAAAAAAAATTATTCAGCAAATGCATATTGTCGGTCTTGACGTATGGAATTTAGACGTTTGGCTCACCAATAAAATTAGAGAATAAAAAATTGATCGGCAAGTACGATTTATTTCATGTTGCCGGATAGCATGTTTTAAAATAAGGGCCATTCAATAAATAAATATTTTTTTTTAAATATTGCGACTACTTTAAACAATTACTTTTATTATTGAATTAATAATCAAGTAATTATTAGTTTTGGATAATAAAATAAACAAAATATTAGTTCTTAAATTGCAAGGCTATATAAAATTTTTGTGACTTGTAATATATTTCACTTTGCTTAATACATGGGAAGTTTCATTCCCAGGAAAGTCCTGTTAAAAGGACTTTAGGTATCTATTTTTTACTGAAGTACCCGGAACTTATCTTATAATAAATGGTTTTCTGTAGAAAAGAGAAAGACATAACAATGTATATATGTGCTTAATATGTATAAAGTAAAAGCCATAAAACGATATGCAAGTATCAACTCTATGAGTAAACTATCAGGTAGAGCAATTATTTTGCATATATTTTTTACTGTTCTTGCTACATTTTTATGATGTTTCTCAAGCTGAAAGTCACCGTTCTCTTTAATAAACTTCTGCACTTGCGCAAATAAGAGTTCAGGACAATAAATGTATTTGATTAATATATTTAACATTAAGACGAATACATATTTTTCACCTCCTCAACTTGTATCTGTAATAATTTTTAAATCCAAATCGAACATACATACAAAGAGTCATTTCCTTACCGTACCTACTCAAATAAAACTACTGTTTATATTTCATTATACCATATTTTATTTTGTTTTTATTTATTTTTCTATTATTAATGTCTTGTTATTAATTTAATTAGTTTTATTATTTTTTACTTTCCATAACGCTATTGACATAGTCTTTTAAAAAGAAAGCAAATAGAATTTTAGTGAATTTTTAAACAGTTCACTGGGCCTCCATTTTGTTTTTATACTCGTTTTTACACACAGGTTCCGCACTAAAATTTTACCAGTATATCTCTCTCTCACTCTTGGTTTCTGTGCAAAATTTCAAGTCAATTGGATATTTAATTTTTTGACACTGATTTTTTAAATATTTCAATATGCCGCCTTTTTGTTCATGGCTTAACACCAATATTTCATCAGTATATTTTTGCATCACATTTAATTTTTGCGCAAAATTCAAGATCAATTAGATAAATAGTTTTTATATTAAAATTTAAATATTTTTTGGCTGCGATTTTGATCTGCCATATTGTATTTTCACCAAAATATAAGCATTTCATCCACATAGGACCCTTAATTTTTGACTAAAATTTGAAGTCAATCGAATAAGCAATTTTTGAACTATGGCACGCACAGATAGGCAGGCACACCGACAGACCGAGGGAAATGGAGGAATACGTTTTTCGGGGTCCAGGGACCTTAAAACGCAAACATCTGTAAAAATCTCGAGGGTCATTTTTTCACTATTGCAATAATTACATTTTAAGTGGGAAGTAAAAACCCTAAATTGACTAACGATCTGCCTTCGACAAAACAAAGTTTATTTTGAATATTTATTGCAAATATCCTGGTTAGCATAAATATTCAAGTAATACCAAACGATACAGTCGTGTTTTACAATTTGTGAGGAACATCGGCAACTCTAAAATAAACACGTCTCGGTCGATATATTTATTGGCGCACACTAACAAGGTGATAAGTAAGAAGATCCGTGGTGTTGGGATCAAATTCGCTCTGTAATTTATTCATTTATAGAGTAAACTGTCTCGAACACTTTACTGCTTCATGCTGCAACTCTAATAGTGTTATATTTTGAATGAAACTAGGTAGAAATGTAAATTTTCGAGGATGCGAGCGTATCCTCTTTTGCTTTTCGTTCAGTATTGGCACAAATGTTATTAGGTTACGCTAAGCAGAAGTTTCTGTAATTCAAATGCTTTATTATTAAGTCATGATCGAATAGACTTAATCTCACCTATTTTTTAAGATCTTAAATTATTATTATAAATATATAAATTGCAATGTAGACGTAAGACAATGTATATTATGATTATTTTTATATTTATTTATACACAGTAGGGGTAACCTAATTTCCTTTAAAATAAGGTTCAGGGCTAAAAACTATAAAAAACGTAAGCACTAATAACTCATATTCAGTATTAAAATACGGTATACTTTTCTGTGGTTCTTCAGACATATCTCGAATTTTCATAGCCCAGGCAAACATTTTAAGAGTGATGTTAGGGATAACATTTTGAGAGTCCTAACATTCTCAATGTTTACGGCTGTATATTCATAAGTGCTTGGCATTTTGTTACAGTTAGATTTGTCTTATATGTCAGTCAGTACATATGGCACTAAAATTAATTAAAATAAATTTTCGCTTGACACTTCTTCATTTTTTAAGTATTATATCCATTATGATATCTAAGTCATAACTTATAATTCAAAAAGACTTTTATTTTAAATTCAATCTTGCATTTAGCCATTGATATCTAAGTTACAGAAATAATGCTAGTTTTAGAAATTTCTTGTCACAAACAGCCAGAAGCAAAAGTACAAAATTAGAACTTTTGTGAATTTACTTTATTTTTGTTAGAGTAAATGTAATACACTTTCATATTGTACTCTATTATCATATTATTACTGTTTTATACATAAAATTCACTTTAAGACGTTCCGGTTAATAAGAATTAACATTTTTAATATACTGTGACTCGAAGACTGGGTCAGCAATCGTATAAGACAAGTAAATGAAGGTAAAATCTGTGACATATGTTTTTGATAAGTTAATGCAATAGAACATTCAAACATCTACCTGTTTAAAGTTTTCTTGCGTTAATGTTCTAAGATTCCATTTATTTATATCAATTAGTTCAGAAGAATTTTGTTGTTTACAAGTCACATGTTTTGTTTGGAAATTTCACCAGCACGTAAATTTAAACACAAATGTTCTTTAATATTTTGGTTCACTATTTTGCATTAATTAATAACGTAAATGTATTCATTATGTTACATATTTTGAAAACTAAAAAGATTTGCTTTGTTATTGTTTATCAGCTGTCAGACTTTTACACAGGGTTATAATAGGTCATTTCAAAACCACGTGCTATCAATCGATAGAAAAATGCAGTCGAAATAAGTATAGAAATGAAAGTATTGTCTTTCTTTTTCTTTCTTATTAGTCTTTCATTTGACGTATCAGCGAGCTAATACTACTATATTTAGATGGTTATTCTTTCGTTGGGGAAAATACAGGGTAGCTTGGATTAATTCATGAGAAATAATATATTTTCATCTCGTTCCAATACTCATGGATATGATAGCTGTTTCTGTTAAAAACCGAACTGAAATTTGACAAGTTAATATTTGCATAGTTTAGAGGATTTATGTATCAACATTATTTTGTTTAAATTGGGAAAAGTTGTTAGTCTGCCCTAGAATATTCAGCTAAGTAACAGTATAAACATATGGAAATTTAACATAATTTCGCAGAAGTGACAAGTAAATAGTACTTTCCTTAAGATTAATATTTGTTTCCGAAGGGTTGTAACTTACATAGTGTGGTTCACATTAATCAATTTATTGTTTACTAGTTTAGTTGACAAACTCATTTTTTTTTGTACCCTAAAGGAACAAGTATATTCTTAAATATTTACATAACATATTACTATTTCTTTTAATTAAACTGTTTATGCATATTACTTTAAAATATTGGTGTCTGATATATAACATCCTATGCAGAATTTCCGTAAGATGAAATGCAGCCGGCTTTGTAGCGCTACATATTTGCTGCAATTTTTATTGGTAATATCAAAGGTATTCAAGTGAAGTAATAGACATTTTGCAGATACTTACTGCTCTGCCACTCAGCGTGTTGGCTATTCCAAATTTAATTTATCTTTTAATACTTAACCTAACCATTATCACCTGTAAATGTAATAATTTAATGAAACTTTAATCATTTAAGGGGGGAAAAACCAATTAGGATTTTAAACTAAATATTTGATCGAATTCTTATTTATAAATTGTAATCTATAAATTTTAATCTAATTGTTGTTATTCTAGATTGGTATAGATTAAGAATAAGCTTCTGGGTTTTGTATTTACGTACCTCAAGTCAAATAATTTGGTTGTGATTTCAGTTATTGTAATTATAAAATAATTTTTTTCGTTCAGAACATTTTCTTTTCTTTTTCTTTTTTTTTACTTTGGGATAAGTATCATCAAATATTGTGATTGACGACTTGAACAATAGATATAATTTGTTTTCAATGTACTGGTTTTAGATTTGATTAGATTCAATACAACTATTTTTTTGTATAATTTTTATCTATTCTAAATTATTTATTTACCGCCCTCTATCATATTGGTAAAGCATAACATTTCAATTGGGTATCCTGACAGATGGAAATGTTAGAATTTATGTTTAGAAACAAATCATACTTTAATTAGGATACATATAATCATGACCACAAAGCGCATAACAAAATATTTTCATATCAATTTCCAATACACAGACTGTCTCTGTATGAAAAATCACCTCACTATATTTCATACGTCTGCCGGCTAACTTATTATTACGAATTATAACTTCGGAACATAGATTTAGAAGTGACCCCTTTTGTGTTCCGAATTTATGGATGAGATCTGTTTGTACCTTAGGGATATAATGAAATGAAACATTAAAGTAATTTTAAATTACCTATAATAGAATGTTTGTAACTTATTGACAAAGCTTTATAATTTAGTAATATATTGTATTCTATTTAACCCACCGACTTAGTTGAACTTTTTGCACCTACCACCACTCTGTGTAAATGTAGTATGAGGCCAAGGTGGGGATCGAACCCACGACCTGGTTATTTTTGGCAGGAAATCCGACAACTGACCAAGTCTGTCTTTATTACGATAGTAAATTATATCTTAAATTTTCATGTTTCAATATAATTTAGTATATTCATGAATATCTAGATTTAAAATAATATGTACGTAATAAAACCCAATATCGTTTAACCACACATTCGCCTATATAGTTTGGTTTTTTGAATTATAAAACTCGCATCCTAAATTACTATAAATATTGCTCGTTATTTTAAAAAATGTGAAAAATATTTTATATTTAATTTTAAAATATATTTAATTAAATTCATGGCAAAATGGGGTGTGTAGTCGAAATGCTGCAACACTTTATAATTAAAATTCGAAGTACTGATGCCTCTTGAATATATGGATGACTGTTAATAAATGAAAAATTATTACCTGTAAACCGTCGAGAATTTTTATTACCATATGTACATTCCACAAGGCATTTTAACGCAATTACGCGTTTTATTAAAATGCAAATTCCAATGTAGCATTAGAGCTCTTTTTAATAATTAAATATGCAATTCGCTACCCGTTTTATCGCATTTTTTCAGCATTCAATGTATGATAAAATGTACATGTAATTAGTATGTTGGTGATTGTGAGCACTGTCATTTTGGTGGAAGAAACTTTGGCATAGTTGTTTTGCCTGTTGACCACCTGAACGATACGCCATTAGGGAACTTGCACAGACATTTTTTAATGCATACTATTATTTAGTTATCTCTAAAACTATATTCCCAAAATATGATGCGTTTACAAAGCACTTCAAATTACCTTATGAGGACCTCAAACCCGATGACGTCATTTAGTTGGTGTTGGCAATCGGCATCGCACGTTCTCGTTTCATTTGCATTTAAATTGATTGTTTTATTGGTATTGTGTCAAAATGATTTTTTTTTGAGAAGTAGTGATACATTTTGTGTTCGTTCATTATGGAAATCAACAGCCAGAGACACGTTACTAACACTTCTGTCTGTATGCGATAAAACAAGTTATATTAGAGTATTTCTTATATATAATTAAATATTTCTTGACATGGACAGGGTAAAATCATTCATACTGTTCATTAAAAACAAATATTTACATATTTTATTATTAAAAAAGAGTTGTTTTAAAGATTTTTTGATTATCTTTGTCCAATAAATAAGTATGTAAATGCATTAAATATGTATGAATATAGAAATAATTGTAAAATGGTGTAGCTGTGAATTAAAATTTCTTTAAAAATACATTTATGTTTTAAAAACATATTATTTTCATTCTTTCTTATTAGCTTTTATGAATAATTTTTGTATGTACACATTTTAAAATCAATATACAAAATTTTACATTTTTAGGTTTTTCTAAACTTATACTATGAGCTTGCTTGTTGGAATTAAGGATTTTCTGTGTACCTATATTTGTAGTCAATGCTAAATCAATATCGAAAAACACTTGACATTTTTAGAGAGAAAACTGGTAGTAGGTACATTACTTGAAAGGACTACTACTTCTTCTCATTGCACAAAGTAGGATAATAATAGTTACAAAACTTATTTTGCACCAGTAAAGAATTTAATAAATAATAATTATAGATCAATAGGAGTTTATCAATTTGGCCTTTGAAAAACCTTTCTTCGGTAGTGATCACAAATAGATTATCACTGGTAAGAAATTTAAATTGCCGTACAAAATGGGACTTTCCAACTGTTTGACGTCACGGAAAATAGAAGCACGTCTTCGTTTGCCTGCCATAATTTAAACTGCGGCTGTTTTAATTCCCTCGGCTGCAAGGAACTGAAAATATACCTATTTTTGCAAATATATATACCATGCTCCCTTGTATTCTATAGTGTTTTTTTCATATTTTAAACTTTTTTGGAAAAATTTGCCGAATAGATTAACTTGGCAATAATCCTAAAGAAAAATTATGTGTAATAAAATAACTAATATCTTTATTTAATCGTTAAATGATTTGTTGTATTTCTTCTGATGCAAGTAAACTTCGAAACGAAGATTGTATAATAAAACTAATTTGAATATATTAGTCTGTTTTTCATGCTATACCTTCACCTTAACTGCAAACATAAGAGGCAATATATAACAAAAAAATGTTTCTTCTAATTGTACATTTTATTTATATAGTTTGGAGATATACAGGTTGTTTCGCTTGTCAAAAATTTACATTGATTTCTTAAATGTAAAATCACGTACATATGTCGATCAGATGGGTCGCGCCATGCTAAATATACATATAAAAGTGTTGATATCGTTACCTTCAAAGAGAGAGGGACGAGCAATTTTCTACTACATAATGGAGTCAATTGGAATATATGTATTGAAAAAAAAAACAGAAATACAATTTGGTTTAATTATTTACCTAAAAATGGATTACGGAATCATATTTATTATATTTCATCTGGAATAAATATTCGTTGTTCCAAACGTGCTTGTATAGTTTTTTGTTATAATATTTTAAAGACGATGTTTTATAATTACTTTTATTTATTAAAGACAAAGAATAGGCACATTTTTAGACACGCAACAAAATTTACGATAGAATAAAATTTGCTTAGCATTAAGTACAATATAAATCTATATGCTTGAGTATACATTGTGGAATATTAATATATTCACCCTCTCCTATTTTGGTTTCATAGCGCCGCTAAAGCTCAAATATATTAACCTATTCTAAATAAGGGTAAGCATTATTATGCATAATTTATAGGTATTAGATGTGAGCTTTGAAATATTATAGAAACTAAGAAATATTTTACGGGAGTCGGCAAATCCCAGTTAAATTATTAACAAACGATGTGCCGCGCAAGGTTGTAGATTACAGAATCCCCATGAAATAGTAATACGATTTTATATTAGATATTTTGTACCGTCGGCACGTAGAAAACTGCAGCAAACTTTTGCACACGTGTCATTTCTTTGGAATATCTACTATTAAAGGTATGACTTTTATTTGTTTTCAGCAAAATAAAAAAAATGGAACAAAACACCGGGGTGCCAATAAAACGTTCTTTATTCCCTTTAGATAAAGTCGCAACTGATATTAACTATGCCAAAATTATTGAATATTTTTTCCCTAATTTCCAGAAAGTAGAGTTAATTCAAGAATTTTCATGGAACTCTACATAATTTTCTAGTTTCTTTTAAATAACAATTTTTTGACCGGGTTAAGCTACTCTTAGGAGTCCCTCAAGGTTTCGTTCTTGCTCAAGTGCTTTTTATGATCTCTACTTATGACATCAAAGAATCGCTAAATCTCTGTAAGGTACAATCTTTCGCTGGATACTCAGTTATATTATTGTATTGATGTAGACGATTATATTTAGGCTTAAACCTTTATAAATGGCGACTTGAGAATATTGGGTTATCTTCCATAGGATCGTAAATATAAAATCCATTTAAACCATTGATTTATATATTTGAAAATAGAAACGTTTGCGGATACCTATCTTAAAAAATACCGTCAATTGTAGAAGTTGTTGTTGTTGTTTGTTTTTAGGGTGTAAATTTGGCCATTTCGCAATTAACTCTAAATTAGCACTAAATATATACTTTAATAATTCAAAAATACAGTTGCTGACATAAAATCACTTAAATAACCTATCTCAAAAAAACGTAGGTGAAGATGTCCATGAAGTCAACATAACAGAATCGGAATCTTACTATGCCACATCACGAGGAGTTCAATTTTTCAGTGCAATTACTGTTTTAATGCTGTCCATTCTTTCATTATAATAATTCTATATTTGGTAAATTAATAGGTTTAAATATAGGTATTTTTATACGTAAATACAAAAGCATTTATTGAATTGCCAAATTATTTGTAATATTTATTTCTTTACAAGCTTATATGCAAACGTTTTACGTTTTTTAATTACCTCGTTAAAGGAAAAATCATCATGTTAATAAAAATCAGACAAATCTGGATGAAATAAATTTTCCTTTATCATTTTTCAAAATTTTGAAAAAAATGCAGCTTTCTGCAATTTTTCGAAACAATGTCAAATTTGACAGGTGTGTTAAATCACGTGACTATTTTTAAGTCATTATTTAAAAAAAATCTCATATGATGCGGACTTTACTGGTCACACTGTACGTTATGAAGGGCTCCCAGGTGATATCTGTTTAGGAGTCATAGGCTTGAGTCCCTTTAAGTAAAGGAGTGTGCTCACTTGCCATAAATGGTAAGTAACGGACCATACCCAAGGTAGTTGCGTCTCTGGATAACTAACCTTTCTTTCCTTATGTTTAATTTAAATACACTGAACATCTTATTTCTAACCGATTTTAAAAAACAAGGAGGTTATCAATTCGACCGTATCTATTTTTTATATATCTACATCGATTACTCCGCGAGGATCGGCCAATTTGGATGAAATTTTCAGCGATTACTCAGGATATTGCCTCAGTGGTCCCATAGCAAGCACATTTTAAAAAATATTAAAAATGGCGTAATAGCGCCATTTTTAACTGTTTACACCATGTGACATTGAATGAAAACGGTTAGCATTGCATGCGTTCACCATTTTATCAGGAAAAAGAAGTACTATGCCGTGGATCCACTGGCTAGTTGTTAAACCTGCCTTTTACTATAAAACTATAAAAAGGATGAAATAAAAATTTTTATAAAAATATTATAGCCGACTTCGCAAGAATGCACTAAAAAGTGAAAACTAATATTTTTTAAAGTCGGTTTTCCTTTTTTTATATAAAGTTTATTCTTTACGTAAGGTCATAAGATGTTTAACAAACGGCAAAAACTTTACGCTTTGTAGATTCCGTCAAAATATCCATATTTTTATCTCAAAATCTATAAAACAGTAACAAATCAAAAGCGAATAGAAGCAGCATTTCGAAAACATAATGAAATTATGAAACCTGACTTTATATAAATCGACTTGAAAAAAGCATTAAAAAGCAAAAAATAATGCTAATCTATTATATCTTGAAAATATTATGTAGTCGGCATCAAACAAACTAATTTTAATTCCACAACTACACAAAGACATTCCGACTTCATAAAATCAAATTATCAAGATAAATTAAAATATTTTTTGCTTTCTAGTGCATTTTTTAATCGGCTTATCTTTTTGGCACGATTTTCGAGAAGTTGGCGAGAAAATCAGCAATACACAACGCCAAAAATTAAAATTATTAGTAGAATTGACTTTCGTGCCATTAAAAATCCCGAGAATCCTCTGAAAGTCGATATTTTTATAATACCCTCTTTTTCCCCTTTACCCTCCACGGCTATACCCGTCACTGATTCGAACAAAAAATGTTTTGTGACAAGAATAAAGATATTTGATATTTTCAACATTTGTTATGATTTATAATATCTGGAATAACCTGACGAAAAAATAGATTCCCACTAGGGGGGATATGTGTCTTAGGCTACGGTGAAATTACATTTTTGGTTAATTATACTTCATACACCAAATTTCAAGGCAATGTATTCAAGCATTTCCAATTTATCGCGGATATTTTTAGGTAAAAAAGAACTAAAATGTCATCATATTTACAATATGGTTGCTGTGGGGCCACTTCGGCGCTACTCTGAATACTACCTTAAAATTTAATCCAAACTGGTCAGACTATCCCGAAGTAGTCAGTGTACTTACATAAAAAAAATATACATAGAGTCAAATTGATAATTTCCTCGTTTTTTGAAGTCGATAAAAAAATAATACTATCAAAATGCATTAATTATTGTAATTACATCACATCGGGTTAAGTGCAAAATGTCGACTATCTTGTTTCTGAAAATGGAGCATTCGCAGCCTAACTTTGGTGGGTTGCAATTTAGAAGTTGCAAAAACTATAAATTACTGTGAAATATATTTATGTCGAGGCGTTTAATTACCAACTTAGAAAATGAACTTAAATTCCAACTATTTATGCGATAATAAATTCTTAAACTTCGTAAAACTATCTGGTTTTTCAACAAACTTTCGCTACTGCTTTGTCTTTTCCTAAAATTGTATAATAATATTAAACAAGCTCAGTCCTTGACTCGGTTTGGTCTAATTATGAACGAATATTATAGTCAAGTGTGGTTAATACAGTGGCATTCATAAAAAAAGAAACAAGTCTTGATGCGAATTTTGTCATATTTGTCTAAAACTAGATTTTTTATTGCTTCTCTGATATTATATTATACATTTTTAAGGTATTCCCATTTAGATTAAGAAATTCTGTTGAAATCGATTTGTAATATTTAACCAAGATTACGGTTACATGCAAACTAGCCCAAGACCGTTCTATGTTCGTATTTGTTTGCCGTTTTCAGTATAGATATGGCAAACTAAGACAAAAGAGTGCATTCATCTAACGATGCCTAAATGATGTAGGATTCTGTGATACTTTGATCAGCAGTTATACGAATATGCAGATTTAAAAAAGTTTTTTGAAAGATAAATAATGTGACAACTCAAGAGGGATGTTCAATAAACTCATGGAAAAATCTTTACACAACCCAACAGACTACGACAGCCATCATGGTACAATGGACAATGATAACCTGCATATACACCTAGAATCGAAATAAAAATAAAGCGACCATAACCCAGAGACATCTTATTATCCTTACTATACTTAGTTATTCTAATTTCTGTATTTATATACATCATTATCTTAGCATGACTACAGAAAGCAACGTCTTATTCCTAATCCACAAAGAGCTGCTGTCTACTATACCAAGAGAGGCCTCCTCTTGAATCATGTAAACCTAATTAACTAACGAGAATGGTCTATAGGACTAAGCCAAACATTTCTAATTCAGATAATAATTAATGGATATGTAGGGCTTTACTATTGGACATGCATCTTATTAATAATTCTGTAATTACCCGTGTTATTAAGGATCAAAGGAATAATAATATACTGAATAAATCTCTGACTAATTATTAAAACAAGCACAGTGACCACATTTCTAAGTGTAACTACTGAGTTTTTTAACAGTTTTCGAACATCTATAATTTTCCCACTTTACATTATGATTTCAATATTATCCATGTTTAAGATAAACTTTTGAGATCCCTGCTGCTGATAATACTGTAAGAGCTGCTTCTCCTAGTTATATAGGGTATAGTGAAAACGTGTGTAAAATGAATAATATCACTCGCAACTGTGGATTGATTTATGACTTATAAGAATTTGAATTACTATGAGGTATATCTTTAGACGTTTTTACAATTTTAAAAATAACTGTATTTGGAATTCTTACTTCAAGACAAAATCCAATTTGGTTCATATTTTCATTATTAACTAATGTTTCTTTGCTTTCTGCTGTTAATCTATTTAATTTATTTTATAATAGAGTTTTTCCCGTAATTCGTTAGAATATATATTATTGAACTAATTTATACGTCTTTGGGAAACGATATAATTTATCTTATACCTAGCATCTCTCTGAAAAATCCAAATATGTAATGTGGAAGATAGGGCGATAAACCATAGGGCACGAGGAATAAGACCAAAAACTTACAAACCCGTGTAAACACAGGTATCTATGTTTACAACTAGACAAAAACGGACCAGAAATATGACTCAGTTCAGAATCGGCTTAAGAGGTGTTACAGGAGTAGTACTATTAACCCACAGGTGGAGGTGGAAGCATAACTGAATAGAGAGGCATAGCGTATAATCAACGTACATAATTGGTTAGTTAAAGACGCAATAGCCACCCAAATATCTAGAGATAGATGCGTTATACCAGTTACAATACAGGTGTACACTTACAAAAGACTACGTTTTATGACAATGCTAGACAATATCGGTTAGCAATTTTCAATTAATGTTTGGGCGATTTTAGTATTAATCAATGGCCACCAAAATCAATAATTAAAACGGTTTGTCAAATATTCAAGATTTTGATAAATGAAAAAATAGATAGAATAGAGTGTCTACACATAACCGTTTTTTTTTCATGCAACGGACATTATTCTTTTTACATTATTACTAAGATCGTTTTGTCATAGTTTTTGTTTGCCTCCAAATTAAGTGATTTTTAAAGCTTTATTATTCTCATATTTTGACAGCACCCAGTAGATATGTAGCAGCAAATATTTTTTAAAATCAAAGATTTGCGTGCAATACCTACAATTTGCAATTTTTTTTTATTCGTCATATGCAACTGGCTATCTGATAGAAGCAAATGAAATAAATCCCATTTATCTTTGATCAAAAACTACAACGAAAATTTTGTTGAAAGCGAACAGGTAAACAAAGTTCAATTTTATTATTAAGTATGTCTTAAAACTTCGGAACTTTAAAATTATAAAAACAATATGGCTCACAGTAATTTAATGCTATATAAATCATAAAAAAATTCCTCTATGAATCTCTCGCCAGCGAAATTTATTCTTTTTACACACGTGTTTGCTACGCCTTGTATAAATCAGAGATATCCAACAACTAAAATATAAATATAAGGAAATAGGAAAATTATAAACGTTTAAATATTAACAAAAAATTACTCGTTTCACTCAGAAATTAGTAAGAATGATAGAATGGGGAGAGTTTTACAGAATAAGAGAGGTTTCTAGATTTCTAAATAAGAAAAGGAAAAGGAATAAATCTGGGATAAGTCCGCAAAGTTTTTGGAGAATGGTAATCGCGAGAAACGTGTGTCTGTCCGATTTACTTTATCAAGTAGCGGTATAACTAAGTTGAAGGATGTAGGGTACTTTGAGGAAAAATATTAAGTAACAAACATCGATTTACTGACGAGCCAGCCATAAATTTGTAAAGGAGCACGCACATTTCATATAGGAAATGTCTTCTAGTCAATTTTTTCGAAGATTTGATATGTTTTAGTTCTCGGCCTCATGATCAAAAGCTCTTTTGGTCACAACTTAATCCTGCGGCTTGTTTTCCACATACAGTTGGAATTTTGCATTATCCCTATTTTATGCAAATTGTTTTACTATTTTTATTTAAATGCTTAATACGTATTCAAGTAAATCAGTTTTGCGTAGTTCTATTCCAGAATGGTGTCACTTTTGGATTGCACTAAAATTCCAATTTTTAATAAAGACTTTACTACGTTAAAACAAATTATGCAATTTGTGATATGTTTATCAAAATGAAATGAAAGTTAAAGAATTGTAACGAATATTTTTAAATATAGCTGAAATTACAGTGCCCGTGAATTTTAATACACACAAGTTTTGCATTAACTGGAAACTCTAGATCTAGTCAAATTTATTACTGTGATATTTAAGTAGCCAGTAATATTCGGGCACAAATACAGCTTTAATAATATAATTGAAAATTTAATAACACGTGGTGTCTCATAAAATTCTAGAAGATTGTCAAATAAAAATTAACGATTCCAATACAGCTACAACCTATATAAGTTCTTTGTTCTAATACATATATTAGATTCTCATAAAAAATATTCTAAGCAACTAACTTATTTGAAATTAAAGAATAAAATTACAGAAAGTAAAAATTTTGCATAATATGGCAAACGCAAAATTCCAACTTTGACACCATGTATGTCAAAAACTACCTGGAGGATTAAGTTGTGGCCATGAAAACTCTTGATCAGGAGACTGAGAACTACAACATAGTGAATTTATATTCCTGCTACTATGCATAAATCATATGATAATCGCAAGGTAAAAATATTTATGTTTTTGAAAAAGTTAAAATAAAATGTACCTTTATTTTATAACTGAATATCGCAAAATCTGCAGTTTTTCAATAAAAATTTTTTTTTAACAGAAAAAAAAATAAAATAATGAAAAAATATTGACTTTCCGATAATCTTAATAAAAAAAACAACATACTTTAAATTAGAACATATTTTTCTTAATTGGTAAATAAGACCTTGAAAAGTGGTGCGTTTCAATATCCTCTTAAAGTTCTCTTTTTAACGGACTTCAAAAAAGAAGTAGGTTATCAATATGACCCTCTGCCACTTAAAACCTCTTTCGGTGTTTTTAATGGCACGAGGTTTAATTTTACTCATCTTAAATTTTGACAACTTTTATAATATTACTACGCTGATTCTAGCAAAATTTCATATACATTGGTTCCAGTAGCTACCTATTTACTTTATCAGAGACAAATTTTTAATCTAAGTTTAGACTTTAAAATTTAAAAATTTTATAAATAGAACTAAAAAGCACAAATTAAAATTTTGTATAAAAAAATAGAACCGCTTGCTTCGTCGGTGTCAAAGTAATAAAGACCGTGTCTATTTAATGTGGTATATATGTTGACATTCAATATACAAACGTCTGATTGTTATTAAGTAATTGAGAATTCGTTTGACGCCGGCTACATCAGGTCAAATGTTCAATGAATCAAATATTATTTTAATGCTTTTTTCCAGTTTTACTTCCCTCGTAAAAGAGAACTATCCGAGACGTTTTAGGGTCCCTAGATGCCGAAAAAAATGTTTTCTCAATTCCGTCGGTCTGTCTGTCTGTCTGTTCACGGTATAGCTAAAAAAACTAGTTACTCGATTGACTTCAAATATTGGTAAAAAATTAAAGATCATATGGGGATGATTTGGTGACATTTTGGTAAAAATCCAATATGGCGAAACAAAATGGTGGCCTAGTGAAATATTAAAAAAAAATATTACTAAAAAAATACTTCAGCAATTTATCTTAACATGGCGGCTTAACAAAATTATTAAAATTTCAGCCCGAAAAACTAAATATGGTATAGAAATAAACTAGTAGAATTGCGTTATTAATTCAAGATGGCGGAATAAAATGGCGGCCAAATAAAATGTTTGTAATTGTAAGAAAATCTCCATTTCACATATTCTAACGTGTTAGCGTCCCTAGATGCCAAAAAATATGTTTTATCAATTTTGTCGGTATGTCTATCTGTATGTCAGGTCGCGGCATAGCTCAAAAACTACTTACCAAATTAGCTTCAAATTTTAGTCAAAAATTAAGGGTCGTATGGGGATGAGCTGGTAATATTTTAGTAAAGATCTAATATGCCGGAACAAGATGACGACCTAGTGAAACATTAAAAAATTCTTATATAAAAAATTAATTATCAATTTTATTTCAAATTTTCGAATGTTGTGTAGGAACGAATTGGTAACATTTTAGTATGAATCCAAGATAGGAAAACAAAATGTCGGGATAATAAAATATTTAAAAAAACAGCGTCAAAGAGCAACTTATTAGCTTACTTTCAAAATTTGTGCAAACATTAAATGTGATATAGAGAAAAACTGGTAAAATTGTGTATGAATTCAAGATGGCGAAACAAAATGGCAGCCAAATGAAAGTTTTATAACGTAAAAAAATCTTATTCAATTGACTTTAAATTTTGCAGAAATATTAAATGTGATATAGGGATCAACTGGTACGAATTCAACATGCCCTAATGTAAGTACTTATTGAATTTATTTTAAATTATACCCAAAAATCAAGGGTGGGCATAGTTGGCTGGGCAACTGGCAAAATATCAGTAGTATCCAATATTATGGAACAAAATGACGCCCAATAAAAATGTTTAAAAAGACAGTATATATATATATATATATATATATATATATATATATATATATATGTATATATATATATATATATATATATATATATATATATATATATATATATATATATATATATATATATATATATATATATATATATATATATATATATATATATATATATGTGTGTGTGTGTGTGTGTGTGTGTGTTACTAAATAACTATGTACTAAACGAAATTGGGTCACACTTCACTATTGCTAATAAAAGAAAAGATTCATAACATAACTTATATACTTTCATTTTATCTATACTGTAACACGATGAGCCTAATAAGCCAAAAACACGGATTTAGCGTTAACATTAGTTTTTTTCTGCAGACATATCCAAGATTTTTTTCTTTTCTGTTGCACAGATCTTCTTTATTCCTCTCCAAAGGATTGTGAAAAATTAAAAAATGGCATTTCGTATCAAACCCTGTATCGCTATAAAATGAGGTTTAAATTCTTACAGATAAACATTATCCAGGCTCGAAAAGCAATTTATTCTTAAGCTAGGCTTACGAACTGTTTGTATTCATATGCACGCTATCCCGAAAGATCAAAACTTTAGGATGGAAGTTTGTTTGCAACTGTGGCCTATACTGTGTCCGTATATTTAAAAAAGTTCTAAACTCATTTGACGAGGCACTGGCGATTATGTCGTGCTACAAATGCATTGATATAAAATGAAACGTAGGATAAGGAGAAACTTAACGCCACCTTTGAGGTAATTTGCAAAAAGCGCATGTTTGACTTTTGTGTACGTTCTATACAATAGGGTACTTCCGCACATTTTTTATTGCATTATGTCTAAAAATAAGGTTCCCAAAATGTGACTCCTTAAATATAAATACTATCTTTATTATTAATATCCAAAGTTTCATGCGTTCCCCAAAGCATTTCAAATGACCTCGAGAGTGCATCAAATTGGATGACGTTATTTAGTTGGTGTCAGCCGTTGGCATCGCCCGGTATTGTTTAATTTGCAGTTGCAATGTATTTTTTAAATGTAATTGTATCAAAACGAATTTTTCTTTCAGAGTATTGATAAATGTTGTGTACTTTGTTTATTACAGAAAATATACTAACAATACTACCTAATATTGGCTGATAAAAATACGACAGAAATAAAATATTTATTAGTTTGCCAGACGATCGTAATCGCGGAAAGAAAACGCTCTTTATTTATGTGACAATAATTTCAATGTAAGTATTGGATTATACATGTATATTACAGTATTTCTTACATAAAATTAAGGGTTAATAGGGATAAATAGTTATACACTTGGGTAAATACGTGTATAGTGTATACTTTCAAAACAATATTTATATATTTAGTCCGTATTATTAAGAGAGTTTTTGGAAGGGCCTTTGGCAACTATGCAAGTCTCGAAATGCTTTTTTTTTTAATTACGAAATTATTATGGTAGATTCGTAATTTAAACACACAATATTTTTGAGTTTTACGCCAGAAATAAAACTGTTTAGTTTCGGGGGAAAGTCTAACCCATCTTCAGCAACCAGAAAAATTGAAAAGCAGGATGGACAACAATAATTTTCTGATGGAATATCAATTTCAATATCAATATAAATACAAAAAAATGTTATTTATAAAATTCCGTGTCAATGAAACCAATTTTACAGAGGTGAAACCTTTAGGCCATCAGCCAAAAGAATCAAAGAACACCAAACTTAAAAAAATTCACAAATCAAACATTTGCCAATATGCACTCTGTAACAATCACAAAAACGTAACATTAAGGAAAGTGCTTTAATACTGGTAAATATAAATAACTGTGTAACATTTTGCTCAGTTAATTTTATTAACACATGGTTGAATTTGCTAAATACTGAAATAAAAAAAGGACACCCAAAAATCTATTAAATCAAAATAAACCTACTTTAGGTGTACATCATTTTTTACCTTATTTAAACAATAAAAATAACACCTATAAATTGACATTGAAATTGATATTCTGTCAGAAATTTGCAGTTTTCGAGTAAATTTCTGATTTAAAAAATAAGGTATTTGCTGTTTTGTTTTTTTATTTTTCTAGCTGCTGGAGAATGGGGTATACTTTTCCCCGAAATATCCTTAAAACTAGACACCTTGAGTATCTATATTCCATGGTTCATTTCATCTAGTAAATTAAGTTTTCTCTAGAGGTGAATGTGTAAATCTAATAAGTTATATATTTAAAAAATATTTTTTTCAGTTATTTTTATCAAAAAAAAAAAAGTTTTCTCTAAAGGTGAATGTGTAAATCTAATAAGTTATGTTTATATTTAAAAAATATTTTTTCAGTTATTTGTATCAAAAAAAGTTACCATAAAATGCATTGTAGAACAGAGTAAAATTGTATAGTCACTAAATTCTCTAATCTTGGATTGCGATTTGCAGCCAGTACCCTTAATTCACAAAAAATAAAATCATTTTTAGAAATATTTCAAAAATTATAAAATGTATTTAACAGTATATACACATCCGAAAATATAGTTTTATTTTGCAAATTGATAGATATAGTCCTTTGTTTGGATTTGTTTCCATAATATTTATTTTACTTATACTTAAATTACTTTTGTGATAAATTTCAACAACTCTACCCCTCTTTAACCAATCGTTTCTTTCTAGGGAATATTTACTTACCTACTTCCATATCATATTTACCACCTTGCACAATCCGCTTAAAACCATGAAATTTTGCCACTAATTTAGATGAGCAATTTTAAGCATAAATGCACTGGCTTGCGCTAACACCAAGTAAAGCATCTAAAAAATATTAAAAAAGGGTTCTGAGATACACTGAATGCTTATTACGGCATAATGACTATTTAAGGTTTTTGTACTTTGGATGATCTTTTAATTGAAATCTATAGAAATCCTGACATACCGGAACCTTTAGATTTGTTTTTAGCCTAAAATAGTTAATTTCCACTGATTAAAATATTCAGCTACAACTAGGGGTATTTTGCTGTTTGTCGATCGATTTTTGCCAATGCGAATAAATAAAGGTTGTTTGTGATATCTACTCCCAGCTTCGACGTGATAATATCAAACATGTCTTTGATCAAAATACAAGAGTTATAACCACACTACACCACAACTTTTTATGTTCTGAACGCGCATTTCGCTAACCAAAATAGCATCATCAGCAGATGATATAAACTAAAGTAACTTATCCTAACAGAGAATATTTATAGGTAATTGTGGTCACACTTGGTTGCACCCGACTGCACCTTTGTCAAGTAAACAATAGAGGGGACTATAGGAAATAGGCCCTCTGTCTTTATTTAGTGCTTTCTTACCACATTTAACTATTTCTATACTCTCAAATGCATCCAATAATCTATAATTAGATACATTTTTAATCAACTTAAGATTATTTATTCCTATTTGGTGATTGTATTCCAAAGCATGTTGGGCAAGTTCCCGTGTTAGGCCCTACACATGTCTTTATTCAGGTACTGTTGACCTTTTTTAGGGATTTCATGAAGTATATAGGTTTTTCAACCTAGTCTGGGTTTCCATTTTTTCCTATTTATTCTATATATTTTGCAGATCAGAACGAAGAGATAGAATCTCTTTTTTTAAAAGGTCTAACCTTATATCTTTTTCAAACTCTTCAAATTGTTTAACAAAATTACCAGATCCTTGGTTTTTATCCGTATCTGATTAATGTTAAACAAACTCATTATGAAGCTGTTCTAAATCCTTTTTGAAATTTAACTCCATTTCCTCAGTTTCCTCCATTTTGACAACAAGATGAATGTGTGTATTAGTTTCAATATTTTTTCTTTAATTTCTAGCTTTTAAGATATTTTTCAACTAACACACTTGCACTACACTCACAATGTAAAAGAGCATTTTGTTTTTCAGACTAAAATAGATACAAAATTTAATCGAAGGAACAACTCTTCCGGTTCCTTGAGCGGCACTGAATTACACTATTGACTACTGACTTTCGATGGAAGTAATAATGTTATTATATTTTTATTTAACGTTACACCAAAGTTATAACAAGGATACTATGATCCCTGTCTGAAACATGCCCCGCAATGCCGCAGGCGCAATGATCCATTTTTTGTCAAACGACAATCACGGGAAAAATAATGTTCATATATTTTCATTTCACATTACTCAGACAGAGATGTATTCTTGTTATGAGTGAAATAAAAACACCACAGCTCACACCGAAATTCATGAGTCAGCAATGTAATTCAATGCGGGTCGCAGTATTAGCCAGAAGAGTAGTTGTGTCTGTGATTTAATTTTGAGTCTTTCACATACACGAGGCTCACAAGTTTATAGGGCCTTGAGGAGCTTAAAAAAGTGCGGAATCTCAATGACTAAAATAGATTATTGCACTTGCGACATTGCAGGACATGTTCGAAGTGCTCCAGCTCGGTAACGGTGCGTCGGGAAATATTCTTCTATGGAGTCAATCGTAGATGATAAATGAACGTTTCTTTTGGTAGAAACGCAATTTCGATGGGAATTATAACAACGCGAAAATGGCGTCCTATATGAGAACTCTTTTTGATTCAAAAGGCAGGTCGCTATGGTTAATATTTCGAGGTGTGGCATTTCTTTTCAGTTATCAATATTTCACTATTTTTTTCGAGAAAAGTCACGAGCGGCGGAATTTGTTTATGGAACTTCCATAAACAAATCTTCCGTAGGGATTGGAAAACCACATCGCCAAAATTACCCTCCGATTTATACAGGGCGAGCCATTTAGAAATAAAAATTGCAATTTTGTTTTCATCTTTCCCTCTAGTTTTACGTTTAGCCCTGTAGCATATGAACGGTTGATCCTAGGCGAATCAAGTAAAAACGCAAAGAGACTATTGTGAAAATCAACTTGATCAGAGTGAAAATCAGCTCAGACTTCTTTGGCCCTTCGTAAAGGCGTATTGGTACCTCCTGGGATATCAAAAATTCCATCTTTTTTCTACAAGATATAGATTTAAATTTTTACTTCCCTCGTAAAAGGGAAGTATTTTTATCCGAATTCGAAAAATTGGGTTAAACCTAGTTTCGAGTAAAAATGCATTATTTTTCCATTTGAATGAATATATATATATATATACACATACATATATACATCTATACCCCCACCCGGGGCCGAAGGTTATATTTGCGCAGCCGCTGGTTGTTTTTCATGTTTTCCAGATGGTGCTGTTGTTGTTGCGCTAATTGAGCTTGAGTTTTAGCAATTTTAGATTTGTTGCATATTGTCTTCCATACTGTTGGTAGTTTTAATGATTCGTCCCCTTTATTTCAATCACCTTGTTTTTCAATTTCTATGGCTTCTCGGATTATTCTGGTCTTATAATGTTCTATATTGGCAATCTCCCATCGAAATTTATTGTATGGCCGGTTTCCTGATAATGTAGAAATAAAGCTGAGGTTGTTTGTTTGTTTCTGATGCCGAGTTTATGCTCTTCCGCTCTTGCTGATATTCGCCTGTTAGTTTGCCCCACGTACATCTTTTCACAGTCCTGGCACGGAATGCTGTGGTTTTCCACTTTGATTTTATCTTTTGGGTTTCCGAGGCGTTTACCTATAGTTGCTTGTGGCTTGTGTGTTGTTTTTATGTTGTGTTTACTAAGAATTCTTTCGATTCTGTCCGTTGTGACTTTTACATATGGTAAGACTACTTGTTGCTTGTTAATAAATAGTTTTTCAGGCTGATTTTTTAATAATTAAATAGGCCGCCATTTTATTTTTCTGTCTTGGATTCCTACCAATATATTACAAGTTGATTAATATGTAACACTTGATTTTTGTGGAAAACTTGAGGTATTTTGGATATTTTAATTAATTTTGGTAATAATTTTTTAACAATTCACTAGGCCGCCATTTTATTCCGCCATATTAGATTTTTACCAAAATATTACCAGGTCATCTTAATAACATAACCTAAAATGTTTGATCAAAACTTGAAGCCAATCGGGTAAGTAATTTTTAGCGACAATGTAAATTGACAGACCGACAGACAGATCAACGGAATTGAGAAAATATATTTTTTGGCATCTAGAGAAGCTAAAATCTGAATATATGTAAAACCGGGAACTTTTTCACGATATCAAACAATTCATTTGGCCGCCATCTTGAATTCGTACCATTTTGTCTAGACATATTGAATTTTTACGAAAATATTACCAGGTTATTTTCATATGAACCTCAAGTTTTGACCAAAATTTTAAGTTATTCGGATAAATAGTTTTTTAGATATGCTGAGAACAGACAGACCGACAGAATTGACAGAACATGTTTTCCGGCATCTTGAGACCCTGAAAAGTAAAGGTCTGAAAATATCTCGGCAGGTCATTTTTTTACGATTACAATACTTCCCTTTTACGTGGGAAGTAAAAATATACAAAAACACCTTTTGTGATTTATTTACTACGTACTGTCAGGTTGCATTCAAAATATGCATTAAATTTTAGTATGTTTTTAGAAACTCTAGTATCCAAGTCATGTATGATTTTAAACGAAAACGAAAAAAAAATCATATAGTTGTAGAAAAAAAATAGGTACAAAAATATATTTTCCAGATTTGGAAAAAAAAAACGTATTTTTAAATTAATCGCCAAGCTTTCCTGCAGTAATTATATGTTTTCATATATTCTGTTCTATATAAATAATATAATCAAAAGTAGATACACCCATCTTCGTATATTAAAATACTTCTTTCTAACAAGGGAAGTCAAAAATGAGGGGTTTTTCTTAAGTCATTATAAAGCTCATAATAGTTTTTTTTTAGTAAAAAGGTAACCGAGTTAAAGAACAAACTGCATCAATACGATGTAGCCTTAATCAACATGGACACTACTGTGTAAAGTCGAAGCCAGGCTAGGTGCGGTGCGAGGTGCCGTGCAATCTGCGGTGTGCTGTTCTGAACATACCTTTTTGCTTTCTATTATGGAAATATATAAAAATAAATCAAAGATATGACGTACTTATCAATATCGTAAATCATTTCGATATCAAAAATATTTAGTTTTATTAATTTTTATTTGAACAAATTAGTTACAAAAAGGGTCCTGCGGGACTCTAGGCTTTAGCCTACTCAGCCTGATGGGAGACCGGCGTCTAATGTTACCTATTTTGAATCACAATTTAACTTTTTCTTGCTTAAAACATATTTTTTTATGTGTATGTAAAACTATTGTATGCAGATTAGTCTACATGTTGAGATACACAATCTCTTAAACTATTTTTGGTTTCATGCATATTTATATATTTTTTACGTTACAAAATAGTCAAAAACTTTCTTCAAAAAAATATATATACGGATTTAAATTTCTTTTCTCTGGTCAGTCGTTTCGATTATACATGCCACTCGGTATTTTGTTTTGTTGCAATTCCACCAAAGCCAGCAAAAATATAATTTCGAAAGAATTTTGATTAAGGAATAGCAAAAAGAGTTCTTTTAACTACTAAGCAGGTTGTGTGTATAATAATAAAAACTAATATCTAACAGCAACTCGAAAACTTAACAGATAAATTCCGCCCTGCCTTGCTTCAATATATTACGAAAATCCTCGGACCATTTCGGAGATTGCAGCTGACGTTAGAGGCAAATTAATTTATTTATGAACGGTGTGATTTCAAAATTTAGTTCCAGGTCGGAGTCCGGCAGCCCGCTGTATTATTAATAAGGGAGGTTGAAATTGACTGTGAAGGGTCAGAGATTGTTGACCGTTGGCCAAGCAGAAAGCACATACCGATTACTACGAATTGATGCTATGAATGGAGACTATAATATTTTGAATTATTAATAGACATTTCATATGTAGATTTTGTAAAAAAAGGTAGATAATGGATGAAGATTAGTTTTAATATTGATTTCTTTAAAAACATCTTTAATATAAAGGTATAGGGAATTACGATAAATATTTTACCACGTGCATGTTTCCCTCGATTAACCTATTCATTATTTTTATGATAAAAAAAATATTATAACAAAAGTTGCCAAGTGCAATTGCCTGAAAATATTTTTAAATTTCTAAATTGACACAAGGGGGTGCAGTTCCATGGGTGAACAATAAATTTCAAAAATTCTACAAAAACTCACAGAACTAGATATAACTTTTATTTCCTCATTGGAAAGCTAAGCTAATTTCCAATCATCTTGGTTCTAAACTAAATGTCAAATCCCCCTTAAGGGTGGCGGGAGCTGTTGCCTTACGAAATATTTAAATTACTATATCTTCTGTACTCCTCATCCCAATTAAATTAGCTTAGGCTTATTAAAAGGGAATTTTAAGCTGTTTTAGGATTCGGATCGAGCGACATTCCCTGGTTTTTCGGAAATTGGTTAGATGACGTTGTTTATAACGATTACAGATTTTTAAAATCTTCTTAAAATGTTTAAATGCAAGATCATATTCTCTTACGCTAGTTAAAAAAAATAATAAAAGAACGAAGTTTTGGCGAAAACTGCACATCGATATCTTTATTAGTTTTTAAGCTGTTGCCAAAGAAGTGAATTAAGAGGTATTTTTCGGACGAAATGATTAATATCGAGGATATGGGAGTGAAATTAAAATCTCCAGGGGCATCCCTAAACTGTTTCTGATCAGGAAGAAGGCAAAAAAATGCCACCTGCTAAAAAAAATCAAGTTTTTGTATGACAGTAATTTCGGTAGAAATACCGGTTCTGCTTGTAGTTAATCGTATCTCGTAATTTGCCAACTCAACCACAATTTAGCCAATTGGCTTAATATATTGGGGAGCATAGCACCCCTCTTTGTAAAGCCTTTCCAATTCTCGATTCTGCTGCTGCACACAAATCACATGATATATGTGGTGTTACAGATCGATGTGGGCCTCTGAGAGAAACCTCAGTAGTTTAGCAAACGAGCCAAAAAATACATCGAATTTTGAAGGTCTTAATTTTCGACGAAGAAGAAATAACTCGAGCAAAATTATGTTGGTTTTTCATTAAGATTATAGGAAAATCTATTTTTCTTAACGAGAAAAACTTAATAGGGACATTTTTTTCTTCGTCAAAAAATAAGAACATGAGAAGTCGATGTGTTTTAGACTTACTCCGATATCCTCTTAAAAACTGTATTAAATTACTATTAGGTTTGATCGAACAGACTATGAAAACAATATTGTTTTTGAATATGGGGCAGATTATTATTTACAGCTTTATTAAATTATTTAAAATTAACAATAATGCAATATTATCTGTTACTTTTGGCTTTTCTCCCTTCACACTGTATCTAGAGAGCTGGTTCAAACTCTGTCAATTTGTCAGAACCGAAGTTTGGAGCGCGTTTAGCCAAAGCAACAACATAACAGTAAAAGTAGCGCGAAAACATAAGTAAACAACAAAAACAGTACTTTGTAAGTAAGTAGATAACAAAGAAAACCAAAAATTCCAATCTTCAAATTGTTTTCCGTCATTTAGGCTGCATCGATTTAGTCTTCAGATAGACAGTGAAATAGCAGTTTCAATTTCTGCACTTGTTTGATATACTGTTTGTGGCAATTTTGACCCTCCCAATAATGTTTTCCCGGGTCGTTCGTCGATTCTGACACAAACTTTTGATCATTAATCTGTAAATAATAATCTGCCCAGTATTAAAAAAAAATACTGTTTACATAGTCCTAATCTAATAGTTGTCCGATCCGAATCCTAAAACAACTTCAAATTCCCTTTTAATAAGCCTAAGCTCATTCAATTCCGATAAGGGATTCAGATGATATAGAGATTTAAATCTTTCGTTATTCAACAGACCCCCCCCACCCTTATTAAGGGTGATATGACAATAATCTTAGAACCAAAGTGACAGAAAATTAACTTAGCGTTTGAATGAGGTGATAAAAGTTATATTTAGTTCTAGGAATTTTTATAGAATTTTTGAAATTTATTGTTCACTCTAGCAACTGCGCCCCATTGAGGTCAATTTAGAAACTTAAAAATATTTTTAGTCAATTGGTCCACTTTTGTTATAATACATTTTTTTCAGGACGCTAACATGAAGGACCTTCCAGATATAGATAGTGAACGCCCTTAAGTGAACAGCCTTGTACTTTAAACCTTTATAAAATTTGGGCAAGATCTGTGAAATGTTTCTACTTTTTGATCTATATCCATTTCTACCGCCACTAAAATCAATTAAGAAGATGCTTGCGATTTCTGGACCTATGTTTGACAAAAAAAGGAGATAAAATATACATAACAGTTGAATATGTTTATTTACGGTGAAGCGTGACAAAATATTTTCCTACATTCTTTTAAAATATAAAAATTTTATATGTGAGCTTATTGACTACTCTTTAGTTGGGTTTAAGTTGCTGTTTCAATATTTTATTTAGAATCATTATTTTGAAATAATGAAGCTTATAATTATAAAGGCTCTGTAAAATCGAGCAGTTGACAGACGCTCAGACCAACTTTTATGTCTCTAGCTGTACCTGATGGTTCGATATTTAGTGAAAGGCTCTGGGAACCTTTATTTTACGAGTTACAAAAGAATTATACACATCGAATTATAAGAGTTTTCCTAAGTTTTCATAGTCTGAATAGAAAATCATAAAATCGGTAAATTTCCTTTACCCTGGACTTCTTTCTTTATGAATCATTCCTTTTATTGGGAATGTTGCAGCGTGGCCCAATTTAGTCCCGCACATGGTCTTTTAGTAACAGATATGTATATATATATATATGTCTTTTCAAACATTTTTATTGGGAAATATTTTGTTCCACCATATTAAATGCTTATACAACAGTTTCTATCAACGCCATTTTTTGGGCATAATTTAAAATAATTTAAATAAGTAATTTTTACACTGATTTTTTAAGACAGTAATTTTCATGTTGGAATTCACACCAGTTTATCCTTATATCACGTTTAATTATTTTTTAAAATTCGAAGTCAATTACATAAGAAGATTTTTTAAATATTTCATTTGTCCGCCATTTTGCTCAATCATTTTGAATTCGTGAAAAAATTTTACTTGTTTATCTCTATATCACACTTAATTCTTGCACAACATTTGAAATCAATTTAATACTTGGCTTTCGTGGAAAATTGTTATATTGGAATAATAAATTTTTTTGTGATAATTTTTTTAACATTTCACTAGGCCGCCATTTTGTTCTGCCATATTAGATTTATCTGAAAATGGTACGAGGTCATCACTATATGAGCCTTAATTTTTGGCCAAATTTTGAATCGGGTAAATAGTTTTGAGCTATGCCGCGAACAGACAGACCGACAGACAATTAGACCGACGGAATTGAGGAAACATGTTTTTTGTTATCTTAAAACCCTGAAACGCGAAGATATGTAAAAACTTGGGCGGGTGACTTTATCACGTTTACAGTAGGTATGTCCCTTTTACGAAAGAAGTAAAAGAATTAGATATAGAAAAAATACCTAGATTTTATTAAATTATATACCCTGATTATCATTAATTAATCAACTAAAGCCAATTTTTCCTTGTTGAAAAATATTTTAAATGTCCAAGCTGTCGAATTAATTAGCTTAAAACATTTCAAAGTTAAGCAATAACTGTTTTACCAAGGTCGGTATACATGGATAAATTTAAACATAATAGAGAATAGAGGCGTAAATGTCAAGTATATTAAATTAATAATCAATTATTAGTCGCCCAATATTCTATGAGTGCTAAATAACTGGAGCATGTGCCTATGTTTTTATGTCCCTCATAAAATGGAAGTATTTAATCGTGAAAAATTATCCTAGACGCGAAAAAAACATGTTTTGTTTCTATTTAACCTCCTGCCTCTATCCACCCCATTTTACGGCATTGTAGAACTAAATTGAAACTGAAAAGGCCTATAACCAGAATTACTTTCAACACAGATGAAAATACAAGGAAAGTATTCGTGGCAAACCTCTCACCAAACTATTCGGCTAAATTAATTCAGAATCCAACAGCAGCCGAGTGTTTTCTTTTCAATATACTAAGCCCCATTTCAATCCTGTACGTGGATGCCGGAGTGCACATAACTATCCGAAGCATTTCTTGTTTAGATTAACAAATGGAAATAAGGTTTTTGTAGGTAAATAAAATGCATATATGCAGTCGAGGCCCCAGCTGCATACTTCGCAGTTTAAGCTATGAAGATTCTGAAAATTTTCAGCGAAAATTGAATTGGAATTTTAATTGGATTAGCTTGCAAAAAAGTATGATGGTTTGCGGTGAAATGACTAGAATTAAGTTGTGGAATTGGTTCAATTAAAATGCCAGATGTAAGAGATATGAGAAGACTCGTTTCGAGCATATAATTACGTTTTCCTGAAAAATCGCTGTCTGATTCAAAATTAATTTACATGTTCAAAAACATAAGATAATTTCAAAAAGTTGCCCTATAAAAAATCTACTGAAAAGTATCTGATATACTAAAAAGTGTCTTAGATACTTTAAAGGCTACCTAACATACTCTGAAAGCTATTTTAGATCAATGCCACAAGAATAATAATTCAGCATTTTGACATACCGGGAGATCCAAAAAATCTGACACAAAGCCTCATTTTTTTTATTTAACATCCTCTAACCTATAAATTCTCAAAACTTGAACTTTTTCATAGAAAATGGCGCTCTGAATTTGACATTTTCGACAATTTAAAGACCAAGGGGTTGAAGTTGAGAGAGTAGGTTTACCAGCACATTCAAGTCTTACTATTTACTATTTACCATATTACATTGCATTCTAATTAAAGTGAAAATTATCCAAAATTCACTTTGAGTTATACCAGAAATTAATAACAATATTATATAATAGGCTTTTAAAAGTTATAGCGGGATAGTGACAATCGTTTTCTTCTAAATTTGGACTCCAGAAGGCTTAAGAGACGTCTTTTTCTCGCAAGGGTTTGGTAATAGAAGTTATAGCGTGTCAAATTTTTGCGAACTATCCTGTGCACTTTGAATATGCCAATAAACAAAATTTTAAAATATACTTGCTCTAGTTCTAACAACCATCATTTCAAAATATTCAGCCGTTTTCGATTATTTTCGATATAGAGTATTATATAGGCGTTGTGCTGCAGTTCACTCCTAATCAATATCACTGTCTAGAATAAGGCCATGTTCATATACGTATATCATGTAAAAAAAGAAAAAAATATCCATCTATAATAAAATATGTGACACAAGTAAGGATTTTTTAAATCTTAGTTAGAAATAGAAACAGAGGGCCCTATTTCAAATGAAAATAGTCTCTCTGGGGGAGCCGACAAGGTTAAAGATATCTTTTAAGCCTTATCAAATTATTTAAGCGTTATGAAATCAGTCCATGCATATCGGTTTTGGCATTTCTTTCTTCAAGAAATTAGATATAGCCTTTAGAATAGAAATAGTATTCACTTTTTCAAGACTTTAAGATTTTTTCGCTACGGAAAAGTATTTCTATTCTATAATACTTCAGTGTAACTAAAAATACTTCAAAGTATTTAACATCCTTAAAAGTATCTTAAGTTGTTTTAATAGTATCTATTTAATACCAAAAAGCACATATTTTTTAATGATAGCTTTCTCTCCAACTTTACTCTTTGTCTGAAATAAAGCAAATAAAGGGTGATACATATTCAATATTCGCGAATTAGAATTAATTAGCTGTGAATAGCAAAACTTGTGTTGTTAAAATACTAGTATTACACTAAATAACCCCAATAGAAAAAGTAAAAGAAGCAATTTTGGATGAAGATTTGGCAGAAAAAGCCGATTTTGCACATATAAATATTTTAAAGGAACTTGCACTGACCTCTCCTTCTAAAATGTAATCAACTATTCCAACTGGACAAATATGTGTCACCATTCTTGATGCAAAGTAGTTGCGTAGCAGACTTGTACAAATAATATCAGGAAATTTTTATTTTACAATCATAGCCAGTCGTGTTGCACAACATAACTGATCGTGAATGGGCCTCTTTAAATTAAAAATCCCGGATTCAACTGTTATAACCCCCCGACCAGAATATTCCTTATTTTCTAGCTACAAATTTAAATGATATATCAAACTGATGGGCACTTTAAAAACGTGTACAGAGGGAACGAAAATGTTTTTTTGAAAGGAGATGTTGTTGTTTATGAACTTTTTTTTATAGAATGATAGACGTATTAGAAAAAAAAACATGAATAAGTTCTGATAGGAGTTAAATAAAATGTACAACTTTTTTTACCTTTAATGCCTTCCTTAGCTTGATTCAGTAGCTTTTGTGCGTATTTCTCAACACGATTGAGCGCCATTTTGAAGTCTGAAATTTTTTCAGTTGAAGTTTTTATATAGCTCTTTAATGTTTGCCATCGCCTCTGAACCTTTCAAGACAAAATTTAAAATTTGCACGCTTCAATGGCGAACTAAATACCCATTTTTATGCATATTTTGTAACTGATAATTTCAAGAAGGCAGCTAGGAATACATTTCAAAATCGGTCATTAGTAAATGTGACAGAATCTACACCTTTTCAATTTCATTTAAAAAAAAATTAAATTTATTTTCAGAAAACGTAAAATTAATTTCAGAAAAACTAATTTCTGTTTTAGAAAACATAAAATAATTTTCGGAAAAACTCATTTTTAAATTATTCAATTTTGGATATTGTAGATTCTATTTTAGAATTAAAATTAGATTTTAATCCGGGTCAGTACGAATTGGTTTCGTGTAAAAGGTTGATATAATTAAAAATATGACGTTACTGACCGTATGAAAAACTATTGTTTTATAATTTCTTGAATCGAACTTAGATATACAATTATTCAAAATCTAATGGTTTATATCAATTAGATGCACTGCTGCTGTAAGCCATTGACGTGCCGACTATTTTTTCCAGAAACCTCAGCATAAATTTCATTTGGGTTAATATATCATCTGGATCGACCGCTAGGAATTAATGACAAATGGGTTACAGAGCCCGTTTGACATGCGCCGTAAATGCACTCCTGATGTGTTCGATGGAGTTCAACACTGGACTATACGGAGCCAGCCTACAAAATAACAACACCTCCAAATTCATCTACCAAAATAACATCCAACTAAGAATGTGCTGGAGCATTATCAATCATGACAACCACTGTATTGGCTTCGTGGCCATTTTGAATAAAGACCCGCAAACAGTGCCGCACCCATTCTTGGAACTATTCCTAAAGTTATCACTATTGTATTTACATTATCCATTGCTTTTTCAAAAGAATAAATTCAACTTCGTCTCGTCGATAAACATTATATACTTCTGCTCAGCAGTATGACATATTACCTGAGTTCCTTAGGAGGAGATTTAACCCCTTGAGTCAGATTATTATTTTTTTGTATATAATTTAATGGCCATCCAAGCATTTAGACTTGCATTTGTATCCCTTTCTTGCGTCAGCCGTTCGCAAATACTGTTAAGGGTTACGTGTGAATTTTCTTCGAACCATACAAATATTTTCTCCACTATGTCGTCAGTAACTTTCTCCTATCGCTTACAAACTCTTTTCATTCACTCTTGGTTTCCTTTGCGAATCGAACGATTTAAGTTGGAAATCCACGCACCCTTTCAATATTCACCCAATCTCCACTAACTTCTGTATTACTGTCGAAATTATACTATCCTTTGCAACGAACAGCTTCATGGCCTTCCATGATTAAGGATATTATATTGGGGATATCTACTTTATACTCACAACAACAATAAAAATAAAAAAATAATAAAATATCGAGTGGCATAACGATGACCAAAAAAATATTTTAGTTGACGTTAAAATATTAATTCCGAAATTGAATTTACACTAAGCGAAATTGGAAATTTTTTTTCTGGTATAGACTTGACTTAATCTAAATATGAATACAGTGGTAAATGTATTTACATTATCTGAAATAGAAATTACTTTTGGAAATCGATTTCCGAAATTGAAGTTAAAAAGGTATAAATTTAGAGAACAGAGGTTCTTCAAGACATACGAAACTCAAGTATTTTATATCTCAGGGGACCCTTAATTAAAATGTTCTTAAGCGTGTGTGGGCTAAATATACTACTTTCCTAGGTAAACGAGGAAATTTTAGAATTAGGACATCTTGTAATTGGAAAAGTACAGTAAAAGTACCTACTGTACTTTTCCAATTACAGGATGTCCTAATTTTAAAATTCCCCTATGATCATAAGAACATTTCAATTCAGTATTAGATGAGCAAAAAAATTCTTTAGTTTTGAAAAATGTTTCTCTCCAAATATTTAGGTTCTGTCACAGTTATGAATGGCTGCAATTTTGAAATTGGTTATTTTAATGTTCTTATATTTTGGGAGATGTTCTAAAACAAAAAAAGTCTTTTCAAATAATGTGCCACCTGACCTTTTCTATTTAATTCTCTTTTAAATGGGGCTCAACTGCTATCTGCCATTTTTATAAATTGTGACTACTTTAAAATTCTCATCTTGGCTGATTCAAAAAATAAAGGTTGCCCTGTATAGATGTTTATTCAGAGATGTTGAATAAATTCAATCATTCGCTAGCATGTTTGGTACTCAATATTGTTCTTCGCCAGATATTCGATGCGTCAAAACTGTTAATTCATTTTAATTTAAAATTTTGTGGAAATCTATTTTTTCTTCTTTTAGAGTATGACAAAGAACAGCGCGATTTCCAAGTTTCTTGCAATAGAAATATTAGCACCTAATACACATTTTTACATATTTTCCCGATCTTAGAAGTATTTATTCGAGGTGCGAAACAAAAGCGCTAATAAATTGCCGATAATAAAAAGAGATCCTCCCTGAGTTAATCAAAATATAAAGCACCCTAAACTCGGCTTTGATAATTAACTCATTTTCAGACATTAGCGTTCATTTCTCAAAGTTCATGCGGGTTCATTATTTAATAGCCAGCCGTCGGACGGGCTTCAGGACCACCCCTTTGGAAACATCATTTTTCAGTGGCCATTTTCCATTTGAACATTTTGAAGTTTGATATATATCGGCTGTAAAATTAAGTGCCGAGTTAAAAATGTAGCGTCCTAAGTGAAATCCGCCTTCAGGTCATCAGTTTTATATTAAACTATTAGCTCCGAGTGCAATAAAAGGCATTTTCCTGGAAATTCTTGTTACAGGTAATTCAATGTATGTACATACAGGGTATCTTTCTATACATCTAATGTCTAAAATATTTAATTTAAAAGACAGAAAAAACATTGTATCAAATTACAAGTCGTAGAAATTTTTAAGAATCACCAAGATTTACGAATAAAATTGACAAATACAAATCTCAAAGTAAAAAATTGGTAAATTTCCTTTACTCGAAAGTTCCCTCGTGTTTTCTTTCACTTTTATAGAAAAAATGGTGGAAATTCCGGTTTAGTTGCTTTACAGATTGGTTTTACTAAATTCCCTTAACAGGAATCCTTCATGTTGTATAAAAAAGTAAAATATGACACAAGTAATACAGACGGTAACAAATGTCTGGAACGCATCAAACATTTGGCGAATTACTTTATATATATATATATATATATATATATATATATATATATATATATATATATATATATATATACATACATTGGTGGGCTTAGGTTCGGCAGATTTGTTAGTGATGTCCGCGATGTTGCCAAGTCTACAGTTTTTCGGAGTCTGATACCAACATTTGTTTTTCTTGTCACACTTGATTTTTGCACAAAATTTGCAGTGAAAAGAGCAGTTTTTACACTGATTTTCTAAAAGTCTTATTTGTTTCGTCATACCGTAGCGAATGTAATAATTCGTATGCAAGATTTGAATTTTTAATGAAATAAGCAGTTTTTTATATATATTTTTGAAACTTTTTATTACCATCATGACATATGACATTCCGCCATACTGGATTCGTATCAAATTCTTACCAGTTAATGTCTGTCACCCTTGATGTTTGTACAGAAATCGAATAAGCAATTTTTCACACTGCGCGATATTGGATTCGTAGCAAAGTCAATGAAGAAGTAAAGTAGTAGTGTTAATATTGGTTTTTAATTTTGTATAAATCACGCTCGACTCTTGTGCAAAATTTGAGTTCAAATAAATTAGTAATTTTTAACACCATTTTATTTTAGATTTTATTCAGCCACCATTTTCTGCTACCAAATTGGATTCGTACAAATATTTTGCCAGCTAGCTTCTATGTCACCTTTGATTTTTATACACACTTTGGAGTCAACTGATTAAATACATTTTTTTGCAATGATTTTGTAAACATCTTAATAGACTGCCATTCTTTTCAGCCATATTCGATTTTGCCAAATTGTTTGAAGTGTATCCCCCATACGACACCAGATTTTTGTGCCAAATTTGAAGTCAATTGTATGGATTGGTTAGAGGCCCAACTTAGGTCGACCAAGACCGTTCCTGTTAGTTGTTTGTTCTCATAGCCTTCCTCGAGGTGCTCTGCGAGGGTCAAAATTAGACTGATACAGGAATTTCCGAATCTAAAACCTGCTTATTAAGGGATTAGTTTTTGATTCACGATGTTTGTTTGCCATGCCATGTGGTATTAGACTTTCATATAGCTTGGAGAGATTAGTCGAAAGTCCTTTTAGTTTTGTTTTTTTCTCAGGTTTAAGAAGTGCCACCGCTTTCGCCTTCGCAATTTCAAAAGAAAACAGGACATAAAAAACTGATCGCCGAATTTGCTTAAAAAGGTTGTTTTTATTATAAATAAAGTAAGTATTATCGATGCTATTTTTACAGAATTATGTAGACAATAAAAAGAAAAATTAGAAGTGAGACTTTCATTTAAATATATTTTACAGAATATCTGAAAAATAAGAGAGAACTCCAGAATTTTATAAACTTCAAAGTACGAAAAATGAAAATATAAAAACATGCTGTGACGCTCTTTTATCTCTGCCGATAAAGTGCCACCTTGAAACAAGTTTTAGAGCACTATTTGATGCTGGCTCTAGCAACTTGATTTGTTAGAAAACTCGATTAAATATCAAAGTCTGCAAATTTTTAATGCACGTTTCCATGGAGAAGCTTGACATTTAACGTATTAAATATTATATAAAAGTTATAGAATATTAGATGTTGCATCTAAAAATTCAGAAATATACCGAGTGTTTCATTCAAAATTCTGAATTTACTCTTACCTCGGGTTTCATCGCAAGTCGAATCCGAAAATCGTATTGATGAAATTATGTAAAGGCGCCAAATGCGAAATACCAGTTTGGTTTATTGAAAAATATACAAGGTAGCATTTTGTATAGGTGTTTTTTACATGTGGTGGGAAACTTATACTGCATTGCATTGTATTTTTAAATATACTTTTCCCAATATTTAATGTCGAAATGGGTGACAGGTCGTTTTTATGTTCGCAAAAACATTCTGAGTACATCCATATAAAACTGCTTTAGTTGTATGTAGACTGGTAAAATTCAAGGTCAAACATGAAATTCTAACACACAGTAGTAACAGTAGCTACTGCTTGTTTCGTGTATGGTTTATCCCTGGCGTGTTCTATTTTATTTTATTTGGTATTTTCTGAAAGCAAAATGCACGCAGTTTACTCGTCTAATTTACTAACCTCAGATTATAACTACTAACCCCAAATACACTTTTTTCACACCACTGAAAAAAGTGTCGTGCTCACTTCACCGTGCTTTTTGTTAATTTTTAAGGTTATGTTTAGAGCTAGAATTCTGACAAAAACTTATATACGTCTCGTTTTCCACCAATCATTATACATATTGTTCAATGTGCTTCCTATTCGTTCGTTCTATATTTCAGCCCGGTATAAACAAGTTTTGCCGAATGTTCACTGTGGGCTTCCTGGCTCAATTCAGGCGGTTGACTTTTTTTTAATTTTTATTTTAACAAAACTGAATGAAAATACGGATTACCTTACGTATTGGTCAGGGTTACTGTGAACAAACGCGCGGTAGCGCGCTTACAAAATTCTGAGGCTATATTAAAACAACGATTTTTTCACATAATCTATACTGTTCAGTGGATATGTCCCGTTACTTTAAGTTAGCCCAGTTTCGGCAATAAAACCTTCATTAAAGCGATAAAATCACACCTCAAAACATGGAAAATCAGATTTTAAATAGCCGCGCACTTAAAAGTGGTGTGATTGGTGGAAGAAGGGGCAGATTTAAGGCTTTGTGAATTCTGTTACACGGTAACACTAATTGCGCATGAGCAAGAAGGCTATTTAAGAGATCCGTGACTTTTGGGTTGGCAGACACAACAAAAAATTTAGAAAAAATGGTAAAAATATATATATAAAATAATTGTTAAATCTTTTAGTGCTAAACAAAAACCGATTATTCTTCGAGTAAAAGATCCATCATATCACAATACACTTACTACCTTTAATCGCTCGTGTCGCCGTTTAATCGGAATATTAACTGGCGCGCACCAAATTTAGTCAAGGAGTTGACAAGGGTGCGAGTTAGGTCTATTTGTTGAGAAATGTTTGTATGCGTAATTAAATTCGGAGGAACGAGACTGCCACATACTAGCAACACTAGTCGTTAAATTGTGCCGAACTAGGCGGAAATCTCTCGATGGATTACTGTTCTAGGGCAATGCAAAGTCGGGATCCATTTAGGACTATATTAGTTAACATTGGATGGATCGTATATACAGAGCATTATCTATCATTGCTACTAGGTTAATTATATATAATTCGTTTAGCTCAAATTGACTTCTATACATTTAATTACTTTTTTGAATTACGATACTTGATTCATTTTCTAATAATAGTGACGGTTCGATACGCACACCATCAACTATACCCACGTTGATACTGAAAACCAGTATTAGTTATACATTTCTAGAATGGAGCCAATGCTGGGTAACTCCAGCAGTCCGTAAAGAAGTGCATCTCAATCATTGAGGCCACATTTTAAGTGTCACCAAGATGCGGGAAAAGCAATTTCCGCTAAGCATTTTTTTTATATAAAAATAAATTTCAGTATTTATGAAATGACGTATTTATTTCGGTCTAGGTTTTCAACTGAAAATTGAAAATAAAGGTAAATATAAAAAGTTTTGTGAAACTTGAAAGATTACATTAATTACATTAAGTAGTTACGGGGGTCCTTGGCCATCACGCAGTTGTGTTGTGTAGAATATGTATTGAGTAAAAATTATTGTTACTACGCGGAGTCGACATCAAAAGTCCACAAACAAAGTCGTTATTTTATTATTCCATCGACTAAAGGCACTTTAAGGAAGTACCAGACGAGCACCGAAAGATCCTTTAATAAAGTAAAGTACGGATCTGAGAAACTTCTTTTTCCGGAAACGAGAATTTTTTATATTCGGCAATTGTACTTGTGGTTATTAAAATATTTTCTATACTTATAAATATTTAATTTGTAAAACAAAAATTAAGAGAAAAACTTCTGCAGGAATCACGAAACCTTCGTTATAACGTTGGCCATATTCACGCCACACTCTAGCTCTACCATCTGCGTTTCTAACTCTGAACCTCGGTTAATCGCTAAGTAAGCATCTTCTCTATCTCAATTCCAGTTTAAGTTATTACGACCAAAAATTAATCGGTTCCTTCTTTGTTCTACATTAATAGATCTCCGATCTTCTAGAATTTGGGCTAATTTCATGCGGTCGTCTCCTAATTGTTTTGTTTAACATATTGATCTTAGGCATTTGCCGTAACCTTGCATTCATTTTCTGAGCGGTGATCCTTAGATTTCTCCTAGCACATAATCTTATAAACCTGCCCATTATAGGAATAGTTTTCCGGTAATTTCATCCACAGTATTTATAATTATCAGAATTACCAATTATTACCAAAAAAATTACTGTAAATTTAGCTATCAAATTTTTCTTGATATAGAACTTTTTGACATGGCCCCGTATTATGACAAAAATATGTACATTTTATTGGAACAGAAAGTAATAAAAATAGAAAAGCAAAAACATTTTACAAAAAGGTGCATAAACATGTAAGTAAAATGTAATCCCTTAAATAAAGCGCCGTAGCTTTAAAATTATTTAAGATATCAAAGGAAACAAAATGTCAACAAGAGATACTTTTTCCAATTATTGACATTTTATCGAACGGGTGTTTTTCAGAAAACCCACATGACTATTTAAAATTTACAAATAATCTCTAATACATGTTCAACCTGTTATATTTGAGAAGCTGCAAGGAAACACAAAATTTCAAGGCTCCGGATATAGGCAAAGATTATGGCTTTGAAAGAGTCACTCAAATCCGTCAATTAGTTCAGAAGATATACTTGAGTCAAATTTTGCTTGAGTCGTTTCATGTGCTCCTCAGTGTAGATCAGAATTACATGAAATTAATCATCGGCATAATACAGGCTCTAAAAGCGTTGAGTGTTGTTCCAAGAACCCCTACAACGAAATTGCTGTATACTTGGTTCTAAACTTCTTAATTAACTCCCGATTGAAATTCGAAAGGAATTCTGGTTTTTATTTAAAAAGAAAGAAGTTAAAAAATTGATTTTTTTTGACTGTTAACATCAACTAATCGACTTTCAAAACATATATAATATTCTTGATTAACTTTCTTTAACAAGTAGTGCACTTAATGTTAGTCTTCTTGGTTCTCGCAGTCATATTCATAAATGCTAAGATATACAGAATTTTTATTTTTTATAAAATATCTTTTCCTATCGTCTGTGTTGGCTAGGTAAGTTATAGGAAAGAAATTATTATTTTTTAATTGTTTTTTTGCTTTAATTTTTTACACTAGGTTTAGGGCACTTACATTTTATTCTATATACCTATATATACTTTGTAGTTTTTTCTTCAGGTTGTCAAACTTGAATAGATAAATAAATCCACCCACAGCGCTGTCTGCTGTGAACTTTTTATCTATCATTTTTGAAACGCATGTTTAACTTAGTAATTAAATGTTTTTTAATTCTAATTTACAGATAATTTACATAATTTATATGTGCAGATTGAAAATATTTATTAAAAAATGAACAGTAACAACATAAATTGCTTTTCCAGTTTTTCTTTTCTTTTTAGTTTGCGAAACTGCTAAACGAGCTAGCGAATAGCACCGAGATCAATCAGGAAATCATTAAAAACCCTTAGAGACTCAGCTAGAGCTTTTGGGAATCGGGCGGAGGTAAAGCAATCATCTGGGAAATGTCGCTACTAGTTTGTTTTGGGTGATTTTATATACTGACTAAAAATAAAATCACGTTTATAAATACGCAACAAATCATCAGCTTCATCCCCTCGGAAAAATTAATGTGTTTGTTTAATAAAAACTGGTTGAAATCTAATACCAAAAGGAGGTAAATATAATTAGCTAACAAACTTGAAACAAATTAAACCTCAACTTGGGAATGGCGAAATAGCCGTAATCCAAACAATGTCGGGCGATGAATTATTTTATCGGATGTCTTAGAAGTTTAATCGATTCTAATATTAAAAGTAAAACAAAGTATAAGGTTTCATTAAAGAGCAATTCGTTCAGTATTACAAGTTTAAACTGAGGAATATTTCTATTTTGAGAAAATTTACTTAATTTTTTTTACTATCTTCGTGAGAGGCAAGTAGTATAATCGCGAAAAAATCACCCTCCGAGATTTTTGCAGATGTTTACGTTTTTGGGACCCTGGATCCCGAAAACATGTTATCCCATTTCTGTCGCCTGTCTGCCTGTCGTTCTATCCTTCAAAAAATCAAAAGTCATAAGGGGATTAAACGGATGCATTTTGGCGCCCTCACAAAATGTAAAAAAATAATTAATAAGAACTTATTAAACAGACTTTAAAATGTATACAAAAATAAGGTGTATATAGGGATAGACTGGTAAAATTATTGTGCAAGGTCCTACGGCGGAATAAAATGGCGGCCCAATAAAATATTCGGTAAAATTCCATTTTTTGGAATAAAACCTTTTTGTGGAGGAAAATAGGCTTATTTTTTGTAGTAAATATTGTCATGGAAAATAAATACTATTAGTAATAATAATAAATAAATTAAAAACTTAAAATAAATTTATAAGGTTTGTATAAAGTTATTACCAAATAATTATATGCATATATAGACTGTTTATTTTGCTCATAAAATAGCATTTTTTGAGAGCTTTAATGTGTTATATACTTTGCATTGTGTATTACCTGATAATATAAATAAACCATTTGGATCAAGAAAGTAAATTCCTGTACATCTTCAATTAGGTACACTAGCAAATATTTCATTGTCATTTGTCTTGTTTAGGTCAGTAGCTAAATTATTATATATTCTGAATATTTTCATATTTTGTTACTAAAATTTGCGAACACCCCTTATTGTTATCGTGGACAAAAAAAAAGAATAGGGCAATAAACCCGTCAAGATAGAACTTTTTGTTTATATTTCAGGCATTTTAAATAAATACTTTTTTTCTTATAATTTTAAAGAAAAATATACCTTTCTCCTTGAATCAAGTTTTTTTTAGTTAAGTTATCAACTTTCGATAATCACTTTTTAAAAAAACTTTTATTTTAAAATTTACAAATCAAGATTTAAAAATTAATCTTAACAATAGAAATTTGTTCAACTGACTAACTCTACAGAACTAGTGCATCAATTATAGACATGATTAAATGCAGTATACACATACACATATTATTGTCCATTCAGCAAATGTTGGCTGGATGACTTCTCCCCCCACAAAATTCAACTTCCAAAATTTACAGGGATAGCGGATTTCAATGTCCTCTCTGGGAATGTTCTTCTTCTTCTTGGTTTTCACAATTTTTGGCACTATCTTCCTGTAAACTAGGAACAGAAATGATGATCAGGACACATATGAGGATGAGTCCTATATTGGGAAGTCTTCTTATTTCGTTAAAGGTTAATTGGGGTTTTATTCAATTTCCTTTCTAAGAAGATGAAGTTCATCCAGTTTAAACTTAACATCCAGTTGGAGTTAGACATAGGTAAGTACCCATTATGTTTTAAACTTCTTCTTGGCCAATATCCATTGATCAGTTTGACCTAGTTCATTAATTATCGGTTCGGTTAGCTTGACTTTAGTTTGCTTACATACGGAGGTGTTCTTGTCAGAAATCAAGAGTTTTATATTACAAGGACTGTCTTTCTGGATTTTCTTTAGGTCTTTTTTTTTGCAAATATAGGATTCGGGAAGAATTTCTAGACATTCCTGGCCATAGTATGCATAATGCAATTGATTTTGTATTAAACATTTATTTTTAGGTAAAATAACCTTAAACCGACTCTGGTATTATATAGGAACTGAGGAATTGAGTCAAAATAATCAAAGATTTTAGGGCCCGTTATTGGAATAGGGTGAAGATAGGCTATTTTATAATTTATAACTAAGGATTCAATCTGAATTATTCTTTCGAGAAACTGATACTGGTATAGGCATCTGTATTAGTCATATACGGTCTTGCAAAAGTTTAAGTTCATAGAAAATGTCTTCCGTTCTTATTATGCTAGAATGCATAACTTTTAATTTTGAAAAAAATAATTAATTTTCTACGTCCTGTAAAATTGAATCGATTATTTCAAATACTTTTATTAATTAATGTAAAGACAGTTTTCTCTCTAAGTAATTTTCTGAACAATGAGTTCGATTTGATTTAATTAGAATCTAAAAGTTTTTCGTTGTGAATTATTTGTACTATTATATAATTAAATGTTTCAATTACTGCTAAAGAAAGCGAGTTTTACTTCAGAATACTTGCTTTTAAATTGTTTTGTAAATCCCTAATAAGGATTTCATATCGTTCTCCGTCGTGGGCGTAGAGGTTTCCTGTTAGAACTTTACTTACTACTACTTATCTTTTTACCCTATGTGGTAATATTTCTTTTAACTTATTGTCTACTTTATTTTAAATGATGTTTAATTAACTTGTCAATAATGGCGTTCACGTCAGATATAAATATCAATTGCACTTACATACAAAATACGATGATCTTGAACATCTTCTATAAGGTCATTGGTTGGCGATTTTTGTCCTCCCAAAACGCTCTGTCCTTGCGAAAATTGGACAAAGGGGGTCCAATATCTTTTTACTCCAGAGTAGCAGGTTCACGATGAACTGGGTTTTCGATTTTCAGAAATCCGCTCTAACACCTCGTAGCAAACACTAACTGTACTTTTTCGGTTAGTGCAATATCGACCACGCGGATAGTCAACCGATCACGCCGACAGAGTCAATCGATCAGCCGACAACCAAGCCCGAAAAATCCTACCGATTGTTAAATTATCAACTTTCGATAATGACTTTTTAAAAAAACTTACAAATTAAAGGTTCAAAAATTAATCTTAACCATAGAAATTTGTTGACTAACTCTACAGAAAAAACGCACAAAGTATATACGTGATTAAATGCAAAACACGACAGTATGCTAGTAGTAATTGACCTGCTACATTAGTAAATTATCCTGAAATTATGAGATTGCTATAAGTGGAAGGTGAGAAATCGAATGCAATAAACGTGGAGTGTTTAGATGTAAATAATAATGGTAAGGTGTGTGGTAATATCGCTAATATATTTTTTTTTGAATTCGGTATATTACATCACCCTTAGATAACAAGATTTTTTATACTTTAAAAACTTTACGGAAAATCCAGAGTACTTTATTTTAAAAAATGCTTGTTTCTCACATATCATGACAAAACTAAATATCCTAAGTTCTTAAGCTTTGCGACTATAATTGGTCATATGCGAGGAACTGATTGTGACATAGAAATATTTCATTTTAAATAATAAAGTTGTTGCATCTAGAAAAATTCTAGAAATGTGGCAACGTCGCTGATTCATAATTTGAATTGCATTGCCCCAATGTAGCAAAATAGCTTAGATCGTTTTAAAAAACATTGACACCGGCACTTTATACTAAACTTGTATAATTTCGTGTGTTCTTGGAATTGCATGGCAAAGTACATGTGCTAATAAATACTCCTTAACGTAAGCACTATAAAGATAAAGTTTTGTTTAGCTGGCATGTGCTATGCCGCCAACTAAAACTTTCTAAAATTTACTTAAACTTTAGACCCCAGTGATCTCACACTGTACTAGAAAGCGTTTTGAGATATTAGTTGCCGTGCTTTTAATTCTAAAATAAATTAGCTATAAGCCAAAAAAATGAGATGATCGGTTTATAATTAACATGAAATATTTTTTGAAAAATTGAACCGACTTAAAAGAAATCGCTAAAAAGTAAAAAATAATATTTTATTTATTGCTTAAATATAGACATATTGAAGTCGACGCCCAAAGCAGCCCCACCCAGGCATTACAAAATATAGTTGATATATTTTATATTACATTACGTATAAACCAGATATATAGCTAGCTTTGAATGCTGGCCAGTTGGTTTATTCCAGTGCCAAATAAACTTAACTCACACACACATAGTTGCCTTATATCTTTTAAAACTGGTGCCGGAATCACTTGCTCTCAGGGCCCCTTTATGGAACTGCGCAAGCGCAAACTGCTATTGGCATCCAATTGCTGAGCCCAAAGTCTAATGGCAATATTGACTTCCTATAGAACATTAATAAATGTCTAAACCGACCAATGACGAATTCGCATTTCGAGACATGCGCAAAAATATTTTGGGACCTTGCAACTGTTGGCTAGGTTAGTGCATGAAGATTATATTGACGGCCGTGTTATAAAAGATACGCTTCGTTAAACTAAATATAAACTATAAAACTACTCCAACCCCAGTAGCGACCAAATTTACTCGGTAGTTCGACTTCAAAATAGTGACCCTCTCTGAGTAACATATTAAAATCTGCATTGGGTTAGTAAGATTAAGGCTAGTAGTGAGTATAGGTAATACGTGCATGTATATTTTTTGATATATATCATTACAGATTAGTCATTATTTTGGCGCCGACTTCAAAATGTCTATATTTAGGGAATAAATAAAATATTATTTTTTGTTTTTTAGTCGGTTGTAATTTTTTTAAATATTTTATTTCTCACCTTTTAGTGATTTTTTTAAGTTACATTTTTAAGAATATTATAATTTGTAGTATATGTATATCCAATTGTATATAACTTAATACAAAAAGTGGCGAATGGAGAAGTAAACGACACTATTAAAAACGTAAATGTCATTATAAAACTCGCTGTCTTTATCGCTCTTATGCCTATGTATTTTTAACACTATTATTACCATAAAACAGGTGAACGGATTTCAAATCAAAATACATGGTACCACCAGGGAAACGTCCTTTACAATCGGGAAGGCCATATGGCCATAAGGACAATATGCCCGAACAAACATAAAAAATACATACAGGTCGATTTGAGAACCTCCTCCCGTTTTGAAGTTGGTTAAAGATTACGAGTGATTGGTCTATATAAAATATTTATACTTAAAATTAGTCAAGAAATTATATTGCGAATTATCAGCATTCAATTACCAAATACCCTGTATAGATATTCTGAATCTACGGCGAATTATAGATATTTTTTATGTTTCATGTTCAAATTGTCTTTTAAAAGTTAACTTTATTATTCCTATTATTATTATTATTATCATATATTAATATTATTTTAAGTGTTTAGATTAATAAAGCTTTACTAATTATATTACAAATTATTATCTAGGTTAAGCGATACAATTATTGGCATCCTTCTTTTTAAGAATCAGTATGAAAAAATTTTAGTTTTTAACTTAAATGTGTCTTTCCTACATGCTGGTGCAAAATCTGGCAAACATCAACCTCAAAATTCTCTGAAACCGCGAAATATTTTAGGGGCCAATAACTAGATCTATGATTGTACTGAAAAATAATAATTGGCCGCTACTGCCACTACTGCCAGTTATTATAATTGAAAAAAAAATTATCTAGGATCCTTTTTTGTAAAATATTACTTGAATACACACTAGACAGAAGATGAGAAAGTATAATGTTAAAAGTATCGTGATGTGTGTTAAGTTCGGGGTTTTTGGGGCATTTGGCGTTTATTTACTTGTTTTGTTAACTATCATTGGGTTAAAAGTTTCGCTTCAATTAATAGATTTTTTTTATTTAGATCGTCTCGAGCATATCAAAAAGGAAGCTAGAATCTAGATTTTTGAAATTCCCCGTTTAACACTGCAATTCAGAATTTCTGATAAATTTACAAAAGCCAGACATGGAACCACCACCAATCTTGATAGATGCCTAAGAAAATACATTAGTTTCCTGGAATAAGGAGTGGGATGGAAAGGATTTCCTAGGCGAAAATAAATATCCAAGTTTCGCTAAAACAATTTTTAGATTCCCATTCCAGACAAATGATATTTTTAAATAACAAACCAGGAGATGGATGGTAAAAGGGATTTATGGAGAGGCATGCGGAAACATCCGTAGAAAATCCGACGCTGTAACCCAAGCGTCATCAGTAAGTGAACCTGATATAAGAAATATAAAAAAAGTGGTTTCAGGTAATTTACGGTTACCCGGAGAGAAAAATTTCCATATTCTTACCGATCCTACCAGGATTTCTAATGAGGATGAAACTCATTATTTTTTAATTTGCCCCCAAACGAAACAGATATCACAAATTAAAATATTAGGGTCTACTGCTGACAATCATATTATAAAATTAAATAATAACTCGTCTTTAGCATATTCTAATAACCAACCGCACCAAAATTTTAAACATAATTTTTGAGACATAAATCTAACTCATTTACCTGTTTGACATGATTAAATTCCATTCCAATCCCTATTTGCTGTTCATCCAATGTTTTTAGAATTTAATTTGTAAAATGGTATTTGCTAAAAAAAAAACTAATTTTCATATAAAAACAAATAAGTAAGTTTTTTTAACTCGAACATACCAAAATAATACCACCTACCAGATGCCAATAACTATACTGAAGAAGCTAATAATTATGTTTTTGTGTTGTTTTAAATAAAACTATTTTTTTGTATTTGGTTTAATTTATTAATTTTCCGTGTACTGCTTTTGTTTATGTTACTCCTATATTATAAAAACCAATAATATTAATTTTTAGTATATTCAACGTTATATACAAATTTATTCAAATTATTAATGAGGTTTTCTTAAGGAGCCAAAAATTGTACTATTTACACTATTTCATTTTTATTGGAAAAGAGCGATAACTTAGCAAATATCACGTACCTGATAAACTGGCTAACGCTCATATACATATTCAAGTATTATCCTTTATCCCGTCATTAGTTATGACTTAAACGAGAAATATTTAACTAAGCCCGCCTGGCTAGCCTCGATGGTTAATGGGGTTTACATCATGCACTAGGAACGACGCACGTTGTAATGCAGTGGCATTTTGAGGATTAACGCGAAAGCCTTGCTTGGTTTAGCTACATGACGTTGTAATGATGAAACACTGAACTATAGACACGCAAGAGGTATTACCCCAAGCTACTATACTTAGACAAATTCCTCTACAAATAAAGTGCATTACGTAACGGCAATGCGTTACTCCAAATAATAGACAAACCTGTCTGGGATTTACAGTTTGCCCTATTATGGAAATTTCGGTTTTGATATCGATTCGAGAAGCTATTCTAATAAAAACATTTTATTGGCATTTAAAATGATCTCTAAATCTATGTTTCCTTAAACTTAAAAGCAATGTTATATTAACTCGGTACCTGGGATAATTTTCTTTTTCCGGAGAAAAAAGTTCCCCTGGACTAAAAAAATAATTTTACTGAATACTTAAACTCTATAATTTTTTTATAGTTAAAAATATCCGTATTTTGAGTTTTGGAATAATATATAATAACTAGCGGGTACCCGCGACTTCGTTCGCGTATATGACTATAATTAAAGGGATGTAAAGAGGTACATAAAGCGCATCATTTGAATACCTCTTTATAAACCACGTTTGTTTTTGCGTTCTTTGGCTGTAAAATAGCCAAGCTACTACGCGAATTTACTCTAGAGCATGCGATATAGGGTTAACCATGGGAAAAACAATCGTAGCGCAAGTCTACTCCAGATCTACTTAAGGATTGCCCTTGAGCTTTGTTAATTGTCATGGCGAAACAAAGCTTTAAAGGAAACTGTACATGTTTAAACTGAAAAGGATAGTATGACGGAATTAAAGGGATACATGGTATAAAAACTGTTCCTCCCAAACCAGGGCCAAAAATAGTAGTAGACTCTATTACATTGTTTTGTAATATTTTAACTTGTAGCCGAGTTCCATTACACAATTTTGGTGGTTTTAAATTTCGAATAAGCACCACTGGTGCCCCCACCACAAGTTAACTCATGAAAAGGGACTCCTGAAGGGTTTAGAGAGTGTAGGAACTTCACAGGATAACTAACCGCATTTTCTTAGTCTATAACTACATCTATTGAGTAGTATGTTAATATTGCAGAGCAGTAATTTTTCCAATAAAGCTAGATTTATTTTATCTGCTGTACTATTTTTTTGAAGTTAATATAGTTCGTTCTAAACCAAGAAGCAGTTTTATTTTGTCAACTTTCGAGTCATTAGGGGTAGTTTCACACCCTTGGAAAGTGAGTTTCGAAGAATCCCTTCTTATCGAACTTTTAAAATATGTAAAAAAATAAAAGATAAAGCAAACAAACAAACAAACAAAAGTATGCTTTATTGCCGCAGAAAAATTTTACAATTTTATGGACAAAGCAAAATATACCTAAAAATAAGACATATCAAAACATTAATCGAAAATAATTTCGACAGGTCAGTGCTTTTTTTTAAAATGTAAATTATCAATTTACCAAATCGTAAAACACACGTTAGAATATAACATAACATTGCAAACAGTAAATGAATCATGATAACCTTATAAAAGTAAACAAACACACATGTACGAGGTGAATAATTTCGATGACATTGAAATCAAAATTGCAACTATGCGACCTTAAACTCTATGTTATTATAGTTATACAAATAATTGTGATGTTAAACAGAAGGTATATTGAACTAGTGTAGAATGTAGTATACAAAAAGAATTAAATTGTTTTTAATCCAATACCTAACAAAAATAATTAAGTTTTAAGTGAATGTTCGACAGTTCTTTTCCCTATATAATGATTTACAAAATTCTATGCTACGAGTTAGGACATGACTCACAAAAGATTTAAGTAAACAAGCGAGTTTAGTGACAATTTAAAGAGACTTACTCACTGAAAAAAAAAATCATTAACGCTGTAAAATGGTCTCTCAATGAGGTATGCTTTGGTGTTTTTTCGAAATTGTGCAAGCATAGGGATAGATTTTAAATGTACTGGCAGATTGTTGTAAAGTTTTATGGCGTTGTAAATAATTGATTTTTTTATTAATTCTGTGGAAGGAATGGGAAGATAAATATCATGCCTAGGGTTTCTGGTAGGGTATACATGTTGTGGCCTTTCTGGGAGGGTGTTTATATGTTTTCTCAGCAAACATACCGTTTCCAAAATAAATAATGCAGGAAGTGTTAATATTTCATGTTTTTTGAAATAGTATTGGCAGTGAGCTCTATTATTTAGACCAAACAAATAACGAATGGCTCTTCTTTTGAAGCATAAAAATACTACGAAATTGCTCGGTGGTACAGCAGCCCCAAAAGGGAAGGCCATAGCGGAGGTGGGATTCAAATAAAGAGAAATAAGTAAGTCTGGCAGAAAGAACGTCTAGTTCTTTTGAAACTGATCGAATGGCGAAGCAGGCGGTAGAAAGTTTTTATATGATTAGACCATTTTAGGTTGCTATTTATATTTAAACCCAGGAATTTAACCGACTCTACGTATTCAATATTGCTGTTATGTACCTGAAGTGGTTGTAAAGTTCCCTTATAAGATAACGCCACCGTTTTATCGACGTTAAAACAAAGCATATTGCAAACGGACCAAGCCTTAATTATAACCAAGTCTTTGGAGATACTAGAGTGTAAAGACGTTGTATCAAAATCACTCCATGTTATGCTTGTGTCATCAGCAAAAAGGGAGATTCTTCCATTAATTTTAAGGTTCGTGATATCATTAATGTATAACAAAAAAAGAATAGGTCCCAAGACTGAACCTTGAGGGACTCCACTTGTAATCAACTTACAATCAGAATCGGAACCATTAGCCCTTACAAGTTGTTGCCTTTTTCCAAGATAAGATTTGAACCAATTTAAAGAAGTACCACGAATTCCATAAAAATTTAGTTTGTTTATCAGAATTTCATGACTAACACAATCAAAGGCTTTCGCATAGTCACAAAAAACTGAGGCAGTTGGGTGGTTGTTATTGAGAGATAAGTAGACGCCTCTAAGCAACGTGAACATGGCGTCACTGGTGCACTTGTTGGGTAGAAATCCGAACTGCTCCGGGGATATTATCTGATGTTTCAGGAGAAATGGCATAAGACGGTTCTTCAGTAGCCTTTCGATGATTTTTGATAGCACTGGTAGTAGTGCAATTGGGCGATAATTGCAAGAGTTAGTTTTTTCGCCGCCTTTATGAAGTGGAATAATTATAGCTGTTTTAAGGCAATCAGGGAATACACCTTTTATAAAGGACTCATTTATTAATGTTGTAAGGGCCTCTATGACTGGGAGTGGCAAGTTCAGGAATATTCTAATTGATAGGCCATCAGTGCTACACGAAGATTTACTTTTGATATTATGTATTACCTTCAATAGTTCAGTGTTGCTAACGGGACTTAAGAAAAAGCTATCAGCTAAATTTTTTGAAGGAGGGAGAAACGAGAGAGGGTCCAAACTTGGCGAGATACCAGAGGTAACATTTTTGCTTACATTAATAAAATAATCATTTAGATCATTAGCCCCTGGCAAGATCTGAGTCACAGGGTTTGATTTGTTTCTGAGGTTATTGATGATGGACCAGGTTTCTTTTGAAACGTTACTAGAGTTTGTTAGACGTTTTCGGTAGTGTAATTTTTTTGCTGACTTAATAAGAGTAGTGTAGATCCTCCTATAATTAGAGATATAGTCGAGAATAAGAAAGGAGTCGGTGAATTTTTTTATATATGAGAGCGAGCGCATATTTTTAGCAGAAATTCGTATTCCTTTCGGGAAGGCCTTGTTAAGAGCACTTAAAGTTTTATTTAAAAAAGTTCTGAAGTTTGTGTTGACATTATCAGATTCAAAATTCCAATTGGTGTTAAAGCAAATATTATGAAATACTGAGAAATTTGCGGCCGAGAAAATTCTGCCCCGATGGCGAGATCTTGGTAAGGGCCTAATAGGTAAACTAAACCTGGAAATTACCGCCTCGTGATCGGAAAGACCTAAGTTATAGACCTGTGATTGCACCTCTGATGGAGAAAAATCAGACGCCATGTAATCGATGATAGAAGAAGAGTTTTTTGAAATTCTAGTTGGCGAGGATACATGCATTGAAAGACCGAAAGAGTCGAATATAGAAATTAGATATTTCTGGATGGCACAAACAGTAGCATAGTCAATATTAAAGTCCCCGCATAGAATTTTTTTACCTTTAATCGGTAGGCTGTCATATTATGTTCAAGCATTTTGCGAATAACTAACGGTTTTTTTGAATAAAATATTTTATTTAAAAAACACGTGTCATTCAGCCTTTTGCCTCAAGCGGTTTGAGCTGAGGTCTTTTTTATATATTAGTATACAAGTATAGAAGTATAGATTAAATGCTAGTAAAATATATAACTGCTTGGCCACGCACACTCGGCAACATTATTACTATACATGGATAAATCATCTATCATTCTACTTTGTGTGAAGTGGTACACGAATTATACAGGTTGTCCCACCATATATTAGACAATGGATATGTATGTTAATATTGGGCCTACGACAAAGTTTAACTTATAAAAGTTGGAGCATTTTTCCAAAGTCATCAGAAAATGACATACGCCATTTCCTTATCATATTTTTGACGTATGGCTTATTTATTTTAAATAGAACACCTTGTATATAACTAGATATTTCAAAAGGACAAATAATTTGCCATAAAAAACAATGAGAAAGAATTGATTTTATATATTCTATATACCTATACCACTCAAGATAAACATAGAAACCTGGGTATATTTATAATAAGGAAAAAGAGACCTTTTCAAATATCTATTAATATACAGGGTGTTCAATTTAATATAAGCAAAATATTTGGCAAGATTTGATAAAAGATTAACATATGTCATTTTTGACATCAGATTCTGACGATTCAGGACAAATGCTACAGTTTTGCTAATTTAAACTTTTTCGTAGGACTAATATTAACGGAAATATCCATTGTCTTAAATATGATTGGACACCCTGTATAGCTTTCGTTTTCTTTGCATTTTGTCGTATAATCACAGTTATTTAGTTTATAACATAACATAGTTTTATTGTTTGTGTATTGGAAAGACAATGTTAATAAAATGGCTTTCCATTCTTTCATTTTTTCAGAAAAGACCAAATCCAAGCAGATAGTAATAGCCAAAGTGACAAATATGGAAATAAGGTATTCAGTTCAAGTATAAGTTTTTTTTTGGTATAGATAAATTACTTTTATAATTCTTAAGTATTATAAATATTGAGTAGGTTTTACAAAACATATTTTTAGACATGTTTGTATAAGCTAATTAAAGCTAACTTAACAAAATCGAGATCATTACTGTATTAATTACTATACTGTATCATTGTGCTTATGGGTGAGTTTGCAAAACTGTTAGTAATAGCAAATTGTTGTCGAAATTTATAAATATACTATCTGTCAATGATCTTCAAGAATTTGAAGATCTTTTTTTTTGTAAAGGTTGGTGACCGTATCAAGATTATTTTCAGATATTCTAAAAATATAGGTCTATTTCTATAAGATAATATATATAGAACTCGAAACCTGAAAAGCATAGTTAAAGAGACAAAAGGGTGTTACAATGTTCATAAAGTGTCGTTTCCACAAAAGTATCTAGATTATCTATTAACCAAATCAAGCATTATAAGAGCAACACCAATAACTGAATGGATCGAAAAATTACTTAACGTTGGAATGTCTTGCTCTGCACAGGGTGTTCCAAAAATAGGTGCCGTTACGCACTTTTTTTTACTACAATACCCGATTTTTTTTATTATAGGTATACTTTGGATCTACTACTAGTACTAATCGATTTTTTAAAAGAAGGTATACTACATTTGTCCACGTCGGAGAGTGCCACAATTAGTAAAGTAGTGGAGAGTGAAAGTCTTTTTCAAATACTCTTATATAGTGTATCTCTAAAATATCACCATGTATAGAATGAAATAGTATTGGATGAAATATCCTTTATTCTCTAGTATCTTTTAATTATTGTCATCTTACGCATGGATATACACATTTTATTTAAAAAAAAATAAGTTGTATTGACTATTTTGATTTTTCACGTTTTTATTTTCAGTTGGAAATAAAATTATTTAAGGTATCTCCGATTTTCATGACAAAAAGGCTATTTCACCAGTTATTACCAATGACATTGAGAAAAACCACATTTGTTTCTTTTTATTTATTAGAATATTTTTTATTTTTAACTTTTTTATTTACAGTTGGAAATAAAGTTATTTAAGGTATTCTCGATTTTCATTACAAAAAGGAAACTCCACAACAATCTGGCAATAGCGCGGAGGATTCATTACACGGGTCCGTGGTCTGTTTCGTTTTTTTGTAGTCAACGATATTAATATATAAACATTTTTTATTATTTCTGTCTTTATTGCACATTAAATATAAGTAGTTAGTGACTAAAAACATATATTTATGTAATGCGAAGCGCAAGTTTTTTTTATAATAGATACCTTACCTACTAGGTAAGTTAATTTAGTACCTACTTACCTACATAATAATAAATCTGCAATAAGTATAACTAGGATAGGTTCATGATAAAAGTATAAACATCCATGTCAGCCGCCCAGCTGTCATTTGTATATTTAACAAACCCTGTAAAATTTAGTTTGTGTTCGTGTTTTTGTTTACTCGTTCATAACATACAAACATTTTAAAAAAATATATGAAACATAATAAGTAAAACATCGAATAAACACTTATATATAGTTACTGGACATATTAAGTCACAATATTAAAAGAGATGGGACTGTGTTCGGTTTAAGCCTGGTTTTTGTGGAAACTTTTTACAAAATTCCATCTGGTAGTAAATGATATTACTTTCTAAAAAATGTAAGTAGCTACGGAATGCTGTGACGGGACCGAATCAGTTCTTGGAATTGCTTTGAACCATTTGGCTTTTTCAAATTTCGTCTTTTTAGAAACAAGGAGTCCTCCTGCTTTTAACGTAGTATTATACATTATAATTGGATTTACATTATGGGGCACAGCAGCTTATAGCAGGCACTTTTACACAAATATTATAATTTGGTACTTACTTGAAAACATCGAAAAACAACCCTATTTTTGTTAGGTTCTAATAATAATCCTATGAACTACTTTACCCGAGATTTTACTAAGCTCTGGCCGTGTATCCCACGATATATTTAGTTTAAAAAGAAATTTTCCATAAAACCGTTATCGCTAACACTTGCAGTAGTCTTTGTACCCTTACTTAGCAAGTTTTTTTTTACACAATCGAAAATATATTTACACAAAACTCAATTTATTCTTTGCTCCGTGTAAGTAAACAAACACCAGAACCGTGATTTTTTATTGGTCCACACCCGCAAGCATCATTGCTAGATTTACTACTTCATGGCCCGATCTGAAGAGCCTTAACCGATTTATAAGAGCATTTAATTTGGTAGCCATTTTATTGCCCAATATTGGATTTGTTAAAAAATATGACCAGTTAATACCTAAACCACAAATGATTATTGTGAAACATTTCCATTCAACAGAATACTGAACAAACATAGCGAAAAATATTAAAGGGAAATTTTTCGATTCATTCTACGAAATCACTGCTTATATTAGTGATATATTTTATATATTCTAACTTATGTTGCATACAGCTGCTGTTGATAACTAACAATAACTTTACTACATATTAATTTCAAATTACGCCGCCGACACAAGCGGATGTACTATTTGTATTGTAATGTTAAAACTCATTTAAACTTTGCAGATATTGAAGCGCAGCAAATTCAACGTAATTTTAGAGATTGCTATGCATACACCTGTTAGTTTACAATTTAAAGTTTTTCTTAAATAAAGGATGCCCCAGAAGTACGCCATTTTGCCTGCAATGAGTAGGCCGATCAAAACGCTGAAAGTTGTCTAAAATTTTGCATGTTATTTCTCCTATACACAAAACTATAAATGGCAGTTTCGGAAAATGCCCCCACGCCATTGTGTTGAAAAAGGCATTTTACTAAAATAATAAGGTTTTAAAGTAAAGTCAATCTTAAATACATACTGTATACTGTCAGACTCACACAAACACTTTTAAAACAACCCGTGTTCACCAATAGTGTCTACAATGTAAATATAATCAAAAAAATTAATGATATATATAAAAAAAACAATAGAATTCTTTAACCAGTGTATCACTTACCTCCACACCGCCAAGCAAGGCAAAATAACATCTTTCTCAAGGTATGTACTGTACTATTTTAACTAAATGTTTTAATAATTTTAATGCGTGCCGTTATACCTAATTGTTTTTATTTTTTAACTTGCATATATATCCACACCCTCTGTATTTAATTTTTAGATGTGCAGAAATAAATATTTTGAAAAAGCCTGAAATGGACAGGCGAAACGTCAATTAAATTTTTTTGTTTCAATCCACGAACCTAATCCCCAGAAAGTACTTGATATTTATATATATATATATATATATATATATATATATATATATATATATATATATATATATATATATATATATATATATATATATATATATATATATATATATATATATATATATATATATATATATATATATATATATATATATATATATATATATATATATATATATATATATATATATATATATATATATATATATATATATATATATATATATATATATATATATATATATATATATATATATATATATATATATATATATATATATATATATATATATATATATATATATATATATATATATATATATATATATATATATATATATATATATATATATATATATATATATATATATATATATATATATATATATATATATATATATATATATATATATATATATATATATATATATATATATATATATATATATATATATATATATATATATATATATAAATATATATATATATATATATACATATATATATGTATATATATATATATATATATATATATATATATATATATATATATATATATATTATTGGACTTCTTTTTTGGGTACCTATAGGTTTATTTTCAAAATCAAACAATGAGATTAACTTGACGTTTCGCCTATCATAGGCTTTCTCAAAAATTGCTCATTCCTTTATTTTTTTTTTGGTATATAAGGCTTTCCTTTCCTATCTACAATTAATTTTAAAAACATTTAGTGGTCTAATAATAAAAAGAAGTTTACAATTTTTCTAAAACTGATTTAAAATTTTATACTATTGACAAATAATTATTACAAAATTAATAAAATAAGGTTACATACCTCGAAAAATGCATGTTGATTATTTATTTATATTTGAATGATAGGTAGCAAGTTAGTGGTTTGCCAGGCAACTCTTGGCACAGTTTTAGGTAAAAAGGTCTTCTTATCGTAACATAACAACAAGAGGTTTGTTAAGGACAACCATTTAGAAACTTAATTTCTGGGAAATATATGCGGACCAATAGAGTAGGGGGAGACTGATAATATGGCTCTCATGCAGGATCTAGGATCTTTATGTGTCCTGAGGATGCAACAATTATGTTGCAAAACCTAGACAATTTAAAAAAATACTTGTTTTTTTTTACTGGATCTCAACCCCAAATAATACACCACTCTAAGAATTTTTTTTTAACATTGTTCCGCCATATTGGATTTTTACCAAAATATTACATTACATATGACCCTTAAATTTTGGTCAATCGGGTAAGTAGATAGTATCTAAGCTATGTCGCGAACTGACACATAAAGCGACAGGTGAACCGACGGACCGACGGATTTGATAAAACATGTTTTTTGGCATCTAGGGACGCTAAAACGTGAAGATTTGTAAATTCTGAGCGGGTGATTTTTTCACGGTTACAAACACTTTACTTGGCCGCAATTTTGTTCCGCCATCTTGAATTAGTAACACAGTTTTACTAGTTGAGCCCTATACCGCAATTAGTTATAGCACACAATTTGAAATCACTCCATTAAGTAATTTTTTCAGGCTGAATTTTTAAATATTTTATTATACCGCCATCTTGGATTAGTACCATTTTACCAATTGATTCCAATATACTACTTAATGTTTATGCAAAATTTGAAATAAATTGGATAAGTATGTGACTACTCCACATTGCATTTTTACCAAAATGTTACCAGGTCATTCCCATTGGACCCTTAATTTTTGATCAAAATATGAAGTAAATCGGGCAAGTAGTCTTTAAGCTATGCCGCGAACTGACAAACGGACAGACCGACAGTCGGACCGACGGAATTGATAAAACATATTATTTGGCCTCTAGCGACGCTGAGACGTAAAGATGTGTAAACCTGACATGGTGATTTTTCACAATTACAAAAATTTTATTTGGCCGCCATTTTGTTCAGCCATCTTGAATTAGTACTACTTCTTTACAAGTTGATGCCTATATCAGAATTAGTTATGGCGCACAATTCGAAATCAAACCATTAAGCAGTTTTTCATGCTGCATTTTTAAATAATTTATTAAGCCTCCATTTTGTTCCGCCATCTTGGATTTATACCAAAATATTACCAGTTGATTCCAACATAATACTTGATGTTTTTGCAAAATTTGAGATAAATTGGATGAGTAGTTTTTAATAATAATTTTTTTAACCTTTCACTAGGCCGCCATTTTGTTTCGCCATATTGGATTTTTACCAAAATGTTACCAGGTCATCCCCATATTAATTTCTGACCAAAATTCGTCAATCAAGTAAGTAGTTTTTTATCTACGCCGCGAACAGACAGACAGACATACCAACTGAAAAAAAAAGTAATATTGTCTACGAGATACCGTGTAAAAAGTGTGAGGGTGTATATATAGGACAAACTAGCCCATATTTATAAAAAAGGCTGAACGGTCACAAATACGACATACAAAACAAAACTGCCCTTTCAAACCACATGACGAAAACAACCACACATTCAACTGCGACAAAACAAAAATACTTAAGACTAAAACAAATTTAAGAAAGCGAGAGCTGTATGAACTGGTCTACCTACAAAAAAATCTACACTGTTTAAACGCAAAACGATACTAAAAATCTAAACAAAATTTATCATAACCTCATTAATTAACAACCTAAAATAAATACATACAGAAGAATTAATTTTTCAAATCAACCCGGTACAGATCAGCCAAAATCAGCAAAAATAAGATGCGTACCTCATAAACCTAATGAAAAAAGTAAAAAACACTACTGAATTTTATGCAGCCTCTGCTCGCCTTAGTTCCCTACAGGCACGTAGCCAGGAGAGTCCTGAGAGTCTGGATCCCACCCGAAACTCTAAAAATATTTTGGTTTAGGTAAGCTTCTCCTTAATTTTTCTGAGATTTGACTGTTTGGAATTTCTAGTTTGCTCTTCCCCCCCCCCCCCGAATCGAATTTTTGGCTACGTGCCTGATTCCATACTATACTTTACTTTACCGTCGCCCTTTCATATATTTGTTCTGTAGTAACATTAATTTTTGATCCGAAAAATGTTAATTGTTATTTTCCGCCTTTTTAATAGATTTTAATGACATGAAGTTCCACAAGCTTCTACTAATTAAGATTAAGGAAGATATTAATTTTTTACCATTATCATTATATATTCAGGGTGAGTAATTGTCTTAGGTTTCCATAATATATTTTTAAGATAAGATAAAACTCCCCAACAAGTTTGCTTGCATACGACAACCGTTCTTTGTTTCTTTTCCTTTCAGTATTTTTGAAAAAGGCTTGGGTTAACCAGCCAAAACGTCAATAAAAACATGAACACTACAGTGGCAATTTTAAAAATCAGAAACCTAAAATATGCTTAGCAATGTATGTAAATTGTTACGCTAATTATATTAAGATTACGATTCTCGCAACCCTTTGATTTGACTGTAAAATACACAACGTATGCTGCTTCTGTAAGACATTTTGCGTAATCGCATGATTCCTAAGGGAGAACTGCACGCAAAAAGTAAAAAACTAGCGACAAGGTCTAGTAAAGTTCAAAGTAAGATGAAAAGGTACCTACGTATTAAAAAAACCTTCCTGCACGTCCGACCCCAAAAAATGTGTTATGTATAGGCAATTTAAATTACATTTCGTTTAAAAATGGGTTCAAAAGGGTTCACGCGCTGCAGAAATACAACGACATGAGTACGATTTACCATTTCAAATTTTGCAGTTACGTAGACAAATGATCAATGCAAGGCGGTAAAGAGCCATTTTGTGGAAAAAAAATTATATCCGACGGCATTTGCGTCAAAAAGTGGTCGAAAAATGGTCGAAAATGGACAAATCTACTTCTATTTTATAATTCTAGATTAGATTTTTTCATAAAAAATCGCATTTAGCGCCCAACTATACATATTTCCCTATTGAAATCACATTGAAGCTGATACATATCTCTTATAGTTTTAACATAATATTGCAGCGGCGGAAGGCTTGCAAATGATCCATAATACTGCAGTTCACCCTTAAGGTCCCATAAAAAATACATTTAACTGGACAAATATGCCCGATTTGTGTTTTTTTTTTTTAAGTTGTCTTTAGTGATGAGAGCGCATGCAGTTTTTGTAAGATATATGAAATTGCATGTTGTTTATAGGTATGTATACCAAAATAAGGAGACATAAAACTAAATATGCCGAGCAACGCATGTGGCCAATATACATATGCAACCTTTATAAAGTATAAAAAAAGCAACAATTACCTAAATTCTCATCGCTGGAAAATAAGTTGCTTGACTCCTTGATCTTTTATCTGATATTTCCTTTTTCATCTTATGCATTGTAATACACTACACTCTAACGTCCACAACACCAAACCAAAATATTTTACGCACGTCACTTATTTTCGTTAATCGGCTCAAACACGACAAAACGGAATGATTCAGCAGCTAGGTCGAGTGATGAGAAATGTAAACACTTTTTTAGCTCCTAAGTGTCGTGGCTAAGAATATGATTCACGGAAACTACAAAGTATATATTCTTTTGCAACTATATCAAGGACGAGCGAGGGGAAATTAACTATATAACAGAGAGATGTGTTATAAATGTGTGTTTTTATACACATATGTTTTGTCGAAACTAAACATATTATTTGCCAAACGTAGTATACCGTTTATTATTATTTTATGACATATTATCACTAAGAGTGCCTTCAATAAAAAAATGTTTTATATTTAATATTATCAATATAACAGTTTTATAGTTTTTAAACGTTTTAATATTTTAGCGTGCATGATGATTGATGTTGGATAATTTTATTTTTTAGAACGTTTCGACCATTTTATGGCCATCTAAAGCAAAATAAAGTGACTCCCTTCGGAGTTTGGTGTTATGCATTATAATTTTTAATTCTAAATTCCAGTAAGTACCTATACAGATATACAAAGGTTAAGGTGAGCATTATAAACCCACAATGTTTAAACTTTTTGATATTCTTTTTAAGGATTATGCAAATCGGACATTTTTAAACATAACTAACCTTGGAAGAAACAATTTTTTTTAATAAAAACACTAAAAGAACTTTTATTTTCCCACTTCAGATACGATTTTTAAAGCCGTGTGCTGACGATTAAGCATGTATATGATAGCACTAAACTCTCAAGGCAATCACTTTATTTTGTTTTAGATAATTGATGAAGGCCATAGAATGGTTGAAACGTTTTAAAAAAAAATTATTTATATATATATATATATATATATATATATATATATATATATATATATATATGTATATATACCAGCTAAGTGTTCATGTTTTTATTGACGTTTTGGCTGGTTAACCCAAGCCTTTTTCAAAAATACTGAAAGGAAAAGAAACACAGAACAGTTGTCGTATGCAAGCAAACTTGCATATATATGTATATATATATATATATATATATATATATATATATATATATATATATATATATATATATATATATATATATATATATATATATATATATATATATATATATATATATATATATATATATATATATATATATATATATATATATATATATATATATATATATATATATATATATATATATATATATAGATATATATATATATATATATATATATATATATATATATATATATATATATATATATATATATATATATATATATACATATAATAAGGGACATAACTTCCACATTCTCATTGTTACTTTTTCTGCTTTACAAGATGACGCTACTAGATTTGCAATCCGACGTTTCATTTCTTCGCAACCATCATCAACTTTGTTTTTTAAATAGGCAAAAATTTCCATTTTATTCTTAATCAACTTTAATTTAAATTCTAAATTCAATGACGACATAACACACTTGACATATAAGTTGCTGATGATGGCGATGGAACGAAACGTCCGATCAAAAGCCTGATGACGCCATCTTGTAGAGAAGAAAAGATAATTTATCAAAAAAAAATAGATTAAAACAAACTTCAATTATTGTTCCCTACATGATGACGCCATTATTAGATTTACAATCCGACGCCGACGTTACTTTTTTTTTAAGTTGTCCTAATGTTTGTCTACAACAGCAATATACTCCTTCTTATCCATCATACTTAGCCATGGAATTTTCTTTTGTTTCAAAATAGCAGGAGTATTTTAACGTTTTTCTTTACTTATTTGAGTCTTCATTATTCTCGATTTGTGTTATTAATAAAAATGGCTTTCGCGTTTTTAGAAAAACGTGATATAATCCGCATACACTACATTTGATACAGAAATGCCCAAATTTCAAGTCAACGATATCTGCAGAATACCCTGAAAGGCAACAGCTATATTTTTCTCTTTTTGCAAGACTTGACAAAAATTTAGCAGAGCATGGAGGTTTTGAAAAACCAAGAAAGAAATATGGCAGGCGAATGGATCAGGAAAAAGAAACGCGTGTTTTATAAGCTGTAACTTAATATAGCATACTAAAAGGTAACTAATTATTTACTAATTTTTATATTAAAGGTTGGAAATGCACTTAGATCATCTCTTAGAGCAAATGAAGATGATTTGGAAATACCCGCATGAGAATGTGGCGAACTCTCAGATCGCATGGGTACAAGCCATTAAAAATTCACGTGAGTTAAACTTTAAGACCTGGTGATTCTGAAAGGCATCTAGAATTTTGTCGTTGGATGTAAAATAAATTAGAAGAAGAAGATGGTGATTTTTTTAATAAAATAATTTGGATGGACGAGTGCACTTTTTCCACGTCCGGAATATTTAACCGAAACAATGAACATTATTGGCCTATGAATAATCTCCGATAAAATCGTTTAGTGTATGGGTGGGAATGTAGCGTAAAAAAATTATTGCCCCATTTATTTTGGATGGTCACCTTACATCTCAAAAATATAAAGATTTGATACAGCAAGAAATAATGGGATGTCTTATCAAACGAACCATTAGAAGTATTAAGAAATCTATGGTGCTCCTCCCCATAATGGAAGAGAAGTGACAGAGATTCTCAATCTTTTATTTCCTGGCAAACCGATTGGGAATCAAGGGGTCATACGCTGGAAAGCAAGAAGCCCGGACTTAAATCCCTTAGGTTACTATCTCTGGAGTTTGTTGCAAAATCGATTATACCGGAATTTGCCCGAAAATATCGAAGAACTGCGTTATAATTTAGTAAGAGAAATAAGAGCTATACGAGCAAGAACCATTCAACGCGCAACTTACAAAATTAATCGATTAACCCAAAAGTGTATTGAAGCAAACAGTTTTCAATTTAAATACTTGTTGTAATGTTTATACTTTTGCTACTTTAATGTATTTGGTAAATATTTTAGTAATGTAATTGAATTCAAAGTTTGTAAAATGTTTGTAGTTCCTAATTTTTTTAGTTTTTAATGAAATTATATTCTCGAAGCTCTCACTGAAAAAAACAAATATTTTTTTCTACTTTCTTTTAAATAAATTCATTATAAAATCAAATTTCAAATTCTGACTTCTGGAAATTAATTGCCAGAACATAAGTTTTAACACCATTTTTTCTGATTTTACTTAAAGAAGTTGACCAAAATAAATTTGACATTTTCATGGCCATTTTTTCTTCTCTACAAGATAGGGTCATTAGGCTTTTAATCGGACGTTTCGTTCCATAGCTATCATCAGCAACTAGCACTGATGATGAATTTTCGGCTCGAAACGTCGGATATGTCAAGTGTGTTATGCCATTGAATTTAGAATTTAAATTAAAGTTAATTAGGCATAAAATGGAATTTTTTTGCTTGATGATGGTTGCGAATAAACGAAACGTCGCATTGAAAATCTAGCAGCGCCATCTTGTAAAGCTGAAAAAGTAACAATGAGAATGTGGAATTTATTTTGTCATATCCACTTCAAATAGTCAGAAAAAAATAAAAACCGAATCGCGGATATGTGGTTTTTTTCGAATATCTTAGGAAGTATTCGGAATTTTCAAAGTTTTAAAGCGATATTCTGATTGGCATGAAATTGCGCAACTTTACCCTAATTTAACCGACTTAGTATCTCTTATAATTTCCGAGATCTCAATGATACGTCTCGAATTTGAGACAACCTGTATATATATATATATATATATATATATATATATATATATATATATATATATATATATATATATATATATATATATATATATATCATCTTATGATTGCAACATTTTTATTTGAAATGTTTGTTTATTCAAGAGGATATTGAACAAAATCATATTAGTGTCTTACCCTGGTACTTGAAAATAACTCACCTAAACCCAATGGAGAATATTTGAAGAAATATGACCAAAAGTATGTATGAAGAGAAATTTATTCCAATGAAACAACATGAACTTCGCCAGACAATAGTAATAGTAAAAGTTTGGAATCCAGGAATTTACCCTTGGATTTTGCCATGCAGTGATGATTACGGAGCGTAATCAGCTATAATAGATCCATGCTAAATATTAACAGTGACCAAATGGTAACATCTAATTTATTAATTAAGTTTTGAAAATTATAAATACAAGTAATTTCTTATGTGATTTAAAAACTTGTTTTTTAACCCATAGTATTCTACTAAAGTAAATAAATCAATCAGCTTCAAAAAGTGATAGATGCATTATTAATATAAAATTTTCATTGACACCTGGTAAGCCAGGACGTAAAAATACAACCACTTAAATTTAACATATTTTTAAAAATGATATTTTAATTTTTTTTAATATAACTTGGCAGCTACAAACATCCTGTCCCAGTTTTTTTACCACGATGGTACCATAAGGTGGCTTTTTTTCGTCCTCAAGTTTCACATAAATACCTAAGGAAACGAAGGAATCACAAATACTCAAATAATCCTTAACAGATCTTTAGTTTAGGTGATTAAAAACGTCAACAAAAACAAAAAAAATTAGTTATTCTATATAAAACAAATAAATGCTTGTTACAGATCTCCATTCAAAAAAATTGCATTAGTTAAGCTACTTTCCAATCGCAGTTGGGCTTCAAAATAAAAACAGACCAATTTTCGTAGCGCGTTATATTTTAAATCTCATTTTATGTACTCGGATAAAACTTCAATTGATTTGTTTAAAAGCCATCAAAAATTGTTACAAAACAATTAAATATAATTAGTTTTATTTCCATTTTGCCAAATTGATTTCTATTGTTGGTCCAACAAAACTTATTGGGTATTTTAATTAATAAAAATAATTCTGCATTTCGCGAATATTACTGGATGAGCTGAGGTGTAAATTAAAAAAAATTTATAAATTCAAATAATCAAATACCTTAAAACCGAACATTTTAATTTGTTTTTTCGTAATTCTCTCTTTTGTGGTATTCGAAAAAATTGTATTTGAGGACTGAACAAGATTTATAGAGAAATCTCTATAGTTGTTAGTGTTGTTAAATGTAAACTGTTACAACACAAACACGCCGCCCAACTACGTCAGTTCAATGTGTAATCTGATTTGGCACACCCGTCGGAAAATCTGATCGTATACAACGCAGCAATCACTCGCTATAAACAGATTTTGTGAAAAGTTCGGTGTGAGCTTTTTTGCTTAGCGGTAGGATTCTCGGCTTTGGACCCCAAGCAAATCTTATGAGTGATAAAAATCCGGATTAGGTTGGCATATACATATTGCGTACAGACCTGCGCAACCGGGACCAAATACCTATTTTTTAATGGCTGCAATATTAGTCTCAATGTAACATAGTGACGTATTGTTTTATTATGGATAAACACAACGTCCATTACCCAAAATTCTCCTAGTAATGCACTCCTCCATAAACAGGTTTTTGTATATTCATATAGCTTTTTAGTAATAACTTTGTGCATAATATACAGGGTGAGAGGAAATTACTTTAAATATTTTAACAGGTTAAAATACAAGTGATTTAGAATTGTTGTATAGAGATGAACTAATAAAATTGTGGTACTAGTTAAAGATGACAGAACAAAACGGAGGCCAAATGAAATGTTTATAATCATTGTAAAAAAAATTACCCTCAGGTTTTATATATCTATGTTTTAGCGTTCCTAGATGCCAAAAAATATGTTTCATCAATCCCGTCGGTCCGTCTGTCGGTTTGTCTGTCTATCAGTTCGTGGCATAGCTTAAAAACTACTTATCAGAAGGGTCACATGGGGATGACCTAGTAATATTTTGGTAAAAATCCAAGATGCCGGCCTAGTGAAACGTTAAAAAAATTATTATCAAATTGACCTTAAATGTTGCACAATAATCAAGTGTTACATAGGAATGAACTGGTAATATTTTGGTATGAATATAACATAACAAAACAAAATGGCGGCCTAATAAAGTAGTTAAAAAATCAGCCCGAAAAGGCTGCTTATTAGAATAATTTCAAATTTTGTGCGAACATTAAGTGTGATATAGAGATAAACGGGTAAAGTTGTGGTACGAATTCAAGACGGCGGAACAAAATGACAGCCAAATAACACCTTTAAAAAATCTTATTAAATTGACTTTAAATTTTGCAGAAAAATTAAATGTGATACGGATAAATTGGAACAAATTCAACATGACGTAACAAAATGGCGGCGTGTGTTAATGTAAAAACTACTTACTGAATTTATTTTAAATTATGCCCAAAAATCAAGGGTGTTACAGGTAGAAACTGGTAAAATATTGGTAGGAATCCAAAACGATGGAACAAAATGGAACCCAAAAAAAATGTTTGAAAAGATAGTATGCCTGGTGACACAGAACATAGGTTACACGCTCTAATTTTTTTACCTTTCCAGATATCGCTTTGAAACTTAGGTGCGTTTAGTAACTATTAAGATGCATATTTTGTCAGATGATTGCATTATAAATCACTTCCGGTTTAACCGGAAGTGACCTAAACCTTAATATATTAAATGCAACCCTATATATTTTTTTCATAGTCGTATTCTGCGTAAAATTCCCTTTCTAATGACGTATCACAAGTTATATTTTTCTTTTAAAATGGCTGCACTTAAACCGGTTTTCCGAAAAACGTTATATTAACAAGGACTTGATTAAAATGAAACTTTTCAGGTTAGAAAAAGCATGAAAGCATATTATTGTGCCTTTTCGAAAAAAAATAAGAATGTCTACTTTTAATGTAAATGTTCTGCCAAATTTAAATTGGACCTTGTATATTTTATTTATCCGTCTAATTTCACGTTAAATTACGTTTCCAATAATGTGCCACAAGTTAATCCTTTGGTCGTTAAATTACAACAATATTTCGATTTTTCCTTCGAGCTACATAATTTTTTACCGGTGACACTACTAAATCAAAATTTACCATTTTTATCACTTAAACTATATTAGAATTATTTACCCATCATTTTTAGTAGACAATAACTAAGTCTTCTATTTAGTCTCAACATGTGTCAAATTTGTTTATAACATTTAAACTTAAAAGACCAGGCCTAGGTTGTCCATTTTATACCCTTACCTGTATGGGCAGTGTTGACGATTGTAATACTCTAATGTCTGTGTTCCAGTTTATAGAAATGGGTAAACTGGCCATTATATTTTTATAAAAACGTGACAGTTGATTAATATAAGCGTTTTAAAATAATTGTCGCTTATATTAATTTTAAGTTTAATCGTTTCTAGATGCTTGCTTACGATCGTTCAACGTAAATGCAGCTTAAATCGCATACATTGAGAAAGAGTAGTAGGCTATGAAAAACAAAATAGCATAATACGGTCATTATTATCTGGTTATTAGCAGTTGTAGTATGCGATTTAAGCTGCATTTACGTTGAACGATCGTAAGCAACTCTCTATTCTAGAGACAATTAAAGTTAAAATTAATATAAACGAAAATGTTTATATTAATCAACTGTTACGTTTTTATAAAAATAAAATAGCCAGTTTACTAATTTCTATAAACTGGAATATAGACATTAGAGTATTAGAATCGCTAACACTGCTTATACAGGTATGGGTATATAATGGCCAACCTAGGCCTGGTCCATGACATATGTTGAGACAAAATAGAATATTTAGTTAGTGTCTACTAAAAATTATGAGTAAATAAATCTAACATAGTTTAACTAATAAAAATGGTAAATTTTGATTTAGTAGTTTCCCAGATAAAAAATTATGTAGCTCGAAGGAAACATCGAAATATTGTTGGAATTTAATGACAAAGGATAGCATGTGGCAGAAAATTAAACAGATAAATAAAATATACAAGGTCGAATTTAAATTTTGGCAGAAAATTTACATTAAAAGTAGTCATTTTAATTTTTTTTTCGAAAATATTTTGAAAAAAACATAATAACATGCTTTCATGCTTTTTCTAACCAAAAAAGATTCATTTTAACCAGGTCATCTCAGAAGTTTGACACTGTCTTTTGTTTTATATGTTATATGGTGAACATAACGTTTTTCAGAGAACCGGTTTTATTGCCGCTATTTTGGAAGAAAAATATTACTTTCCAATGATGTATCATTGGAAAGGGAATTTTGCACAGAATACGAACTATGAAAAAAATATACAAGGTTCCCTTTAATATAATGAAGTTTAGGTCACTTCCGGTTAAACCGTTGTTTAATCCAATTATCTGTCAAATATGTCCATTTTAATAAGTTACTAAACGTACCTAAGTTTCAAACCGATATCTGAAAAGGTAAACAAATTATTGCGTGTACCCTATGTTCTGTGTCATCCGGTATATGTATTACTATAAATTACTATGTAATTAACTAAATTGGGTCACATTTCACTATACCTTATAAAAGGAAATATTCATAACGAGGAAATTTCCGGGAAAAGACAAATTTACTGATTTTTGTTATTATATTGTAAAGTCATACAATTCCAATAAATCACTCCGTTTAGATTGGGTTGTTAGAAGTTTCTGAGAAGACATTACTTTCCATTTTGTCAAATGTGAAAGAAAGTTTCTCAGAAAGGCGGACAAACCTGAAAATCATTATCTTCACAGTTGTATTTTCCTATTAAAATTAAGATCTTGTCTCATTACGGGAACAAGCCCCTATTCGTTGTACTTTAAAAACTACACCTCGCCGATGGGATGGTACATTGCGGATAAATTTTAGCGGCGTGTAGCAAAAGTTCTGGGAAAATATCTGGTTTCCGCCGAAAGGCTATAAATTTATATAAAGAAGATCTGTCTTTAAAATATGAAATAGACAAGAAAACGTCTGGAAAAGTTGCGCTGTATATTCTGCTTTCTCTCTTTTTTAATAACTACCTTGCTTTTATTTTGCATGCTTTTAATGACGTGTCAAAAGCAAAGACTAAAGTTTTGCTTGTCTTAAATCTAAATCTTATGTAGAATGTTAATGTAGCCATAATTAATAGTTGACAAGACACTTTTACCTTAATGACAAAAAAATAGTACTATGATAGACAAGACTTTGACTTTAAGTTATAAGAGCCATTATAACCGCGAACGAATTTCCTAATGAGGGAAACTTATTTAAGAAAATTAAATATTTTCATGAAGCTGATCCTGAGACTTTACATGATAATATAAAACATCAATTATTGCCTAATGAACTGGTCAGCCGACGTCGCTGTCTTTGGCGTCAAATTGATTGGGATAGCCTATTCGAACTAAATACAAACATAATTAGTAGTCAGAGTTCTAAATCATTGTTACCAGTATGCTTGTATTAATGGATTTTAGTACACCTATCTTATAGGCATCCCAACGAAGTCTACTCTGATTTGGACTACTGCATCCCGGATTGGAATAACACATCCGGTTGCTATGTTTCAACAAACATAAATAATACAAATTGACAACGAAATTTCCATCAGAACCATCCTTTAATAGAACATGGCATAATGGAAGTCAGTGCGCATGAACGGAAGCAAGACAGGTAGTTCGAGAGGGGAAAGTGAGCTAGAAGGAGCAGGCCAAGTGGCTCTTGGCAGTGTATTCATAAAATATCTGGAGAAGAAGAGCACGACCAGACAATGCTTTTGTCGAATCTAAAAAGGTCTTTCTGTTATTCTGTCTACTGGAGACCATGACAAATATCCCTTGGGAACCTGAAGTAAAAATTAAGACCAACTCAGTATTAAATTTAAATAAATTCAATTATTAGTAATTTATTTGTAATTTTTAATTATTAGCTTAAAAAAATATGTGATTCCAATTATGTATAGGGCTACACTCTACGATCTAACTGCCAAACACTAAGGTCCTATCCTCCTCTCACCCATCACCCCGAGACTACTTCAACCCTCCTAGATTCAGGTAGAGAACCAAACTGAACGGTCAAATTGCATAGAAATTCCATTCTTCAGACGAATGTAAGTGATTTTGGTTTCAAATATCAGGACACTGCAGAAAAGCCACTTAGCGGAAAATAAGCGCTACGACTACTATTGGTTTTTTGCTGTATCTACGCGTACGAACAAACAATGATTTATAAATTAGGTGCTCCCTGAACTGAAAGTGAGGAGAACGCACTTTTCAGCCGAAATAGGAAATTTTGCTCATCTATTTCTGATTCTGACCAAACCGCTGAAACAAATTTAACGTTTGAGGAGGTTATCCGATTTTCAATGCTCTTTAAATTTGGTAAAAATGAAATTTGACTGCTTCGCTGTAAATAAGGGACAATATTTGGCTGCTCATATGACTCTCTTATTTTGGATGTCCGAAGTGAAATAAAATCATTTCCAGCTTTTTACAAATTAATGGAAGGCCCTGGTCTAATTTGCTCGGCTATATAGATTTGGACAAAAGAAAACATTTTTAACAGCAACTTTTAATTATTTACTGTTTTTGCAATGAGTTTTGTAACTGTTACTTTACATTTTATTTTGTCAACTAGCAAAAATAAATTAATACAATAATACATGTAATTTTCTTATTGTGAATATTAAACAAATAACATTTATTTTATAGCATTATATTATGGATTTTTACATGCAAATTTACTGCCCTATGGCATAATAAAACTAATTAAGAGACTAGTGGTATAATTCACATTTGGGGAACAAGTTTCTGGAAGTTATAAATTCTGTCTATGTGAAAATCAAGTATTCGAAAGAATTCTGTCAGACAAAGTATAATAAATGATTAAAGCCCGCTAAGTTTTGCTTGCATAATTAATTAAGCACCAAAAATAAGGACGCAAAAAGATCTTTCGCGCGCTTGGATTTCCTTTCATTAATGTAAATGAAAGCTTTTTAAATGATAATTTTCGTATAAATTTTCAGTTGTGTTTTTGCTCTCGAATCATTAATTGTTTGTTTCAATTCTGCTTCTGCACCTAGTTACAGTGCATTGTTTACTTGTATGCTCAGTAGTTGTATATTGTCAAATTAAGACGACTAATGGTCATGCTTATAAAGTAAATATATCTTGATTTAATTACAGGAAAAATTATGTAGAACAGCAATATTTTAAAAAAGGAGGAGATAAACCCTTCCCACCTCAAGGGCAAGAGAAGAAATACTGTTTGGATAAAATTAAAACATCAGAACTAAAATGCTATTCAGGGATAAAAACAGGTGTGAACCCGAAGAAGTATCCACGGATATACATAATTTGATGCCTTAAATAAAAATTAAAAAAGCATCTAAAATACTTATATATGTTTTTTTCGCATTTGGTGCATGGTATATGAATTACGTTAGATTTATGTGTTATTGGGTTTTTTCTTTGAGTTTGAGATTACAATTTTTTGAGAGTGTTCATTTTTAAAAGCCACTTTTTCTCATAACGTGAGAGTAGTGATCTAACTTTTGCCGAGAGACCTCTGGTGTAGGGAATTTTGTAGAAAGTTATATTCTCTGAAACAGTAGACGTTTTTAATGTACCGCTTGGTTTATTTTTCAATATTTGATTTATTAGTTTAATCGGGTAATTATTTTTAATTAAGTGTAGATTTTTCTCTTTAAATGACAAATGCGATAGTTGTACAGCCCTATGTTTTATGTTATTTATTATGTTAATTTTTTTGGTTATGAGGGTGGTCAAAAAAAGAGTTTAGAAATCTCTCACAGGTAGGTTTATGATACCAATCGAAAAAATATGTCGGGTATCTTGTCTTTTCTTGTTTTTCAATCTCAATAGTAAACCGTAGTTTCGGGTGGAAAGAGTTGAAAGTGTCTAGCAATACTTTGATTTTATTGTGTGGCATTGAGATAATTATGTCGTCAACGTATCTTCTGAACAACGGAACAGTAAAGGAAAGTGGGATAAACAATGATTTTGTAGCTGTTACATTGCTATATCTGAACAGACAGGGGACATGCAATTATCCATGCCCCGTTTGTAAATTGTTTCATTGTAAATATAGTAGTTATTATCAACAATTAAGTTGAACACGCTAATAAAAATATCAAATGTTAAAGTAGGGTGCACTTTTATGCTATAAAATCTTTTTTTTGATTATATCAATTGTAAGCGGTATATTTATAAAAAGTGAAATAATATCTAGAGATGCTAAAATGTATTCTTTGGGTAGAACTATCTTTTTTAGAGATTTAAGTAGTTCAATTCTTTAAAATGTTTTTCCCCTCACAAACGCAAAATTAAAAATTTCCGAGACAAACCTAGATACCAAACTAGTAGGTTTGTCACTCAACCTATAAAAGAAACCATAGGATGCAAAGGAGTATTTTCTTTGTTTACCTTAGGTAAGAAGTACATTTTAAGAGGATTTGCTAAGTTAGTTTTTAATTTTGTTTACTAGTGAATCTATGAATTTATTGTTTTTATTTTGAATAGATATTATTGTATCCTTAGTAAGTACTGTGTATGTTTAAGAATTATTGAGGAGAGAAGGTGCTTTTTTGTTATAATCTTCCTTACTTTGCACGGCAGTTATATTGCCTTTGTCTACTGCTGTTATTACAATATTCGAACTTTTTATAGAAGCTTTAGTTTCTTTCAAGGCTTTTGAAAAGGGCATGAGTTCATTATTTTTTTTGTTAATAAGGTTTTTTGGTTTCGTACCTAGAAAAATTGTTTATGAAATTTTAAAATATATTTATAAACTGGTTACATTTAAGAATTTTTGCTCATCCTCAGTGATTTGATTTATGATATATTTAGTATCTACTATAAATTGTGTTATAGGTAAGTTTTTCTTGTATATGGAACATTACAATTTTCTCCTAAACTTAAAATTAGGTTAACATTAGTTGGAAGTATTTGACTTTTAAGATTTACGCAGCACTTTTTTTAAATATTATTTGTTGGTTTCAGAGCCCTTAGGAAGAATATATATGAATTCAAAGAAAAGAATAAACTTGTCTCGGTCTCAGTCAGATACATTTTTTTTTACTTTAAAGTTGATTTTGTGACACGTGTTTCGACCTTACGACCATCATGAGTCCTACAATATCCGAAAAACCTTAATTACGTTTACAAAAAGGATAAAATAAAAAAGTTAATATTACCTTATAACTAGATGGCCCCTACACATTAAAACAACTAAGTATACAGCACACATATTAGACGAACACTGAGGTGTAAATATTAAAAATGTTAGACACTTGCCCCCACAATAATAAAAATACATTTAACTATCAACAGACTCATCTAAAAACACTTAACGATAAAATAAAATCGAATGATCTTGTTTTGACAAAGACCGACAAGAGTTCTTGTTTAGTAATCATGAAAAGAACAGATTATATTGAAAAAGTGCTTAACTTTTTGGACTCTGATGATTTTCAACATATTAACAGAAGGTCTACCGAAAGCACACAAGGAGGGTATCCCTATTCAACCTGTAGTATCTTTTATTAATTCCCCTTGTTACAATTTATCAGCGTGGCTAAATAATATACTTAGGCAAGTTACGAAGGTCGAAAACCCTTACTCCACGAAAAACTCTATTGATTTGCTCAGTACTTGAAAACCATTGAAATCCTAACGGTGCAAAGTTAATTTCCCTTGATGTCAAAAATCTATTTCCAAGTGTCCCGCCTGCAGACTGCATTGTCTTGCTAAGAGGACTATTAGAAAAAACATCTCTCCCTAGGCTTGTGGCTGATAATCTCACATTACTTTTGTCGACTGTTTTAGATCAGAACTTTTTTAATTTAATGGTAAGATGTATAGACAGAAGACAGGTTTGGCAATGCGTTCGTGCCTGTCTCCTTTTTTGAGTGAGATATTCATGAATGGTCTGGAGAACAAGATCATGCAGGGCCCTTTCGCCAGGTATCTTTAAGCATGAATAACAACTGTCTGATTTCATGACCTATGTTAACTCTCTATGTACTAAGATCTCTTTTACAGTAGAAAGTGAGAAAGAAAACAAACTTCCATTTTTAGACCTCTTGCTAATTCGGAAAAACAACAAGATCGAGTTTGAGGTGTACAGAAAACCAACCGTCCGCAACAGACAATACCATTCAATATTCGTCCAATTCCCCCCATTCACACAAATTTGCAGCCTTCAACTCCCTTTTCTATAGATTATTTAAATTACCGCTCTCAAGAAGTCTACAAAATTAAGGATCATTATCATTAAAAAAATTAATTATAATTTTTAAAGACTGATGGAATGGGGCTTTTGACTGTACCTTTTTAAAAGTTTTTTTGAATTAACCAAAGTGTGCGTTGCTAGACTCCCTGCAAGAGCAAATAAACTGCACAAAAATTTGCAATAATCCTTCTTTGCTAATATCTGCTGAAATACTGCACATAGAGCAATTTTGTTAATATAGAAATGAAAGTGAGCATAGCATGTTGCGTTGTATATACAAATAAAAGGTATAACTGAGAATAAATATTTACCAGATCCAATAAACCTAAAAAAAACTCAACATTAGTTAGTGATAAATTGCACATGTTTATTAAGTATTAGTTTGTTGTAAAGTATCATAAATAGATCCTTTTTTTTTCACTTGGGGAAGCGTATTTTCATCTAGTGCATACAGAAAATCAATACGATTAATATTTCTTGTAAAATATATAGATATTTATTTAGAAAAATTAAGACACACACCACATGTTTTGCAATATGCGATAAGCTCGTCCATATTATATTGCACTTTTAAATAATTTTCCATATTTTTAGTTTTAGGAATATCTTTAAATCGTCTGTGTATAGCAAAAATTTAGAAAATTTAAAATATATTCGTGCATCATTTAAGTACAGTAAAAATAAAATGAGACCCAAGGGTGAACCCTATGGACCTCTGATGAAACAATAACAGTTCTAAGTTGTATCCCAAGATTTTGGCGTATTTTTTTACATAAGATGTTATTTGTCTCAGAAATGAGTCATTTACATCGACAGATAACCTTTAAACACGATATTGTGACTTAGTTTATTAAAAGCTTTACTATAGTCAGGTAAATAGCATCCATCTGAACTTCATTATCTAGACCGAAGCAAAAGTACTCGGAATAGCAAGTTTGATTTGACTATTTACTAATTGCATTGTCAAAAATCATACTTTTCGTTTTCAAAAACAGAATCAAAATTATCATAAATAAACTTGATATGTTGGCCTGATTCAATACATGTTAAAGTGGTATATTGACCTGAGATATTCTTTATGGAAACACAATTCCAAAACCGCCCTGAATATTTTGAATGTTCGTTTTCGATATATAAGATCTAATTTTATTTATATATAAAATATAAATATAATATATTTATTAATTATAGTTTTTTATTTGTTAAATAGAGTAGCAGGAAGAAAATCGTTTATCTTTGGGATATTTTGGGACAAATATATCCACAATATCAATATCAATTTTATAAATGTTAAAATCATACATTGTCTACTTGTTTTAAAGAAATCCTAGATGCTATTAAAAGTACAGGGTGTCCCATTTTCGTAGGTTTTACGGGGTTTCCAGCTTATGAGTAGAGATAGAGAGATGCGGTTTTCGCGACACCGTGCTACTTTTCGATGAAACTAAAGAGGCCGCAAACAGATTTGCCCTAACCATTTTAGTTTCCGTGCTACAGGGTGATTTTGAAAATTTGTCATTTTCGGACACCCCCTGTAACTCAGCTATCGTAAAATATATTTAAAATGTTTCAGCTGGTATTTATAGATTTTTTCACGTAGAAATCAGTGGCATACTCAGATTTTTGCTGAGAGTCATAGTTTTTGACATATTGGCATAACCTACTATTTTTTAAATGGGAGACCCTATATATTATTTTTTCATTTTATTCTTCGTGTCGAGAGCTTTTCAAAAACATACCATAAGTCATATTTATTTTCATAAATAACATGAAAAAATGCATTTTTCTTTAAACGGATTTATGGCATAGCAGATCAATCGAAATAAGAGAAGGTGGCTGTGGTAGCCATGGCAACGCCAACAAAAATATGATCAGGCAGCCATTACTGCTGTCATTTTTGGCATTATTGCGTTTAAATTTTTCTTGACGTCTATTATAATTATTGTTTTTAATATGGCTCAGAATCAAAAATTTGAATATTTTGAGAAATATGATATGAACGCGTGTTTTATATTGTCTAATGAAGATGCAGATCAGGCGGCAGAGCTTTATCTGAACAGGTTAGTTCTTTTTTATCTTCCTGCATTTTGACTTTATTGGTTCGCTTTATTTTACCTTAGATATCCCGAGAGAAGACAACCAGAAAAAAGAATTTTTCAAAAAATTAAAAATAATCTTTGCCAATATGGATCTTTTAACAAGCCTCGATCGCGAACTTACAATAAAGACAACGAAGAATCTGAGGTCAACGTTTTAGCCCTCGTTCAGACAGCTCCTGAAACATCTTGCAGGAAAATAGACGAAGAGGCGGGTGTACCGAAAACCAAAGTGCAGAAAATTTTGAAAAAGCACAAATTCAAACCCTATAAATACAAACTTGTGCATCATCTGCATCCTGGTGATGCAGAGCGCAGATTGGAGTTCTGCAATTGGTTTATAAATATGAAGGCAGAAGATATCGATTTTGAAAAAAAGATTATTTGGTCAGACGAGGCACATTTTACTAGTTCAGGGATTTTAAATAGACACAACACGCGATTTTGGAGTCAAGAAAACAACCATGTTATTTTTCCTAGGGAGCGTCAGGGCAGATTTGGATTCAATGTCTCCTGTTTTATTTTCAACCGAAAAATAGTTTACCAAATATATGAAGGAAATCTGAATTCGATTGGTTACGTGCGAATCCTAGAAGATGCATTAGGAATTTTGGATGATGTTCCCTTGGCTCAACTAAATAGGATTTATTTCCAGCAAGACGGAGCTCCAGCCCACAATGCCAGAATAAGTCAAAACTGGCTTAACGACCATTTTCCTGGAAGATGGATAGGAACACACGGACCTGTTCGATGGCCACCACGATCCCCTGACCTCTCAGTTTTAGATTTCTTTTTGTGGGGTTATTTAGAAAACAAGGTTTATGTAAGGCGATACGAAAACTTAGAACAACTAAGAATGGCCACCGAAAACGCTTTTGCAGAGTTACAAAGACAGTCATTTACAATAGAAAATGCATTAAAAAGAATTTTTAAAGTTTGCCACACTTGTAGGACACATAATGGTCTACAATTTGAACAATATTTGTAGTTTTAATGAAATTATAATTATTACCTTTTACCTACTTCCTAATTTTTTCTGATGCTGTTACTTTGTTATTTCGTTAATAAATATTTGTTAACTTTTTCCATGGCTCCACAGCCACCTTCTCTTATTTCGATTGATCTGCTATGCCATAAATCCGTTTAAAGAAAAATGCATTTTTTCATATTATTTATGAAAATAAATATGACTTATGGTATGTTTTTGAAAAGCTCTCGACACGAAGAATAAGATGAAAAAATAATATATAGGGTATCCCATTTAAAAAATAGTAGGTTATGCCAATATGTCAAAAACTATGACTCTCAGCAAAAATCTGAGTACGCCACTGAATTCTACGTGAAAAAATCTATAAATACCAGTTGAAACATTTTAAATATATTTTACGATAGCTGAGTTACAGGGGGTGTCCGAAAATGACAAATTTTCAAAATCGCCCTGTAGCACGGAAACTAAAATGGTTAGGGCAAATCTGTTTGCGGCCTCTTTAGTTTCATCGAAAAGTAGCACGGTGTCGCGAAAACCGCATCTCTCTATCTCTACTCATAAGCTGGAAACCCCGTAAAACCTACGAAAATGGGACACCCTGTACATTAGCCCAAAATACATAAGTAATGTTCAATGAGAATTTATATATGTTGTCCTAATAAATTAAATTTATTCCCATTGTAAAACAAAACAGAAATACATTATTTTAAATTTGTAGGTACAAGATTTCAAATGCTCTAACCAGTAGTTAGAAACAGTAGTTGAATAATTTAGGAGTTTCCGACATTCTCGAAGGGAATACAAATTCGGAAGTTTACGCTAAATATCTTCAGTCAAGTGATTTACTTTTTACTTTGGCATGCCTCTGTTTGTCTGACTATGTTTAAGTCAAACTCTCCAGTATTTTCAACGTTTGGTATTACTTCCCTCGTGAGAGGGAAGTGTTATATTCGTAAAAAAATCATGGCAGAGCTCAAAAACTACTTTTTTGATTGACTTCTGGCCAGAATTCAAGGGTCCTAAGGGGATGAAAAATTACATATGGCGGAAGAAAATGGCGGCATCTTAAAATGCAAAAAAAAATATTATTAAGAAACTATTTATCAAACTGGAAAACTTTTTGTGTAAATCCATTATGGCGGAACAAAATGTTCTTATCTTAATGAAATATTATAAAATTCAGTACCAAAATTTATTTATGCAATGGACTTGAAAATTTCGCACAAAAATGTTGTTAATCAGTGAGAGGCTGGTAAAATTTTAGTGCGAATTCCAGAGAATCCGGGCTTGGAGGAATGACGTGCGGACCCCCCAGAGAAAGGTTTTCGCTTATTGTAAACTTGACGACGAGTATAAAAAAGATCAACACCTTGTATTTCCATTTTTCTCCTTCTGCAAACTATTAATTGCAAAGTTGATAATTTGAAAAAAAATCCAGGTCCACACCTTGGTCTTAAACAGCTCCCCGAAAATTAAAAAAAAAATCAAGAACGTTTAGCTTTTTAACAAACGGAGAAATAAGGCAAATTTCTTTTATTTTTTCATATATAAATACATTTTTTTCCATTATATAGGATACCTTAGAAATATGAAGCAATCGCCAAAAAACAAAATTTTCTTTTGTTTTTATTTCCATAACGCTCTTTTAAAAAATAGTAAAACAGGGCATAAAAACTGCAACTTGTCAAAACCATTGACGTAAATACAAACATGGGGTAGAATGTTTCCCAAAACATATTTTTTTAGATGTAGAAAAGAAAAGTTTACGACTAACTTAATAAAATAAAAGAGGTTGAAACATGCGTTTGCCAAATACAATTTTTTTTCACATTTCCTTTGTTTTTTAAGTTTTAGTTAATGTGATAATTAGGTTTATAACTAGGACAACTCCTCATGAAATATTCAAATCCTTTCCTATGTACGACTTCTGACACCCTAAAAATGCACTGCATAATATACTGAATTTTGAATACAGCATATTACAACACCGATTTGCCTTTACTCACTCACAATTTATTTGAAACCTTGCGAAAACAGAATATTTTTTCTTTGTTAAATAAATAATATTCATATCTGAATACAAAATTTCGAATCAGAACATTTCCCTTGCCGAGTTTCCCCTGGAGTCAATTTTCATAATCCCCATTACTTTTTGTTCTCCCCAATCTCGGGAAACATCTTGAAGTTCTCAGCATCGTATCATTTTTGTTATTTTTTAAATATCCCGAAAGTTGCTTTTTTTAATTTAAAATTTGTTGAACACTCAGGTATTTATTTTAAATGCAGGTCGGCACATTTTCAGTTTGCTGGGCCATGCATAATTTTCTTAGAAAAGTTTAAAGTCTTGTTTATCTATTTAAAAGAACTAGTGAAGTTTATTAATCAACAGTTTGGTCTTGAGTTTAGCTGTAAGTGTTTGCTTATAAAAGCATTGATTGCGAAGGGTTTATTGTAAAAAGAAAATTTTAAGATTCATGTCTGAAAAGTGTAAATTATATTATTAAGTATTTATGGGATCAAACGAAGATATTTTTTAACAAACACATGGATCTCAAAATACTTATACGTCAATGGCGATTTTAATATGAGTTATTTTCCTAACGTCCATTCACACGTGTATGGTAGCTAACAAAAGTAATTAAATTAATAAACTAAACTTCCAGATCTGCCATTTAGTGACTGTCTATCCAAACCAAATCAAATTGTTTAGTGCATTTTACACGACTGATAATACAGGGGCGTGCCGAAATTCCTTATTCTTATGTGACGAATTAGCTTAGTAAATCATTAGTGATAGAAATAAGGATGATTGAGATCCTGTCGAAATTCCACAGCAACTATAGTTTTAAAATAACACTTAAAATCCATAAAAACAGAGTATCCCATATCCTGAGACTTCACAGTGTAGATATTTATAAACCACCTTTTGCTAGCTTTGTAAATATCATTATATCAGAGTATATTTCGACTTTTAAAGCTGTAAGTAGATAGACACAAAAGTAACTTCTAATAATAATCCCATAATAACTAACCCAGCGCCTTAAGTAATAAGTTTTTCCATGTGAAAATTATATTTAAAATAAGTGTATAGCGGGAAAGGGAGGTACTAAGAGGAGTAAAGTATAATAAAATTATCGTCTTTCAAATGTGTTTCGAGGGTTTTAATGGCATGAAGTTCAGTTTTACTTATCTTTTCAATTTTTGGCCAAGGCTAAGCTTAAGCCTCGAAAAGCTAAAACTTACCGTTGCAACAAAACTTTGTTATAAATAGATTTAAAAAGGTTAAAACAAAAAATGTACTAAAAAGTAAATAATAATATTTCATTCCATGTTTAAAATTTGACTTTATGAAGTCGGTGTCAATCTAATAAAGGCACTAATAAAGATAGTAAATACACATTATGGATTCGGCCCTGACCGTTGAGATTGCAGGTTGTCATCGACGTAGACTCATGAATTTTTCTGCGTTTAGGCCCTAATTTTATAGAAGAATTCCCAGAAAGCAATTAGTATAGATCCACCAATATCCACAATAGAAGAAAAACTAAACTGTAAGTCAAAATTGCCATAAATAACACCAAATTCCGATACATTCCAAACATAAACAATAGTACCAGCGAGGCGCACCATCTTTCTAGCAGCGTTATACACATTATCCATCTACTGGACCTAGGCCGCTCCGATACTCAGTACGTTTCTTGTTGAAGTCACGACACAAAATAATAAAATGAATGAATTAGCAAATACGATCTCTGACTAGAGAGGCCTTAATAACACTCATCCGCTACAGACGAATTCATACTCATCAACCCTCTCCCAACAGAAATTTCCATTCAAAAAAATTATTCAATTTTTCAGACGAAATCAACCTCGAAGAATACATTTTTGCCCATAAGAAAGTCACATGAGGTAAAATTTTGGTACAAATCCAATATGGCGAAAAAAAATGGTGGCCTACAAAAATATTACTAAAAAACTACTATCCAATTTATCTCAAATTTTGCTCAAAAATCAAGTATTATATAGGAAACAACTGGTAAAATGTTGGTACGAATCCAAGATGGGGAACAAAATGGCGGCTTAATAAAATTTTTTAAAAATTCAGCCTAAAACACTACTTAGTGGATTGATTTCAAAATGTATCTCATAACTAATTGTGGTATAGAGATGAACTAGTAAAATTGCGCTACCTTAAAAAACCTTTAAAAAATCATCGTCTCAGGTTTCACATAAAAATATGTTTTATCAGTTCCGTCAGTCTGTCGCGGCATAGCTTAAAAACTACTTACCACAATGATTTTAAATTTTAGTAAAAAATTAAGGGTTATATGGGGATAACCTGATAATATTTTAGTAAAAACCCTAAATGCCGAAACAAGATGGCAACCTAATAAAACGTTAAAACAATTAAAGCTAAAAAACTAATTATCCAATTTACCTCAAAATGTGCACAAATATCGAGTGTTACATACGAATAAACTGGTAATATTTTAGTATGAATCCAAGACAGCAAAACATAATAGCGGCCTAATATAATATTTAAAAAATCAGCCTAAAAAAACTAGTTATTAGATTAAATCCATATTTTGTGCAAGCATTAGGTGTGAAAAAAATATTATTCAAACAACTTTAAATTTCATAACAAGGGAAGTTCCGGGTGAAGGAAATTTACCGATTTTTTTAATTGGGTTACCATATGACTGGTATGCATCTGTGTTACCAAAATATCATAAATGGGGTTAGACACAAGTATACTTTATTATAACATATCTAAAATGCGATATCCTATTTAACATGATTTTAATAGGTTTATAAAGCAAGAAAAAATAAACACAAGGTCGTGATCATCTCTATAATAAATATTAACACTCCAAATACAGGCCCAGGGCACAAGCTAAGCTAATTAATTTTTGATACCCAAAATCAACAGCAGATTAAATGACAACGTGTGTAAAATTCAGCATTTCGAGACCCCATCCCAAATAACGGCAACGCTCTCAAACACGTCAAAGCACAAAATAATTATATTAGTATCGAACTTGGGGGAGCAGATGCTGCCCACCGCCTAAGAACTGTTTCGGGTGTAATTCGTTGCAAAACGAAAATAGGACTGAAATATTATTATAGGGCTTCTCAAGGTAATCGATGTAGGTTTTTTATTCAGTCTCTGTAAATTTAGAAGCAGCTCCTGTTAAATTAGGACGTATTGACTAAATATTTATGAGCATCCTTGAAATCAAAACGACCGTAACCTCATTAAGCTATAACAAGATTAATTGGTGTATAACAGGTATTACTGATTATTTTTGCCTATATTATTTGGTTTTGCTTAATAATGAATGTAATTAAGACCTTAATAATGATGTAAATAATTTTTAAAATGCCTACTCGTTTACAGTGTTAAAAAAAATTAAAACCCCCTTTTTTGGGCCTCTACAACTGTAATGTTAGTTCAGATTAATGATAATTTAATTTTTAGATAATATTAACATATAAGCGCCTAAATAAACACAATATAAAATGTTTAGGAAAACATCATACTTATATGTATGTACGTCAATGGTATTCTCAAGTTGAGGTTTATATGTAAAAAACATAATAAACTCCATGTTTTACGATTTCTAAAAATATTATTAGTTTAGAGCATTTGCAAAATTACCTATAATTATTTAGTTTATAGTAAAACTGAGGCAATTACAAAATTTGGCTAATTATCTAGTTACTGATTTTCAGGGACTGTTCCATCATCATCCCGTCGAATAACTCTACGAGTTGGATTTTTCTATATTTACATATCATGCACTTCGTAGAAGAAAGTTAATAGAGTCTATATTAATAGGGTGATACTATTGAAATAGTCAGATATTTTGAATGTATAATCAGTTTTAGTTAATAAGATACTGCCCTTTTTTTTTCTGGTTTCTTTTTTGGGTTCACTTTACTCACATGAATTATGATATACATATTTACTCTCGTCTTTCTTGTAAAATATCGACACTGAGAACATTGAACTAGTAGAAAGTTTCAGCTTACATAGCTCTTTGTTTTTCATTTATCAAAGTTGCTTTCCTTTATCTTTGTTAATATGGAATGTTAAACAGATATTTTGCTGATGGTTTTTCATTATTTTAGGCCCATTAGTAATCCGCAGAGAAATTGAGCATTATAACATTGTAATTAAATATAACCTTTAAAATATCAATACTTTTATTTACCTCAAATGTTTTATTCATAATTCATTGGATTAAATTTTGTAAACTAGGTTTAGCTTATCTAAATTAAAGCAACATAATTTTGTTTTGGTTTTGTTTACAAATATTTGGAATTTGGCCTTTCTCTTCTGTCACATTTTTCAGCATCCAGCCAGCTTTGACAATGTCTGGCAATTCGCCAGCTATATTTGGGGGGACACTGAATATCACCGGGTTCTAAATCTCTTTTACTAGTGGCTCCGGCAGTGAACAACAATGTAAATATAACCTTATTTTATGGCGTTCGGCTGGCATAAGTTCCTTCTAAAGTGCGGAAAAATGGTGGAAGGGGAATGTCAAACTTAGAATTTTCTGCAGATGATTCTCTCGCCTCTTTCTCTTGGCTCTCCTTGGAGATGCAATATGTGTGCGGCTTTATGAAAGTGCTGAAAGTGTACCCTAAGGCCTATATATGGGCATCGTCGGACCCTTAATTTTGGTCCCGTTTTTGTTTGGTTCAATCAACGTTTGATTGATCACCACGTGATAAATCGATTTTCAAACTAGTTTCTTGCTGTGAGCTAATTCACAATTTTCTTTCATAAACAGAAAGGCGTCCTGAACTTTTTTTGTTGTCTATTCCTAAAGGAGACTTTCTAGATGCCTGGAAATTCCTTTTGTTGGTGACCGGTGACGTCGAAAGAGCCCTCTAGATGACTAGAGGTAAGGCAATGTTTCTGAATAGTTTTTGTTGTAAATAACTTGTTTCTCCGCATTCCGGGTCGATTTTATTTTTACAAACAATCATTTGTAGGGTTTCAAGACGTAGTTTCAAGTTTATGGTGTAATTTTTGGGTTTCGTTCCTGTAAGATATATATATATATATATATATATATATATATATATATATATATATATATATATATATATCTGGTCGTTTTTTAAAGGTTATAAATTGCCACCATTTTTAAATTTAAATTTTTCTTAACATCGTGGCACAGTTATAGACCAAAGTATTTATTTCAAATGCCTGAAATAGAAACACAAAGTTCTATGTTTGACGGTTTTTTGCAAACAAATATTTTCAAAATAGCAAAAAAGTTAGATACGGCGTAAATAGACATACTGACTTTTTACTCCTATATTCGTATGCTATACACTTGAGTCGCGATAAAAGAATTTACGCCAAAAAACAACTAGTTAGTATGGCCCTGTTCTTTATGTTTTGTTTATGGGAGTAATAAATGCCAAATTTTAGTAACAAAATATGATGACATTCGAAATACGTAATAATTTAGCTATTGACAAAAACTATAAAAATGATAACGAAATGTTAAAAAAACTTTCGTTTTTTACATTTTTCATATCCGCAACTTTTATTTGTAATGATTTTTAAATCCAGAACTAACATACCTATAAAAACACATTTATATATTTACCAAACCTATTCAAATAAAACCCTGCTTCGATATTCCAGTATACCAATTTTACTTCTCATATAACTAGCATTATATTGGGTTACTAATACACTATATAGAAATATTCGAAAAATACGAGTTGGGTTTAATTAACGTTTTAAAGTCCCTAGAATACGATGAAGATATTTTTTAGAAAAAAAAATGTATGATGCCTGCACGAATGTGTGTATGGATAAGGAGTTCTTGAGCTTTGCCGCTTACAGACAGACGAACATACGAAAAAATTATCAAAACATGTTTTTCGGGATCTAGGAACGCTAAAAAGCATACATCTGCAAAAAACTCGGAGGGTGTTTTTTTCACGATTACAATACTTATTTATCTTTAATGTCCAATACAAATTTTTAAAACTATATTTGTTACTAAATGACTATGTGCGGAACTAAATTGGGTTACACTTATATAAACTAATACACTATTCCTAATAAAACGAAAAAGGCGAAAGTTCCGGGAAAAGAAAATTTAACGATTTTTTAAAATAGTGTTATGAACATAAAAATTGTTTGTACTTTTAGTAAACTGTTATATCCCCTAGAACTAACCTTTATAATAGAAAAAATATTTTAATTAAAAAGAGATAAAAGAAATATATTTTTTCTTTTTTGGGGGCTCTCTCCTTATCCCTAGGGCTACTCTGTATAGTGGGAAAGGAATGTATTTATATATAAAAAAAATAATAAAAATTGACGGGTTAACAGCTTTTTAAAAGAGCTAAATGCTTTTGAAATATTTTTTAAAAATCCTAAATGCTTTTGAAATACAATTTTTCAGGGCGCAACACTGAATAGTTGAAAAGAATGTTTTTATATACAAAAAGATAAATTTGAGACACTTCGGCGTTTTTTTTTAATAATTTTATATTAGATTTTCAGGAGCCTCCCTCATTTCTTTGAGGCTACCCTGTAGAATGCAGAAGAACTATTTTGCATAAAAACGCAATAAATTTGACGTATTTCGCCGTTTTTTGTTTTTTTTATATACGTTTAATGGAAAAATCAATCAACCATCTACGCCAATGATTTCTACAATTTTTCGATGATGAAATTTAGTACACATTATACAAGAAGTAATGTTAGTAAGAAAATTAGATTAATTTTAGAAAAACCTACAGGGTAGTATTTTTTCCGGGTTGTGACCCCTTTAACTCTCTCTTACTACGACACCACTGCCATCTGTACCGCTAAGTCAAATTCCACATTCTGTTCTGTAAATATTTAGTCTCTTAGGCGTTTGGCACCGTTTAGAAATTATTTAGCAAATTATGATTTTTTCCCATTTCCCACATGCTTATAACCTTCAAATGCAAAATATTTTCCAAACGGATACCACCGAAGTGGTATCCTCTCATAAATTTGGAATTCCTTATGGCACCTGCAGTTTCATCAACAGGGCTTGCGCCAGGTAAATTTGTATTTGTGACTTCCACACGCAGGGAAGACACAGAATGTGTGATCGAACTCCTATTACGACTAATTAAACTCCTAATCTGAGTTATTCCAAAAGGCAGTAAGATATTATATGTTTCATTTTTGTATAAATGTGCTAAGTATAGAATTAGTGAGAAAAACGCTTCAATAATAAATCAAATCTAACCTTTGACTTTGGTTCTGTTTGAGCGAAGGGAATGGTGATGAAAAAACATATGCCGCGCCTCTGGTGCAAGATATCAAAAAAATCTAAGATACTAAAAAGTAACAATTATACTAGATTTATCGAAATTCCATCCATAAAGGGGTGAATTCCAATTATTACACCTTTTTAAATATAGTCTTTAAAAGAAATAAAATAACACGTATTTCATTATTTTTGAAAATTCATCTTCTAAGGATATGAACGGAGGTGGCAAAGTTTGTAAGGAGAAACATTAAGTTTGTCGTATCGTTTTGAAACTTTGCAAACGTATGTAATCTGGATTTGAAAAAAAGGAGGTGGTTATCAATTCGACTCTGTGTTTTTTTTTCTATGTACATCAATTACTCCGCGATGGTTTGACCAATTTGAATGAATTTTTCAGGTAATATTCAGGATATTGCCGGAGTGGTTCCATAACAAAACAAGCACATTGAAAAATCGCGAAATGATGCCATTTTCCACTGTTTAGGCGATGCTACATTGAACAATATATTCGTTCATTATTCTATCAACAAAAAAGTATATATGTTATGATGTTATATATGCAGTGGACCCGGTGGTTATTTGTTAAACCTGACTTTTACAATAAAACTCGAATAAATAGAACTAAAAAAGATAAAATAAAAATGTTCATAAAAAAATAATAGAGTTTAAAAAATGCACTAAAAATTGTATTGTATTCACAAACATACACAGACACGTACGATTTTTTTCCTTTGCTCGGAAATCGGAAACGGGGACATTGACAAGGAAAGGGTTGTTAGATTTTGTACCGCCACAGAGCTTTCTCTACTATTTATAATTACAGGAAAGCCAAAAGTCAAAGCCAGTGTGCTTAAACATAGGCTTTGAAGAAACTTCTTGGCTGTTTTGGAACAAGACACAAATTATTTAAGTATATAAAAAGATAACATAATTTAATTGTTTCTTAACTTTTTGCTTGGAAGGTTATAAACATATAAAATATTACAGCAGCATTTAAATTTAGCAAATATATATTCAACGTTAATAAGAAAAGGTCGTGGTATCGATTTAAAGGAATATTTTTTAAACTTTCTTAAAAGATTTTCTGTAATTTATTTCTGTCATTATTATCAACACGTAATTATTTTTTATCAATGTTGCTATAGTTTTATGTTGCTTGTCAAGCTGAAACCCAGCATTCTCTTAAATAGTATTTTTGTGCATGTGCAGTTAAGTATATATGACAATACACCTATTTAATTTCATATATCTAACAATCATTTAGATTGGGACGACTAAGGCTGGGTTTTAGTAAAATAAATATAACTTAATGATTAGTTTTTCACGGACCAGTCACGGATATGTATAAATCCACCCTAAATATTTTTGGTTGCCGCACTTTTTATCTGTAAAGATTTTTAAATCCAGATCTAACAAACACACATTTACTTACACCTCATACCTGCTCAAATACAACCACTGCTTCAACACTCGAAAATACCATTTTTTATTTGTTTTTATTATTTTTTTAAATTGATTTATTTTTATTGTTTTTGTTTTATTTGCTTTTATAACGTTATTTACACAGTTTAAAAAAATTATATAATTTATTAATTTCCCCCATAAAAAGAAAGTTTTATTCCTGGAAATTAAAATACATTTTATTGGGCCGCCATTTTTTTACATACATAATTCGCACTAAAATTTTAATAGTTTGTGTCTCTGTCGCACCTATTTTTGTCCAAAATTTCGAGTCAATTGGATAAGTAGTTTTTTTAACACTGATGTTTTAAACATTTCAATATGCTGCCATTTTTCTTCGCCATTATGGCTTTACACCAAAATTAGGTAAACCCTAGATCGCACTTTACTTTTCTGCACAATTTGAGGTCAATTGGATAAGCAATTTTTGAATTGTGATTTTATAACATTTTATTTATCCGCCATGTTGAACTCCGTATATAACCCTTAATTTTTGAGCCAATTTTGAAGTAATTTTTGAGCTATGTCCCGGATCTAGGGACTCGAAACGCAAAGAGCTGCAAAAATAGCGGAGGGTGATTTTTCCATAATTACAATGCTTCCTATTATGAGTGAAGTAGTAAAAAATCTTAACAAAAAAAACAACTTATTTTTACTTAGGACATTTTTTCTTCGTTGGTTAATAAGACGTTAAGATAAATTATTTTATAGATTTATTTTAACACCCTGTAGCAAATACGACAGGTAATCTGGTTAGCCAAGTGGGTACATCATTCTATTTGTTAACTAAATTTCTGTTTTTTTTTTTTTTTAATAAAAATTAAACCTAGGTATAGACTTTTAAATTATTTAAGGCCAAATCTGAACTTTTCGATAAAGGACAGTTTTATTTGAAAAAACATAAATATATTGATATTTTTTTGCCGATGTAACAGATAAAATACTATTTAAATTCGTGATTTTGCGGCAGAGGAAACCAATTATAGAAAAAGGAACTTTTAACACCATTAGATCAAAAACTTGCAATATAAATTCCTCCACAGATATCTTTTTGATGCAGCTAAATAGTAAACAGCATTATAATGTATTCGATTTTAATATAATTTTAATTATGTATATTGTGCTTACAGCAATAATGTAACAATAATTACTCGCAAATTAAATAAAGATTATATGTAATATAATGAAAATGTGTCGTTTTTGTAGATAGTAGTACTAAAATTTAATGTAATTAAATTTCTTTTTTGCATAAAATGATTTTACAATAATTTTTCTGGAGAAATTTTTTTTTCTAAATTGAAAAAAAAAACTAAACATACAATTAACTCTTGAACAAGTTTTAATTTTTTAGTAAAATACTTTTTACTTCCCTCGTAAGATGGAAGGAAGTATTGTAATCGTCAGAAAATCTTTCTCCGAGATTTTTGCAGATTTTTGCGGTTTAGGATCCCTAGATTCCGAAAAACATGGTTTGTCGTTTCCGTCGGTCAGCCTGTACACAGCATATCGCAAAACAACTAATCTAATTTACTTCAGATTTGACTGCAAAAATCAAGGGTAACATATTGGTACAAATCCAATATGGCGGAACAAAATGGCGGCCAAATAATATGAAAGAAAAATCAATTAAAAAAACTGCTTGACTACAACTGACCTCAAATTTTGCACAAAAATTAAGTATGGCATAAAGAGAACTAGTAAAATGTTGGTGTTAAGCCATGATGGTGGAATAAAATGGCGGCATATTCAAATGTTTCAAAAATCAGTTTCAAAAAACTACATATCAAATTGACTTGAAATTTTGCATAGAAACCAAGTGTGACAGAGAGATAAGTAGTAAAATTTTAGTGTGAATCCTGTGTGAAAAGTACAGCAACTTTCAGCTTGACAAACAGCATAACAATGTAGCAAGAACGGTAAAAAAATATATGCAAAATAGTTACTTATAAATAAAAAGGAAATAAAAAATAATTAAATTTGTTTTTTGCGTTTACCTGGAAGTTTATTCGTAACCAATTTTACCACATACAGCCATATATATATATATATATATATATATATATATATATATATATATATATATATATATATATATATATATATATATATATATATATATATATATATATATATATATATATATATATATATATATATATATATATATATATATATATATATATATATATATATATATATATATATATATATATATATATATATATAAAATACCATTTTTTATTTGTTTTTATTATTTTTTTAAATTGATTTATTTTTATTGTTTTTCTTTTATTTGCTTTTATAACGTTATTTACACAGTTTAAAAAAATTATATAATTTATTAATTTCCCCCATAAAAAGAAAGTTTTATTCCTGGAAATTAAAATACATTTTATTGGGCCGCCATTTTTTTACATACATAATTCGCACTAAAATTTTAATAGTTTGTGTCTCTGTCGCACCTATTTTTGTCCAAAATTTCGAGTCAATTGGATAAGTAGTTTTTTTAACACTGATGTTTTAAACATTTCAATATGCTGCCATTTTTCTTCGCCATTATGGCTTTACACCAAAATTAGGTAAACCCTAGATCGCACTTTACTTTTCTGCACAATTTGAGGTCAATTGGATAAGCAATTTTTGAATTGTGATTTTATAACATTTTATTTATCCGCCATGTTGAACTCCGTATATAACCCTTAATTTTTGAGCCAATTTTGAAGTAATTTTTGAGCTATGTCCCGGATCTAGGGACTCCAAAACGCAAAGAGCTGCAAAAATAGCGGAGGGTGATTTTTCCATAATTACAATGCTTCCTATTATGAGTGAAGTAGTAAAAAATCTTAACAAAAAAAACAACTTATTTTTACTTAGGACATTTTTTCTTCGTTGGTTAATAAGACGTTAAGATAAATTATTTTATAGATTTATTTTAACACCCTGTAGCAAATACGACAGGTAATCTGGTTAGCCAAGTGGGTACATCATTCTATTTGTTAACTAAATTTCTGTTTTTTTTTTTTAATAAAAATTAAACCTAGGTATAGACTTTTAAATTATTTAAGGCCAAATCTGAACTTTTCGATAAAGGACAGTTTTATTTGAAAAAACATAAATATATTGATATTTTTTTGCCGATGTAACAGATAAAATACTATTTAAATTCGTGATTTTGCGGCAGAGGAAACCAATTATAGAAAAAGGAACTTTTAACACCATTAGATCAAAAACTTGCAATATAAATTCCTTCACAGATATCTTTTTGATGCAGCTAAATAGTAAATAGCATTATAATGTATTCGATTTTAATATAATTTTAATTATGTATATTGTGCTTACAGCAATAATGTAACAATAATTACTCGCAAATTAAATAAAGATTATATGTAATATAATGAAAATGTGTCGTTTTTGTAGATAATAAAATGATTTTACAATAATTTTTCTGGAGAAATTTTTTTTTCTAAATTGAAAAAAAAAACTAAACATACAATTAACTCTTGAACAAGTTTTAATTTTTTAGTAAAATACTTTTTACTTCCCTCGTAAGATGGAAGGAAGTATTGTAATCGTCAGAAAATCTTTCTCCGAGATTTTTGCAGATTTTTGCGGTTTAGGATCCCTAGATTCCGAAAAACATGGTTTGTCGTTTCCGTCGGTCAGCCTGTACACAGCATATCGCAAAACAACTAATCTAATTTACTTCAGATTTGACTGCAAAAATCAAGGGTAACATATTGGTACAAATCCAATATGGCAGAACAAAATGGCGGCCAAATAATATGAAAGAAAAATCAATTAAAAAAACTGCTTGACTACAACTGACCTCAAATTTTGCACAAAAATTAAGTATGGCATAAAGAGAACTAGTAAAATGTTGGTGTTAAGCCATGATGGTGGAATAAAATGGCGGCATATTCAAATGTTTCAAAAATCAGTTTCAAAAAACTACATATCAAATTGACTCGAAATTTTGCATAGAAACCAAGTGTGACAGAGAGATAAGTAGTAAAATTTTAGTGTGAATCCTGTGTGAAAAGTACAGCAACTTTCAGCTTGACAAACAGCATAACAATGTAGCAAGAACGGTAAAAAATATATGCAAAATAGTTACTTATAAATAAAAAGGAAATAAAAAATAATTAAATTTGTTTTTTGCGTTTACCTGGAAGTTTATTCGTAACCAATTTTACCACATACAGCCATATATATATATATATATATATATATATATATATATATATATATATATATATATATATATATATATATATATATATATATATATATATATATATATATATATATATATATATATATATATATATATATATATATATATATATATATATATATATATATATATATATATATATATATATATATATATATATATATATATATATATATATATATATATATATATATATATATATATATATATATATATATATATATATATATATATATATATATATATATATATATATATATATATATATATATCCAGAAAACGATTTATTTACAAAGGTAAGTTCCGGGTACTTGGGTAGAAAATAAGAAAAATATTTTAACAGAATTTTCCTCCTATTAAAACCTTCCCTATTTCAAGCAAAGTGGAATATATTATAAAGGAAATGACTACAAATATTTTAGTGCGGGAAAGTATTGGTCAATTAAGTCTTACTTAAATCTACTAAATATTTTATTCATTTAATTATCCAAAGATATTAATTACATCGTTCTAAATTTAATACTTAAAGTTCAACATTTAACGTTGTTAAGAAAGGAACTAATTAATTTATACCTACTTATTCGGACGCAGAGATTTGTGCTATAGTGATTTTCATGTGTGGGTAGCTGCAACAGTTTATATCGAAACATGTTTAGATATAAAAAGAAAAAAATATTTTTAGTATCACTATCAATGCCTACAAGAAACAGGAAACGTAATTCCAGCGAACTAATTTTCTAAATTTTTTTTTGCCGCCATGAAAGACATTAGTGTGCCGTGTGGCTCGTAAGAAAAGTGTTTTTAATTATTTTTTTATAATTCACTTATTCAAAAGCATTATAAGTATTTTAATTTAAACAATAATAGATAAAACTAGTAATCCATACGTTATTTGGAATAATTAGACATTTATTTTATTTTAACTAGCGTTCAAAATGACTATTTGTGTAGTATTCAGAGAGTAACACTGCAATGTTTCCGCCTTTTCAAAAAAACTGTAAATTTTAAAATGTCTGTAACCCTGAAGCAGCCCTTAATTATTACCTCCCTGTTATATTAGGAATTCGTTGCAAGGGAAGTTTCGGGTAAATGCCAATTTACCGATTTTTTATTAAATATATTTAATAATATTATTTTAAATTAAATTATATTAAATATTTTTCTAAACAGAAAGTTAGTAGGAAAATTGTACTGGTAGTTAACTAGAGACAAAGTGTAATCAATTTGTTTATTATGAAGTAATAATTTTATTATTTACGTTGTTTTTAATGTTTATTAATTTTTATTATTTACATTTAATTTTAATATTGCATGATTGTGCAATTGTTCAGGTTCCGTGTTAGTGGCAATTCATGGCAGTTATGAGGATGCTAAGTATGAAAAGCGAGAAAACCAAAAATAGTCTTTAAATGAAAAGTCTTTGACATGCTAATTAATTATTGTTAAAAAATGTAAAATTTTCTTTTTATTATACTAAAAATGGCCCAAAGTCCTTATAACTCTTTGAAAATAATATATATATAATCAATAATTATTGAACAATTAAGTGTTACATTTTAGTAGTCCTGATGATTATTTTAAAGAAGAACTCTGTTAAAAAAAGTTAAGTTTAATTTGTGTTTGAATTAGATACCATATCGAAATTTCTTTGTTGATAATTTTTTGGTGAAAAAAGAATGAGACATTTCTTATCCTTGGAGATATTAGGCACAGGTAAACAATATTCATTCATTTCATAACAGCTAATATAACTCAACAAAAAGAAAACTATTTATTACAGTATTTCGAGACTCAAAATTAGAACAACCCTCTCAAAATACGCTAATAAAAAACATTAAATAGAATAAATCTTACCTTTTGGGTGCACATGTTGGGCATCGTGGTCACAGTAGCTGCCATGGTGGGGGCGAATGTTGGAACAGTAATCGGTACGAACAACATAGGGGTCGTGGTTGATGACGATAGGGCAGTCTGTGCTGACACTTCCCGGTCTTTGTTCTCTGAATTCCCACTAGTACTGTTACAGCTGCACCCAGTTACCACTACCTGCGTAGGTTGTACCACGGTACTTGCTTGAGGTTGCACAGGAATTTGAACCGGTATCTGTACAGTCTGTGTAGGATAAGGAGCTACTCTATTACTTGTTTCGCGTTGATTACGAATTGGCCCAATAGATTCTTGCTGGATTTGACTCTGGGGCTGCCAAACGGCGCAAGGATATACGCCGACAAGGCTATAGCCCGCAATTGGTGGTGGTGGAGGAGCCAAGGTAATGGCTGAGTCTAACTTCAAACAAAAAACACAGCTGCTAAATTGCAGCAGACCAGAGCATCAGTCACTTGCATCAGCTCGCGCGTCTTTCCTTCACGTGACCGGATGCGTGATAAGGATGCGTGTTTACGTGTTTACCCTGTTGATCATGTCACAAACAGCACGTGGGAAATTTTTGTTTACGCGCGGTGGCGGCCGAGAAGAAGTTTCAATCGCTCACGAAACCGTATCCGTCAGTTGAGGGAAGACGCTGTCAGAGTCGACAACAGAACAGAAATAACAACTGATGCGGCAGGTAAAGCGTCGCGTTTGAGGTCACAGTCGCGCGATAAATAAGCAGCTATAGAACAGAACAGACCCCCAAAGTCGGACGACCGTTTCAGAGCCGAAGGCGGCAACGCGTGCTCACGCGGGGGCCGGCCGGCATCGGGCGTGTCGCAGCCACTCTAGGACTACCCCTAACACTTTCGCAGACATTGATATTTCTTGTATTTCGCCACTATATCCGAGTCTAGTTTCATTCACTACTATTTTCATTGATAAATCTCGGAGATACTCACCTATTAATTAAAACTTATTTAAATGAATTTTCATCATAAAATAATTAATAATACACCCCCGAAATTACTAATAATATAAAATAGGTTTATACTGGCAACTTTTTGTTTCATGTATATATAAATTTTATTATTCTACCGATTTTATTATGTATTCCTGTGCTTGGTATCCTGCTAACTCTAAACATTTAATAGTTTTTTAATATACGAGGACCACTCTCTAAATTTTTTGATAGAAATCCTTCTGAAAATAATTTACGCCTAACTGTAAATTGCACATTTTTTTTTTAAATATTAAATATAATTGAGTCTAGTAACACTGAGACCTATCATTGATAATAATTTTAAAAAGAATATGATAAAGGCTTTCAAATAAAAATTAAGAACACTGATTTATGGATTTTATAAATATGTTATGGTCTTAAAATCTGCAGAGTTTAACATAGTACGAAAGCTTTCTCGGCTGGAGTCAGTTATGTCATAGTTAATGAGTTTAGTTCTTACCATCATCCATCTCAGAAACCAAAACAGAGAGATTACTGAAGCTTTAGAATCAAACGAATATTGCGCCGAAGATGTTAGACGTACAATTAGATATTACAATAATGCCAGACTTCAACCAGTATTGAATATTCGGCCAAGTCAAGTAGTGCAGTATTACACTTTATACAGGGTACCACAGATAAAATTGCAAAAATTCTGCGGAAGGCTAACATCCGCACAAATATAAATACGCACATACATTTCTCCAGGCCAAACTAACGTAAAGAATATACCTCTTATTGACCCTAAAAAAGTTCTGTTACCTCCATTACACATTAAATTGGGATTGATGAAAAATTTCGTAAAAGCATTAGACAAAGAAGAAGCTTAAATATCTTAAACAAATTTTTCCCAATCTAAGTGATGCTAAGCTTAAGGACGGAATATTTGTTAAATCACAAATTAGAAAATTATTAAGGGATGAAAAGTTTGGTCAAAAATTAAGTGATGTTGAAATAGCTGCGTGGATGACTTTTAAAAGAATTGTTTCAGAGATTTTAAGAAATAAAAAAGTAGAAAACTACGAAAAACTTGTAGCAGAACTGCTTGAAAACTACTGCAAAATAGGCTGTCGCATGTCTCTTAAAAGACACTTCTTGCACTCCCATTAAAATTGTTTTCCCGAAAATTTGGGTGCGGTTAATAAAGAGCAAGGAGAAGGGTTCCATCAAGATATACTAACCATGGAGCAGCGCTACCAAGGCAGACGAGCTCCAGCAATCATGGGGGATTATTGTTGGTTTCTTATGAGAGAAAGTGATCAAAAATATAACCGAAAGTCAGCATTTCCAAAAAAGTTACTTATACAAGATTTACTATAAATGTATTTTTGCAAATAAAACCTGTTATCCTTAGAATATATAAACATTTTGGAATAAAATAAAAATAACTGCTGCATTCTTTAACTCAAAATCTATACTTGGTAGACTATTTTGCTTGTTGAATTCGTAATCAGGGTGCTTAATTAAACTCCCCCGAAGAGCCACTATAATATCAGTCGCAATTATTTTTTTCGTATCGGCTGATTAGTCTTATTTTTAAAGACAAATCTTGTTATGAAAGTAAGTGTGTGATATCATCAAAATGAATTAATACTATGTGTGATATCATCAAAATAAAGTCCTACTATGTCCTTGCAAATTATGTATAAAACTGACATTACATTCCTATTAAATATTATTTTAACTTTTCGTTGCAATATCTTATTATAGATTCAGTAAGTACTATTTTCATTGGTAAATCGCGTAGATACTGACTTATAAATTTAAACTGACGTTTCATCTTAAAGTAATTAGTATTATACACCTATAAATCATTAGCAATATTAACTTGGTTTAAATTGGGGTATTTTTGTCTTATATACATAGCGTTTATAAATTTAGCGACATTATTAGTTAAATGTTTAAATATGTTGTGTATTCCTGTGCTCGGTACCTCTATATTAATCAGCGTTAGTATTTTTTAATATACGAGGGCAACGTTGTGCCGGTTGTTTTAATAATATTATTGAGTGTTGCAATACAGTGACTACAGGAACACTTCCGGTTTTTAAGTGGAACCTATCGTAGACACAAATTTCAGAATATTTATTTTAAAGGATTTAAAAATAATAAATTCTTAGGGTTTTGTTATTACTCTTATTTACTTTGGTTAGTTCCTTTCATTTATACTGGAAATTTAATGAATATATGTTTTTTCTCTTGAAAACCACAAGAAAATTATAAGATTTTTCCTAGATATGAAACTATTTACTTTTTTTCGATACACGTTTAGTTAACTAAGTTAGTTATCAGTTTCACTAATGCCCTAATATTGTTAATCTCTTAAAAGAATTGCTATATGTTTTGAAAATGGAACATTCGAGTCAGATTCGCTTGTAGGACTTTGTAAAGTTTCAATCAGCGCTGCCTTTGTTCTTTATCAAATATGAACTTAGACTTGTAAAACCACGAGCTTATTTAGTAAAATCTTGTGAATTGATGTGTGAAAGCAATTAATCGCTCGAAAGAGTAAGGATCTGAAATATCGATACTCGACTTGCTTAAGGTCGGTTTGTTAATTATTCTGAATTTTCTTTTCTTTTGATGTTGTTTTACTGTAAAGGATTTTAACTTTTGACCACTAGATTCTGCGATCGTGAATCCGAGACGGTTTAGCTATACTGTATCTTAATATTCTCCCTTTTCTACACGTTTTGGATATAAGGGCCAGCGAATAAGTATTAACAAAAGTGACCCTAAACCAAAAAGTTATATAAAAACTTTGATATAGAATACAAATTTTTAAATTTAAACTAAATAGCCAAAACAGCCAAATTCCATATGTGAAAAAACCTCCGCAAAGATAAAACAAATAGCAAGAATCTATCAAATACTTTAATGAGCTTTTCGACCAAGGCTAACACTGATAAGGCAACGGGCAGTCATAATTGCATCTTTTTGCTTCTTTGTTAGTGTGGTGAATATTATAATGGAGGAACTAAGAGACTCATCGGTATAAAAGTTAATGTCATTAGCCATTACTATTTTGCCTCGCATAAAACACAAAATAATAAAAATCCTATAAATAAATATATATTGTATCATCAAAATATATAGTTACTCAAGAAATTGCTACCATATACTTATAAATTATGTATATAACTACCAAATGATATTGCAATCGTATTAAGCATTACTTTGACTTACCCCCTATATATCTGACTATAGAATCATTTAGTACTATTTTTTTGATAAATCTCGTAGACACTCAATAATATATTAAAACTGACGCTGAAGTTTCACCTTAAAAGAATTATTATTATTATTTATATATTTTTACATTGGCCTGTTTTAGTCTTATATACATGGCGTTTATAAGTGTACCAACATTGGTAGTTAAATGTTTAAAAAATATACATTGGTCTATTCCTCTACTTCATACCTCTATATTAATCAGCTTTAGTATTTTTAATATACGAGGGAAACGTTAAAAATTTTGACTTGATATATTTTTAAGCTTATCCCTAAAACTATTAAATTCTACTATTATATAATTATATATTACCAAATCGTTTAAGAATTGTTTTTCCTAACTAGTGCATTCATCATTGAGTGTTGCAACACAGTGACTAAAAGAACAATTTTTAGAAGGTCTATTTAAAATAATTGAAAAAAATAAATTCCTAGAGCTTGTTTATTTTGGTTAGTTCTTAAACTATTTTCATTTTTAACGAAAAAGTAATCAATTGTGCTTTTGTCTCTTGAAGAAAATTTTAAAAATGTTTACTAGACATGAACATATTTACTATTTTCGATATATGTTTCGCCAGACAACTTAATTATGAGTTTCACTGATGTTCTAATAATAGTAATTTAGTAAAAGTTTGCTATATCTTTCGGCAATGGAACATTCGGGTCAGATTTTATAACGTTTCGATCAGCGTCGCATCTCTGTTTTTTATCAAAGATGCACTAAGACCTATTTCTATATACCAGCCTATACAGTAAAGCCTATACAGTGAATTGACGTGTGGAAGTTAGCCGTAGAAGCAATGTTTGTCTGAGAGAGTAAGGATCTGAAATATCTATACTGAGCTTGCTTGAAGTCCAGTAGTTATTCTCGATGAATAATGCTATTTTGAATTATCTTTTTTTTCAATATTGTTGACTGTAAAGGATTTTAGCGTTTGAGCACTGGATTCTGTGATCGTTAATCCAAGAAGATTTAGGAACACTCTATCGTGATATTATTTTTCTTCTATATGTTTAATTATAGGGACCAGCGAATAAGCAAATTTGGAATACCAAAAAATAACCGTAAATCAAATAGTTATACAGAAAATTTGTTAGAAAAAAAAATGCTATAAAATACAAATTTTAAAATTTCAAATTAAAAATAGTTCACTTTAAATGCCAAAACAGGTAAATGGTTACTATTCCATACGTAAAAAATCCGAAAAGATAGGAAGAATAGCAAGAAAATGTAAAACACACACAAGGAGCTTATTGACTAACTAAGACTAACCCTGATAAAACAAAGGACAGAAATAGTTGCACCTTTAGGTTTTTTGTTAGTGTGGTAAATATTATCTTGGATGAAATAAAGTACTCATTGGTAGAAAAGTTAAAGGAATAAAAACACACAGAAAATGGTGCAACATGGTACCTGGACATCGTTATACATTCTTAGAACCACCATTATCCAACGGTCAGAAGCCAAAACAGGTATATGGTTACTATTCCATACGTAAAAAATCCGAAAAGATAGGAAGAATAGCAAGAAAATGTGAAACATACACAAGGAGCTTATTGACTAAGACTAACCCTGATAAAACAAAGGACAGAAATAATTGCACCTTTTAGGTCCTTTGTTAGTGTGGTAAATATTATCTTGGATGAAATAAATGACTAATTAATAGAAAAGTTAAAAGAAGAAGTTAATAAAAATAGACCTGAAAACTTAGCGGTCTTTTATTTTGAAATTATTTATATTTATTCCAAGCACTTGCCTTTGCAGTACTCTATACTTTTTTTAACTAAATGTTGCACGAAGATCCGAATACTTTGTTTTAGCAAAATATAACCAGAATATTACCTTCTGTTATAAATTGCAATGAACAAAATTCGCAGCTTCAATAATTATTACTACAAATAACACAGTATTCGTTTGGGTAATAACACTTATATTAACTTCAATGTGCTTACATTGATAAAGTCTATAAACAGTAGTCTGTTGTTGTCACTATTTTCGACACCTTCTGAGTTTTGACATATTTTCTTAATAAATCCATAAAATGGTAACGATTTGTGTCACTCTTACATACCAGGAATAGACATCTTATAGTTATTTATAAGAATAACGAACAAGTGGTTAGATAGGCATGTTTATTTACAGAGTCAAAAAAATTATTATTTTCGAAAATTATTATTCAACAAAATTTACAAATTTTACTGTAATTAAAACCTATTTAACTCTATAAATACGTAATTTTATATTTCGACAAAAAGAGGAACCCTCAGTTTTTAAACTAAGCTTGTATAAAAAACATTTAATCAAAAAGTGACATTAAATAAAAAATAAATAAAGACATGTGTGTCGTCAGTTAGGTACTTCGAGTTGTTCATGTAAATTATGTATTCGTTTTTAAAGCTTTTCTGTGTTCTAATACTTCGATTAATATGATTATTAATATAGATATATTGTTTTAAAAAGACAAAATAAAAATGGGGTTTACGTGGACGGATCTAGAAATCTGGATCGGAAAACATTTGTTTATAATATTTATTATGGAAGTAAAAAAATCAAAAAAAGGAAGGTACCGACTGCTAAGGATTAATATAAATCTGATTAAAAAAACTAAAACTAATTCAAAACTTATATTAGTCACATATCTTTAAAAAATTACGAACTAACCAAAACTACCCCAAATAATATTGATCAATAAGTTTTAAAGTGACACCCAGTTCGTTTTCACTATATCGCAGAGACATTTATACAAAGACACACAACACAAAAAATCTTTATATGGCAAATTATGAATGTCATTAATGAAATATAATATTTAAAATCCGAAGAAATCAAATTCAATTACGTTCATGAAAACAAATTTCTGTCTCGTCGGATAGATATGGACAAAAAGAGAACGATAAAACGTTGAACTCTCAGTTTATATTGGAATAAATTTAAACTCTCTGCTGCCTCACATCACCGACAGAAACCTGTGTCGAAGGAGCCTGATATGCAGCTAAATACAAAATATAGCGGTTGACCATGAACAACGTGTTTCTAGAATAATAAAATAAAATGTACCTTAATGTTATAACATAATATTGGAAAATCTAAAGTTTTACAATAAACAAAAAGATACATTTTTTTAAATTTTTTAAAAATAAAATAAAAAATACTTCCGATAATCTTAACGAAAAAACAAATTCTAATACCTGGGACATTTTTTGTTCGTCGATTAATAACACGATGAAAAATCGACGCGTTTTAAAGATTATAACTACTAAAAAACCGAGCTTTTTACGCTTAAGTCAAAGTTAACCCACGGCGATATCCTGTTTCAAACAATATTACTTGATTTTAACAATATTACAATTACAACACAAAACCGCTTTTATAAATTAGTTTTCACCCACCTGCATTCTGATAAACTTGTAATGAGGCGAGCTCCCGTTTAGGTGAAGTAATTTCAAGTTTGTCCAGCACTAATATGCATTTTGCTGTTACTGCCGTTTTTAATCAGATATGAGTTGGTTTATACGTAATAAGTTAAGGAAAAATAAAATAATTAAATATTAAACGTTGGCAACTTAAAACTGGTTCCCCTATTGATTACTATCCTGCTTCGTATAACCCATTGAAAACAACGTGAATACTGGTATTTGAATCAAAATTTTCATTCGTTCCATCATAGTTTTGGAATTAAAACAATGTTACATGTTTTAAAAGTAAGAAAACAACAACCATAAACAATCAGGAACATAAATTGCCAAATTAAAAACAATTGACAAATAATTTTAAAAATTAAAATAAATGTGTTTCGTTATTGCAGGGATCATTGTTTTCTGTTTTTAATTTGTCATATATAAGTTCACTCGTGCCATATTTTCGGTTACTTATTTTTTATTTTATAGGTTTCGTAATATCTTGACCGACAGGAACATATAACATTGTTTTAGTTTATTTCAGTTTATTCCCAGTTTTTGATACTCTAATGTAATGTATACAAATTTTTTTATTTTGATACTGTAATGTAATGTATACAAATTTTTTTAAAGGCGCATAATTATTAGCTATTTTAGGGAGCTTTTAAACTTGCTCAGGAGAAAATGTAAAGATTATTTTTACGACCATTATCAAAATATATCTATAATCATTAAAGGGCTGCCGTATCCTTTTAAATTATGTGATAAAATAGCAAATGATACAATATTCGTATTAAATATTACCTAATTTAAATAAGCTTAATTAAAAAGTGTGAATCTTCACGTCTGGGATAACATAAATAGAATATTGTATTATTACGTGGACAAACTGCGTCTTAGAGCCGTTTTTTATGTTTGGACCGACTATGAAGGTCTGAGGCCTAAAAGCAATGTACATTCCAACATGTTTGCCTTAATAACTCCCCATCTCATATCAAGCCAAGGTATCGAAACCTTCGGTGACGTTAACATATGAAAGCTTTAACGGCTGGAGTCGATTACTTAATCAGAGAACTGAGATCCAACATTCGCACAATCTTTAATACTCACAAAGAAGTTAAGCCAAAAGATGTAATTCGTTTGCAATCAAAAGGAGTTTATAAAATTCTTTGTTCCTGCGGTAAAGTGTATACAGGGGAAACTGGACGGTCTGGCTCTACTTGACTTAAGGAACATAAAAGATGTATAAGTAAAAAACAAATTGTTCAGTCCACTGTCGCTGAACATCCGCATTCAATAGGAGTCATGATTAATGTAAAAGATTACCAAAGTTCTTGCTTCAGTTTTGGATTGTTATAAACGAGAATCTAAAGATGCTTCGTGAAATCGCAGGCAAAACGTCAGAAAAAATTCTAATTTGACATATTCTAAACCCAAGAACTCTGATTTCTTAATTTTCGTTGACGTTGAGCAAATACTGAAACATGGTGCATTCACACTCAATAATACAGTTTATTCAAGGATTATTCTATTAGATAATAAGGTAACGATGTCTTCTGGTAATTGATTCCCTAATGAGATATTCTCGGTATAAAAGAGCGAACAAAGGAAAAAGACCCTGGTCTCTGTAGTTAGACAAGGATGTGATGCATGTGAGTTTCTTTAAAAGGTTTGACTTGCATATGCATAATGCTGTTATATTATTAAGTTTTATCATTATTGCGAAAAGAAAATCAAATCAATTAAAATTCTTATATGGTTAAATAAGTTAAGAAATCTCGGTGCTGGTTCCAATCACTGGCGTAAACCAACCGTTTTTAAAAAGGCTTTTTTTAAATTAAATCACAAATTAAAGGCACAGATAACTCCTACTAAATGACAAAGTATTAATATTCTCCATATACCCAATTTTTGCAGCCGGTAAGAAATATAGTTTAGCTCTCGCCAACTGGAAAAACAATAAAAATTAGTCCCGCGCTGTATCGAGAAGATTCCCATCTGGTAGGTGAAATTTGTGCCAAAGGTGTAAAAATACTTTTTTCGGATTAGGCAAAATTAATAAGCAGTGGCGACAAAATAAATGGATCACAGAAAATGTGAAAAGCATGCAAATATTAAGAGATAAAGCTTTGTTTGGCTTTAAAGTCAGTAAACTATATAGCAAATGGGATTACTACAAACAGTTGAGAAACTTAACAAATATTACTTTAGAAAAAAACTCTTATTATAGGTTTAAACTTTATATATTAAAATAAATTTTAAGTGGAATGAGCTTAATAAACTAAGATCATGAAACAACGGACGGCTTTTAGAGAGACAAACAACTTTAATTAGTTTTTTTATAAATCCAATCAAAACACCTAATTCTTTAAATAATCTTGTAAATTTATACTTACACGCTACAAAATATAATCTGGATTCCTTGCTAACTTTAAATATTCTAACGAACAAAAATATTTTTTTAATTTCTCTAAAGGTTGAAAGTAACATTTTTGGACATAAATGATATCAATATAACTTTAATTTCTTTGTGACTTTATTACGTATATAATCAATGAATATATTTTTTAAGAATATTTTGCTATCGTAATAATAATAACAATATGATGATGATGTCGAGTATGGCTCTCGCTCTTTCTGAGGAGAGGCATGTCACGAATCCTCAGATTACGAAGGCGGGAAATCCAAGGAAGCGTATGAAATGGACAGTAGCAATAAATTGTTTCATAATGCGCTCCTACTATAAGATCACCAGATTCGAGAAAGACTTAACCACCTACCGGACCGGCCTTCATTGTGCTTTCCTTTAGAAATACCTGGATCTTCAGAACATCACCGAGCTACAGTTTTGGAATCTTGAAATGGAGGGACTACAACGAACTACTCGCCTAATGATGAGCAAGTACAAGTCACACCATCCAAGATCATCAACTCTCCGAATGACCTTACCACAAAGAGAAACAAAAATTGACAGATTTCTTCACCAACAAGGCACAAACATCAAGCCTCCACCGCATAGTGACCCTTAGTGACAATTTATACTCTCCACTCAATCTCGCAAGTGACAACATCATCCTAAAATCACTTTCAGACCCCGCCAAACAAGAACAGTGGGCTCAAACGTCACTGCACGGCTGACATCGCAATGGCTTAAATCAGCCACACAGCATCCCATAGGTGGGTGAAGGATGGGCAACTATGCCCCGAGACAGAAGGATTTGTGATGGCAATACAGGACCAAGTTATTAACACACGGAATTACACGAGATTCTTCATCAAAGACCGATCCGTAGAATCAGATAAGTGTCGAAAATCTAGCAAAAGAACAGAGACTATACAGCATATAACATCTGACGGCACTTACCTTGCAAACACGGACTACCTCCGACATAACCAGGTGTGTAATTATTATTATTATTATTATTATACACCAGAAGCTTGCCAATAAATACGGGCTTCTGAATACCTTTGTGCCCTATTATATATGCCAACCAAGTTTAGTGCTTGAAAATAATACCGTCAAACAGTATTATGACCGGGCAATTATCACGAACAGACGAGTGAGATTAATCGGCCTGATGTGGTACTGTTAAATAAGGAAACAAAAACAGCATATTTGGTAGATGTCGCTGTACCGAACAACAACGTGTTGGATAAATATCAAGAGAAAAAGGCCAAATATACGGAGATGCAGCAGATGTGACGACTGAATAAGGTTCATGTCATACCGATCATCGATCATCAACTGAGCTCGTCCCAAAAACACTAAAACAGAACCTGGAAATCATAGGACTGCATACTAACACCTTCATAGGCAGTCTTGCTCAGTACTTGCCACATAGTGAGAAAATTCTTACAAAACAACACATAGAACTAATAGAAACCAGCCCACTCCTTTTGATGCATGCATCTGGGATGGGCTTGGAACCCAACATTTATTGAGAAATTGATTGTCAATTTCGATAATAATAATTATTATTATACTGATATGGCAATCTCGAACACTCACAACGTATAAAGACCTACTTAAAACTCTAAGCATTGCTAAGTCAGTTGCTCTTTTATTTGAAACTAAAGATAGTTGAAAGCGCAAATATTTTAGGTCTCGTTTTAGGTTTATATCTTCATTCAGTTTTAACATTTCTATAATTTTTTGAAAAACATCGGTACTGCAAATCTCTGTACCCGCATAGATATTATCTTGATAAAATTACTAAGAAGGAGCTTTGTGATTTATTAGTTATCACATTTTGATCGATCCCATCATATATATATAATCTATATGTGGATAGTTATGATTTACGTAGAGTTCAAAAAATGCATTTATATTTGGTATCAAAATGAGAAACTGGGTATCTCATTAACTTATAAAAATGTCATGGTTAAACAAGTATATTAGACGTTGATTTTATGCCCTTTGCATATTTTTATAAATTACTTAAACACAAATTTCCTCCTAAACAAAATTGCTTTTCGCCTGGATAAATATAATTTGAACTAAAGCATAAATACCTTAATAATTTCGCGTCATAAAACTGAAATGTAAGAAATGCTTCTCCTATAATATTCGTTACCCCATATTTGTCATAATGTTCTGTCTGTCATCTTTAACAATTTACTACTCAGTTACTCGATCCTCAATACCTTTTGAGTGACTCTCAGCTTCACTTTACTGCCTCTTCTTTCTTTTTTTCTTTTCTTTATCTTCTAACGTTAAATTTGTATCAAAACAGAATCTACTATACAAGTGTCGTGCTTTTGTTTACATATTATTACTTTCACTTATTGATTTTTAATTTTATATGCGTATATATTATAAATAACAAATATTATTAATATTATTTATGCGAGAAGAAACTTTGCTTCGTTGCAGCAGTAGTAAGTACTATTTAATTAAGAAATATAAATCTACTTGCTGAATTTTAAAAAAGTTTCAATTTATAACCTAATACTTGACAACATATGTTAATACTTGATAGAGGTTGCTTTATCTAATAAATTAAAAATGTAGTTTTTATAAAAGATGCCATAAACGTACATATCAGCTGTTCAAGTATTACGGAAACTGTTTCAAATTTTATGAAGAACACTTTAATATTACAAGCTTCGTACTCCCCGAAGATGCAAATCGGCTATAACTTTTAATAGCGTATTATACTTTTAGATACACTGTAACAACTTTTATGTATATATGCATTTCAAGGTGTATTTTATTCTATACCATATCAATATACGGAACACTATTCTTGTATCACATTCCAATAAGTTTCTCGGGAAAACGAAACGCATTCTTCAATGTAAATGCCTTAAAGCGGTACAAACTTCGTTTGTTGCATTTGTGCTATTTTCCTTGAAAATGTATTTTGTATAATTCTTTCAACGGCCTTCACTTGAATCAAACTCATTTTGAATAAAATTTTCGTAAGGATAACCATACAATACCAAAAACTTAGTTTGACATATGTGGCTTTAACAAGGACACAACAGCATATTAATTACATGCCCTAAAATATTTTCTATGAGTTGGTTAAAATTTACCTTTTAAAAATTCCCTAAATAAAAGTCCGAACGTGAAGATTTTAAACACACTAAATTTTTATTATGTGCTTACCCGGTAATTGAACTCTCTAATTTATAACCAATTTGAAGTTTCATGCTTTATAAATGTTTGGTTCCAACTTTTATTGATAATATTATTTTATTTGTCTTTTTATATTTATTTATTTACTTACTTGAAAAAATTGAAAACACGGGGTTCGCTAGTCTATAGCGGCCTGATGAGCTCTGGAAGTGTCCTTGTTATGACGATGGTGTTTCGTCTCTGTAATTTCATTGTGTGCCTTTGGCCTACACGGAACTCGTTAGTCCATAGCGGCCTGATGACCCCTGGAAAGGGGGAAATTGCGAGCGTCGTTTGAATAAAATGAATCATTGCACTTGCGGTAATGCAAGACATGTTCCAGACAAGGATCGTATTGATATTACTTTCGCGAATACAATATATACATCTGCATAAATAAGGCACTTTCACGAGCTGAAAACCGTAACAACATCATTTGTGAACAAAAAGATGAGTAACGGATCAATGTGTGATACCTGTACTACTTCGGAACTTACATCTATATCCTCCAAAATAGTTTTGTCAAGTTTCCCCTTCTGTATTCGATTAGTTAGGTATGACTTAATCCATTCCAGAAATTTTCCATTAATCTCGATAGAATGTAGTTTTTTATTAGTAGGAATGTACTACAATATCAAAGGCTTTAAACATATCTGCGTATATGACATCTACTTGAGTTCCAGCTTGCACTCTTCTTCTTCTTCTTCAGTCTATGTTGTTCCACTCCTGGATGTAGTCCTCTATCAAAAATTTTTCATGACTCTCTGTCTCTCGCATTCATTTACCAGTCTCTTCCCACTACTCTTCTTATATCGTCAACCCATCTCTTCTGTGGTCTTCCTCTATTTCTCTTTGTTTCTCGTGGTCTCCAAAATAATATTCTTGCTGTCCACCTTCCTTCTTTTTTTGTGTATAGCAATATGACCTACCCAGCTCCATTTCAGTTGGGCTATTCGTTATATAATGTCAACTACACCAGTTCTTTTTCTTATTTCACCGTTTCTTACGTGGTTTCGAAGGGTTATGCCTAACATGACGCGTTCCATCGACCTTTGCATCACTCGCAATTTGTTGGTGCTTTTGGCAATCAGAGTCATAGGCTCCAGTCCATAAGTGGAAACTGGTAATATGCGAGAGTTATATACTTGTCTTTTCAGGTTTATTGGAATTTCAGTGTTCTTGAATATGTGCTTGAGTTTGCCAAACGCTGCCCAAGAGAGCCCTATTCTTCTTCCAACTTCTGCCGTTTGATTGTCCTTGCCCAGTCTTATCGAGTGGACCAGATATATATATATATATATATATATACTTTTCTAGTTGTTCTATTACTGTGTTGTTTAAATTTAGTTGTATGTCGTGATTAAAAAGTATTTTAGTTTTTGACAGATTTATTTCTAGGCCTATTTTGTTTGATGCTGTGTTTAGTTCTTCTAGCATAGTCTTCAATTCTGTTTCTTCGCTACTTATGAGAACGATGTCATCAGCGAAACGCAGGTGGCGTAGATAGGTACCATCTATTTTGATTCCTCTGTCTGTATATGGCAGTTTGAATATGTTCTCTAAGGTCAGTGTAAACAGTTTGGGGGAAATCGGATCTCCTTGACGAACTCCTTTGTTGATTGGAATTTGTGGCGTATATTTATCTTCATCTATTTGAATTTTCATATTAGCGTTGTCATAGATATCTTTAATGATGTTTGTGTATCGTGAGTCTACCCTAGCATCGTTCAGTGCTCTAAGTGCCCATTTTTCGATAGAATCAAATGCATTTTTGTAATCTAGGAATATTAAGTGGAGCAGTGTATTATATTCCGTAGTCTTTTCTATCAAGGTTCGTAGGGTCTGTAGATGGTCCATAGTACTAAATCCCTTTCTGAAGCCAGCCTGTTCTGGTGGTTGATAGAAGTCCAATTTGTGCATCAATCTTCTAGAGAACAGCTTGTATAAATGTGACAACAAACTGATTGGTCTGTAGTTCTCTGTTTGATGTGTCTCCTTTTTTAAAAAGTAGAACTACTTCTGTAGTTTTCCATTGAATTGGTATTTTTTCCTCTTGTACGCACTTATTCAGTAGGATTTTGATTGTCTTTAGGATAATATCTCCTTTTGGGGGATTCTAACTGGGAGGCATAGAGTTTGCGGTAAAATTCTTTTATTGTTTGGGATATTTCTTCTTTTGTGTGCACTAGTTCATTATCACTATTTCTCATTGTATGTATTTTTCCCCTTCCTGCTGATAATTTTGAATGTAGGACTCTCATGTTGCTATTTGCTTCTATGGTCTCTTTTATGATTTTTATATTGTGCTTCCTGACGTCCTTTCGAATTTCTTGTTTTACTTCTTTATTAAGCCTTTTGTATTCGTCTGATGTTCTTGGTGTTGTTCTTTTTTGTTCATCATTTCTATGCTTGCTTGCACTCTACTAATGAGAAAACTCTGAAATAATCCCAGATGTAGTGGTCGTTGATCTTCCCTTAAAAAAGATCTCTGTTGTTCCTGACATTTAAGCTGTCTACAAGAATCGAACAATTACTTCAGTTTATTTTTAGAAAAATCGCAATATTAATTTTTATAATAAATCAGCAAATCATCTGACGTTTTAGGATATTTTTTTGTCTAAAAGCAGATCGATGGTACTGCCAAAATATCGACCCTATCGGATATAAATTAAAAAAGTTACAGTTTTTTAAAATTGAGTTAACCACCAACGGTGCCCTTACTTTAAAGCTAAATATAGTCGAAGTTTTCAGTTTTTTCACATAAAAACAAAACTTTTTTCACTTTACTATTCGCTTCCACGAGATACCAAAATATCATAAAATCAAGCTTGAAAGAAATTTGGTGAAAAACTGAAAAATATCCAATTTTCGTAGCCGAAATCGGCACGCTGCCGCTCGGTAAAGGTGCGTCAGAAAATATGCTTCTATAGGGTTGATCGTAGAGGAAATTCCCTCGTTATGAATATTTTCTTTTATTAGGAATAATGATGTGTGACCCAATTTGGTTCAGTACAGAGTTATTTAGAAACACATATATACTGCCTTTTTAAACATTTATATTGGGCTCCATTTTGTTCCATCATATTGGATTCCTAAAATTTTCTTAGTTCACGTTCACAATGTACATTACAGTCAAAATGGTGGCCTAATAAAATATTTAAAAAATCAGCCTCAAGAAACTATTTATTTGATTAATTTTAAATTTTGTGCAAGCTTTAAGGGTCATATAGAGGCAAACTGGTGAAGTTGTGTTACGAATTCAAGATGACGGACCAATAATTTTTTTTTAAATCAACGTAAGAAAAACTTATTTAATTGACTTAAATGTGATATAGAGATAAACTGGCACGATTTCAACATGACGTAACAAAATGGCGGTGTGTGTCAATGTAAAAACTACTTATTGAATTTATTTTAAATTATGCTCTAAAATCAGGTCCGGCATAGGGAGAAATTGGTAAAATAATGGTAGGAATCAAATATGAAAGAAATTCTACAGCTTCTTTGGACAATTTAATAAGACATTCAAATCAAATGCGTACGTTTCGACATTGTTTAGTGTCATTTTCAAGGCTACAAAGAACAAGTATAACGTCAAAAAGAAAAATATTTTTCAACGAATATTTAAAAGTACAAAAGAAAAGTTTACGTCTTCACAAATTAAAATCATAAACAAAATACATGTATACAAAATTATCACAATCGATATCTAAACTTATATAAAAACTAGGATTTGTAAAATATATAGTATAATTGCAGAGTACATGCACTAAACGTTTACAACAAGAACAGTTCCCAGAGGACCTTAAAACCTCTTTGATGCTATTGTTTAAGAACAAGTTAAAATTCAAGTTTATAGTAATTAAATATCTAGATGTTATAGAGTTGGTGGTATTAAAGCAGGGCAAAAAAGTCCTCGTGCTGTGTTGATTCAATTTGTTTCTTACAAGACCCGGAGAGTGGTATATACCAACAAAAAAATGCTTAAGAAAACTGGATATGTCATTAGGGAGGACCTTACGAAACGACGATTTGAAGCAATGAGGAAAGCAATCTCTCAATTTTGCACCCAAAATGTGTGGACTTTAAATGGAAGACTGCACTATTTGAATAACAACCGTAACATCTTTAAATTTTAACGATAAATTGTCCTAATTTTGTTGATGTATCATTTTTTATATATTTTTTTATATATTCTCTGAACTAAAGTAAATACATGTTAGTTTTTATAGAGATAGGTTTCGATTAGTTTTTATATCGATATATACATTTATAAATTTATAGACGTGTAGGTTATGGTTTTTCTTTAAAGAGTGTTTAAATGTGTATGCATTGGACTCAATTATCTCTAATGTTTATAGTTTCGCACCTTTTAAAGTGTGTTGTGAGTATTTACTTCTATTCCAGGATACTCGGTATACAGACAGGACAGAGAACGAAGGGGTGGTGGCGTGGTTATATTCATAAAAAATAACTCAAATATTAAAAATTTAAAAGTTCTTAAAAAAAATAGTAATGAAAACATTGATAACATTTGGATTTCTGCCAAAATAGGCAATGTTGTGGTATATATTGGCTGTGTGTATCGTCCCCCTAGTGTGAACTATAGGCTACTTCAGGTTTTCGAGAAGAGGGTTGCTGAATGTGTGATGATGTGTGATTACTTTATCTACTTAGGTGATCTCAATATTAAATATTTAAATAGGACCACACCACAATATATTTTTTAGATAATTTTTTCAACACTTTTAACCTATATCACGTTATTACAACTCCAACGCGAAATTATTCGTGACTTGTTTTAATAATTATTAACAAATACGATCGCGTTCTACACACTAAAAATATTAATTTTGGGCGATTATCAGGTCATTGTTTGGTATACTCTATAATTACTATACCCTTAAAACAAAAAATAAACCTACATTTTACTCGTTTAGAGATATAAAAAAATATGGATATGGCTCGCTTCAACAGTGACCTTCGTAATATTTCCTGGCATTGTGTTTATACTTAGCCTAATCTGGATAGGAAGGTTCTAGCATTTAAAAACTGTATAAATGAGATCTTCAATAAACATGCGCCGTTCCGAACAATTAAAATAACCAAAAATTATTGCTCCCTGGATAACCCCAAACATGAGAGATCACGCTCTTAATGAATACAATGAAGCCTTAAAATCCCTTAGTGTTTCATTTGCTCAAACCCAATCAAAATTAAGATATTGCAAAGAACTTCGTAATCTGGTAACAACCTCCATTCGGCGAAAAATGAAGGCTTTCATAGAGTTTGAATTGAATCGAAACCACAAAAATTCCAAAACACTTTGGAATGCAGTAAGTAAATTAAATATACATAGGAAGTGCCCCCTCAACCACCTTCCGGATCATCTTAAGAATGCAAATAATATAAACACCTTTTTTATTTCTTCTATTGTACGAACCGAACCAGATTTGCTAACATTTCAGTACTTTGATCAAAATAAGGATCCAAATATCGCAAATAATGTATTTAACTTCTCGCTTGTTTCACCTAATACTGTTGCTTCCAAACTTATGAAAATTAAATCGAATGCCATGTGTGTGCCTTACTGTGTGCCTGCTCTTACGCATTTGATTAATTCACCATTGCTTAATGGAGTTGTGCCCAGCCGCTCGGAACATTCCCTTATTACCCCCATTCCAAAAAAAGGAAAAAGTTTCTGAATTTCTGAATCACTTAAGACCAATTAATATTCTGTCAGTACTCTCAAAAATTATAGAATCTGTTGTCTATGACCAATTAAAGGGCTATACTGATAGAAATAAAATTCTACTGTCTATACAATCAAACTTTCGCTCTGGGCATAGCCCTACTATGGCTCTTTCCAACGTTATTGATGACTTATTACGCGCAGTGGAGAATGGAAAAAACTTTCTCTTTTTATATTGTTAGATTATTTACGAGCATTTGACACTATACATCATGGCCTTTTGATCGCTAAACTGGATCACAGGATTCCGTGGATTGGTTTAGAAGTTATTTGATAAATAGACGTCAGCAAGTGAAATTGGTAAATTGGTGAGTGATAGTGAGGTTAACCTTTCTGAAAGCTTAGTGAATCCGAGTGGGGTACCACAGGGCTCCATTCTGGGTCCTTTGTTATTTGCTATTTATACGGCTGATATAGTAAAATCAGTTAATGTGAATATCTATTTGTACGCTGACGACTGTAAAGTAAACACCTCTTTTAACCCTGACTACAAAGAGACACGCGTGGTCACTATTATGAATAGAAATCTTTATGCTTTACATACGTGATCAAAAAACAACTCTCTACTATTAAACCCGTCGAAGACTGTAGCCCTATTCATTGGTTTTGAGAAGCAAAGGCAAAAGGTCAACCTAAAAGATAAAATTTTGCTTGGAAATGATATCGTTACTTTTAAAACACATTTTAGAAATCTGGGACTAATTATAGACCAAAACTTCAGCTTTTCTAATCATGTAATAAGTAAAATACAATTAGCATACCTACGTCTGAAGAATCAAAAACATCAAAAACATTTTAAATTTTCAAGTTAAACTCAAGTTTAAATTTTCAAGTTAAACTCAAGTTTAAATTTTCAAGTTAAACTCAAGTTAACTGAGTCCTTGATTCTACCGTTATTTGACTACTGCGATGCAGTATCGGCCCATGTGTAAATAATTACTACGCAAATCGTATAACGGTGGTTCAAAATTCTTGTCTTAAGTAATCTGCAGACATCGGAAGGCGGGATCGCATAACCCCTTATTACTTGCAGTACGACTTGCTTGGATGATAGAAGACTTGGATGAATGACAGAAGAGATGTACATTTCGTCACTCTAATAATAACCTCTGGGCGCCCTTCCTATCTGAGAGATAAACTGGTTTGTGCTAGTGAAAATATTGAGAGAACAAGAAGAAATCCAGTGTTGTTAGTGGTACCGCGTCATTCTACCACCACCTTCAAGGGATCTTTCTCATACTATTCCTCTCTCCTGCATAATTTTTACCACAGCATTTAAAAACTATTACAAATATCAATACATTTAAACATAATCTTAAGAGTTTTTATGTTAATAATATGTAATAACATTTCTAACAATTTCTTTCTACTTGGTCTGGCTATATATCTTTTCTTGCATATTTTCGTATATCTTTTTTGTAATCTTACTTATTTAGTATAAATCACAGAATATTTAACTTACTTAAGTAAGCAGGTTAGGTATTGTTTTTCAGTAATAGTATTAAGAAAAAAATATTGTAACGAAACGGTTTGAGTTGGGCCTAAGCAGCTTTTGGCTGAGCCCCGCCCCTAATAAAGACATTATTTATTTATTTAATTAGGAAACGTTAAAGTGGTTATAAAAGTAAGGGGAAAAAATTATATAAAAGATATAAAACTAACCTAAATTATTATGCCTGGATAGTTCTTTTCTGTATATATTTAATTTTGGTCCCAAATTCAGGGTCATATGAGGATGACCTGGTATCATTTTGGTAAAAATCCAATATGGCAAAACGAAATGCGGCCTAGTGAAAAATTATTAGTAAAAAAGCGCTTATCCATTGTATCTGAAAATTTGCACAAGAATCAGGTATTACGTAGGAATCAACTGGTAAAATTTTGATATGAATCTAAGATGGCGGAACAAAATGGCGGCTTAATAAAATATTTAAAAATCACCTGAAAAAATTACTTAATGGACAGATTTCAAATTGCGGCCATGTTTTACATATGTTCACATTTTAGCGTCCCTAGATGCCCAAATATGTGTTTTATCTATCCCGTCGGTCTGTCTGTCGATTTATCTGTCTGTTCGCGGAATAGCTTAAAAACTACTCATCAGATTGATTTCAAATTTAAGTAAAAAATTAAGGGTCACATGGGGATGACTTGGTAATATTTTTGTAAAAATCCAATATGCCGGAACAAGATGGCGGCCTAGTAAAATATTAAAAAAATAATTATCCAATTTACCTCCAATTCTGCCCAAAAATCAAGTGTTACATAAGAATGAACTGGTAAGAATTTGGTATGAATTCAAACATTGCTTAAAATTAATTTAAATTTGAAGCAATGTCATATAGGGATAAACTAATAAAGTTGTGTTACAAATTCAAGATTATTGAACAAAATGGCGGACCACTATTTTTTTTTAAATCAACGTAAAAAAAGGTAAGTTTAGTTATACCGCGAACAGACAGAACGATGGACAGACAAAACGACGGAATCGAGAAAACATTTTCTTCTGTATCTGGGGACCCTGAAACACGAAGATCTGAAAAATCTGGGAGTGTGATTTTTCACAATTACAATACTTCCCTTTTACAAGGGAAGTAAAAACAAAGCAATATTTAGCACTACACCGTTAATACTTCAATGACAATGAAAATTGTTTTAAATGTTATTTTTATGATGTTGCGATTTCAAATTACGCACTGGCCTAGTAAATTTGTGTTGCGTACCCTCAAAATCATTTGGTCTACTTAGGGATTTTACTTTTTACATTAAAATTCAAAATGTGCTTTTGCAAATATAAGCCCTTATTGTGTGTCAAATGTTTATTAAAAATACATATATCTGCTTACTGGTTTGTGAAGTATATTACCTTCAGAGCCTAAAACGTAAGAGCATTGTACCAAGAAGACCTCGAATTTTATCCAGAATTTATTTTCACTACGTGACTTGGGCAGATAATGCTTGGAATTAACTTGAAGTTGTTCTGGACGGTATCAGAAAATCAATTACAAAGTTTAGTAGCTCATTTGACTTTATCTTAATTATAATTGTTTTAATTAATTATGCAAAATTTGGGGATTTAAATTGGACTGTTACGGTCGAAGTGGGAATTAAGAAACCACCAGTCTTCTCAACTGTTTTATATACGAAGCTTGAAGCTTTGTTAGCGTATTTATCTGTTTTTGTTGAGTTATACTTGGTAATACCGAAAATGTAACATTCAGAATGGTATAATTTTAATAATAATTTGTAGTATACTGAGTGTCAGGGAAGTATATGGTCAATTCTTAACAGTGTGTAGGGGACGTCAAAATACTTTTAGGGTTTCACACAAAAATTTTCCTTCACTTGTATACAGGGATTCAAAGGCATGCCTACTACTGAACCTTTGCGGGTCTAGCTTTTGAACCGAACTGTAAATTTAAATTAAATTTTGATATTTTATGTAGACTATAAAGACTCATAATTTCATACTACAGTGAATAATTTACATCAACAAGTCGCTAGCCTAAAATTTTGACATTAATCATTTTACAAAGCTGTAAACTTATTTTATAATTACTTTGATTATTTCTCTTAAAAATAGGTATTTTATATTTGTCTAAAGATAATTAATCATTTTTGAGAGAAGTCAAATTCAGTGTTGTACAAAAGATCGATTATACTTCGAATAGGCAATTCACCAGATACCAATAAATTAACAACATTAACAGCTCGTGTTGCAGTTTAATTAGAACACATGCAACAATATGAAGTTTGGTGTTGCCAGAAGTGCCTACATAAATTATGCTTGTCTAAAAACGAATTTAACCAGCTTATTGGATGCAGTACGTCGGGGACTGGCAACTGTAGGCATTGCGCGATGCCAACAGCGACGGCCACGGGCGTTGTGCGACGCGGAAATCTCTCGATAGATATCAGCTCTATCTTTGGTTATTCTATTTAGCAAATTAATAAGTGTAATGTTAAAAATTACGTCGCCAGAATTACGCTCCGACTTATAAAGAAATAATTAGGAAATTTGAAATAGACATTTTTACTTCCCTCGTAGAAGGGAAGATTGTAGTCGTGAAAAAGTCACCCTCCGAGATTTTTTCAGGTCTTTACGTTTCAGACTCTCTAAATGCCAAAAACATCGCGACATAGCTAAAATACTACTGACCCGATTAACTTCAAATTTTTAATAATATTTTATATATTATATAAACCAACATGGCGAAACAAAATGGCGACTTAATGAAAAGTTAAAAAAATTATTACTAAAGAACTACTGAGCCAATTTCTTTTAAATTTCAAGATAGCGAAACAAAATGACAGCTTAGTCAAGTATTTAAAAAACTAGTTAATGGATTTATTTCAAATGTTGTGCAATAATTAATTGTGGTAAAGAGATGAACTGGTATAATTGTGGTACGAATTCAAGATGGTGGCCAAATAAAATGTTTGTAATAATGAAAAAATCACTCTTTTACATATCTTCATGTTTTAACGTTCCTAAATGCGAAATATTATGTTTTATCAATTTCGTCGGTCTATCTCTTCGTCTGTCTGTCAGTTCGCGGCATAGCTTAAAAACTACTTACACAATTGACTTAAAATTTTGGTCAAAAATTATAAATAATAAAAATCCAATATGGCGTAACAAGATAGTGGCGTAATAACTAAGGATGCTGCAACGTAAAAATATGTAGAACCTGAGCCGCCATTTTGTTGCGTCCTCTTAAATTAGTAGCACAATTTTACTAGTTCATCATCTATACTACAATTAGTTATGGCACACAATTTGAAATCAGTTCACTAAGTGGTTTTTTTGAAGCTGAATTTTTAAATAATTTATTAAGCCGCCTTTATGTTCAGCCATCTTCAGTTTGTACCAAAATTACCAGTTAATTCCTACATAATAATTCATGTTTGTGCAAAATTTGAGATAAATTGGAGAAGCACTTTTTAAGTAATAATTTTTTTGACATTTCACTAGGCCGGTATTTTGTTTTGCCGTATTGGATTTTTACCAAAATGTTACCATGACCCTTAATTTTTGACCAAAATTTCAGTTCAAGTAAATCGGTTAAGCAGTTTTTTCGCTTTACCGCGAAAAGACAGACCGACGAAATTGAAAAAACATGTTTATCGGCCTCTAGGGACCCTGAAACGTAAAGATCTGAAAAAGTCTCGGAGGGTGATCTTTTTGTGATTACACCACTATTCCCCTTAACGAGGGAAGTAAAAGAATAAAATAAACAAATATCGTAATTCAATTAAAAAAAACATAATTAACATTTAAAATGTTTTATGTTTAAAATCAGGTTTATTCGGCCTTCGTTTTATTGTGCCTCTATTTGGAATAATTATTTTGTATGCCATTACTTACTCCAGCGTTGAGCTTCCTTAGAACCCATCTTTTTCGGGCTATAAAATTCAAAGAAAAGCTCTCTATCTTCGAGGGGTGCTTTCGGTTTCTGTCATATGTAGTTCTCGCTAGAGTAAAGACGGTTAGCTTTAAGTTTTTCGCTTCCCTAATACAGGCCTTACGCTTCCTTGCAGACATCCTGGTTGATTTATACACCTACTAAAAAGGAATTTAATACAGAGGGTAAGAAACGACTTAAAACAATTTTTATTTTTATGTAATGAAGCAAAAGTTTAAATTAAGTTGAAAAATTCTCGTCATTGATGATTGACAAAAATAATTATTATTATTGATTTCTAATATTTATAAACCAAAAAAATGTGAGGTCCTATGCTCCGCATAAGGGTTGAAGGTCTTGTCAGGTATTGGTCCGCGGAAACAGTAACTAAAACTCTTTTTTCTTTTTTATAAACTCAATATTTCGCCAATTCTTTATTAGTTTCTTCAGGAGTAATAACTACAAAATTAAAAAAATAAAAAAGAACTGGCAAACATAATTTGTAAGAGTTTACGATTATTTTCAAATTAAACAGAAATTATCGCATAAACTTAAAAACAAATCACCTATAAAACACGAGTTAGTCCCCAGAATTTACTATCATCTTCAATCTTCATGTTCAGTATAGTGGTCAACTAAATGTAAGTGAATGATTTTTGGGAATATCAATGATAACAATAATTTTTTTTGTTGAAGATCTATACATACAAGGTGTACGACAAGGTCTACATATCGATTTTATGGTAAAATCTTACAGTAAATATTACTGAGCTGATTGGTATCAGATTTGTAGTTAATTGCGTTTTTATTTATATACATTTCCTTGAACAAACGATGTTTATAATTGCTGTCCCGATTTAAAATTTTGACATTATTGTAATTAAAATGTTATGTTCGATCACAGCGCATGATTTTTTACGTATTCGGCAGGCACTTTTATGTTGCGTAAGTCTTTGTTTTAACTATTGTAACATTTGGCCAGTGTAACAACCCTGAAAATGCGTACGAGACAATTTAGAAATAACATTGTTATTATATAATAAGGGTGTTTTATCTTTGACTTTAGAAATCAAGTTGCAATTCTTTAGAGTGTTATATTTTACAATTTTGATGTTAGTATAATTTAAATAAATTACAAATTTTGTTACGGTGTCAACAAATAGCAGTTTTTTGTCCTTGATTTGGTTTCTCTGTGGACCGGCAAAATTATGAGAGTTGTAAATAAATTTTTTTAACATGTGTTTTGGTTAGCATTGCTGATGAACATTGGTTTAATATCAAATTGACATTCCTAAAACAGCTAAAAAAAAAGCTCCAAATGTTTATAATTTCAAATTCAGGGATTGCACAGAAGATCAAAAAATTGCTTTTACAATTTTTGCTCTATTTTCCTTTTAAACTCTTTTAAAAATGTCAAGTACTTTTTTAACAGTAAACAGAGTATCCAGCTTAAGATTAAGTACTACTGCCTAATCTCAGAACCTGTAAAATATACAAAAAAGTGTTAAATACAAAAATGCATTGGCTCAATCTGAATTTTTAGTATATATTAATATTGCCCTGAACAGGTTTAAACTTTTTTATTTTAAATAGATGTATATTGTTAAGATTTAAGTAATAGAGGTCCAACAATATAGAGATATAAGATGATACGTTTCTGATATATTGTAATTTATCTTATTAAATATCAAGCATCCAGTTTTTTAAATTAAAGGAATTGTACAGTGTTGACAAGTTGTGCGTTTTGATATATTTTTTAATGTAACCCCTGTATAAAATTCTATATTTAAACGAAGCAATGAAAGACGGATTTGATCATACATTCCTGTTTACAAGTATTACATTATTCTTTACTTTCTTTTCCCTTTATTATGAATATTGTAATCATAAAAAAATCACATTTCGAGATTTTTTCAGATCACGTTTTATGATTCCCAGACCTTGAAAAAAATGTTCTCCCATTTCCGTCGATCCTTCGGTTAGTAGGCTTGTCTGTACTCGGCATGGCTCAAAGACTACTTATTCAATTGAAATTTTTTTCTAAAGATTCTAGTGCGAATCCTGCACGACAAAACGAAATGGCGACCTAACAAATTGTTTAAATATTAGGTAAAATTCCATTTTTTGGAATAAATAAAAAACACATAAATAATCTGCAGTAGTACTTCCGAAGCCAAAACTCCCAACTAAATCGAACTGTTATCCAAACAGACAAATGTTACACCCCTCTTGACCTCCATCATGCCTACCCAGGAATGGAAGTAACTGATAACATTAGAATTGTAAACAACCTGCAACGATAGGCTGGAAAACAAATTCACGGTCTACATGCTTACGATTTTAAGCGACATCATGTAGATGAAGAAGCCTCAAATCCATGGCTGTATAATGAGAGTATGGTTACAGAGACTGAGGGCTTTATGATGACATTACAGGACTAAGTGATTACCACAAAAAAACTGCATTAAATATATTGCAAAGGTAGACATAGAAAATGATGAGTGCGGAAGGTGCTATCAAACTTCTAAAATCATCCAACATATTACTATGGCCTGTCAAGCTCTAGCTGCTTTACACTCAACGAGCCATAATCAAGTAGCAAAATTGACTCAAAAAGATGACCTGGTCCAACATGCAGTACCTTACTATCAATACAAGCCCAGTCCAGCATTGGAAAATGAAACCCACAAGTTGTGTTGGTACCGGTCGATTATCAACGATAGATAGTTGACCAATTAAAAAAAACGTTTCTAAGGGATATTCGCATACAAAACTACTATAACATTCAACACTATTACAATAAAAATCTTAACTTCAGCCGTAAATGGAAGAAATTGCTACGGATTTGTTGACAAAAAATCACCAGAAACTAGGAATTGACACCAGCTTAAGAAGTCAAATGCAGAAAATGATAATTCTTGGAACAACATCGACAGTTAGATATTTCCTAAGTGTTCCTCTTTGAAGTACCATCTGGCGAAGGGAGAGAGAAAATAATAATAAGAATTATTATTATTATAATGTATGTGCCCGTGATAGCGCTGTGACAAGCTAACATGGAATCAGTCCAGCACCTTTCCTCAGCATATATATATATATATATATATATATATATATATATATATATATATATATATATATATATATATATATATATATATATATATATATATATATATTGATTCCTCGGGATTGCACTAAGAGACACGATAGGGCAGCTGGTATATCTCATGGGGCAATTTGTTTATCAAGGGGTCTGCTTACTGAGGAAAAGCTATTTTATTTATACTTGACCCAGGACATTATTAAATATTAATCCACAAAGATTTACTCGAATACTGACATCGTTACAAACAGGTAATTTCTTAGTTCTAGACAAAGGGAGAAATCATGCCATTATTATAGACATCATAATGCCGTTAGATGATAACAGCTATTTTATTAAAAGTAATTTACAATTTGTTTAATACCTTAGTAATACCCATTGTGGTATCCTCAAATGGTTTGGTGTGCAAGAGGTTACTGGGAAATCTAAGGAAGGGCTTGGTACCTGCCTCCGAAAAAAACTATTGAACTCGTCCAGAAATCAGGGGTTTTGTCAATATGCAACATCTTGCAATGCCAGAATATTGTGTAAAACAATAATAATAATAATAATTATAATATAAAAATAAATTAAAAACAAAGAAAAAATCGGTATTTTTGCTATTACCACAGCTTCTTTCGTAAGGAATTTTACTATATATAGATATCTATTATGAATTCATATAGTAGTGTGGTAATAACTTAGAAAAAAAGATAAATTATAGTTTGAAGGATTTGTATAAAGTTCGAACCTATTAAACACATTTTTTCTTTGATATTTTCCCATTCTATTCTATGGCACAAAGGCAAAAGGCATCTTAAAAACAATATTTTATGTTTCTCACTTCTTTTTGATTCGTTCCCTATTTGAAAACCAGTCGACGTGGAGAATGCAGACGTTTTTGTTTTTTAAAGACCTTCAAAATTAAGGTAAAATTCGATATATGATTGCATTCAAAGTTCAAAAGTTCAACCCCCTAACGCCACCCCAAACAGGGATGGAAAAAGCTTAAATACCTAAAAAACCTGTTTTGTTGATATACATGCAAATGGCAAATTTTAAACTCTTTAATTTTACCAGCACTCACGATATTAGCCTATACAAAATTTTTCGGACATTTTTTTAGCTGATGACGTGCTTGTAGTGCTAAACTTGTTTATCCACTCTTTACATCATTTAAGATGATAATTGTTGTTAAACCATTATCCATGTTGGTGTATATGGTGGCATGACAATCACTCATATCTTTGTGGTCATATTCTAAAACCAGCTATTTTTTATTACAAACAGATCTAAATTGTTTTAATAATACACGTGTCTGACAATAAAATAGCAGCTGTGAAATGAGTATTTACAGCATAACCTTTCATTTGAATCTTTATGCCATATCATTTGTGCATGCCTCAGCTCAATGGCGGTTTTTTCTGCATTAACTAGCTTATACGCTTGAGAAAGATTATTGTGTTACAGCACAGTGCACTGTTGTGCCGTAGTAAACAATGCATTACTTGTTACGCGTTATATACAATGCATTGTTTACTGCGTTTCAGAAACAAGCTAAGCTGTACCGTGGTAAGAAATGCATTTACGCGGCTAGGATCGGAGCTATAATTTTAAGAATGCCCTCACCTTAAGCCAATATCTTCCTTTAATCAGACTACGGTAGATTTAAAATTTAGTATTTATTTAAGTATTTTTATAAAAGTCCAGAAAGTTGTGAGGGTTTGTTGTAGGAAAAGATAGCGAATGGGACCCAAACCTAATTTTCAAATATTTTTCATTGTGTTTGAAATATTGTTTATTACCTCTAGGATTAATTAACATACTTACCGATATAAATAAATAATTCAAATTGGAATCATTTACCTGGAATTAATACTAATTAACATTTATTTGCACAAATATAATGTCGAGAATTTACAATGTATACCAAAATTTAAAAACTGGAATAATAACATAGCATCGCAACATCCGATATCAGTGCGTATTCAAGAAAAATTATTTTTAATATATATATACATATATATATATATATATATATATATATATATATATATATATATATATATATATATATATATATATATATATATATATATATATATATATATATATATATATATATATATATATATATATTGCGTAAACTTATTTAAGACTACAATATAAAGTTGATGGAAAATAAAAAAAATATATAAAATCTATGAGCTAAACTTGCATGTAAAGTGAGTGAAGGATAAAATGGGTAGGTACATTTTTTAAAACTTTGGTTCATCCAAAAAAGCATACAAGTTGTTCTCTCTCGAATCCGTGGGTCCAAAAGTTCCTCGATTTTGTTCATAAAAACGTAAAAAACGAAAACTAATTTGTATCAAGACCTTCAAATCTTACACAACTTTTAACACGCTGCCATTTCATTGTGCTTGAAAATAATAAGATAAAATTACCCAGTCAAAAAGAACTTGACATGACCTTTAAAAAGAGGTTTCAGGGGTTGTTCTGAAAAATAGTCCCCCTCAAAGTCTCCAATGATAATTATTTCAGAGGAAGAGCTCTCTGAAGGATTTGTCTGAGGAAGAGTGGTAGATGCAATGATACATTTAGTGGAAGTTTTAAGAACTAGTTGAAGCCACATGAGATCGGATCTGTCTGTTTTAAGATTCGGAAGTAATTCTTTATTTTACATCTTACAAGTTCAGAGATAATCACCTAATAAATCAAAGGGTCAAATAAAACCAACCCAACATAACCAAACATATTGTGCCTTGAATCAATGTTATAACTCTTAAAGCTCCCCTCACCTTAAGACAGAATACGGTAGATTTAACATTTAGTGGTGTAGTATTCAATTATTTGTATAAAAGTCTAGAGTCTTTCGAAGGCTTTTTGATGAAAACGACACCCTACGGGGCTCAAATCTAACATTTCTCATTGTGCTACTAATATTGTTTATTATTCCTAGTATTAATTAGTAGATGACTTACAAATATCAATGACTAATAATATGGAAATAACGCTAATTAACATTTATTTTCACAAATATATTGTCGGGCATTTACAATAATATACCAAAATTAAAAACTGTATATTAACTAGGAAATTGATAAAACACGTAGAATAATAGGGATTCCATTTAATCATAACTGGGATTTTACAGTAATTTGGCATTAATTAATGTTCTATTCACTATTACCTCCAAAATACACTTCAGCTGTTGGATTTGCAGTTATTCCATTACCGATATTATACATCTCGTTAAGATACTGCAGGTAGTTAATCCTTATCATGCTTTGAATTTACTCTCTACGTACAGAGACGAGACGTTATAATCTAGACAAGATAAGTTTAGTTAGTAAAGATTCTTCAAGCTTAAGACACCTTCGTAAATACGAGGCCTATATACCTAATTATGATGACTTTATGTCGAGGACTTTTATTCCAGCAAATAAATTATTTAGTATTTTACGGAGAATTTAGGTTGTTAAAATATAAATGTTATAATCGCCATTATATAAGAAGGTTGTAACAAACTTTTTCGCTTATTACAATGTTAGGTATTAAACGAGTTTTTAGTCACGGCGTTCCTGTGCAATTCGCATAAGCTAAAAATTGTTTATTCAGATTTTATATAAATATAGTGACCTTATGTCACACTCACTTCAGTTGTTTCTTCATTGAATAGGAAACCGCAATATGTCCACGTTTCGGACTCAAAAAACCATCATCAGTGATATTCGATGATGATTCCGCAAAAACGAAACGCCGGAACAAAAATCTGATTAGTTTATCTTGTCGAGAAGAAAGTTGCTATGGTAACGCAAAATTTATTTTGATCTAGCTCCTACCGTAGACTTTAAAAAAATGATTAATTATTTTATTTGTGTTTGTATCAGGTGTGATAATAGTATTTAAAGCGATAATATGAACAATTATTATTAATAATGTTAATACAATAATAAAGTTCTAAAAACTTAACCTACAAAATAATAAAAAATTTATGAACTTATCTAATTTAGATGTGATTCATTGTATTAGTATTAACTTACATAAAAACTTATTATTAACTAAATACAATTAACCATTTTTCTTATTTTCAAAAATGCCGCCCTCATTTTCTAAACATAAATAGGAACAATAAACAATTTCGTTCATTATATTTTCTAGCATTTCCGGTGTTATTTTTCGGATGGATTCTCGTACTGCGGCTTTTAATTCTTCAATATCTTGAAATGTTTGCCAATAAATGTCATTTTCCAGATACCCCCAAAGGAAAAAGTCCAGTGGTGTAAGGTCTGGTGACCGAGGAGGCCAGCTAATTGGACCACGAGTAGCAATTAAAATATTTCCGAATCGATTTCTTAAATAATCCATGTTGAGTCTTGAATTGTGAGGGGGAGCCCCATCTTGTTGGAACCACATGTTATGGGTTAGGTTTAAAGGCAAGTCATCCAGTGCCTCTTCAATTTCGTTTCTTAGGAACTGACCATACCTTTCGGAATTGAGGGTTCCTTCAAAAAATAATGGTCCAATGATGCGATTTCCCAAAATACCACACCAAACATTTATTCCAAACCGATTCTGGTGTTTGGATGTGCGGAATCGGTTTTCATTTTTTGTTAACCAATAATGTCTATTTTTTCTATTAAATAAACCATTGTTAGATAAATAAGTTTCATCGGTCCAAAGAATCTGGTGGGGAAATTGGGGATTTTCATCGCATTTTCGTGTAAACCACTCACAGAAAGTAGTTCCACGTTATTCATCTCCAGGATGCAAAGCATGGCAGATACGGTATTTATAAGGATGGTATTTCTCTTTACGCAGGATTCTATGTGGTTTTTGGCACTTCTTGCTCTTTCTTGCTGGTACGGAGTCCTATATTATCATCTTCTTCTACAGCAAGCAAAACTCGCATTACTTGTTCAGGGTTGCGATTTTTTACCATGACGCACTGGCTTTTCAAAAGCGCCATGTTCTTTTAAGTTTGTCACTAACCTTTTGAAAATGGATCGGCCTCGTTGACGCCGTTCGGGGTATTTTTGAAGATAACGCATTGCTGCTTGCGCGCAGTTTTGATGACTTTCAATGTAACATGTAATCATATCAAATTTAACTTCATTGGAATAATGTGCCAATTTTACAATACAATATTCTAAAAAAATAAGTACTCAAATCCTAACAAGAATGCAAAAGTGTCAGATATCCAAGGTATTCATAGTAACCAAGCCAAACAATTGTAAATATTGTTGAATTTCAAAGCCGCCTATGAATAATTGGAAATTATTTTGTACATACTGGAGCAAACCAAATATTTATTGTTATTAATTGAACCCAAACAGATAGATAAAAATAAATTTCTTGTTTCCATAGCAACTTTTTCTTCTCGACAATTTTATTCATATTATCGCTTTAAATACTATTATCACACCTGATACCAACACAAATAAAATAATTATTAATTTTTTTAAAGTCTACGGTAAGAGCTAGATCGAAATAAATTTTGCGTTACCATAGCAACTTTCTTCTCGACAAGATAAACTAATCAGATTTTTGTTCCGGCGTTTCGTTTTTGCGGAATCATCATCGAATATCACTGACGATGGTTTTTTGAGTCCGAAACGTCGAATAAATGCAAAGTGCGATATGTCATTGAATTTAGAATTAAAAATAGAGCTTATTAAGCACACAACAATTTTTATCGACTATTTAAAAAAATAAATTTGATGGTAGTTGTGAAGAAACGAAACGTCGGATTCGAAATCCAATGATGCTATCTTGTAGAGGAGAAAAAGTGACAATGAAAATGTAAAATTTGTTTTCCGATATTTTTGAAAATAGAACCAGAAAAAAATAAAAACGAAACCGCGAGTTTTCGGTTTTTTCTTAATTTCTTCGGAAGTATTCGGAATATTCCAAATCTGAAAACGTCATCTTGCAGAGTTCAGTGGAGCGCAACTTTTTTCTAATTTAAACATCTCTGCATCTCTGCTAGTTTACGAGATTCCTGTAGAGTTCATTCTTATCTGGGACACCCTGTATATATATATATATATATATATATATATCGTTTCTTCACAACTACCATCAAATTTATTTTTTTAAATAGTCGATAAAAATTGTTGTGTGCTTAATAAGCTCTATTTTTAATTCTAAATTCAATGACATATCGCACTTTGCATTTATTCGACGTTTCGGACTCAAAAAACCATCGTCAGTGATATTCGATGATGATTCCGCAAAAACGAAACGCCGGAACAAAAATCTGATTAGTTTATCTTGTCGAGAAGAAAGTTGCTATGGTAACGCAAAATTTATTTCGATCTAGCTCTTACCGTAGACTTTAAAAAAATTAATAATTATTTTATTTGTGTTGGTATCAGGTGTGTAAAGCGATAATATGAATAAAATTGTCGAGAAGAAAAAGTTGCTATGGAAACAAGAAATTTATTTTTATCTATCTGTTTGGGTTCAATTAATAACAATAAATATTTGGTTTGCTCCAGTATGTACAAAATAATTTCCAATTATTCATAGGCGGCTTTGAAATTCAACAATATTTACAATTGTTTGGCTTGGTTACTATGAATACCTTGGATATCTGACACTTTTGCATTCTTGTTAGGATTTGAGTACTTATTTTTTTAGAATATTGTATTGTAAAATTGGCACATTATTCCAATGAAGTTAAATTTGATATGATTACATGTTACATTGAAAGTCATCAAAACTGCGCGCAAGTAGCAATGCGTTATCTTCAAAAATACCCCGAACGGCGTCAACGAGGCCGATCCATTTTCAAAAGGTTAGTGACAAACTTAAAAGAACATGGCGCTTTTAAAAAGCCAGTGCGTCATCGTAAAAAATCGCAACCCTGAACAAGTAATGCGAGTTTTGCTTGCTGTAGAAGAAGATGATAATATAGGACTCCGTACCATCGAGCAAGAGCAAGAAGTGCCAAAAACCACATAGAATCCTGCGTAAAGAGAAATACCATCCTTATAAATACCGTATCTGCCATGCTTTGCATCCTGGAGACGAATAACGTGGAACTACTTTCTGTGAGTGGTTTACACGAAAATGCGATGAAAATCCCCAATTTCCCCACCAGATTCTTTGGACCGATGAAACTTATTTATCTAACAATGGTTTATTTAATAGAAAAAATAGACATTATTGGTTAACAAAAAATGAAAACCGATTCCGCACATCCAAACACCAGAATCGGTTTGGAATAAATGTTTGGTGTGGTATTTTGGGAAATCGCATCATTGGACCATTATTTTTTGAAGGAACCCTCAATTCCGAAAGGTATGGTCAGTTCCTAAGAAACGAAATTGAAGAGGCACTGGATGACTTGCCTTTAAACCTAACCCATAACATGTGGTTCCAACAAGATGGGGCTCCCCCTCACAATTCAAGACTCAACATGGATTATTTAAGAAATCGATTCGGAAATATTTTAATTGCTACTCGTGGTCCAATTAGCTGGCCTCCTCGGTCACCAGACCTTACACCACTGGACTTTTTCCTTTGGGGGTATCTGGAAAATGACATTTATTGGCAAACATTTCAAGATATTGAAGAATTAAAAGCCGCAGTACGAGAATCCATCCGAAAAATAACTCCGGAAATGCTAGAAAATATAATTAACGAAACTGTTTATTGTTCCTATTTATGTTTAGAAAATTAGGGCGGCATTTTTGAACATAAGAAAAATGGTTAATTGTATTTAGTTAATAATAAGTTTTTATGTAAGTTAATACTAATACAATGATTCACATCTAAATTAGATAAGTTCATAAATTTTTTATTATTTTGTAGGTTAAGTTTTTAGAACTTTATTATTGTATTAAAATTATTAATAATAATTGTTGTTGATGTAAATTGCTTTAATAAAAAAAAACAACTTTATTCATATTATCGCTTTAAATACTATTATCACACATGATACCAACACAAATAAAATAATTATTCACTTTTTTAAAGTCTACGGTAGGAGCTAGATCAAAATAAATTTTGCGTTACCATAGCAACTTTCTTCTCGACAAGATAAACTAATCAGATTTTTGTTCCGGCGTTTTGTTTTTGCGGAATCATCATCGAATATCACTGATGATGGTTTTTTGAGTCCGAAACGTGGACATATTGCGGTTTCCTATTCAATGAAGAAACAACTGAAGGGAGTGTGACATAAGGTCACTATATTTATATAAAATCTGAAAAAACAATTTTTAGCTTATGCGAATTGCACAGGAACGCCGTGACTAAAAACTCGTTTAATACCTAACATTGTAATAAGCGAAAAAGTTTGTTACAACCTTCTTGTATAATGGCGATTATAACATTTATATTTTACAAACCTAAATTCTCCGTAAAATACTAAATAATTTATTTGCTGGAATAAAAGGCCTCGACATAAAGTCATCATAATTAGGTATATAGGCCTCGTATTTACGAAGGTGTCTTAAGCTTGAAGAATCTTTACTAATTAAACTTATCTTGTCTAGATTATAACGTCTCGTCTCTGTACGTAGAGAGTAAATTCAAAGCATGATAAGGATTAACTACCTGCAGTATCTTAACGAGATGTATAATATCGGTAATGGAATAACTGCAAATCCAACAGCTGAAGTGTATTTTGGAGGTAATAGTGAATAGAACATTAATTAATGCCAAATTACTGTAAAATCCCAGTTATGATTAAATGGAATCCCTATTATTCTACGTGTTTTATCAATTTCCTAGTTAATATACAGTTTTTAATTTTGGTATATTATTGTAAATGCCCGACAATATATTTGTGAAAATAAATGTTAATTAGCGTTATTTCCATATTATTAGTCATTGATATTTGTAAGTCATCTGCTAATTAATACTAGGAATAATAAACAATATTAGTAGCACAATGAGAAATGTTAGATTTGAGCCCCGTAGGGTGTCGTTTTCATCAAAAAGCCTTCGAAAGTCTCTAGACTTTTATACAAATAATTGAATACTACACCACTAAATGTTAAATCTACCGTATTCTGTCTTAAGGTGAGGGGAGCTTTAAGAGTTATAACATTGATTCAAGGCACAATATGTTTGGTTATGTTGGGTTGGTTTTATTTGACCCTTTGATTTATTAGGTGATTATCTCTGAACTTGTAAGATGTAAAATAAAGAATTGAACAAGACTTCCGAATCTTAAAACAGACAGATCCGATCTCATGTGGCTTCAACTAGTTCTTAAAACTTCCACTAAATGTATCATTGCATCTACCACTCTTCCTCAGACAAATCCTTCAGCGAGCTCTTCCTCTGAAATAATTATCAATGGAGACTTTGAGGGAGACTATTTTTCAGAACAACCCCTGAAACCTCTTTTTAAAGGTCATGTCAAGTTCTTTTTGACTGGGTAATTTTATCTTATTATTTTCAAGAGATGGCAGCGTGTTAAAAGTTGTGTAAGATTTGAAGGTCTTGATACAAATTAGTTTTCGTTTTTTACGTTTTTATGAACAAAATCGAGGAACTTTCGGACCCACGGATTCGAGAGAGAACAACTTGTGTGCTTTTTCATCCAAAGTTTTAAAAAATGTACCCATTTTAACCTTCACTCACTTTACATGCAAGTTTAGCTCATAGATTTTATATATTTTTTTTATTTTCCATCAACTTTATATTGTAGTCTTAAATAAGTTTACGCAATATTTGTACACTGCTATATATATATATATATATATATATATATATATATATATATATATATATATATATATATATATATATATATATATATATATATATATATATATATATATATATATATATATATTAAAAATATTTTTCTTGATATATATCGGATGTTGCGATGCTATATTATTCCAGTTTTTAAATTTTGGTATACATATATTCTCGACATTATATTTGTGCAAATAAATGTTAATTAGTATTAATTCCAGGTAAATGATTCCAATTTGAATTATTTATTTATATCGGTAAGTATGTTAATTATTCCTAGAGGTAATAAACAATATTTCAAACACAATGAAAAATATTTGAAAATTAGGTTTGGGTCCCATTCGCTATCTTTTCCTACAACAAACCCTCACAACTTTCTGGACTTTTATAAAAATACTTAAATACTACACCACTAAATTTTAAATCTACGGTAGTCTGATTAAAGGAAGATATTGGCTTAAGGTGAGGGCATTCTTAAAATTATAGCTCCGATCCTAGCCGCGTAAATGCATTTCTTACCACGGTACAGCTTAGCTTGTTTCTGTAACGCAGTAAACAATGCATTGTATATAACGCGTAACAAGTAATGCATTGTTTACTACGGCACAACAGTGCACTGTGCTGTAACACAATAATCTTTCTCAAGCGTATAAGCTAGTTAATGCAGAAAAAACCGCCATTGAGCTGAGGCATGCACAAATGATATGGCATAAAGATTCAAATGAAAGGTTATGCTGTAAATACTCATTTCACAGCTGCTATTTTATTGTTAGACACGTGTATTATTAAAACAATTTAGATCTGTTTGTAATAAAAAATAGCTGGTTTTAGAATATGACCACAAAGATATGAGTGATTGTCATGCCACCATATACACCAACATGGATAATGGTTTAACAACAATTATCATCTTAAATGATGTAAAGAGTGGATAAACAAGTTTAGCACTACAAGCACGTCATCAGCTAAAAAAATGTCCGAAAAATTTTGTATAGGTTAATATCGTGAGTGCTGGTAAAATTAAAGAGTTTAAAATTTGCCAGTTGCATGTATATCAACAAAACAGGTTTTTTAGGTGTTTAAGCTTTTTCCATCCCTGTTTGGGGTGGCGTTAGGGGGTTGAACTTTTGAATTTTGAATGCAATCATATATCGAATTTTACCTTAATTTTGAAGGCCTTTAAAAAACAAAAACGTCTGTATTCTCCACGTCGACTGGTTTTCAAATAGGGAACGAATCAAAAAGAAGTGAGAAACATAAAATATTGTTTTTAAGATGCCTTTTGCCTTTGTGCCATAGAATAGAATGGGAAAATATCAAAGAAAAAATGTGTTTAATAGGTTCGAACTTTATACAAATCCTTCAAACTATAATTTATCTTTTTTTCTAAGTTATTACCACACTACTATATGAATTCATAATAGATATCTATATATAGTAAAATTCCTTACGAAAGAAGCTGTGGTAATAGCAAAAATACCGATTTTTTCTTTGTTTTTAATTTATTTTTATATTATTTTTAATTTATTTTTATATTATATATATATATATATATATATATATATATATATATATACAATATTATATATATATATATATAGATATATATATATATATATATATATATATATATATATATATATATATATATATATATATATATATATATAAATGTTGGTTTTTACTATATATATATATATATATATATATATATATATATATATATATATATGTATATATATATATATATATATATATATATATATATATATATATATATATATATATATATATATATATATATATATATATATATATATATATATATATATATATATATATATATATATATATATATATATATATATATATATATATATATATATATATATATATATATATATATATATATATATATATATATATATATATATATATATATATATATATATATATATATATATATATATATATATAAGAGCCCAGTCGCATATATATTGGACCAAGGGCGTATTTAAAATAATTTTATTTTTGTCACCTAGTATTTACTGCATGTAACATAGCTTCAACAAATGCAACTACACTTATATGATATGTGGTATTAACAATTAATTAACAATATCGCATATCTATAACGCTACAATAAATACTAGTTAACAAAAATAAATATCTCTTACGTATTCCTGTGGTCCGATAGATATGCGACTGGGCTCGTATATATATTTGCATATGTCATGATACAAAATAAAGTTTTTTATACATATTTAACATATAGTTTTCCCATAAAAAAATCCTTCACTCGAAGTAAAGTGTCGAGATCAACGACATTCTATGGACCCTATTGAGTCACCAATGCTTTTTAAGATTTATGTCGAAAACAGATTCCAACTGGTCTTAAATAACAGAGAACAAGGAATAAGAGTTAACGGTGTTACAGTCAAAAACTTACGGTACGCTGATTTAGTAGGTAAAGATTATGCCCTTAATGTAAATGGTCAGAAATCAAAGCTAACTATCGTAAGCAGGCAACAACACTCACAGGCACAATTGCTTATCGAAAGAGTCGATACGTTCTAAACAGATAAATGTAACTCGGACATAGAAATACGAATTAGAATATCCGAATCTGTAAGGCCAGATTGGGTGATTTATCGTAAATTGGGCGACTTTGAAAACAAAATTGTTCCAAAATCGCAAACGGAATTTTCCCACAAAACTAGTTAGTTCAGCTATCTACTATCTAGCTTTGCATCTTAGCTCGTGGCTGCCTTCATACGTACGCACTGCCTTCTCATTGTAATATGAGCCTAAAAATAATTTTAAGTCCTATAAGAAATACATTTTCTGACCTTTATATACAATTTCTATCAATGGGCAAAATCATCATATATGCAATGGAATAAAGTTTTTCAGGGAGAAATAAACAATACAATTTTGGTTATAACTGTAAAAAAATGCTGCGGGTCAAATATAGTCTAAAGATATTTCATTATTTACATTTACAATTCTAAGTCTGCCTTCTTCCAATACAACAGTTGAACGTAGTCTATCAATTATAAATATTGTAAAATCAAAATTAAGAAATAAAATACTACTAAAACTTGACAATGCTGTAATGATGATAAAAATACATTTTAACGTAAATAATTTAAGTTGTAAGACATTAGGACCTACTTTAGATATGTTTGCAAAATTTAATTCAACTATTTATCAACAAACTGAAAATCCTGAAAATATAAATCAGAGCTATACTAATGACAGACGAGATAATATACTTAGCTAATGAAAATATGTAATATATTTCGTGGGTGACGCGCAACATACTTTTTTAAAACAAATAAAATAAATGGGTCTGACATATTAATTTCTGGAATTAATAAGATGAGTTCAAGCTTGAGAAGCTCTTCGGTTGTACATTAAACCGTCCATAGGTATTAAGGAGAGTGAAAAATAGAAACACAATTAACAATATTAAAATAAGTAGGACACTGGTATTGTGGTTGTGGATTATTTTTGGCGTTTAAATTTTCATTTGACAAAAAATCAGTAATTTAAAGTCCTGAAAATGACTTAATCAAAGTGATATATTTTTTAAATAGTTAAAAGTTTAAATCTGGCGCCCTGCGATTTACCTAGATACTCTTTTGGGCGCTTTTTGGCGTACGACTTTACGCCATAAGATTTTGAAATCTACCACACTGTTGGAAATGGCAAGAACGGCATTTTCCAGGTTCAGTAAATATCTCATTCGTTGGGAAGTCCCAATAAATCTCCGACTGGGTGCCGTTAAATGTTATATTTGGCCAATATTATTATATGGCGGGGAACCATGGTCCATCAAGGCAAAATGAGTAAACAGAATTGAAGCATTTGAGAAGATTACTGCGAATCTCTCGGATGGACCGCGTTACGAACGGAGTGTGTAGCGCATGGCGTTGGTCGACCGAGAACTGTTTGATGTGCTTAAGTAGCGGAAAGTGTTTTCCTTGCGCCATATATGCTCCGGGGATCAATATAGTCCATCCTAAAACTCATACTTACTGAAAAAAAAAGAAAAAAGGGATTCTGGCAAGAAACAACATTCATGGCTGAGGAACATTCGATATTAGTACGGAATTACAAACGCCGGGATTATTTTCCGAAAGGCGGAGAGTGGAACCCTACATCTCGTTACGTAACAAAAGTCTGGAAACCTTCAAATATCTCGATAATGTGGACCGATCATGTTTAGAAATGCGACGAAGCCGCGGATGACATTTGCAACATTGCCAAATTTACCATTTTTCAGTAATTGATACGAACTTTTATTTTTTTTAAATGGAATATCATATATTTTACATGACATTTTTTTGTTCGTCAAATCATTGTAAAGATGTTTCTTAAGATACATTTAATTCCCAAGTTCAACGGTTTTTGAGCAAAGAATAATTTTTTTAAATTATTAATGTTAATTGTTCACCTGAGCGGAAACCATTATTTAAATATTAGTTGAAGTATTGAGTTTTGTCAACGTCCACAACTTTACCAAATTTTCTCTATATCACATTTAATGCTTGCCCAAATTTTTTAAATACTTTATTAGACAACCGTTTTTTTTGCTATTTTGGATTCAAACCAAAATGTATGTTATCAGTTCATTCCAATGTAAGATTTGATTTTTGTGCAAAATTTGACGTAAATTGGATAATTAGTCTTTTTCGTAATAATTTTTTTAACGTTTCACTAGGCCGCCATCTTTTTCCGGCCTATTGGATTTTTACCAAAATAACCAAATAATTTTTTACCAAAATCTGAAATCAATCTAGTAAGTAGTTTTGAGCTATACCATGTACTGATAGACAGAGACCTACACACAGACCGACGAAATTAATAAAACATATGTTTTGGCATCTAGGGAAGCTAAAACGTGAAGAAAAATAGAACCTTTATATTTCTTCAACAACACAACTACCACAATTAGTTATGGCAAACAATTTGAAATCAACCCATTAAGTTTCTTATAAAACCGCTATCTTGTTTAGCCATCTTGGTTTCATACCAAAATTTTACCAGTTGATTCATACCCAATGATTTTTTGCAAAATTTGAGGTAAATTGGATAAGCAGTTTTTTAGTAATAATTTTTTAATTCTATTATTTTATAGTATTGGATTCCTATCCATATTTTACCAGTTTAGGTAGAAGCCGCACTTCATTATTGGGCATAATTTAAAATAAATTCAATAAGTAGTTTTTACATTGACACACACCGCCATTTTGTTACATCATGTTGAACTCGTACCAATTTATCCCTATATCACATTTAACTTTTCTGACAAAAATTTAGTAGTTTTTTTCAGGCTGATTTTTTAAATATTTTATTAAGTCGCCATTTTGTTTTGCCATCTTATATTCATACCGAAATGTTACCGGTTCATTCATATATAACATTCGATTTTTGTGCAAAATTTGAGGTAAACTGGATAATTACTTTCTGTAGTAACAAATTTTTTTATCGCTTCACCTGCCCCCATCTTGTTCCGGCATATTAAATTTTAACTAAAATATTACCACGTTTCAATATGCCTCCAACAGACAGACAGACCGACCGTAAAATTTTCAAGGAGTAAAATATTATTTTTCTCTTTTAGTTTTATGTTTCACCCTTTTTAGATTTATTACACAAAATTTTATGGAGTCAACTCCTCGAGGTCTAAAAAGGTTAAAATTTTAGACGTCCCTAATAAAACGAAGGAGTAATCGGGTTCATCGCATATTTACTACTTTTGCTCTGAATAGAACAATGTTGCTGACTTTTCGCCAAATTCACAATTGGCAATTTCAAAGATTTCTGTTTCGCGTCCGAACGGAGACTGAAGTGTTAATGACGAAGCGAAGCTTCCTTTTTATACCCACCCGTGGCCGAAGTTTATATATGAGCGGTCGTTCATTACTAATGTGGTTTTAGGTTTATCGATGATTGGTTTCGTACTGTTGGTACCTTTTTTTCAATTGCTATGGCTTCTCGAATTATTTTGGTGCTGTATATTGGCAATCTCCTTACATGCTTTGAAATTCATTTAATGGCCAGTTTCCTGTTGATATAGGAACAGGGTCTGCGTGGTTTCTTTATTTCTGATACTGAGTTTATACTCTGATATTTGCCTGTTAGTTTGCCAAACGTACAACTTTTCACAGTCCTGGCATGAAATGCTATATACTCCGGGTATTCCACTTTAATTTATTATTTTGGGTTTCCTAGTAGTTTCCCTATAATATCAAAGATAATGAACCGGAATGACCTGTGAGAAATTAGAATGCTCTAGGGGTAACGCGACCAGCGACAAGCAGTCAGACATCTATCTTGTTCTATTTTCGACAAAAAAAGATAAAATATAAAAGATATATTGTAATAAGCTTCACTTGTCACGAAGTTTAGTATTGAACAAAAAATTGCCTTTAGTTTAACGAGTCAATTCAAACATAAGTATTCCCTAAGGAAGTATTTATGTTCCTAGCTTCGAAAACATTCCGTTTTTTGTGGGAATTTAGATATAAGAGCAATATCATGCAACCTTTTTGACAGAAAATTCCAAGAATAAAACTTTAAAGAACCGGTAGAAAATTTCATGTCTCAAATTCTCACGTATTTTATATACGAATTTACACTATGCAAAACTCGGGATTTACTAGTTGCGACATTGTAAAGTAGGCGAGAGAAACTGTCAGAAAAAGTTAAATATCTTAAAATGTTTATAGTTAGGTAGGTCTAGCATATTCCGGCGGCGTCAGATTTTGTAAACTTCTTCTAAAATAAAACATTTACACTGTGTTATAGTGGGTAGCCAATAACCATGACAGGAGTGTAGCCTTTGTTAAGGCTCTAAGTAGCCTAAAATTGATAATATTTACATGAACGATATTTCCATAATCCGAAAGAGTTGTGTTCTAGAAAATTAAAAACATACAATATACAATTATATCATAAAAACAAACAAATACAATTAGCTCAGAAACATAAAAAAATACAAAATTAAACAATAAAAACATACTAAAAAAAGTTGTATGTACACTTGGATGAACACAAGTAATCAAAATAACGATCATGTGTCAAGCCAGCATCGTACTAATCGGGATTGTAAATATTCCTGCACTGAATAAAAAGCCTTATCAAAAAGAAAATGTTTGACTTTATTCCTAAAATTGTTGTCACTGGGTACTTTAAAGTGTTTGAGCAGTTTATTATAAAGGGACAGACAACTGTAGTACGGAGATCTCTGAAAAAAATAATTTTTATGTGATGGTACACTAATTACGTTACTATTTCTAGTCTTGTAAGAATTCGTGTCTCCTAGTTTGACAAATAAATTAAAATTATTGTTCGTATAAATAAAATACTTAAAAATATATATACAGGGCAATGTTAAAATTATCTTTTGAATAAATATATGTTTACAGCTATACATGGGCTGAAGATCTAAAATCAGTCTGACTATCCTTTTTTGTCTAACAAAAACCCTATCCCACACAGCTCTACCTCCCCATGAGATATATTATTTGCCTAGGGGTATAGTAGATACTAAGCAAGCCAGACTCATTAAGTGAAAGTAAGAACTACAAAGTAGCTAGAATTAAGTTTTGCACAGACATGCTCGACGTGACTGACGAGGTTCAGGGATGAGTCTATTATAGTTCCTAAAAAATTGATATTGTTGAGACTTTCAAAATTTGAAGGCAAAGGCTTCCGAACATATATATTCATATACACAGTTTTGTTGGAGATGATTATCACATCACCAAATCTCCATATCGCTACAAACTTTTTTTATGCTTCTGGAAAGCTCCTCCGGTGTATCAGTCGCAAGCACCACCGTCGTATCATCGGCATACATTGTAACATATCCAGTACTAAAGTAATGGTTTTAGTACTGAGCCTTGGGGAACCCCAATATTGACAGACCTACCTTCAGAATACACTCCCCCGTACCGTACTGTCATCTGACGTCCCGATAAATAGAAATTGATCCAGTCAGACACTTCACCACGTATACTCATACTGTACAGCTTCGAAAGCAAAATTTTTTTATGGACAGTATCAAATGCTATTAAAGGATCAAAAAAGAGAGCTAGAACATATTTTCCTTGGGCAAGCATAGAATATCCGTAGTTTAAGAAATGGAAGGAAGCTGTTTCAACAAGACTTATTTGGTAAAAAAAACCATGCTGACATTTACTTAAAATATTATATTTTCTAATAAAATTGAGTATTCTTTCATATACTATTTTCTCTAAAATTTTCGAAAATACACTACGAATTGAAATTTGATGATAATTTTGTGAGTTATAACGTTTATTTCTTTTGTGTAGTGGTATCACATTTACAGTTTTTAGAATTGTAGGAAAGAAATCCTTTTTTTAAACCCTCATATTAAGTACTTAAGTGGATAACTAATGTAATCCTTAGCGGCCTTAATAAGTTTTACATTTATATCATCAGAACCAGCAGCGTTTGTGTTTTTTAGATTTGCAATCACTTTTATTACTTGACTTACAGAGACAGGTTTAATTACAATACAGTTAGCAAGAGAAGTTAGAGATTTAAATGTGTCCACCTTTACATTACCATACTTATTTTTTAACTTATTATCCGAAATAGAACTAAAATAATTTACAAATTCAGTTACTAAACGATTAGGTTCAGAAATAAAGCTATTGTTTAGATTTAGTTTTATTATATGTTAATTATTTTTGCCTTTATTAAATTTATTATTAACAATTTTCCAGACTTCTTTTATTTTATTATTAGACTTTTCAATTTTGTTATGATAAAAACGTTTTTTACTTAACCCAATTTGCTGCCTGTATTATTTTTTAAGGTCGTTGTATGTGTTGTTAAAATGTCGTTTCTGATATGTTTTTGCAGATAATGTAGCCTATCTAATTCCTTTTTTATTGTATAAAGACCACTACTATACCAAATTTTTGATTGTTTAATATTTCTGTTACTAAAATATTGTATTTGCATGGGCAGCAACATTTTAAACAATACACAATAGAATCTATATAATTATAATTATATAGGTTCATCCAACGAAATACTAGGGTCAACAATATCCGTCCACTCGTGCCTTTAAAACATGTTAGAAAACGAGGCAATATTATTGCCCGATAAGTCTCTTATGGTAGTTTTATAGTGATTTAATAAACTCCAAAATAAAGGAAAATTAATGGAGAAGTGATCACTAATATGAGGATTATGTACCCTGAAATTCCATAATTTGTCCGGAATGATACATAATCGATCGTACTAATATTATGTGTAGTGTCTTTGGCGTAGTCTATAATGAGATTCCCGAAAAATGTTATATATTTATGAAACAGTAATGCCTTTGAGATAGCTGAACTTATCGAATTAAAAACCATATTTACATCACCACTAGTAGCACGATAACCACAGACGATACAAACATCACCAACACACACCTCGCTATGCATCTCAAGCGCTGAGCTGCATCCCTAACCACACCACAAGATTTAAACACGTCAAACAGACAATTTTTAACCATTATCAATGAATCGACATGCTTAAAATTACTTCTAGAAAAGTGAGATAGTAAGCTGTATTCTTCGATCTTCAACTAATGCACCATACTAAATGGCAGCCGATGCTGAGTCAGACAAACTATATCCACGCGTTCACATTCCAACAAGCACACCAAGTCATCAACCTTATTGAACAAACTTTGTATACTTATATGATATAAGACTAATTGTTTCCATTTATCTCTATTACTAACATTATTTACACAGTTGTCACCTAATATTCCTCTAGATTCAACTGAAAGAACATTCCTGCTGCTGAAATGTGTAATTAAAATTATCGTTGCATTATTTAGATCCTCCGGAGTTGACTCTATATTCGATACATGATCAGTTATATTATTTAGGATTTCCCTAACAATCTGAATTTTTTGATTTTTGGAATGACACTGACATTGTCATCGAAAATGGCGTTTGAGAATCTCCATGCATACACTGTTTCAACAGTATATTGTTATGGAAACATAAGCAAATTAGTGCTACCAACAATCTCCCTGTATCTTCAACAAATTTAATTCTGAATGAATGAGAGGTTATGCCAAGGTGAGTTGACGAATTCATGCTGGTCATCGGAGGCCCAACAAGATATTAATGTTGCAGTACTGAAAATTACTCGATTATCTGCATTTTATTTAATTTTATTTGTGTTTTATATATTAAACATCAATTTTTATTAAACTAATTCAAAATGCATCTGCTTGTTTTTTTCGGTTGAGAAAAAATATACTTCCAATAGAATAAAAACAAGTTTGGTGGGTATTTTCCATATCCCATTGCATATCAAACCACTAACATACTCACTCTGTATAAGCAAATTAATGTTCTATGGCCTACTGAAGCATCTTTGTTTGAAAGTTTACGCAATAATTGATGTTAATGCCGACGATGAGTTCCAATGTTTTTAAAATTATTATTTTTTGTAAAAAAATCGATAAATTTCTTTTACCCGGAACTTCCCTCGTTATGAATCTTTCTTTTTATTAGGAATAATAATGTGTGCCCCAATTTAGTTCAGTACATAGTTATTTAGACACACATATATACTGTCTTTTCATTTTTAATGGGCGCCATTTTGTTCCATTATATTGGATTCGTACCAATATTTTACCAGTTTCTACCTATTCCCCACTTGATTTTTGGGCATAATTTAAAATAAATTCAATAAGTAGTTTTTATATTAACACACAACCCCATTTTATTACGTCATGTTGAATTCGTACCAATTTATTTCTATACCACATTTAATTTTTCTGCAAAATTTAAAGTAAATTGATAAGATTTTTTTACGTTGATTTTTCAAAAAAAAATTATTTGACCGCTATTTGCATCTTGAATTCGTAACACAACTTTATCAGTTTATCTTTCTAACACACTTAAAGCTTGCACAAAATTTCAAATTAAACTAATAAGTAGTTTTTTCGGGCTGATTTTATAAATATTTTATTAGACCACTATTTTGTTTTGCTCTCTTATATTCATAATTTGACCAGTCCATTTTTATGCAATACTTGATTTTTGTGCAAAATTTAAGGTAAATTGGATAATAAGTTTTTTAATATTATTTTTTTTTAACTATTCACTAGGCGGTCATCTTGTTCCAGCATATTTAATTTTTACCAAAACATTACCAGGTCATCGCCATATAACCCTTAATTAATGACCAAAATTTGAAGTCAATCTGGTAAGTAGTTTTTAAGCTATGCCGCAAACTAATAGACAGACAGACGACCGACGGAATTGATAAGACATTTTTTTGGCATCTATCCACACTAAAACGTGAAGATACGAAAATGCCGCGAACAGAGACACCGATAGACAGACAGACCGAGGGAATAAAGGGACTTTGAAACGTAAAGATCAGAAAAAATCTCGGCGTGATTTTTTCACGATTACAATACTTCCCTTTTACGAGGGAAGTAAAAATATTATTCTTAAACCAGATGAGGTATTGAAAAAAAAAACAAAAACGTTCCCAGGGAAAACACAGTCCTTTATTAATCTAAACAGTAAAAGCTAGTTTCCTGAAAACTGCGCTATAATGAAGTTTACCCAAAAAACACAAGTTTCTTTTCCAACCTGTATTATATTGACGAGAATGGGAAGGTAGTATTAAAATATCCCTATTACACTCCGAAAAATGTTCATTCAAAATATGTCCCTATTTTAAGAATCTTTTAACGGAGCTCAAAGTTACGAGGTGCCAAACTGGATGCCAAATTTTACAAATTACGAGTCAAATGTCTCTCAGTGTATATATTTTCAAAAAAAAAGTAAAAAAATTCTTTACGTTAATTAATGCTGAATTTTTTGTGCATACCATGGTTTCGATTATCGAGAAAAATTTATTTTTGTTTTTTTGCAATTACAGAATTTTGTTTTGGACGTTACTCACACACTTGCATCAAACTGCAAAAAATATTTACCTTACTTCATATATATATATATATATATATATATATATATATATATATATATATATATATATATATATATATATATACGTATATATATATATATATATATATGTTTTCGTTTTGTGATATATATGTAGTTTCCTCTAGAATAAAGAAAGTTTCTGTTTTTCTTGTTCATAAAATAGGCCCTACGCTTTTGTGCCAGGCAAGGTGGGTGATTTATGCAGCTACTAAAACGGATTTCGGTCTAAGGGGTAAGAGATGCCATGAAAGCAGCTTTTCTCCTGGAGCAATGACGCTGAAAATCAGTTCTGAATGGCCATGTAAACTTTGGATATTCGGTAGAGAAATATATGTTTTTTGGTTACTTTTATTTCCCACGAAACTGATATAAAATATTTATTAATAAATACATTTTTAATGCTTTGGGGAGTTTCAAATACGAATTTGGCAAAGTTCGGCCGTTTGCGAGGTTTCCAGAAATTCAATAAAGCACGTTTTCTCTTAGACGTGTTTTATCCACTAAGCTTAGGGCACTACTATAATATTAAACTACGTTAATTCAATTTGTCCAACAACTTGTATAATAGCCCTTTGTTCGGAGTGGTAGTGAGTATAAGTAAAAAGTTTCCATTTAGCAAACGTGATTTAAACTATATAACTTTTTATGTAGCCTTACGAGTTAAAGAAAAATCACAAAAATACCTAAATACATAGGTCAACACTTATGTGCATCAACTGTTAATACTATTATTTTCGTTGTTAATGAACCAATTTCTTCCTCTTCATGAGATTGTGTATCAAATCGTTCATCTTGTTTTACTGTATGAGGAAAAATGAGAGTGGAATATCTTTTCAACGAAAAAATATTAAATATTTTTATACTGTAAAATGTAAAATAAGACAGCAAATTTTTAAAAATGTTCATGTGTTTAATTAATTTACACCCAAACCTCTATGGGGCGCAAAATATTGAAAGAAAGCTGTAAATTTCGTTTTCCATTTGGATAGTGAAATGTGTCCCATTTTCGTTCAGTACATAGTCACAGTATATATGTGTAACATAGACTGTCTTTTCAAACATTTTTATTGGGCTCCATTTTGTTGCATCATATAGTATGTAGTTTTTGTTTCGCCACATTGGATTTTTACCAAAATATTACCAGGTTATCCCCATATAACCCTTAATTTTTGATCAAAATTTGAAGTCAATCGGAAAAGTAGTCTTTGAGCTATGCCGCGAACTGACAGAGAGGCAGAGAGGCCAACCGGCACACAGACAGACAGCCGACGGAATTGGGAAAATATGTTTTTCGGCATCTACGGACCCTGAAACGTAAATATCTGAAAAAATCTCGAAGGGTGATTTTTTCACGATTACAATACTTTTACGAGAGAAGTAAAAATATACTAAAAAGTTACAGAACAGAATTATGAATTTGACCAAAACTCATTAAGTCGCATTATTAATATTACTCATAGAATACCGTGTACTCAATTTGATTTAAAAACCTCTCTAGATGTACGAAGTGTATAAAACAAACAAGGAAAGAAAACATAACATTTTTAACACTCTGTATCTTCAAAAGGAAAGATTTGCAACCTATGTTTACAAGTCCTTTTACTTATTTTCCCACTTCCCAAAGTTTTAACATGAATTCATTTACACCACGTATAGAACTAAAATGTTTGACAAATGGAACCATAACTTTCGAAACACCCGGTATAATACAAAACACTATATTTTCATTATCTGCAAAGATCAATATATTTTTTTATGTATATAGCTAGAGAAAAAATAAAAAATTGCTTTGAAAAAAATGTTTCGTATTAGTAAAACAAAAACATAAAAAATTAAATTGGTGGCTATTCAACGCGACGTTGAAATGTATTGGAATACATTTTAGTTTTCCTATAACACTAACTAATCTAAAATTAATTTCTAGACTACCTGTAACACCAAGAACTTTAGAAAAAATAGAGGATCGATCAGATCCTGTTTTAAAAAAAATGTGTGTTAGGTAGACTGTTAAAATGCTACAGGATGATATGTAAAAAAAATTTAGAAAAAGAGGTATTTCGAAAAATTTTCTCGGCATATCTGCGAAATTGTTTTTTTTTTGCAATTTTGGTAAAGGTTGTATTAGTATAGCTAAAGAAATAACAATCGTTTTACAAATTTTCAGTACACTTGAATTTTCCAAGAATTTGTATAACCTTATTTGACACTCGACAAAAAAGAGTTCCCTCAAGCAAGTTTTACATGTTGGTTAAAAAACTAACAAAATTTGCAAGAAACGGCTAAAAACCGCAACGCAACATCTTTTCTCGTTAACGAAAAAAAGCACTTAGAATATGATGCTAAAAGTGCCGATCTTTTTGACGAGCAGTTTATATGTTTTCAAAAAATGTAAAAAAATCTTTGCGTTAACTAATACTAAATTACGGTGCATACCGTGATTAAGGACAAAAAGTTATGTTTGTTTTGTTGTAATTACGTGATTTTGCTTTGCACGTTACCGATTCACTTGCAACAAACCGCAAAAAAATAGTTACTTTACTTCAGACATCTTTTCGCTTTGGGTTACATGATATGTAGTTTGAGTTTCCTCTAGAATAAAGAAAGTTTCTGCTTTTCTTGTTCATAAAACAGGCCCTACGCTTTTGTGTCAGGCTAGGTGGGTGATTTATGTAGCTACTAAAACGGATTTCGGCATAAGAGGTAAGAGATGCCATGAAAGCAGCTTTTCTCCTCCTGGAGCAATGATGCTGAAAATCAGTTTTGAATAGCCATGTAAACTCTGGATATTCATTAGAGAAATATATGTTTTATGGTGACTTTTATTTCCCACGACACTGATATAAAATATTTATAAATAAATACATTTTTAATGTTTTGGGAGTTTCAAATAGGATCTGGCAAAGTTCGGCCGTTTGCGGGGTTTCCGGAAATTCAATAAAACATGGCAAAATATTTACAACACACATGATACAAATGATAAAATTGAGCTATTTATCAGATAAACATGCTCCTATGTGTAAGAAAAAAGTTAAATAAAGGTCATTCATGCCGTGGATTACTCAAACGATTAAATTACTTATAAAATTAAGAGATAAAGCCCCAACTAACTTACAATACTATCGGGAACTAAGAAATTCTACCAAGCACGCTATTATCAGAGAAAAGATAGCCTACTTCAATCAACTGTCAACAATAAAGAGTAAGGAATTTTGGACTAGCTCTAAAACACTTCATTTAACCCATAGTAAAATTAATACTGAACTACCTGTTACACTATCAAATGCAAAGGAGATCAACCAATACTTTCTTGCAAGCAATAACTTAGCAGATACGACTTCCTAAAAAAAAATAATTTATATGATATAAATATACATCCAAACATAACCAACAGGAGAGGTATTTCAATCAAAGACCTACAATTTTGCCTCTATTGTATAAATCCACTAATCTACATCATAAAAAGCAGCATCCTAGAAAAAACTTTCTCCAACATACGGAAAAAAGCAATATTTATTCCACTTCCTAAGACTGTAGAATCAAAAGAACTTAATGATCGAACACCTGTTAGTATTCAACCGACTGTCTCAAAAATCTTAGAGAGGCACTTGTATAACCAAATAGCCCAATTTACTGATAAGTTTAACCTTATTCCTAAGTATCAGTCTGGCTATAGGCAAAATTTTACTAGCTTAGTTAATATCTTAACTGATATTTGTCTCAACGGAGAACGATTTTAGCAAAGAATTTGATACTTTGAACCACAATATGTTGCTGGCAAAACTTCATCATTTTGATTTTTCAGCCACCTTAATTGTATTTTTTTAATTTTTTTAGCGATAGATTCTGCTGCGTTATTGTTAGAAAGAATTTTAATGTAGATAAGTCTGGCTTTTGTCACTTTTACTCTTCTCGCCTACCACGCCATTCAAGTATACAACAATATTAAGAAATCATGATTCTTGGGATTAGACCGTGTCAAAATTGAATTACTATCCGACGTTTCGCCTTCGATTGCACAATATGCTAACGACTTCCAAATATATATCTCATTTACCAAAGAAAATATTCAAATACCTAAAGCGATGATTAACATTAACCATAATGTTAAATGAAATGCATCTAAATCAATAGTTCTTATTTTAAAGGCTAATAATATAGCTGGGCAAGCTATATCAAATCAGATTACAATAGATAAAAATATCTAAAGTAATCGGCTACCTGTGGTACACGAGGCAAACAATGGAAATAATAATTGACTCGAATTTAAAATTTCAGTCATATGTGAATAAAAAACTAAAAATTGCATATATGCGACTTAAATCCTTGCATTATTTACAAAATAATACTTTCACAATTCGAATATAGATATGTAGTTTATGGGACTCACTAACATAAATTTCAAATAAAATCCAAAAACTTCAAAACAGTTGTATGAGATTCATACATAACAAATCATCCCAACATATGGAACGCACTTTCTAACAACGTAAAAGGCTTATCATCAAAACACATGAAACGTTCACTAATGGGGAAACAAATAAATTTAAACTAAACTAAGTACAGTTATCCTTAAGTTTGGGCACACAACACATAATAAATAAATAGATAAACAAATGAATAAATAAATAAACCAGCTTTACAGTTTTTGTGTTTATCGAAGAGGTTATAAACTAGTACCGATTAAAAGTTAGGTAACAAAGATGTGAGCCTGCTCCCCTAACGTTTCTCGTGCCCTTTCTGGGCAGCGTTCGTCCGACCCTTTTTGCCTGCTCACTCTCACCCCGTTATGCAAAACAAAAATTAAGCAAAATATGCGACAATGCTCACCAGAAGATGCATATAGAAAATGATTTTCAGTTTCTTGTTATTTTACATGGGTAAGAATTCTGCCAGTGTAAAATTTGTTTTTTTTGCTTCTAATATACAAAATTTTGGCTAAACGTAAAGTCAGTTTTATAATACGCCTTGCCATTTCTGGGTGTATTTTAGGCACCCAGGAACACATGGCAGGCTCCTTTTTGTTAATCGACAAGGTTTTGGGTTGAATTCATTATTATTAGTTATGTAAAATTCGTTGTCAAAATATAGTGGTATCTAGAACCGCATATTATATCTATATTATCTAGCCCGGCAGACCTTGTTCTGCGTTTTCCGTTAGATGGCGCGATGAGTTTCCAATGGAATTATAAGAATATGGGGCGCATTCACCACATCGTCCAGAAATATTATTGATGAAAAACATATTGGTTTTATAGAAAAAATACGCTATAAAACAATATAAAAAATAGTGTTGAAAGGTCTGGGTAATCAGACGATCATCAAAAAAAAAATCATGTAACTTGGTGCAGTACAACTCTCACGAACTTGCTGAAAAATCCAGCTTAATGTTTTAAATATATATTGTAGTGTTCAATTGATTGACAAATAAAATATTTTGAATTTGAATATTTTCTGTTATATGCACTAAGCTTTGGGCACTACTTTAATTCAATTTTTCCAGCAACTTGTATAATAGCCCTTTGCTCGGAGTGGTAGAGAGTATAAGTAAAAAGATTCCATTTAGCAAACGTTATTTAAAATATACAGGGTGACCCACCGAAAACAGTCCAGTAGGGTTTACGACTCTTTATTTGAACATTTTAAAAAACGCTGGGACCCTTACACTATTGTTTTGAGGAGCATGTTCCGACATTAATTTCATCTCTGCAACTTCGACCTCTTAGCGGAGGTAAGTTCTGCTCTATGTTTTTCAAATGGCAAAAGGTATGTTGTGATACTTGATTTCACTGTAATATGGCATTTTGTGTTCTAAATTCAGTCTATGGGTTGCCGAAAAATAGCATTTCAAACATTTTAATGAAAACCAGATATGAATCTATACAAACACGTTTGTGTGCAAAAAACTGCTGATAAATTAAAAAATAGTGGTCCACAATTCAGTATATTAGTTACTGAGATGTTTCGTTAATGCCCTGTGATTTTTACTCCACATTTTTACTTTTATAACAGAAAAACGGTACACTTGGCAGCAATGCAGAACTCGTCATGGATCTGGCATAATTTCATACCTAAGCGTACATATTTTCATTAAATTCATATATATATATATATATATATAATATATATATATATATATATATTTATATATATATATATATATATATATATATATATATATATATATATATATATATATATATATATATATATATATATATATATATATATATATATATATATATATATATATATATATCTCTCGGACTCAGATAGAACATTAAAAAATAAGATGACAAGTTCCCATAAATTTTTTTCCTAGCGGCCCTCCCTAGGGAGATACGGCCCCCTAAAGGATCCCACTGGAAATCGGTTTTTCTAGAATAACTTTTAAACGACTCAATATAATTTAACGAAAATTTAATATGATAAACAGTAGTAAGGACCTCTGAAAATGCTTCCCTTAAAACATAATTAGCTTGTTTAGTTTACCAGGGACGGACTAGATTGTACATTTTAACGCTCAAATTTGTTGTTTGTTTGTGACTTGTGTATTATTTGTATGTTGTGTTTCCTAAGAATTCTTCCGATTCTATCTGTTGTGCCTTTTACATATGGTAAGACTACTTGTTGCTTTCCCGGCTCATAATTTTTGTTGTTCGTTGTTCGGGAACCCTGCGCATTAATAGCTTTCTCTATAGTGAGACTTGTGTAGCCATTTTTTTTAAAGCACTAGATATTATATTAAGTTCGTTTTGTCTCGTCTGTGTTTCAGTTAATCGCACGGATCTGGATATTAGGGTATTGGCCACAGCTTGAATTTGTGCTGGGTGATGATGTGATCTTGCATTTAAATATCTGCTTGTATGTGTTGGTTTTCTATACACGGTATATTCGAAATGTCCGTTATTTGTGACCAAAATATCTAAAAATGGGAGTTTGTTGTTTTCCTCTAAGTTTATAGTAAATTGTAGAAATTCTTCGAGCTCTGTGTGATTATGTTACCATATAATAAATATGTCATCCACATAACGAATCCATAAATTGGGGTTTAAACTTGCTTTCTCAATAGCTTCTTTCTCGAAGTATATCATAAATAAATTCGTGACTGCTGGTGATAGCGAGGACCCCATTCGAGCGCCATCTATTTGTTTATACATTTGCCCGTTGAATGACTCATAAGTATTTTTAAGGCAATGCTCCGAGAGTGTATTTTATGTGCCCGGAAATTCTCGTTCATAGCAATCCTGTCCAATGCTTCGTCGATGAGAATGCTGGGATACAACGATTTGACATCAAGGCTTGCTATAATATTGTCTTTTTCAAGAACGATGTCTCGTATAATTTGAATGATATGCTGCGAGTTTTTTGCAAATGAATCAGCTTTTTCGACAGCCGGTTGCATAAGTTCATCAAGATATTTTTCGAGTTTTTGTAGAGGCGAATTAACAGCACTAAAAATAGGTCTGATGGATACCCCTGGTTTGTATATTTTTGATAAGCTATAGAGTTTAGGACATCTGCTCGACGTTTCCCGTGTTATGATTTTTTGATGAATTTCGGGATTTATTGGTGAACTTTTTATTTTATTTTTAGTTGTTTTTTTCTAGGTACGTAGTAATAGGCTTATAGCAACTGTCAACTTTTTATATGTAGTCTTTGGTATTCATAACCACAGTGGCATTTCCTTCATCTGCTGGAAGAATTGTGATGTCTTTATTTTCTCGAAGGTTTGTTAGGGTCTTTTGTTCAGAGGTGTTTAGGTTTTGTTCTGGTAGTTTGCTCGATCTTAAAACTCTTGCTACTTTTTGTCGAATATTCTCTGCTTTTGTTGACACTTTTGTTTTTTGGACAGCCTCCACTTCAGCTATTATTTCTTCTTTAGGAATTTCCTTAGGAGATATCGCAAAATTAAAACCCTTACTAAATACGGATTTTTCACTTTCTGAGAGATTGTAGGATGATGTATTACACACTAATTTATCGACGTCTACTGATGATACTTGTGGCTGACTCGACTTTCTTAGGAGGTTGTCATATTTTTTCGAAAGTTTATCAGTCTTAATATTCTTATTTGATTCTGTTCGCCAAAAAGCCAAAATTTCTTTGCGGTCCCACAATAAAGAGTGAATGATGTTACTTAGTTTAAGGTGTAGCTTTAAAAGTTCTTTCTTTGTCTCGGTTAGTTGTTTTATAGTTTGATGGATTTGTTCTCTTAATAAGGTCTTACTAGCATTTCGAAATATGGTGTTAGTTTTTCTAGTTTTAGTATGATAAGACAACCTTGTAAAAGTAGGAAGTAATTCGCTGTCACGAGACTTAATTTGAAAGGTTAGATCACATAAAAGATTAGTTTTCTTACCTCTCGGTTTCTCATACGACCTCATTGTCTTGAAGATGTCCTCCCCGTAGAGGTGTATAGTGTTGATTCTTAGTCCTTCACGGAAAAAAAAATATAACGTGTTTTCATTCCGGGTGTACACCCGTTCACTACTGTAGTTCTGAAAAGAACGACCCGGGGGGTGAGGTTATAAAAGGAAGCAAAAAAGAAAGCTTCGAAAGTGCCAAAGTCAGCAAAACTGTTCTTTTCAGAACGACAGTAGCAAACGGATGTACGCCCGGAATGAAAGAAATATATATATATATATATATATATATATATATATATATATATATATATATATATATATATATATATATATATATATATATATATATATATATATATATATATATATATATATATATATATATATATATATATATATATATATATATATATATATATATATATATATATATATATATATATATATATATATATATATATATATATATATATATATATATATATATATATATATATATATATATATATATATATATATATATATATATATATATATATATATATATATATATATATATATATATATATATATATATATATATATATATATATATATATATATATATATATATATATATATATATATATATATATATATATATATATATATATATATATATATATATATATATATATATATATATATATATATATATATATATATATATATATATATATATATATATATATATATATATATATATATATATATATATATATATATATATATATATATATATATATATATATATATATATATATATATATATATATATATATATATATATATATATATATATATATATATATATATATATATATATATATATATATATATATATATATAATCTAGTATAAATATATATATATATATTTATACTAGATTGGCAGTATAAACACAGAATAACGATTTAATAGGACATCTAACCAATCGCCTCTTTCATCCGACAATACAGTTATGTTTCACAAACTCACAAATAATTCATATCTTTCCTCATTTCCACCGGCAGATAAACAGCCAAATAATTAACAAAAGTCTTTGCTAAGGTATAATTTATCACTGCTTCCTGGCAAATATGACGCCATAAAGCAACTAGGGAAGTGATTGAGCTCGTGTAACATTATGTATTAATTTGTGAATTAGAGTGTCATGGATCGCAGACTCTGAATGTATTTCGTAGCCCGTGGCCGAGGGACTTTGATTAATGAAACTATACAAGAAATTAAATTTGTAACCCTTGTGGCCCGCGAAAATGCCAAGTAACCCCTGAAACCAACTGGATGATCCCATCTGGTCAAACTCGGTAAACTGTCTTAATTTAGTTATTTGATGATATTAAGTTCCTTTGTGCAACTCGTGCTTTAGTTGCTAGTTATTCGCATCCAAACTTTGTATTTTGGTAAAACTTGGTTAAAGTATTACACAGGTTAGTTGACATATAACATGTTACTAACAAGTCATATCAACCTAACTTTTAAATCATGGAATATCTTGGCAACAAATACATCGTGTGTTCAATTTTGTTGTTGTGTTTTTATTATCGATTTTAGCACAAATGTATTCTACATAAAAAGTTTTGCGTATTAAAAAAATGTCCCATATATACAAGGTGCGCAAAAAATACGAAAACGCAAAACAAGAAAACTGTAAAATCAAAACTTCTGATATAGCCGAATTAGAGAGCATGAAAATATGAGTACAAAAGTAATTTAAACTTTATTTGCACGAGCTGTAGTTTTTTAGTCATTTATAGTCAATAAGTGAAATGATGCATTGTTTATATATTCACCTCTAATTTTTATAAAAACTACGTTTATAACCTCTATAAAATGTAACAAGCTTTTTGGGTTATATTTGCATGCGCTTCAATTTAACTATCTCAAAAATTTTAATTTATTACGTCCTTCGTAATTGTAATTGTGAAAAAACCGCGCTCAAAGATTTGTGCAGATCTTTGCGTTTTTGGATATCTGTATCCCGAAAAACATGTTCTACCATTTCCGTCAGTCTGTCAGTCCGTCTGTCTCTACGCGGCATAGTTCAAAAGCTACTTATCCGATTGACTTTAAATGTTGAGCAAAAATCAAAGGTCGTAAAGGGATGAAATATGGCGGATCAAAATGGCGGCGTCACAAAACGTAAAAAAATCATTATTAAGAAACTACTTATCGAACGGAATGCAAGATTTGTACAAAAATAAAGTGTGATATAAACTACCAAAATGTTAGTGTACTTAGATCCATTACGGTGGAACAAAATGGCAGCCTAACAAAATGTTAAAAAATCAGTACCAGAAAAGTACTTATCCAATTGACTTGAAAGTTTGCACAAAAATCCAGTCTTCACGAAGACAGACTGGTGAAATTTAATACGAATCATGTATGACAAAACCAAATGGCGGCCTAATAAAATGTTTAAATATTGGATAAAATTCCTATATATATATATATATATATATATATATATATATATATATATATATATATATATATATATATATATATATATATATATACATATATATATATAGTAGCAAACATATTTTAACAGTTTTGTTAAGATTAGCAGACTCTAAAAAGTTTGTTTTTGACTAGGCATTTAGGTAATCTAAGTAATAAATTCAGAAAGTATTTTAATTTTTCACTTTTAATTAACGAAAATTTATCCCAGTGCATTGTTCTCTGATTTCAGAGCAACTCTTTAAAAATATATATTAAAAATTTTGCCCGCGGCCTAGTGCTTGGATATAGCCATGAATTTTATATAGAAACAATTCATTTCAAAAATAATAGCGTAGCCACAAGGGAGCTAAACGTTTCGAAAGCTCCTTTTAAAGTTAAATTCCTCTCTTCAGCCAAGCTTTCGTTTCGGGAGAAAATTAAATTTTTGTACTACATATCTACGTTTATATACCTACATAATATTTATAGAGAAGAAACAAATATTACACATAAAACTCAATTTAAGTACAGTAAAAGCTAATGTTTGCCTAAGACATTGCACATTCCGTTCTTTTATTTGGTTTAGCTTTTTAAATTTACCTGCTTAATTTTAAGTGGAATGTTGACTTTTCTCTCTAAGAACTGTGTAAGACATTTAGATTAAAATATATATACTGAAGTTTAGCATTTAGTCTCCTATTCACTGTTGAATGCAATTTAGTTAGGAATCAACTCAATATAGCAGTAGTTTTCTTTATCTGGTCTGTCGCTTACTGAAGTCCTGTAAAGTCAACAAGGCATAAAAAGACCGATTAGAGTTACTTTTCCCCTAACTACTTTTTGGTGAAAAGAATAGGGCCAAGGGCTAAGGACCAAAATAAACAATGTAGACGAAAAGGGCGCTTTGAAATAACAGCGATGCGGTCCCAATAAAAGAACACTTAATCTTTTCACACAAGAAAGAGATAATTGCTAGGATAATACCAAAATAGCTGAGACTGATCAAAATTACTTTTTTTTAGAATTGCTAGGCAGCTTATTAAAACTTTAGTGTTAGATTTGTGAATTAGACTTCCTTATGGGATAAAGGAAATCTATAAGGAAATCTTGGCCTGCAGCCTATTTATTGATACTATTTTATTATTAATAGAAGCGGGTTTTAAAGACTTGCGAGTTGGGAAATGGGGAAAAGACACTGATAGTGACGGCTTTCATTTAAGGTCGCCTGGCCGTGCACCTCTATCTATAAAATTTCATAGAAAAAGAAAATCGGTAAATTTCCTTTACTCGAATTTTCCCTCGTTATGAATCTTTCCTTTCATTAAGATTAGTGAAGTGTAACCCAATTTAGTTCCGCACATAGTCATTTAGTAACACATATATACTGTCTTTCGTATCAGAATATTACTATTTACTAATTTCTGTCTAAGCTATCTAAGAGACTTGATATTTGGGCACAGTTTAAAATAAATTGAATAAGTAGTTTTTACACTAATTTTTCTAAAAATTTATCAGGATACCATTTTTTTCCGTCATATTGAATTCGTACCAAAATTTGACCAGCCTCTCTCTAAGTCACATTTAATTCTTGCATAAAATTTGAAATCAATCTAATAAGTAGTTTTTCAAGCTGATTTTTCAAATATTTTATTAGGCATTCATTTTGTTTGGATTCGTACCAAGATATTATTAGAACATTCCTATGTAACACTTGATTTTTGTGCAAAGTTTGGGGTAAATCGGGTATCTAGTTTTTTAATAATAATTGTTTTAACATTTTACTAGGCCGACATTTTGTTTCACGGTACTGGATTTATATTAAAATATTACCAGGTTATCCCCAAACAACCCTTAATATTTGAACATAATTTGAGGTCAATAGGATAAGTAATTTTTTAGCTATGCCGCAAACTGACAGACCGCCAAACCGACACATAGACCGACGAAATTGGGAAAACATGTTTTTTGGCATCTAGAAGAGACTCTAAAACGTGAAGATCTGTAAGAACCTGGGAGGATGATTTTTTACGATTATAAGCATTTTATTTGTTTCGCCATCTTGAAGTGGTATCACAATTTGTCCAGTTCATCTCTATATAACACTTAGTTATTGCACACAATTTGAAATCATTCTAAGAAGGTGTTTTTTCAGACTGATTTTTTAAATATTTTATTAAACCGCTATTTTGTTTCACCATCTTGGATTCGAACTAACATTTTACCAGTTTATTCTTACGTAATATTTAGTTTTTGTACAATTTGAGGTAAATTCGATAAGTAGTTTTTTAATGATAATTTTTTAACATTTCAGGCCGCTATTTTGTTTTGCCATATTGGATTTTTACCAAAATGTTATCAGGTCATGACTCAAAATATTTGAAGTCAATCGGGTAAGTAGTTTTTAGCTAACTGAGAGACAAGCTTACAGACCGACGAAATTGAGGAAACATGTTTTTTCAGCAACTAGAAATCCTGAAAACTCGGAGGGTGATTTTTCCAAGATTACAATACTTCCCTTTAGGAGGGAAGTAATTACGAGGGAAATAACACTAACAAATAGTTATGGAACTGGTTAAATTAATAGCATAGAGGTGTTCCCAAATCTTACTAAAACATTGGTTATGTAGACACATGGATCAACATGTTGCAGTGGCTTCACTTTAATAAAACCTCAATAGAGAAAGTTATACGCTATGACTTTTCGACCACAAATGATAGTCAGTGTGGAATTCAGTCATTAAAATAACGTTACCACATAGTGGTTGAAATAAGATATAAACATATAAGGTCTTATTGTTAATAATCATTTATTCATCATACTCACTAGTTAAATCATCAGATACTCTAGCGTAAGTGAAAGGAACACTTTAGTAAAATCTTAGCAAGCTTTTAAACTCTTTTAAGTTTTTAAGTCCGCTTCAAGCACACAAAATAACAAAAGTTTTAAAAAACAACTTTTGTCATGCAAAACAAAAAGGAATTTTATGGACCTACTTTTGAACTAAAATAATATTTTTGGAATGTGCACTATTCAGTATCCACTTGCCAACTACTACAAGACATAGTACAAAAGTTTTAAAACCATGTCAGATTAGAAGTACATTCTTACTTATTTAGTTACATTCCGTGTTCGGCCAAATACCATGCTTCCCTAATTTAGCAGCTGAAATAGCTTTGTCACTTCTTCTTCGTCTTCAATACCGCGTGGGTACTCAGGGCTCTGGATGGTGTCGCAATCACACAACACGTTCGCTCGCTCTTTTGCAGAAATCCTCATCTTGCGTGTATGATTGGTCGTAGCCGTGAACCATTTTAATCTGTAGGCATGGATCTTTCCAAAGAAACACATTAGCTATTTTATATTCCTTCCATACTTCCTCAATTTTAATTCCGTCGCCTTCGCACACTTTGTAACCTTTTATAACCTTGAATATTATTCACAGTATTCACACATATTTTTGTGATCTAAGGATTTAACAAAAATGTTTGAGTTTCAATTTGTTTTGCTATGTTAACAAATAAACTGCCATGTTGTCAACTTTAGTTATGTGCTTTCCTACACATTCTACCTAGCTCAGTCCCCCTGCTGTTTAAGTACAGTATCATTTATTTGCTAGACTTCGCCAGCGCAGGGATGATTCTAGCCTTTTTAATGTAATGTTATTGTTTGTTTTTTGTTTTTTTGTATGTTTATTAAAAGCCTTATTTATTTATTTCAGTAGTTCATTCAGTAATGCGACATATTTCCGACATTTCTTCAAGTATCCTCGTACTTGCCATAAAGTTTTCCTAGAGTTAATTCGTGATTGAGGTAGCTGATAGCCAGGCAGGGGCGGCGGGGATTAATCTCCTATCTTATTCGTTCAATATCTGCAGCCACTTGTCTTCAGATGTGAAGAGGGCAATGTCGATCAGCCTCAAAAATCCAGTAATGATACGAGCCATTTCATTGATGTTGGTGTCTACCTGTTTGGCATGCGCAGATCCAGTACATATCGGTGCTGCGTATTCTGATGGTGATATAAACAGTGCTAGAGGTGATATTCTTAATCTTTCAGGTTGGGCGCCCCAAGTTCTCCTCGTTAATTGTTTGATCATATTATTTCGTGCGCTGATTTGCCCTTGCGTTAAGACATTGTTGAATATCACTCAGAGTGCAATCAAGTCTGATACCCAGGTATTTCATTATATTACAGTGTTGAACCCTCCTTTCCCCATTATGTTTGGTTCTTTTATAGCTTTTGTTAAGGTGAAGCTCACAAACTTGTGTTTTGCTTTGGTTCGGCTTGAGATTATTGGTATCATAATAGTTAAATAGTTCATTCAGAGCGACTGTTAGCTTTTTCTCGACCACCGCAATCCTATTTATTCTGGCAGTCACCGGCATTTCATTAGATAAATGGCTGGTGCAGCCCGAAATTGGAAGGTCATTAGTATAAATGTGCTGGTACTAAGATACTTCCTTGAAGAAGGCCATTTTTTGGATTATTCATTAGCTTTTTGGGTCGGTTCGCCCCTCCCCAGGTAAAAATTTGGAAAAACACATACAACATCAAACTTTGACGTATGTTCCTTTGTACTGCAAAATATTCGGCAGATTCTCGACCTGGCACAGACTTTGCTCTTAGAGAAATTTTGAACAAACTTCGTTCTTTGCCTTTGAATCTCGCTCCTTGCTAACCACAAACATCAGCTCCCTTGGACAGATAACTAGTTTAGTGAATATCTTCAAACATCATTTATCACAAAAGAAGAAATTTCACAGAATGCGCAACATTTCCTTTGATTTAGGCTTTATGTTTGCGTTATCTCAAAAGTGATTTTCACAAAACGTTAACTCAATTAAGCACTCAACTAACTCCTTCCCAGGTTTTAACGCAGTGACGACTCGGAATTTTGTCCACATTTTCGTAATTTGCATGTTGTTAACGCAGGAACTCGTTAACTTTAACAACCACTACAACGGTAAATTTTAAATTTGTTCAACTCTAAGCTCGTCAACCCCAGAAGCCCGACCGCTCTTAAATAATAATACTGCAGTTTTAAGCTCATCATAAATGGTTCTTGTAAAAAGTGACGTTCGGTATTGAAAACACACACTAGTGCTTCCCGTACTCTTTTGCCAGAGTTTTTCCCATTAAGTAGTCATTGGCTTAGCACTTAATCAGCTGATACTTCAGTGAGGTCGTTTGGTTGCTTTGTATTAACTCCGCTAAGATTTTTAAGAACTCAGCAAAGGGATCTTTTTCGAAGAGGTCCTGATAGGGATCGAGCAAATGTTTTGCGTCTTCTGTCACACCTGCAATGTATGGTAATACTACGTCCTTAAGGTATTGTTCTTCAGTACCATTTTGACAATACTGATAAAGGAATTGTTCTTGGGTGTGGGAGAATATTTATTACTCCGTTATCTATAGGTTGACTAAATTGCTCCTTTTTAAATTTGATCTTCCGTTTAAAAGGGACTTGCTCTGATTGTATCACAGCGTTGATATTATAGATGATGGGCTTATGTTGCGTTTTTGGGATTGGCTCCTACAGGAGCAGCAGTACTATGATAATTGAAATTTTGTAGCACAAATTTAACATTTCAACAAGTTTGTAGAGTTCGCAAAATTGAAATTTTCTTCTGGTGTCTTATAAACTCATGTAAGGGTAAATTGTGGCATCTGCAAGGTTAGTATTTCAATATTGTTCGTATTAGTCATGGATGCGGAGATGACATTACCTTCTGACGTTTCGTGCTTTTGCACGGGGCATTTTCAAGAATCTTTACTGCACGAGATTGAAACACTTACACTCGTATACACTTAAAATGTTTAAATGCAGTCCAACTTGACAGTTATAGATCTAAGATGACATATATGCAAAAAAATGGAACAAATGGGTTTTCTAAATGTCACATTTCAAAATGACAGAGAACCCATGGTGAATGTCTTGATCATGTGTAGCATGCAATCGCAGGTGGAACATCGGAAAGTTAAGTAGTGTTAACAATAACAACTCCGTCAAGTAGCCGTTTGATGTTTTCGCTTCTTACAGTCGTGTTAAACAGAGGCGTGAACATCAGTTTTATTTTGGATGTAATGCGCAGGTATTTGAGCCTGGAATTAACGAAATGTCGAAAGCAAAGAAAGAAGATTTGAAGATCTGCACATCAGCAGCAAAATTCTTGCCATTGTCGTGGCTAAAATTTACTAATCAATCATTGTTGACGTTACTGGCCTGGGCGTAGGTATTTCTTTAATCCATCACGAGGACAAAAGTTTGTTTCTTAATAAAAATATTCGCACATTTTCTCATATGAGCAATTTAATGACAAAAAAAATATTTTCTTAATTATTTTAGTTAAATATGTTTGAATTATTTAAAAAAAAAACTAACGGAACCTGATCACTGGAAGGGTAGCTTACTTTTGATTAGCTGGTGAGCTTAGATATATTTCTTAACATATATATATATATATATATATGACATGTTTCTCAACCTTTAACACAGATCAGAGGATAATAAATATTTGATGTATTTAGTTAAATATCTCCTGTAGTGTATCTCCAAATATTCTCCTATTTGTAATTGTTGAATATCAATTTTTAACAATAAATTAGTTGCTGCACCTTAAAATATACATAGGCTATATATGTCTCCGCTAATCATTTCTTTTCTATACAATAATGTTCTGTGTAGGCTCTGTGCAGAAATAATTACTCAAGTGTGTCATACGCTCCCAACACTCTAGTATTTACATTATAAAAGGAGTTTAAAGCGTCAAAAAGAAGTCAAATACGCCATTCCCTTGAAGCGTGGCCACGTTTCATTTTCACGCCTACGCCTTAGCCGTCATCCCACATTAATGTAAACAACGCTTAATTCCAATCTACTTAAACTCAAGAACGATGATTTCTTACCAAGTAAGATTTATTCACACAGCTACCTTGGCACCCAAATTATTCTAAAATGTAGGTATAATTTGTTTCTTTAAGTTTAGTATTATTATTTAAAGTTACCTATTTTATAAACAGGGGGGAACATTTAACTGGAATAAATTTTAAAATCTGAAAACTATTAATAATTTGTAAAAATTGTTTTATCATTCAAATTGATCTATTCGGCTCCGGATCTTTTGATAATACCGATTTAATCGTGACGTACAAATCTTGCTATCTGTGTAAGAAATATGATTCTTTGTACAATGCGGCATCCCGTATATTAATTATTTTTTGATACCAACGCCTAAACACATTTTATGTAACATGTCCTATTTCAAAATTCAATTATTTTTGAGAAAATGTCGTCTCAATGTTGTCATTTTGGACTACTTAGGACCCTCTATAGTCCAAACGGTTAAACCGAATGTTTGGAATACTTTTGTGATCTCAAGAATAAAACATGCGGGGTGTCGCATTTATAACATCAGAATTCTTACACAAATGAAGTTACGATCAAATCGGTATTACCAAAAGTTCCGAAGACCAATAAATACATTTGACGTGTAAACCATTCTTACTGATCATGAACAGTTTCCAAGTTATAAAATTAATTCCAGTTAAATATTGCAAAAATTGTAAATAAATGCGTATTTATGTTTCTGTGGAGAAATATGTTAAGGCAAGTTAAGACATTTACTCAATTAATGAAACAAGGAAAGTATTTATAACGTGTATCTTACCAAAATTAATTATCATACCAGCTTTCGACTGACTAGTCATCCTCAGTGCTACCTGCAAATAAGTATATCAAGTAATAAACCCTTCAATTTTAAAGATATATTAGACCATTTGGACCCAATGAAAGAAAAACCAGGATATGCTACCTCTGCATTTTCTTCAAAATAGAAGAATGCGAATGAAAAAAATTGGCTGTCTCTATGTAGTCGGAGGGAGGAAAGGGTATTTACAGTCGAGAATAAGGCCTTTAAAGATCAGAAAAATCGGTTATTTTAGCTCAAGTGGATAAGCGAATTATTGGCCAGAACATGGTCATCGTTTTACCAAAAAATTAAGGAGAACAAAGAGGACTAAAGTTTAACAAGGTACAAATTATCTTAAAGTGAAATCATGCCGCACCAGGCAAAAGTGACTCGTTTAAAATGGCCCTTGACCTTTCTTTTATCGATCAACCAGCTGACTAAATCAGGAAGAAAATATATTATATAGAAAAATCTGCAAGTTAAGGAAATCATTTTAATGTCAGTTTATGAAATTCACAAGATGCAACGTTGTAGGGATATGGAAACGAATGGCGGATTTATCGATCGGTTGGGTTATTCAATGACAGTACAGAGTGGCAACAACCTTACTTCAAGGTTGAAAGTGTAGAGCAAAAACGTCAAAACCGAGTCCAAATTAAATTCAATTATAGAAGCCGGAATATAAATAAATCGTAGACTTTTAAAATTAAAATGCTACATTGTTTATCCGGCAGTGAAAAATTATAATGCAAAATATCGGAATTCTTGAAACAAAAATTTCTTTCAGACCCCGTTACTTTCAAAAGGCAACAAGATACAAAACAGGTATATTTAAATTTTACTTAACTTAACATAACTTCATGTTTTACCCTGTATATATTAACAGACACCGACGCATATAGAACGTAAGGCAAATATGTTAATGTGCCACTTAAAAATAAAAATATTTATATACCTTGATTCGTTAATCAAAAAAACAGCTACGAAATTCTCTCAATTTTTTCGTGGTTTTAATGAAAGTTTTTTTGAAAAAGAATAGCTTTCCCCTCAACGAAGTATCTTGCAAAATTGCAACCCAATTTCCGTCAGCCAAGAAACTAGTGTGCAACTTCATTTTACGGCCGCATTGCTCCCCGAAACCTGTGCTTGGCATACGACAACGCGAACGTGAATGAGTTACAAATAGCTTACTCATAAAACACGAACAACACATGAATAACATTGAGTATTGGGATGATGAATAACACTCACGAAAAATTCCACCCTCTGTCGAAGTTTACCTCAAAATGGCTTTTCTGAATAACTTTATGTGTACTAAAAGATGATTTGATAATATATATGTCAAACGTAACGTTCTCGACTTAATATAGAAGTAGGGAAAGATTGATAGTCCATAAAAAGTTTCACAGGGAACCTCTAGGGTAGTTGATACTGTGCTTGCTTTCTAATACTGTTCTTATTTGAATGCGAGTCTGTTATGCTGAATTATATATTTACAAAGAAAATTAAATTACTGTTTGAATAACATATTCAGCAGTGTTATATAGGATGTCCAATTTTAGAAACTTTTGTACTGAAGTATTTCCTTAAAAGTGAAAAGTGTATTAGATAAGCAAATATACCATTATGTCCAAAATAACTGGGATAACAGGTTGGTAGCTTTCAAACTAAAATGGATGAGGTTTATTTGATACACTTGTAAATTTCTGATGGTTATATTGTCGGGTTGGTCCAATCTTTGAAAAGGGTGCATGGTTGTTATTGAATAGAAGTATTTTATCACTTTGTTTTTTTAACTGTAAAATATTTTTTTATAGAAATGTGTAATCAGCAGTTATGGTACGAGCGGGGATCGAACCCGCACCACTGGTAAGGCACTTCGTTAAAACTTGTACATATTCAAACCAACCAGTATTATAACCATTGTTGATACTGCCAAATATTCTAACCTTATGGCCCGGTTTTCCTGACTGGACGTCAAATCTGACATCGCTATTAGGTACCATCCATATTAGTATAACCACCTACCTACGCCACACTTGATTTTTGGACATAATATAAAATAAATTGAATAAGTAGTTTTTTACACTGATTTTTTTTTAAGACCGCCATTTTGTTTTGTCATATTGAATTCGTACCAGTTTATTCCTACATATCATTTAATTTTTGTGAAAGTCAGTTTAATAAGAAAAAATTTATACGGTGATGATTTTAAAGATTTTAATTGGTCGCCATTTTATTCGTTTGAATTCGTACCTCAATTTTACTAGTTTACAGTTTATTTCTATGTAACAGTTTATTTCTATGTATAATTGCTCTTAACAGTTTATTTCTATATAAGACTTGATTTTTGTGCAAAATTTGCGGCTTAAGTTTTTAGTGATATTTGTGTCATCAGGGCGCTACATTGGATATTTACCAAAGTGTAACCAGGTCATCCCATCAGTCAGACCTTTAATTTGACCAACATTTTAAGTCAATCGGGTAAGTAGTTTGCAGCGAACTGACAGACAGACAGACCGTCGGAATTGAAAAAACATGTTTTGAAGTTTTGAAACTTGAAGCTATTTAAAACCTTGAAGGGAGATTTCTTCCAAAATTACAAACATTTTATTTGGCCGCCATTTTATTTCGCCGTCTTGAATTCGTATCACAGTTTTACCAGTGCATCTCTTTGTAACACTTAATTCTTGGTAAATTGGACTAGTAGTGTTTTAGTAATATTTTTTTAAATATTTCACATTTCCTTTCGCCATTTCGTAATATTTTTTAAAATATTTCACTAGGCCGCCATTTTGTTTCGCCGTCTTAGACTCGTACCAAAATTCAACAAGATGATTTCTACGTAATAGTTGATTTTTGTGCAAAATTTCAAAAGTTGGATAAGTAGTTTTTTGGTAATATTTTCTTAACATTTTCCTAGGCCGCCATTTTGTTCCATCATATTGAATTTATACCAAAATGTAACCATTTTATACCCTTATGACCCTTAATTTTGACCATAATTTGAAATCAATCGGATAAATAACTTTTGAGTTATGCCGCATACAGACAAACTTACAGACAACAAAATTGAGAAAACATGTTTTTTGGATCCATAAGATGTAAAAACGTGATTTTTTCACGATTACAATTCTTCCCTTTTACGAGGGAAGGAAAAACAATAAACAAAACATTCATAATACATTGAACAATAATAAATTACATAAATTAATACACATTTAACAAAAATTAATTATATAATATAACCCATTATTGCCTATTAAACCTGCATGCTTAAAACAGGTTTCTGATATATTCCTTTGATATTTGATTTCAAGCTTCAACTATGTTTTGTTGTAATTCTTCTTAATTTTTAGGCCGAAAATCCTGGGTGTAAGTTACTTTAGTCATTTCATCCCAAACATTCTCAATGGGGTTTACAACGGTTCTTTTTTTAAGGCTGGGGTAAAACGTCTGTTTTGGTTAATATATTCCTGAACCATTTTAGCCGTATGGACAGGAGAATTGTCATGTTGGAAGGTAAAATTTTCGCCAAACAGTGGTCTAACCGATGGAAGCATAATTTGATTAAGAATGTTATAATAAACAGGGGCAGTGAGCAGTATGTTCAATAATTGCACAAACACCTAATCCTCTGGTGCTAATCTAACTCCAGGTATTAACAGAAAATCGGCCACTTGGACTAACTTTATAAGTATATTTATCGTCATATCTCATTCCAATTGATCTGTATACACGCACTCTACTATTATGAGTAGACTGGAAATTACTGCAGATTATTCTGATTTATTTATTATTTTGCAAATTTCAGCATTCTTGCTTATTGCAGTAATATACATTTTATTAGCAGCACAACGATTTTTAACTAAGGAAAATGTTCCTCTGCTTTTTCTGGCGCTGCTGTTTCCGGCGGATTATTTTTCAGATAATTAATTAGTTTTATATCTTGATCTGTTTTTGAAATTTTGGAGCGTCCTAAACCTGGTTTTCTTATTATATTTCCATGCTCTTGGATTTTGTATTTCGCTTATAACACAGTATTTTTGCTAATTCGCAGCGCATATCCATCCACAGCAATATTTCACACAGCGATTTTGTTCTAAACTTAATGCGGGCATTTTTAAACGTGAAAATTATTGTCAAATTTGACAACTGCTGCCAAATTTCTGTTTGACAGTAGGTAACTGATAATAGTCCAGATGATTTGATTATAAATGTTTTGTACAAGTTTTTTTTGGTCGCAATGGTATCTAAGACCGCTGCTCACTATGAGTTGATGCATCTGTTGGATGCGACGATTTACAAATCTTTGAATAGTGTGATGATATGAATCTTTTGAAATTAATTTTGAAATTTTAACCAATGTTTTGGCGCAGTCATAGAGATGCATTTACAATAATATTCATGGACTACGTGCATGATATATGTGAAAATTCGTTCATGAATATGAATTGTCAAACTTGATGTTTTAAGACAAACTAATGTTAAGCTTCTTTAATTGCAATTCAATGTATCTTAACAATTCTAAAACAACGCGTATGTGATAGAGTTTAGGGTAGGAAATGACAATATGTCTCATTCTCAATCAACAAAATTTCTAAGCTTAACTATAAACAAAAATCTTAGTTGGAAAAACCATTGTAAATTGTGATTAGGAATTTTTATAAGTATAGCAAATACAAATAACTAAGAAACTCTACAACGGCATTTAGTAAATGTCGCTTCTCTAATAATCACTTTTTTTAAGGAAACACTGCTTTTGTTAGTTTTCTGGTATTAAAAAAAGCGGTAAAAAGTAATAAAGTCAACATTTGCTAAAATAAAAAGAAAATCCCAAAATATATTTTGCTATTTTAGGGGTACACAAACCTTATTAATTTCTTTTTGATCTAGGGTGTCACACTATATATGGTGAGCACAAACATCTAAGCCAACACGTACCCAAATTTAAAAACTATATAAAATTTCTTATTGGCAAAAAAGAAGTTTCAAAAAGTTTTAAAAATCACATTAAAATTTGTTTGAAGTTACGTGGAGTTTAACTTTCATAAATGAGCTAGTGTGAACCCTTTTATTTTGTTACAGTCAAACTTTTAATATCGATTGCTTCAACATGTTTAATATAAATAACAATACCTAAATTTTAAAATTATCAATTAAAAAAAATAATTACTGAGAAATAATATCCCTTGAACAGAATTTGGCCCTTTTGCCCTCGATATCGCGGCACTTGCTGCGCTGCTCGGTTCCTTGATTTCCCATAGGGTTTCTCGCGATTATGTTAAGTGGATATGAAATTCATTGGCTCGCCTTACAGTTATTATATTCTCAAATAGGTCATCTGTTATAATTTGCATCGCATTTACGACACCTTTTATTTTTAAATATCTGACACAGTCATCAATTACTGTAGAATTCTAAACTGACAGAAATTAGTTTATACCAGGAATGTAGCGTCCATTGAGGCTGTAAGACGCCAACACAATTCATTTTTAAACTACTTTGCTAGCAAGGAATATTTAAATTAATTGTTTGAAATATTTTTATCCACACTAAACACATACACTACAATTTCATTTTCTTGAGCTCTGGCTTAAAATAACGCTCTCATTTTGCAGTTGCAATTGGGGTGAAAAGTTTTTGTTGGACCACTCTGCATAATGCAATTATTACATAAATTGTATTATCATTACGCTAAAGTTTTAAATGGCGCTGTACTTATGTAAGTGATGTGCTACAATGTATTTTATGTTCTTCTTTTGTTTGCTTTATGGAAAAGATCTTTTAATTTGACAACATCCTAGGTTAATAAGATAAACCCTTTTCGCATTTAAAAAAATCGGTAAATTTTCTTTACCTAGAACTTCGTATGTTGTAAATGTTTCCTTTTATTTTATTGCACAAAATTTGCACTTAACATAGTAAGTAGTTAAGGCTGTTTTTTCAAATCAAAATGTTACAAGTCCATTCCTATGTAACACTTGATGTTTGTACAAAATTTGAGGGTAAACTGGTTAATTAATTTTTAGTCGTATTTTTTTTAATATTTCAATAGGCGGCCATTTTGTTCCGCCATATTGGATTTTTACAAATATTACCAGATCATTCCTAGACCTAGAATTATTTTTATTGGGCCCAATTAATTTTACAAAATAGTTGTTTTCAAATTGATTTATCGCCTCGTCACTGTGACTTGGAAGACCATTCACTTGAAAATCGAATTATTCAAGTCTCCATCAGCAAATCATAGACAATAATTTTACACTAATTATTTGACCCAATGGAAATATTGCGTTACCTCTCAATTTATTTTTTTTAGAGGAATTTCAAAATAAAACCTGTATAAAAATAGATTTCAAATATTCAGCAACTTAAGCAAAAAATAAATGAAGAAATTAAATTACACAATCCAGGATGTACCAAAAGCGATAAAAAACTTATGGAAATTTACAATAGGTCTATTGCTTGTTTACAGTTATATATTCTTTTGTCCATTTAAAGAGTATAATTTAGGTTTTTTATATTGTATTATAATTAATAATTACAGGTTTAAGCAACATCTAATATAAATTTATTTTAAAAACATTTTTAATATGTTATCCTATGAGGCCAGTATTAGACCGAGATATTTGAATTATGTCTGACCACAAAAGGCAAGTTTGCAGTTTTTCAACATGCAGCTAATTACAAACCATATAAAAATTAAAAGTTTTTTTTATATACCTATTCTAGATAATGCCTTTTTTATTAAGATAATGTACAGTTCTGGATAAAGCATTATCAGTAATAAATATTAATGCGTAAATATTTATTTTTTCAAATTACATAATTTAAAAGCTTTGTTATGGAAAAAAATTACTTGCTGAAGATCATCTTCAATAAGTCTGAAACGATGAGTCTTAGACGTAGTAGTCGTAGGTAAAGTTATATGCTGTTAAAATTGTTGTTTAATTCTTTACTTAACTTATACGGGCCTTGAATTTTAAAGAACTTTAAAAAATTACTATACGCCACACATGGCAACGTTGCAACTCTTTTAAAGTTTTAAAACTTAAGTAAAAGAATATAAATAGTATCAACCTCTTACTTCTTTGGCTTTAGTGAAATTAAAAAAAAAACAGTTTAAAACTACTTTAATTATGTTGATTTGAAGATAGGTAAGAAAATAAAAAAAATGCCAAAATATTCGAAATATTGCATTACAGACCCATACAAATATTTGGTTGAACTCGTTTTTAAACGCGCTATAATAATTTGAAACAATGTCCTGTTTAAAATAACCAAAATTCTCTTCAGCCGAGGAAAAATGTAATACTCTGTATAAATGTAAATAAAATAAATTAAAACTTGTAAAGAAACCAAAGAATAAATATTGGTCTTTAAATTTGTCTTCTATCTTTTTTGGTTGGAATTGCAAATATTTTGTTTGCGACACCATAAGTGTTACAAAATATAGCAGTATCGTGCAAACTCCAAGACATTATCTTTAAAGATAACCGAGAAACTCAAAATACAAGCACCCTTGGTTCGTTACGGTTTGTAACACCCTGTATACACAATGTGAAGTCCGTTGTTATTTTTTAGCAAATTTCGCTTATCTATTAACCATTTTTTCAAGGTAACATAAGATGATATTTTATATCATTATCAAAAATAACAATATCATATACCAAATATGACACGAATTCCCTAACTATTGGAAACATAAATAAAATACCACAAAAAAACGCCTGGTTCTCTAGTATCTTATTCTACACGTGAAAAACGATGACAATACTGAAATTAACTTTTTTCCAGCAGTCACCGATCTCCCTGAAGAATAATACCTCTGGCTATCAAATAAAGCAAACAGTGGCAGTGGCAAAGAAAAGGGTTTTTAGAAATAACAGTGACGCTGTCCAAATAAGAGGGGTTTTAATCCTTTGTCTCAAAAGGGGCTTTGCCCGTAAAGGAATTAAAGAAAAATTGAATTATTTTAGCATATCTAAACCATCTCGGATTTGTTTGAGCCGCGTTTTGGCTTTGGAATGTCGCATAGCGATAAGTTACGTTAGAATATCAACCAACACAAAAGTGCCCCATTGTTTTTAGTAAAAAATATTTATTGATTCTCCAGAATAATACAAAGCGGTAACTTCTGAAAGTTTTTCCCACAGTGGATATATTTGAAATCACTTTTCCGAATTTGTACCTTTAATTGTGAGTTTTAAAATCACATTTTTATTTTTACTCAAGAGTAATTAAATATTTGATCGGTTTGTTAATTAGTTAGGCAGAAAATAGCATGCAGCTTATACACTTAAATACCGATTCTGTGTACATATATATAGGACATATAATAATACAAACATATGACGACCTTAACATTGACTGTGACCTCAACAATTTTTTAATACAATTTTTGCCGTAATTTCATTTAACCTATTGCTTTGGATTGTAGTAGGTTCACATATATTAATATTAAGTATTAGAAAAATATGGTTCATTTCAATTTATTGAGCACTCTATACTGGGTACAAATAGTTCGAATAATCTTTTAGATGTTATTGTTTGTACAAGTCTAAACATGCGTAAAAGCTGTGGGAATGTAGTTCCTGTTGACCTTATTTCTATCTTGGTGGAATATATTTTACATTTGCCTAAAGAGAAAGTAAAGACCTATGTTCCGCACCTACAGGGTCTTTAAGGATTTTAATTACGATTCCTTTTTACTAGACTTTAGTGGAAAACTTTATATAATTGCGTATGTAGATGAAACGATTAAAGTGTGGAATTCCGATATCTTTTTGATTAACATACTCCGCTAAAAACTTCTAGGATAATTAAATTACCATCCCCTTTGATAACTGAAAACTTAAAGCGTATGATTTAAATTTAGAAAATTGAGGACAAATTGTAATTGGAAAGAATATAAAACTCTGAAGAAGTTTGTTAATATTGAATTGCGTATCTTATCATCTTATTATCTTATTTGAATTTCAAATTCAAATATTTAAATATACAATCCCCTTAGCAAATTGTCAGTGATGATTTCGCGGATCCTAATTCATAGTGTTCGAAAAGTTAAGTATGCCAATTTTAATTCTAATGTTAATGAACAATACGCAGGTAAACACATATCTAGAACGAAATTTATTTTCGGGAAACAACAATTTTACAATCATCTAATAAAATTACCATCCCGGATTATTAGTTTAGAAATGCTTCTATTTGATATTTTAACTTATATCATAAATAAATGTTTAGAATATTTAGTTTTTCCTGCAGATTGGGAACATTCTAATATCGTCTCTATACAAAAGTGCAATAATCTAATTGCTCATTTTAAACCTATAAGCACCCTTCCCACGATTTCCTAGGTTTTGGAAAAAAATTATTACAGAACAGATTTACACATTTAAACTACCAACCATTCGTCGCAATATATCGACAGCATTGCTTAATATAGCTGGTGATATCGAACTAATTAACTTATTTAAAATTATTGGATTTCAGTATAGCTTTTGACTTCCTCGATCAGAATATGTTATGTAAAAAGTCAAACTTTATTGGCTTTAAGGATTTAAAAAATTCTGCTCAGTGTATCCTTATGCCTATGATACTTTAGTTGTATTTTCAATTAGCGATTAAAAGTTTATTCAACCTGCTATCAAAATTACTGCTGACTTAATATGCTGGTGCACACAATTTAATCTTAAATAAAGCAAAAATTCAAGTTTTACTTTTTGGATTTAAGATGGGGAATGATTCACATGGCAACACGCGTTTTTAAAATATTCAGTAGTCAACAGCCAATTTCTCTGTATATAAAATTGTCAGGGATACAAATATACTCAATACACAGCCTCGCTCGATCATAGTGAGTTCCAGAGATCTTTTTCATTCAACTCTGTCACAATATTTAATGCAGCTGCTCAATTAGTGAAAGTAGTAGTAGTAAGATGGGGGGACAAGCCCAGCGACTAGGCTTAAAAGGCCCTTTTCGCTAACCCCGGTCTTGACCTGAGCATCTTGCCTCAGTCGAGATATTGTAATTCCTCCTTGGAGAGGGACTCAACGCCGAAAGTATTCCAGCGTAGTCTTGCCCACCTTTCACACGTGCCAACAAGATGATAGGGATCCTCCTCCAAGGATTGTCCTTTAACCTGAGCTGGTATATGTGCCTGTTTAGTTTACAGTGTCCTGTCAAAATGCCAATTAGGTCCCCAGTCACCCGTACATCAACAAAGTTGCCGTAGCTCCGAATGTGTTGGGTATCATTCCTTTTCCCTGTCTACAGTAGTTCGTCCTTGACCAATTCTCTTTTGTCTTTTCCCAGGCCCATCAACACAGGGCCTGCGAGCAGTATTGTTTACTTACACTCACGCAGGATTATGGCAAATTCTTCTGACTACTCTATTACTGTGAATTTATTAGTTTAAAGGAGTTTCAAATTGTCTTTGTGAAAAACAATTTTGTCCACTTGGCTTGTTCGACACAAAACACTGTGAGGCGATAGGTGGGCTGCAAAAAGTAGATAGTATTAGTTATTCATAATGGCAATAAGATCATATTTTCTCGTGAAATATCGTAAAATATGTTTCGGTGCTTAAACCCCATTTACAAAATTTATAACAGCGCGCTATGTCAATGTTATTGTTGCATGATGACAGGGAATAGTTATACGACAACTTTAATTTCTCGTAGGTTTAAAAAAAGTTGCATAAAAGTAGTACCTTCTTTTTTTATTTTATGTAAAGTAAGTCAAACGATAACGTTAATCAATAGCTACTTAATAGTTTCCATGCACAGATATAAAATATACGAATATAGAGTTTTGCCAACGATTATTCCAATTAACTCTAACGTATCAGTCTGCTTATTTGTTTCCAATTTCTCTGAAAACTGGAAAGCGTAGGCTAAGCAACAATATACTACAAAGTATGCAGGGAAATAGTAGCACGTGAATACTATATTCGATAAATTTACAGTTTACGTCTCCTATATTTAAGCAACGCAATTACAAGTTTCCTTTGAAATTCATCGGAGCGCGAAGCTACAGCAGCGTGACCCGAGCTGCATTATTGGAGGGTATAAGTTTCAATTAATGCATGACGTTATATAAATAGAATTTAGCTCTTGCACTACCAGATTTATTACTTAATTTGCAATTTACCATCGATCTATTATGAGTTATTAATTTGGAAATTACTGGTATTAACTTCTTCGCTTCTTAACATTTAAGTTTCGGAGTTACTCCGTAGAAGTTATTGGACCAAAAAAAACATGTTTTTAGGACAAGGTGTAAGTCTTTAATAATAATAATATTCATAAAAATCATAATAATAATAAAACTTCAGGGGTATAGAGAAATGCTTTATATCTCTGTGCACGGGCATGCGCTGCCGAGGTACACTAGCCAGCTCTCCGTTGTCCTTTACCCTCTTATTTCCTTACCGTCCCCAAAAACCCATCTCTTCCCTTACCTCATATTTCCTACCAGTCCCCGAGGAACAAACCTCGTTCGTAGAGTATAAAAATCTCTAGCAGTAGGTAAAATGCAACACTTTTTTGAAAATGTACAATTTGCGAAGTAAACGGGTGAATGGACATTGTACCACCATTATCAACGACTCTGTGGTACTTAAACAGACACAAAAAAAAACAACGCAATATACATAGTCCTTTTAAATACTAAAAAAAAAGGCGTTTAAAAGTGTATCACAGTCCTGGCTCATAGACGTACTAGGAATACACAAAATTCACTCTATGGCCATCAAGTTCCTGGCAACTATCAAGAACCAGTGGAGAACGAACTTGAGGATCTATAATGGCGATTAATCTCTTACCACCGATGAGAAATTTACCAAGGAGACTCGTTAAGTCCACTTTGGCTCTGCTTAGCGATGAACTCCCTCTCCACGTTGCTCAACAATACAAGACATGGCTTTAACATCAAAGCCAATAGAGACGATTCCCGAACCATAGCCCACCTTCTGTATATGGATGATATTAAGCTCTATGATGGAAACCATAACCGAATAATCGTCCTGATGTGATACTGTTAAATAACAAAACAAAGACAGCTTATTATTAACAATAACAACGTGTTGGATAAACATCAAGAGAAAAAGGCCAAATATGAGGAGCTAGCCATCGAGATACAGCAGATGTGGCGACGGAATAAGGTTCATGTGATACCGACCATCATATCATCAACTGGACTAGACAAAACACTACAAAAGATCCTGAAAATCATAGGACTGCATACTAAAACATTCATCGACATTCAGAAGGCAATCCTGCTCAGTACTTGCCACATAGTGAGAAAATTCTTACAGGACAACACATAGAACTGATAGAAACCAGACCACCGCTTTTCATGCATGCATCCGGGATGGCCTTGGAATCCAACATTTGTTGAGAAATTGATAGTAAATTTCGATAATAATAATAAACAAAAACTGGTCGGAACTTCAGATATTTTCGTTATTTCCCGACGACGACATGAAGGACTTCTACAACTATTATAAGTTTATGAGCAAAACCACTACATACGGAACGAGCCTAGAAATATTTGCTCTTCCGGAAACCCAGAAGCACATCTTTCATATTTTCTCAAAACCAAGAACAACAAGAGCAAAACAGATGTGCATTAAAGAGAGCCCAACAATAATAGGCAAACAAACACACAATAAAATGATCTACCTTCTACTAACAGGCGATCCAATGTCGGGACACTTTGAGCTTCTAACACCACAAAACATCAATCCAAACAACAAAGCATCGGCCGAGCAGCGTAACGGTCGAGGAAGCTGCGGGAAAGGACAGCTCGACCGAAACGATCACGAACAGGCAAAGAAAAATAGACCAACCGAAAGTGTTTTGCCGGCTGAGCTGGCACTCACCAAGGCGGGAAAAGCAAGGCAACACATGAACCGCATTACAGAATCGATGAAACCGATCATGCGCTGCCCAAATGGATACACAAATAAATCTGACACAGATGCTAACCAAACACAACAACTTGAGCTTATTACAACAGCGGATATATCGCATCGACTACCTGCAACTACCAGGGCAGGTAAACCAAGGAAGAGGTTAAAATGGACAGATGAAATGAATCGAACGGTAATGCATTCCTACACCGCTACCAAACTTGAAACAATTTCATCAGGATACAGACATAAACTGCATACATTTTTCATAACGCAATATCCAGAATACAAATCACTTATCACAGAACAGAGAGTAATAGATCAAAAAAGAGTCATCACTAAGACCAGTAAGCTCACCCCACTCGCATTACAAAACATCAAAGCTATGGTAGCTACTGAACTAAACATTCATCAACCAAACATTGAGGACAGTGGGGCAGATGCCGAACCGATCCCACATACAAACCAGCCCAACTTTGTGCAAGAGGATCTGCAACCTCACTCAATGCTCAGTAGGGGCGAAGCTCCCAGCAACAACCCACGACAGATGACAAGCACCATAGAGCACACAGGACAAGTGAATCATTCACCCAAAGCACCATACACACAACTACACCTCAGACCATCTCTCACACAAGCAATCAAAGGAGAAATGAAGTCACATCTAAACAAATGGTCAGGCCCCGATCCTACAACAACAGATCTTATTCCTCATGTAATGTTCAAACGGGACACACATAAAATCCTAAAGACCATCAACAAACATATAATTCCCGAGTACATAACGAATGCGAGCACAATTTTAGGACATTCATACAATGATCTACGCAGCACCTATAACCACGATAACACAGAACAATCACAAACTCCCGCCACGACACAGAAACACCATCAACATAAAACCAAAATTCAAATGGCAGATAAGGATCGAAAACAAAATTAACAAAATTAAAAAAGCTGAGCTGACATCTTACCCAATCCATTAACGGCAACAATTCAAAACGTATTACATAAAGTGTAGAGAAAATCAAATCTGCATCTTCTGATCACACGCTTACAGAAATCCTTGACACTCTGAAGCAAAAATTATCCGTGTATGCCGCAAGACTCCGAAGATACAAAGGATCAAATGAAAGAAAGGACACTAACAACCTGTTTCGAAGAAGCGAAAAACAGTTCTACCAAAAAATCATGAGCAATGAGGAGGCACGAGAAATAGAACCACCGACCTAACAAGAGATCACAGAATACTGGAAAAGTATTTGGTCAGAACCGAAACTACACAATAATAACTCTTCATGGATTAAAGCGGAAGAAGACAGACACAAGTGCTTGGAGAAACAAGAGGACTTTGCAATGACAACACAAGAAGTTGCAGAAACAGTCAAATACACGCATAACTGGAGATGTCCTGGAATAGATAACATTCATAACTTCTGGTACAAACATTTTACCTACATACATGAAGCTGTCACTCGTCAAATTAATGAAATTATTTTAAAACCTAGCACACTCCCCAGTTTTCTCACCCAAGGAACAACATACCTTAAACCCAAAAATTCAGACAATAAGGACCCGTCTAATTACCGACCTATTACGTGCCTTCCAACCCTATATAAGATCATCTCAGCCACAATTACCAGGAGAATAGAACAACATCTAGCACACAAAAACATTCTAACGGAAAAGCAAAAAGGGTGCAGGAAAAATAAGGATGCAAGTAGCGGCTAATTATAGACAGTATCATCATGGAACAAACCAGGAAAAATTATAGAAACCTTCATACTGGTTACATAGATTATAAAAAAGCCTTTGATTGGATACCCCACAGTTGGCTAACCAGAGTGCTAGAATTATATAAAGTAAATAAAAACATCAGGCAATTTCTTACGCAAATCATGAGTACGTGGAAAACTAAAATGAACCTGAAAACACAAAAAGGGCACATCGAAACAGAAGAGATCTACATCAGACGAGGTATATTCCAGGGAGATTCACTCAGCGCTTTGTGGTTCTGGCTCTGTCTCAATCCACTCTCAAACACACTGAATAACACAAACTTCGGATTCCAAATTAAACACCAAAAAAAAATAACCTACACAAAATAAACCATCTCTTGTACATTGATGACATAAAATTATACGCAAGCACAAAGGCACAGCTAAAGGAACTCCTTAAAATCACCGAAACGTTTACCCCGGACATCAACATGGAATTTGGTATAAGTAAATGCAGGCTACTTCATACCAACAAGGGACAGTGGAAAGACCACCCTACGAGAGAAACAATCAACAATGAAACTATAGATAACATGCTCAAAGAAAAAACATACAGATACCCAGGCTTCCATCAAAGCACCAAAATTAACCACACTCATATCAAGTCAAAGCTCAAGACGGAATTTAAAACCAGACTCACAAAGCTACTAAAAACAAAACTGAATTCCCGAAATGTAACGAAAGCTATTAACACCTTCGCCATACCTATTCTTCCGTATTCGTTTGGTATCATTAAATAGTCACACACAGACATAGAAAACATTCACATTCTCATACGCTCTGAATTCACTAAACACAGGAAGTTACATCCCAACGCATGCAGGGAAAGACTCACCATCGAGAAAAAAAGAAGGAGGGAGGGGAATTATAGATATACAATCGCTAAATAAAAAACATATTTACGAACTCAGAAAATTCTTCCACAACAAACAAACTAACCTCCACCAGGCAATAGTGAAGGCAGACAAGAATTATACACAGCTCGACCTGTCTCAAACGAGCCACGCAGCAGACGCACACAGTCACATCCAATCACGACTAGAAAAGATGAACACCTGGTCTGAAAAAACACTTCACGGAACACACAGATACCACATAAAGCAAGACCATATACACAAAAAGCTTTCATATACGTTGTTACAAGAAGGGCAGTTGCTCCCCGAAACAGAAGGCTTCCTGCTTGCCATCCAGAACAAAGGCATAGCAACCAGAAACTACCGAAAGGAGGACGACACTTGAAGACATATAACACATAACGAGTGGATGTAGAATAATGGCCGGAACTGAATACACCGCGAGACACAACTCAGCAACGAAGTTCGTTCATTTAGCATTAGCCACAACATACAAACAAACGGAGAACACAGACCCTTACCACCATTATACACCAACATCCATACTTGAAAACAAAGACTAAAAGCTCTACTGGGACATTGACATCCACACAGATAAAACAATCATTAATTGACATGGCTGTCCCCAACGACGAGAACATCCAAGCGAAATACAGTGTGAAGATCGCCAAATACACCGACTTGGCAATGGAAGTAAAAAGGCTGTGGAAACAGGAAAAAGTCATCATTGTTCCTCTCGTCATATCAGTGACAGGTCTCACCCCAACAAGGTTTACACCGCATTTGGCTCAATTAGGACTTAATACAGACATTCACAGGAACATCCAAAAATCGGTCATTTTGAAAACATGTAGCATCGTTAGATCATTTCTTAATACACAATAGTTGTTTTTTTTTTTCATTTCCTTTTCTTTTTATTTTTACTTTTTGTACTGGCTTGGTATAATCCCGTCCGTATAAAATACAACCACAGGAATACTATAAAATAACAAGTCATAAAAATAACAATAATAACAATAATAATTATGTAGCATTACCCAGAGGCCTACGTAGAAAGTTGCATAAAGAAGACCGTAAGCTGGAAAGCACCTGGTCCTGACAATATTCAAAATTTCTGATTGAATTTGTTCACTTCCTTATACCCTTCATAGCTACTGCATTCAATGATGTCAGGGATGCACCAGAAATGTTCCCTAAATTTCTGGGGTGCGGAGTCACTTATACTACAAAATGTGGCAAACGCAGATGTGTGTTGGAGTTGATTTAATATTAAAAATTAATATTAGAATGTAATATATACAAAGCTAAGCTGAAGCGATTAAGAAATTATAGTTTTTGGGTTTAGGCCGTGAATCACTGAACTCAGTGTTTTGATCTTGTGCATTGAACATCCCTGATGATACCTCGTGCAATCGCAGGCAAAACGTCGGAAAGCAAATTCAATTTGACACGGTCTAAACCCAAGAACCATGATTTCTTAATTGATTCCAGCAGTGAATGCTTTAGTACTACGAGCGATGGTCCTGCAAATCGAAATTCCGGTGGTTTAGTAAACTCACATTTACAAAACCTAGCAGATTGTCAACCTGCCCGAAATAAAAATAACTTTACGCTGTACAGAACGTTCACGGTCTTAAAACTAAACCGCATCACCTATTAAATGCATTGTGTTGCTATGATTTAATTGCTTTTACGGAGACATGGATGACGCCACAACACAGTTGTTCTCATAAATATTCAGTTTTCCAGTCTTATCGTAGAATTACTCTTCTAAATGTCAGGTGTTCTTTTTGCAGTCAAACAATGTTTTTCGAGCACAATTATTGACACTAATCTTGTTTTTGATACTTTCCCTTATATGGATCATTTGGAATTGGGCCTCACTCAGAGATTTTTTAAGATTATTCTAATAATTGTTATGTATATACCGACTACTTTCTCAGCATATGAGGACTTATTATTTTGGATTCTTGTTGCCTTGCCTAGTTAAAATTTTTTTTTTTTTGGTGATTTTAATATCCCGGAATACTGATCAAAAATACTCCTAATATAATATAGTTTATTAAATATAATAAATTACTCTTAATTAAATTGCTCTAAATAGATAAAAAGTAGCGTGTGTAGGTATATATCTGTGTGCATATAGATATGTGTGTGTGTGGATATGTATATGAGTACGAATGTATGTGTATTTATTTATGTATATGTGTATATACCAATTCTAATTATTTATATTATTTATATTGTATCACATTATAAGAATAGGTTGAATGATATTGTTCTATACGATTTCTATAGATTGCATATCTAGGATTCCAAAACACACTACAAATATGTAATATTCTGAGAATAAAAAAAATATATAAACAAGTTATAGATTTAATAGCTGAGAGCATTTTCGCAAGACATATCCCAACAGTCTGGAAGCTTGGGTCCCAACTGTGTCTATGTGTATATGAAACATTAATTTAAAGTCGATAATAGTTCCCAGATCTCTTATATGACTAACCTTTGGAACGTTAATAGTACCTATTTTGTATGTGTAATTATATTTTAGTTAAATCCAAAAAAATAATCATTAAAACTTTATTGAGATTGAAAAAAAACTATTTTAGTTATAAAACTCAACTACTCTATTCAGATCCATTCGAATAAGGCCACAATCAGAAATATTTTGTACATTTTTGTAAATTTTCAAATAATCTGCCTAGAGTAAGAAGTTACAATGGTAAAGACATGATTTAATTTTATTTATATAAATAATAAAAAATTAAAGGTCCTAAGTGGGACTCCTACGGGGATTCCTGGGCGACGCTGGAGGACGCCTTATTATAAACATATCATACGAGTATCATTACTTCTTTTTTTTAGAATCTCAAATCTGCATTAAATACATAAACATCTAAGTCTGACACCTTTTTGCATTACCTACATAATGGTATCGACCAGGTAGTTTTATTGCAGTCATTCAATCAGAACCATTTTCTGTGAAATTTTCTCTACTTTTGTTGTTTGCCACTTGTGTGGATAATATCCAATGTCATAATAGGTTATTTGGACGGTTTTGTCACATACGCCAACTCAACTCCATCTCTCTCGTTCTACATTGAAGTCAATGAAGCGTTGCAAAACCCAGTCTATAATCCTAAAATGTTATTGGTAATATCTGTCAGCGGTATATATAGAAAGTACGTGTTTCGTTACCAGCCAACCAGAGCAAAAAATAGATAACCAATTAAACTGAATACTTAAAAAAAAAGCATAGCACTTTAAGTAAAGGAAAATTTATAAGTCACATAATTTAATCAAGCCAGAAATGGTATTTATATCTACACTGAATATTTATATGTAAAGTCATTTTTAATAAAATTTACGTTACAATCTACTGGAGTATCGCTATAACCATTAATCACAATTTTTAAAAGCTTAGCTTACCACCGTAACGCTCCTTTATGCACGATTATCCTCCATTAGTGTATATAATAAAAACAAAAAATCGATAAATTTCTTTATCCCTAGAGCCACAATGTTTTCCTTCCTATTAACTAATTATATCCTCCCAGGGTTAAAAACTCCGAAATATTTCTATTACCGCACAAAAATGTAGCTTTAGCTTTCTCAATTCCCTTTATGCCTGCCTTTATCTCCTGGAAATTTGCGCCAAAGTAATAGGAGGTGTTTTAATTTTTAATAATTCTCATCATTACGTATTTTTGCTGCCTGAAAAAAAATTCAAAGCAGATTTAATGTTACAGGAAATTAACTCAATTCCTGTTTAAATATTTAAACCGAGTACATGAAATGAATTTTCAGAGAAAAAAAATGTACTGAAAAGCTTTTGAAAACGTTTTGTTTTTCTCATTGCTGCTATCTTACCTGTTAAATAATAATGCTTTCCAGTCCTTTTATTAATTATTTTATTACGAGAATGAAACGGAATTAATAGAAACACGTAGAATCAGTAAGAGTAGGTGCAGGCTTAGAATTTCTTTTTTAAAAAATCAAAAATAATAAACTATAACTTCTTAATTGTTTTGTAGCTTATAAACAACAAAAGGTATTAAATTCGTTTTGCCACCAAAAGTTAGAACAAAATGCTTATTAAGTAAAAAATCTAACATTGTATTGAATGAAGATATTTCAATTTTAACTCAAAATTTCCCCTCATGGTTAAAAAGAGGTTTGTAAGAATCTATATGATGGCGCAAAGATAATTTGTTACGATCAAAAAGATTTTATATAAATGACTGTCCAATTTTTTTTTATCAAAAATGTTGTTATGAATTTGAGATCCCAAAAGTCAAACAAAATCAGCAAAGATCAATTACAAACCTCTTTACACACCTGTCTTATTAGATAAAATAAAACGAATAGCTGATCGTTTTAGCGTAAGAACAATCTTTAAAATAAAAAATACACCTATAAACACAAAACTTTACAATGAACAAGAGAATACAAAAAATGATAGACAGACAATAGACAATTTATTCTTCTTTTCAGGTACAAAAAGTAGATAAGACATGCCAACAAAGGGATGTATGATCCCATCTTAAGTAACAATAAAAATTAGAAAACTCTTACTGTTAAACTCACTATCTCATTTGCAGTTTAAACGATTGATAACTACACAGTAAATACAAATAATACAGAATAAAGGGCATACATGTTTAAAGTACATGAGGAATATACTTTAATTAGGTTAGAATGTTAAAAAGAATAACACCATTCACACTCTGCCCAGTAGATACGTTTTAATTTCAGTTACAGAATAAAAAGTTTTATTTAGTAGTAGCGTTTTTATTTGTTTTTTAAAAGGTGCTATGGTTTCAATCCTTCGTACATTTTCTGGCAAGGTAAATAGTCTTCAATCTAAGTAATGATTAGACACTTGTTACTGTTAGTATTTTTTTACTTTTCAAGACTTCCCTACAGGATATTGCAAGATCAGTCTCATGATTCTTTTTTGTATTACCAGCACTCTGTTCAGGTCCTGCGCGCTTCCCCATACTGCTAAATCATAGGACACGACTGGGTATGCATTAGCGTAGACAGTTACTAAATTAGAAACATTTAATGAATTTTTTAAAGATTTTATCATAAAAACAAATATTTAGTCTCGAACAAACATCGTCTATATGCTCCACTCAAGGTTAGAATATACTGTGATTCCTAAAAACTATGAACTCTTCTAAAGAAGAAATAACTGGCTATCAGGCAAAGTCGTGTTATTAAATAAAATATTTGGAGTTATTGGTTTGAGCATTTTTGTCTTAAACTCCATAGACACCGTCTTTTTATTATTTGAAGAAGAGAATGCGCATCAACTAGTTTTTACATAGATGTATTAAAATTACATTAAGTCGATGTCTGTTAGGGTCCGGGCCTGTAATTTGATTTACATAAATAGCTTCAACATAGTCAAACAATGTTCTATGATCAAAAATTAATTGGCATTTGCATTAGTTACAGTCTTGGATAATATTATGAAACCTAGCGATCAAGGAAAAATGAGTGTAGTAATCCTACCCTATTACTCAGTAGCTTTCGATATTTTAGGTCACAGGCTGTTATATGTGAAATTAACATATTACGGCTTCGATAAAGACGCCGTTAAGCTTTTAAATCATGTTTAAGTAATTGTACTCAAAATATTATCTATGAAAACAATTAGTTTAACAGTATAAATACCTATACTGTTAAACTCCGGATTGCCGCAAGGTTCTATTCTGTCTCCATTACTCTTCATCATGTATACCCTTAAAAATAATCACGTCTTCTATTCACTGCAGAACTCAAACTTACGCCGATGATTATTATTCTTTTTATTATTCAGATATCCGGCAAACTGTACCCAACTTCGGCTCGGATTTAAACAGAATTAGGTATCTCTTTGAAGAACACAACCTGAAATTAAATTCCAAAAAAGCTAATACTATACGTATTGGTACAAAAAGCAAAATAAATTTTATTAAAACTAATTTCAATTTACAAATTAGCAATATCCCTCTGATCTTTATTCCGCAGGCTAGAAACTTGGGGCTGGTTTCTAAGGAAGAATTGCGCCTCTGTGAACATGTAAAAAACCTCATTAGAAAGGATTTCGCCTTTCTTAAACTAATATACAACAATCGTCATTTACTTAATTGTAATATGAAGAAACTGGTGTGCAAATCATTAACTGCGATTTAATCAGAATACAAAAAGTACAAAATGGGTGTTGCAGACTAATATTTAATCTTCGAGCAATATAACGATCTAATGACGACACTTAGTTTGAGTCGATCAAAAAACCTTAGGGGTTGATCTTAAAATAAAAATATTTACAAAAATACAAAAATAATCGAAGTGCCAAAAAGCACTAACGAACGACGCCGATCAGAAAAACTTTGGGGGCTGACCTTGAAAACGAATACTGTCAAAATTAAGCTTAACTTTTTTTTTTTGCTCAAAACCAAAGTTTCTTAAACGGATCATAGGTTCTTATGCCATGTCGATTTTTAAATCTCTGTGATAAAAATATCGTTCCCATAACACTTCATAAACAACGGCCTTACTTGTGTACAAAAATTTCTTATAAAACAGATGCGTGCGTAGGGCGTATTTATGGGGGGTTAATGGGGGTAATTCACCCTCACCCCAAGTACGGTATTGTATATAAAAAAAATTAATAACAAAATAGTTAAAGAAACCTACAGATTAAGACATGTTCAGAACTTAAATGGTATTTTTTGGAATATAAACCACAGTGCGCGGACGTTACTCATACAACGACGTAAGGAGGCGGCCAAGCCTATGTGCAGTTCCCGATAACCGCTGTTCCGCTGTCCTAATGATTGCTAATATTGACGCTTGGTGTTACTTTATAATTAGATTTTGCGTCGTACGTGAGTTCCTGACCTACGTCGTGTAATGTATCACAGAAAATATAGCTTTATGTAGATACTGCACATATCGTGTGTTAATCTGTTAAAAGTATTACAAGGTGATTGTGATGGTTTTATGGTTACACCATTTTACAATTAATCAAAAAATAAGTAAATAAGCAATAGTAAGCATTTAAATATAGGAATATATGTTTTATTTTTTTATACTTATTTATTTCAAATTTAGTTTAGTTTGGAAATTAGATTTTATATTGTAAGCTAACTACCTCACTACTTTTATATTATTTGTTTAGTTACAGTGGTTACATCTCCTATTTTTGGCTGACAACAGATTATTTTTAATTATTTGTTCATTTAAATATTTATATTTGAAATGTGTAGCCACTCATTTATTTGTTTGTGTAATAATATGTTTTTAAAATTTCTGATTAGATTTAATATCTTAGCAAATTTTATAAGTGTTGTTATTGATTTTTCGCATTTTGTTCTGATTTAAATAATTAAATTCTGTATTTCCTCTCATTTATTTTGATATAGAGTTTTAATATTCCTTCTTCTGTTACAATAAATTCAATAAAACGAAAATTATGTGAATTTATGTGAATTTTCCTTTTCCTGTTTCGCATTACAGGCACATGCACAGCTTAGAGTTATAGAAGGTGTAATTTATAAGTTTTCCATGTATTAGAAAAAACTCACGATAAAAAAAAGGTGTGCACTTTCATATAGCACGGGCTTATACCCTTCTTCGAGCAATGTAATTTATGTGAACTTTAATTATCCCCCCTTGAAGAAAGTCCTGTAGAGACGCCCTTGAATGCGTGCCGACTTTTTTGCTTTTTGCGACAATAGTATAGCTCTCTTATTCTAGGATATTCAGATTTTTTCATTATTTTTCTATAGCTAGGGCCAGAGTTGCGGTTAATAATAAATTTAAAAATAATCCACTTATTAGTCATTGAAAAAAAGATTATAAACTTGCTGTTGAATAGTTCTTTTCTTTTTTTTTTGGTATCAGAAATCGTCGAATCCCAGTCCTTAATAAACCCCTTTTTGTTTCGAATTTTCGAAAGTATTTAAAGTAGGGGGGAAACATAAACCGCCATAAACACATAACTTTACTGAAATCCCGGATTAGCCAAACATACAAAAATCCGGATTACAGAATACGTAATGTACTTAAGCAACGGTTCGGACTACCGCGAATCCGATATATCGGGGATAGATTATCAAGTCGTCACTATATGTTTTTGTTTACTATTTTCACAAAAACGTACGAATGAAAGGATATAATTCCTACATAATCAAATTAATTATGATAAATATTAGGACATCAATATTATAGTGTTAGTCTAAATACAAAAACGGCAACAGTTTATATCATTCAAGAATTTAGTGAAACATTGTTGTGTGGCCGAACGCTGTGTAAATAGTCATTGCTAACGAAGAATAGGCTCAAGCGACCATGTTAATTGTATCAGCTTTGAAAAATTACGGTCTATGACTCTCCATTTTTGTTTTGTAATTCATTTTAAAGCGAACTCCATTCTCTCTAACTATGATATTTACGCAGTTTTTATTTTTCAATTTATTCCAATACTTTTTGTATTTCAAATAATTTAAAGTGGATGTTAAGTTTATTTATTTACTTATTAAGTTAGTTTTTTTTTAATTCAAGTAATATAAACTGATCCTTTAAATGGATGGTGGTTTTTGTAGTCTATTTTTAACTTTAGGTTGATAGGTTAGTCACCATAAGATTTCCAAAATATAAGTTTTATTTGTTTATTTATTTACGTAGAAAGCCCAATATTCAAAATAACATGATTTGACAAAAAATAATTAAAAACTAAACAGACATAGGCATAGACATCTTTATTTAACATCCATATATACACATGTTTGATGCAAGTCAAAAGAAGAAAGAAAATCCTGTATTTTATTATACAAAGGTAGTTATGGTAGCAACAACAAGAATAAAATAGTAAGTCCAAATAAAATTAAAAAGACAATACAAATGCTAAAACTAAAAACCATTTAACAACTATAAACTATATCGGTGGCACCTTCAAATAATCATTCACAGAGTAAAAAAAAATCTTTATTAATAATGTTTTGATATTTGCTTTAAAAATCGAAAAGTTTAAAGACTTAGTATCTTTCTCAATCACATTATATAATTTAAGATTAAGACAGTTACGTACAGAGTTTGTAAGGCAACAACTTTTTAACAGAAGAGTGTTCCAAGATCAAGTATTAAAGTAAAATTAATTCCAAAACAGCTTGGGCAGAGTTCTGACGTTTCGATGTATTTCAAGTAAATTGTGATATATAAATATACAAATACAAATAAAGGTTTACAAGAGACGAGAGGGCCCACTCCCTCAGTTGCTCTAATAGCTCTCTTTTAAAGCCTAAACACTATTTCTGAATACGATGAACTACATAATATAACTGCTCCATAGCTTAGCAGAGAATTATTATTGCTGAAGTGCACTGTAAATAACACGTCCGTACGAAAAGATCTTTCTCACTGTCTTAAAAGATTTATCCGATTACTCAACCTCTTACGCAAATCAATAATCATCATTGTGTTGGTGCCATTTCAGGCCATAATCTAAAATGATCCCCAAATGCTTGACATGTTCACCCGTTATTAATTCATTATTAAAGTTGAAGTTAATTATTTGCGTCTTGCTGCTATTTAGTTTAAGCTGATTGCTGGTAAACCAGTATTCGGGGATTGACAAAGAAAGTGCAGTGTTAATTTTAATCTCATTTTGCGTCTTGCCAGATATCCAAAGAATTTCGCCATCAGCATATAGTATAGTGCGATATAGTAACATATTAATAGTAAAGTCATTAATATAAATGATAAAGAGTAGCGGGTTCAGATTGAAACCCTGAGGTACGCCACTGACAATTACTTGTTTATCTGATAATTAACCATTCACCGAGACAAACTGAGACCAGTACATTAAATACGATTTTGTTAAGGAAAGGGGTGGACCGTCTTTCCCAATAACTTGTCAATCAAGATGGGATGAGATACACAATCAAAGCCTTAGACCCTTGACCATGTAGCCTATCTTTTTATGCCAGATTTCAAAGGAAAACTGTTTATCTTCCGCAACAGATTTTAGAGGCTCTTCCAAAATAACTACAGTAGTTTTGAGGTGAAATCTATAGGCGTGATATCCTACTTTCGGAACTATCTGGATAGAATGCGTCGTAGTACACTGACCAGTACCAATTATAGGTTTTTTTGAGAGGACCACCTTTTTCCGTTTTTCAGCCAGGCTGCCTCTTGTTGTTGTTATCAAAGTTAGACGGTTTATTAATATTAACAGTTGGGTTCGAGTTTCAATATGGAAGAGGTCATTACTCCATCTATAGCCCTTTCAACCTGTGTGTTTGTAAATTAGTTCTGTGGATTCGTGTTATTGTTGCCAGACACTTTGTCAGTAGAATGTTTTGGGCGCACCCCGAGACTGGAAAATCTGGTTTCGATATTACCGACTGAATTTCTTTGTTGGAATGCAAAGAATTTACATGATGGATGACAGGGATATTAGTAGAGGATTTTAGTAACCTGTTGAGTTCTTCCAAATTACCAATTCTGGCCTCCATTTGATTAACAAGTTTATTAAGTGCTACAAACCTACCTTCCCTGTATTCAAGTTGTCTTCTACGTCTGGTACAGCTAGTTGTTTGGCGTTCGGTTTCGTCTAAAGTATCGTTCAGATCGATGGGATCTGTATTGTTTGAACGGGTGAGAAATTGTTTAGAGGTAATGTATTTCAAAAAAGAGCTATTCCCAACACTATCAGGAAGTTTTCTGCACACCATTACTTCAATTAACCCTGATTAATTTAGTGTATTTAGCTTAGCTGTTACGGTTTGCACTTCATTTGGCGCCATTTTGAAAACTTAAATAAAAAAAAATATAGTGCAAATAAATACAATCATAATCTTAACCGGTAACAACAATGAACTTGATCAAGCTGTGGGCTGCAAGAACTATCTATATCTAGAGCATTGTTAAAATAAGGACGTCTATTGACATCTCAATACCCGGGGGTATGATCGAGCGTACATATATTATGCAATATAACCCAAACCATTCGTCAAATCATAGTTGTTCATCAACAGACCGCTATTTTGCTCCGCCATATTAGATATTTGCCAAAATGTTACCAGGTCATCCTCATAAGACCTTTAAAAATATGTGTCAATATGGTAAGTAGATTTTTAGCTATGCCGAAAACTAACAGACAGACCGACGTAATTGGGATAACATGTATTTTGGCATTTAGAAACGCTAAAACTTGAGGCTATAAAAAAGCTTGGAGATTTTTCGCGATTACAAACATTTTATTGGGCCGCCATTTGGATCCGCTATCTTGAATTCTTACCATAATTTGACATCAATGTAATAAGTAGTTTTTTCAGGACGCTTTTTTAAATATTTTATTAAACCGCTATTTTGTTTCGCCACCTTCGATTGATACCAAAATTAATTTCTATGTAATAGTCGATTTTTGTACAAATTTTTTTTAACATTTCACTAGGCTTTTTTTGGCTTCTAGGGACCCTAAAATGTAAAGAAAAACCTGGGAGGGTGATTTTTTCCCATTACAACCCTTTTACGAGGGAAGTAAAAATTTTAAAAAATCGGTAAATTCGCCTTCATTTACCACTTCCCTCGTACACAATTCGACTACATACAGATAGCACAATTTATATATGCATATAATTGTTTAAATTTATTCAAATTCTATAAAGAGCAGTTTATTTTTAGTTTTTACTATATGGATTCATAAAATGTCTATTCTTTAGGTTGTGGAATTCTGCACGAAAGAAATTGTGGGTAATAGCGAATTTTCCGTTTTTTTTTAAATTTATTTTTATTTTATTTTATTATTATATTTTTTTGTTATTTTTATTAATATAGTTTATAAAAAATAAATTACGCCATTTTCCCTAGTAAAAAGAAAGTCTTGATCCAGGAAATGAAATTTTATGGAACATTTAAACATTTTATTAAACCGCCATTTTGTTTTACCATATAGGATTCACACTAGAAATTTACCAGTTTATCCATATTTTACAGTTGATTTTCGCCAATTTGATAAGTCGTTCTGGTACCTGAATTTTTAAACATTTCATTAAGAGACCATTTTGTTCTGCCAACACCAAACTTTACTAGGTTATCCCTAAATCAAACTTGATATGCAAAAGTTTTGGTCCATTCGATAAGTAGATTCTTAACAATGACTTAACAATTTGTGTGACCGCATTTTTGTTCCATCATATTTGATTTTTACCAAAAAATTAAAGATTTACTTTTTACAGATACCCATATGCATATATTTAGCAATGTATATGAGTATTTGAATTCCTATTGTACATGTTAAGCTACTTGTAGTTAATGCTAGCCGGTTTTTTTTCTGTGTTTAAATAAAAGGATTACACACTCATAAACATCGACAGCTGGCAATTTCAACAGCCCAAGCTACTGAAACTTTCTCCCATAAGACTGTAATTTATTTAGTCCCAACAATATCCTGAAAGACTTCTTCTGAATTGTAAAGACCTTCTAATCCTTAACGCTGTTTTCCCAAAACATAACACGAAACCTGCTCTGTAGACTTAAAAGTGTTTCAATGTTATGGAAATCTTTTAGTACACAGAGAGTGTCAGTAGGGTAATTAAGGGAGGGTTTGGAGGTTAAACCCCCCCAGAGCCACTTTTATTTAAGTTGAAATGATTGAAATAGTATAAAGTAAGAACATTTTTTTCGAGATTGGTGGCTAAACCCCCAGACAGAAACCAATGACCTTTTTTATGGTTATTTAATTTCAATTTTTTTCATCGTCTAAAAACCTTCCATGTATGTCAGTAAATATTACATCCCTCAGCGGGATCCACGCATGTTTCTAGAACCTCCCCAAATTATTTAGAATGTTAGTATCATCTGCTTAATTGACATCAGAGGTACTTACCCTTTGCAGCTCTAGATATAGGAGGGGTCACACCACTTACCTAGGGCCTGCCTATGCCAAGTTTTTGAGCACCCATAATATTTGCCATATCTACGAATTAAAGCTCTCTGTCCCCGCTTCCAAAGGTAAAATTGCACCTCAATCTAAGGCGGATCTTCTAACGCCTAATTTCTCTACTTCTGCAGCAATGAATTGTGGTCTATAATGCCGAAGGCCTTTGAAACTTCTAGAACAGCACCCATAGCTCCCGTCCCCCAACAATCGAAAATTATATCTAAGAAATCGTAAATTCCACTCATTTTCCTTTGACTCTGTATTTTGTGCTCGTTGAATCTAAACTTCCGTTACATGAATTAAACAATAATATTGAAAAAGTACGTGGAGTTTGGTATATTCTATATTCCTAAAAGCATTATTGAACACGCTATATTTCTGACTGTGATAGTAGCAATTTTTTTTTACTAAAACTATTATTTTCTTGTTCTTTTAAGCTAGCCTAAAAAAGTCAAGTCGAGATAGTTTCAGTTATTGCAGCTATAACGCCACCCCCGCTTAAAACCTTCATCAATCCTTGCAAATATTAGCATTAAGGATTAATTAACAACTTCTAAAACAGAAAGGGTGGAAAGACATACAAATTATTTATACTAATTTTCAGGACAACCTTTGAGTTTGATACTTGCTGCTACTTCGAGAGGCAGTGAGAATTTTAACGTATTCCCTTTGTAGTTCTCTGTAAGGTAAATTTGACGTAATGGGCCAATTATTTATTAAAATATTTGAACCTGAAGTAGAAGAAGATTTTTTTACATTTTTATTAGACCGCAATTTTGTTCCGTGAGATTGAATTTGAAATGAAAATTTCACCAGTTTATCTCTATATCACATTTAATTTTTGTACAAAATTTCAAGTTAAATGAATCAGAAAGTTTTTTAAATTTTATTTGGCTGCCATTTTGATGGGCCATATTGAATTTTTACAAAAATTTTGTTACTTCACCTCCATATGACTTTATTTTTGTCCTAAATTTGAGGTTAATGAATATATATAAAAAGAAGATGTAATTTTATTATTAACATAACATGTTTAGCTCTATGTAATAATGAAAATTGAGCCTTACAACATTTCTCTTTTTCCGTTTTAGGTCTTTCCTTTGTTCAAATTAATTATCTTAAAATATTTTTTAAACTTTGTGATCTTGTACGTGACAAAATGGGTCAACGCTTGACCCAAGTTTGACAGTTGTGGCGCCATCTATGCATTTTTAAATGAAAACCCCCGAATTTTTAATTACATTCCAATAAAGCTTTAAACTATATAAATGTCAGATCTTTTTAAAATCAGAGAAAAAATGACGAAGCTATAGGCATTTGTCTTATTTTGCTTAGTTTGCCACGCAACAAATGTTAAAGAAATTGAAGGCTTAGTAAGTACCATGACTAAGCGAAATTGCATTTAAGACAGTAGCTGCCTAAATTTTCTTGATTTAAAATAACTCTTTAAAATTATTCATCAAAAAAAATGTTTTTTCAATCTTTTTAATGTTTGGGCCCTTGACTTGATTTAAAGATTAATTTTAAAATTTTTGAAAATGAAGGCGCCTATAATGATTTAACTCTTCATTATTGGTCTGAGTATGTGTAGTGTATTACAATGAATTATGCAAATAATTACGTTATTTATGATTAATTTACAAAAATCTTCAAAATAATTACTAAAGCAATTCAGTTTTTACCGATAAATGCAATAAAAACACATCGTTAGTATTCTATTTTTTAAATATATGGCTCCAAACTTTAAAAAAATATTTTTTTTATATTGTTTTTAGTAGTTCTCTTAAAAAAACTTATAAGTTGATGAGTTCCTATAAATTACGTTTTAAAAATAGTGAAACACCAAAAAAAGTTTTTCAGCCAGTCTAGAAGGAAAAAATCAACCTCCAAGTTCCTCCTGCCAAGAAAAAAAGTCCAACAGCAGTCAAATCTACAAAGTCCACAACAGGCAGCAAAGTCCATAGATCAATGAGAAGGTCCTCCACGGTCAACAGGTTATTTTAGTAGATCCAAGCAGCAATGAAATCCTTAATGTTGCCAATTATTACGGAAGCTGAGAAACCGGGAGTTTTTACATTATATACTCCAATGCTAATACATATTCACTTCGTTTTATAATGGTGCTATAACAATGTCATCTAGGTACTTATATTTATACGAATATTTTGTAGCAAATAGAAGCAAGATATAATCACTTCATGACTAAATGAAATTTGGTAAAGTTGAAAAATCCATGTGAAAACGCTGGCTCCACCAATCACTCCTATTGAAATGGAAACATCTACTGATCTACGTGGTTAGGTAGAGTATCTGATGCGATCGCTATGCATGATGATATTTTTCCAAATTAGTTGAATGTAGACGATTGTTTATTAATTGTGTGGCATGGACTAGAAATTAAAAAAAAATGCGTGAAAATCCTTTATTATAAATAATGATAGGTATGCCGAAAAGCACAAATCCCTTTTAAAAATAAGCATTTGATGGTGTACTATCAAAGTCATTCAAATTGAAATAGGTTACCAAGAACACTGGTTAGGATAAGAATATTGGGACATCAGAGAAACAATATTCTTGTAACACAAGCGTTTCACAGCAGTTTTACCTTGAATAAGATGGGAATGCGATATTGTTTTTATAAGATGTTTGTATTATTGTAAATTTTACTCTTTTAATCTCCTATGTTTAGTGCTGCCCTAAGCATAATAACTTTGAGTGACCCACTTGCTGTCTAATGTTGGACAGCTCTGTACTAAGTAATGCGAAATGTTTTATTTTTGTTTCTTTTTTATTTTTGCAGTAGCCATACTACACAAATGAATGTGAAGAAAAAAGAAAGATATACATCAAAAATTTATAGAGGGGCAATTTATATCATTTTGCGCACTACTTCCGCATTTTTTTTTAAGTAAACATAAATATTTTGATGTCTTATTCATGAAAATCGATATAGGCGTTTGGCCTGTAGGTAGTAGCAAACAAACATAGATACATGATTCTAAAACACATTACTCTCATTTTCATGGACAATTGGGTAAAAAGACTGGGAACTCCGGCTTTAAACGATATTTTGTTGTAAGTATTTCGGCAGCTTACTATTTTAAACGAAATTTAGTACAACGTACAAAGTCAAAGTAAGAAATTATGTGGTATGCCAAATATTAATTTTATGTACGAACTGTGAACTATTTGTATGCGATATCGGTGAACAGCATCAAGGCAGGGGTAATAATACACACTGAGACCGTGACTAAATTCGAGACACTACAAGTGCAATAAACAAAAGTTTCCGAGTCTAACTAGAACGACAATACCTATGGGAATATATAAGCTTAAGATTGCCGTAGGCTGTTCGCAGTTTAGAAATTACACGTTCCTTCAAACATAAATTAGAATCCATTATTGAACTTAAGGTTGACTGTATGCTTTGAACAACTACCGAATCATTGCAAAACGCACATACACCAGACAGGTATTTTCAAAATGATTATGGCCGGCGAAGCTGGCACATAAAGGTTGTCATTCACTTGCCCGTTACAGCACGGGATAGCCCGCCTGTTAGAATGTAGATAGAATTAAAACAATGAAATAACGAACAAATGCTCACTAGTTCAGCACCGCACGGTCTTTGGCTAAGCCATTTTCTTTTCACTCTGTATATTATGCATACAGTTAGCTATAATATGCATATATAAAAGACTGTTTTTGGAGGAATTCGTTAGGAGAGGTGTTCCGCATAAAGGCCAATTTACCGATTTTTTTAAAAATCGAAACTAAGAAAGTTCACAAATCCAATAACTTACAAATCGATATCTTAGTTTAAGTTTACATCAGAATTTTGAAAATAAAAAAAAAAGATAATAAAAATCAACACTTACATTAGGTAAAACATACTGCCCCGGGTTACGTCACAAGTTTATCACCGAACTGTCTTTTTAAATTTTTTCTTATCCTTCGTCTTATTTACTGCTTAATCATTCCTAGCTTTTTCGGAACATTGTAATTTCTGGGATTGTTATTACTTTGCCGAATTTGCAAATTCGTTAAATTCAGAACATTGTTTATTAATTGTGTAGCATGAACTACGAATTTAAAAAAATGAGTGGAAATACTTTATTTATAAATTGGTGTTAGTGAACTTTTGTCCTGGCTATAAATTTAAAATTATATCTTATAAATTTTTTAAAGTTAAAAAAATTAATCCATTCCCGAATTATGACAATGACAAAGATCAAAAAAGCTGGAAGCAAATTCGCTCCTAAAAGCCGATTATTATCCAAGTTATAAAAATGTTTTCCTGCTTTTCCCGCTATGTGCATATTTTTTAATATCGTTAATTAACAAACCATGTTTCCACTTTCTGCGCATTTTGCAGCATGTCGGCTTCTAATTTTATTGACACTCGTCGAACCGCCTCATTCATTAAGCAACACCAAACTAATTAAAGGCGAATGAAAAGGACTCCCCATCGCATAAAACATTAAAATTTAAATCCTAAATGTTCAGCAAGAGGGCCAGAAGTAAGGTGTCGAAAGTGAAGTAGCCCACAAAAGGGGTCGTCGCTGCCTAAGGGTAAAACTTAGACAGCGTCTTGTTATTGCAAAGACGTTCATTGAGATATTTATAAGAAATATACTCTGCTAAAATTGGATTTACTTGCTGCAATTCACCTCGAAGGTTTGCAGCGTTAACACAGTTTTCTATTGGAAATTCTTGTAGTATTTTTGCAATATATACTTATTTCTTTTCTTTTATTATTTTAATTTTTAAGTTTTATTTTCAATTTTGCTTATCTAGCAACACAAATTAAGGATAATTATAAAATATAGAATTTGAACTGCTGCTGCAACTGCTTGAACACACAACATTCGAACGGTAACGAAAATACTTATGATCACGCAAGAACATAGTAATTGAAGCTATATCCTAAAGCCCACATAAAATCGCTATATTAAACAGTTCCGATTACATAGCATTTACAGCAGCTATGTCAAACTCAAAGTCACTGATGGGCCAAAAGCATGAAGACCATCGACTAGGTGGGCCGCAAAACCTTATCTTAAAGAAGACAAACTACTGAAAATCTTGAGAAAAAGTACTATTATAGGACAAGTCTGTTTATTAAATTTCCAATAAAAAGGACATTACAAAAAACTACAAACATTAAATTATTTTGCCAGATATTTGACATCTTTGTCTTTAATTAAGTCGTCTATTTGTGGCCCGAATTTATCGGTGGAAACAACTTTTAAAACTGCGTCCAAGTGTGCGTCCGTCAATCGCGATTTGTTTCCTTTCAGCAAAGAAAATAGTTGTTCACACTTATAGGTACTTCCAAACATTGACAGGATTTTATAGGCAAATTTTCTCATTTCTTGGTATCGAACAGGCAAGTATTTATAAAATTCGAATGTACCAACACTATCAAATTTTTGTTTTAAATGGGTTTGACACTGAATCTCAATTACTTCCATTTGCAAGTGAGGGGGAAAATTCAAGTTCAAATTCTGCCAGAAGGCTTCTCATTTTCTCTGAACATATTTAGTATTATATTGGGACACTTGTGCTTTCCTCATATGCCTTACAAGTCAGAAAATGTGTCAGATTATCCTCTGCTAACTGTTTTTCCCACAACATCATCTTATACTTGATAGCTTTCACATGATGATGCATATCTGTAATAACTTGACGTGGTCCTTGCAATTTCGTATTTAAGTCTGACAAGTGTTTTGTGATATCTACAATAAATGAAAGATCTTGTAAAAAAGGTACATCGCATAATTAGCTGACATCTTCTCCTTTTGTTTCCATGAAAACGCGTATTTCTTCTTTGAGTTTCCAAAACCGGTCGAGTACCATAGAACACGAAAGCCATCACACCTCTGCATAATATGGTAAATCAGTATATTCACTTTCTAAATCACGTAAAAATGCAGAAAACTGTCGCTGATTAAGGCCTCCTGACCTTATGAAGTTTATAATTTTTTTCACTGACTTTAAAACACTTTCCAACTTGATCACTTTTGAGCATAAAATTGAAGGAGCTCCGTCTGTTGCAACGGAACACAGTTTTGACAAATCTAAATTGTACTTTTGCAGAAGTCCATAAACAACATTGAAAATATCCTTCCCAATTGTTGTATCACGCAATGGTACTAATTCCAGTAATTCTTCATACACATTGATATCTGTATCAACCGCACGAAGAAAAACAGCGAGTTGCGCCACACCACACACATCCGCACTTTCGTCACAGGCAATAGAAAATGCAACGAAAGAGTCTGATTTTGTTTTTATCTGATCACTTATATTGGCAACCAACTCAGTAACTCTTTCAGCGACAGTATTCCTGGACAAGGATATATTTTGAAATTCACGCTCCTGAGACTTACAATTTCCGCGGCTTTCAACAAATGGTTTTGAGTGTTTCGCGATCAACTCCGACAGTACGTAGCTCGCTTGAAGGACAGATTCATTTTCTTGTTTTGGACATGTAAACATAAGCTGCTGATCTTTCAACCGTGATTTTAACTTATTTAACTTTTCGTTTCTGACCATGCCTGTATACTTGTCAAACATAGTTTTATGAATATCATAGTGGCGTTTTATATTATATAATTTTGGGACATCGACTGTACTATTACAAATCAAACAAATAATTTTTTCTTTCACTTCACAGCAAAAAAAACTCTAATTCCCACTTTTCTTGAAAGATACGATGCTCATCTACAAGTTTTCTCTTACTTCCACTTGGTTTTGAAAGAGACATGTTAAAAACTGTATCCGAAATAAATTATAATAAGTACTGTTAAGAGTTGTAACAATAAGTGCGCAACTCAACTCGAAACTATCGCAACTGACTAAACACTGAACGACTGAACTCAATCGAACACGGCTTATAGACGGATTGTGATTTCTTGAGTTCTTTCCAGAATGTTCAGATAGCGTCATCTGTGTTTTTGCGCCATATAATTTCATGGAACAAGCCAGATAACGTTTGGCTTTAGGTTTTAGGTTGAGTATGTGTAGTTCATCCTCCTAAACATAGATGGCACTATGTACAATTGTACATTTGCATCATCTGGCTGTTTTCAAAACTGATTTGGGCCGCAGAAAAATGCTCACTGGGCCGCATGTTTGACGTGGCTGATTTACAGGCACAAAACCTAATCTCACAGAAAAACTCTTTCAAAGAAGCAGAGCCAGGTAAGAATGATTACAGGACTTCTAAATACACGAGGCCAAGTGTAATTGAAAAAAAAGAGCTGAAATATCTAATAAATTAATCGATACCTCTATTAAAATTGAAATCTATCACTTTATCGATAAATCAATAAATCGACAAAAAACTGTTATTAATGTATTGAATATATTGTGCAATAAAATTGATTGCTCGATCATAGGTATATCGTATACTTGGTTAATAATATATTCGCAACCAAACATATCAAGTTAAACTGTAATAAAAAAATATTGACATTTCAAATAATAAAAATGTCGATTTTAGGAAAAAAATATTTTAGTATACAAATGAGTTAGTTGATATACGACATGACCGATTTTTTTAAAAATCGATTTTTCGATTACAAAAATATTTGATTAACCGATTAATTTCTGCTTAATTGATCGTAAAAAATTGAATAATCGAAAAAAATGACCGTATTATGTGTATATTTGTGGACCTTTCAAAGGCGTTAGATACGGTATGTCATCAGAGGTTACTTGAAAAGATATACAGTGTAGACTAAGGGGAATCATTTGGTCAGAAGACACTTGGGCGACAGAAAACAATATGTGAACATAAATGGTACTAAGTAATGAAAGAACTATAGAATATGGAGTACTACAGGGCACTGTTCCTGGCCCCGTTCTTTTCATACTGTATATAAATAATATGCTTCAATTAAAACCAACCAAACCATCAGTTTTGCAGATGACACCATATGGTTTTGTCGGGCAAACATTTGGCAGTCGGTAAAAAATACCGTACATCGTACAAAAGTTATCTTCCAAATTTAGGACCTTTAAAAGTAGACAATATAGATATCCCTCAAACCTCTTCCACAAAATACCCTGGAATAGTAATTAATTGTCATCTGAAATGAGATATGCAACTTAAAAATATCTTTAATAAATTAAGGAGACTGCTGGAAAATTCACTTACCTAAGAGACTTTCTTGATACGCATAATTAAAAACATTGTATATGTCCCCGGTTCAAACTCACCATTCTTATAGCATAATAGGATGGGGTGGAGAGTCAGAAAACCATCTTCAAAATTTAAAATTAATTCAAAAATGGTTTATTAAAATTATCTACCGAAAACCCAAAACCTACTCAACAGATCTGTTGTTTAAGGAAAGTAAACTTCCAGATATTCGACAGATATAAGGTCTAAATATCCTTAAAAATATAAAAACTGGACATAAGGTTGCGTATATAACATCTACCCTTAAAACACATGGACAAAAATCATGTAAATATTTTTCGCCTCGACTGTATAATATGTTACCCGATAATATAAAAACGATAGTAAATTTAAAAAAAAAACTGAGAGTTTGCTTCAGAAGTGGATAGTAGAGAGTGACAGGCATATTTTTAATAATTTAGTTAATTTAAAATACCTAGTTTAGATATCATCAGAGACAAAACTAAAAAACTCACCAAAATAAACATAAACTTTAAAATAATTAATGATTAGACTTGGCTAATCCTAATCCCCGAATTTGCCTGCTTTCTCGATTGTGACTCAAATTATCTGTTTCAATACATATTCTCGATTTGCACTGAAAGTGTATAACATTTTTTTTATATAGAATTTAGTTTGTTATTTGTTTATTTATTTTACTAATTATTATATATTACTTCCACCACTCACGAGCATTCTTAAGACATGCTCCTGTGCTTCTAAAACGTTTACTATTTTTTATATTTAAATTTTTTATATATATATATATATATATATATATATATATATATATATATATATATATATATATATATATATATATATATATATATATATATATATATATATATATATATATATATATATATTTGTTTGATATATTTCATGTATCTTTTGTATGGATTTAATAAACGTAATTATTGTTACAATTATTACATAATCGAGAAAATCGATTAATCGGAAAAATCGATTCTTTTCAATAATCTATTATCGATTTGGATGATTGCCCAACTCTAATTGCATGTACATGAGTTTAAAGATATTGAGAAACGTGGGATATAACTTTTTTGTCAGAGAGGTTAACCTTCATCGATTTAAAATTACTTTTATTCCCTCTTAAACCGGGATGACAACTTATGCTCGTTTCTTATAGAAATACAACTATTTTTAAAAATCGTGATATTTTCAAGGATCAATTCCTTACTGAACAGTTTACAACGCGATAACACAAAGAGTTTTAAATTATCGTTAGTCACGAATCTTATAATCAGGGACGCATACAGCGTTCAGCAGAAACTATACCACTATTTTTCATAATACTACTATGGTGTCTATATCATAAAATCAAAATTAAATTTGAGACCAAGGTTTTTTTAATATAAACACACCAAAAAGGTATTGTAAAAATATTTTCATTTTAAATAAAATGTGCAAAATTCTGTAAAATTAAAAAATAATAAAAGCAGAAATATGGCAACATCTTAGCATGCTGTCTATTAGAGTATCAATCATTTGTTGGGGTATTTGATCTCAGTTATGAAGTGAAACTGCTCTTGGTTAGGGAAAGGATTCAAATGCAGATCTGTGATCATCCAACCTTCTTTGAAGCATATCCCATGCAGGTTTATAGCTGATAGTGCGGGCGGTATGGCATAAATAGACTACAACGGTTCTATGAGTTGTCATATTTGCATCCAAGAAATAAAAATCGGGGCCAATACAACAGCATGAAAATTTTGCACATAGTGATTAGTGATAACATATCTATACAAATTATCTGCATCCATGTCTTGTTCGCATATGTAAAGCTGGGTGGCCATAACATATACAGCCCAAGGCCATGATTGTATTTCCTCTATTGGGAGAAACTGTTTACACTGAATATCTTTTTTGAGGTATTCCAGGTAATGTTCAAGCTCTAAACGAGCATAGTTTGCCATCCTCGTTTAAGGGAAGTACCACCGGCAATTTAAAATCAATGGAAGTCAACCTCTGAGGTTCCTAACAAAAAAATTATAACCCACAGATTTGTTCAAGTTTTCTCATACTTTCTTTACCCCCATACCCACAATTACTATTAATTATCTTTTGTTTCGTATTGTATAACTCTACGAAAAGTGCAGTTATTTATTTACAGTTGACTGTCTTACAGGATCCCAATTACAAGACAGTGAAAAACTACATATTCAAGGCTACTAAAAAATTACATATACACATAAAAAGAAGCTTATAACTAATAATAACAGTAATTATTTTCCAAATTCTGATATTTGAATAAGATTTAAATTAACAAAACGGTTTAGCGTCGTAAATTTTTCTTATATGATTCTAAACTATCAGAAAAAAGATCCAAATTAGTTTTTTTGTTAAAGTTATCGCACATTGTATAAATAGGCGAAAATTTTAAGATGTTTGTACGAGGAGTCGGCAAGTAAAAAGCACTGCTTGTGCATGAACTTAAACGAGGCACGTTGAAATTTATTTTAGAAAGTAAACAGAGTCAGTTTATCTTATTATTTAATAGCTTATACAAAAATATCATTTGCAGGTTATCTCGTCGGATTTTTAAGTTCGTCAGTGAAAATTTATCTAAAAGCTCTTCTTGTGGACATCCTTGAGCAGGATAGCGACCGTCTTGTTTAAAGCTTAGATATTTTACAAATTTTCGCTGTATACTTTCAATACCAGACACATGTATATTATATCCCGGAGAACATACAACGGCCGCATATTCAAGTTTGGATCGGACATAACTATAGTACAGCAGCTTTATGGCTTCCACTTGGCTAAATTCTTTAGTAGTACGAATTATAAACCCTAACATTTTAGAAGAATCTGACCTAATAGCGCTGTAATGTGAGGTAAATGATAATTTTTGATCGAATGTAACTCCCAGATCACAGAACTCCTTGAATCAGCCTACAATTTCACCATTGCAGTTATAGTTAAAAATAATCGGTTCTGACTTTGTAGTAAACGACATGACCTTGCGTTTTCCAATATTTAGCTGTAGACAATTTTCCTGGCACCAGTCAATAATATGCTGTAAATTTTGTTGGATTTTTAAGCAGTCCTCCATAGACATAATGTTAGCGAACAGTTTGATGTCATCAGCGTAGAGTAAATAACCAATATCCAGAGAATCACCAATGTCGTTAATAAAAATGTTAAACAGCAAGGGTCCTAAAACGGAACCCTGCGGTACCCCCAAACATGCTATATAGTTCTCCGATTGAAAACCATTTATAGCCACATATTGTGTGCGATTTGAAAGGTAACATGTAAAGAGCCGTAATAGGGAATCCGAGAATCCGATATTTGAAAGTTTATTAATTAACAAGTCATGATTTAACTCCAAATGCTTTGGAGAAGTCTAAATATATTACATCAGATTGCAGACCCTCATCAATCGAGTCCGCAATGTATTGTGTTATAAGGGCCAGGTTGGTAGTTGTGGAACGATTCTTAAAGAAACCATGCTGTTCAGGAACAATTTTATTTTGCACCAACGGAAAAATGATGTCGTGCAATATGAACTCAAAGACTTTTGAGAAGTTGCATATGATGGAAACAGGTCTATAATTTTGAATGTCTGATTTGTCACCCTTCTTAAAGACTGGACATACTTTCGACTTTTTCCATATATTTGGTAATGTCTGTTGTTCAATGCACATGTTAAATAGGATTTGAAGAGGTTTTATTAATACAAATCGACAGTCACGTATCAAAAATGCTGGAATAAGGTCTGGTCCGGCAGTGTATTTAAGTTTAAGTTTTTTAATAGCACAAATAATATCCCGTTCACTAACTGTAAATTTGGATATTGTTAGAAACTGAATAAGATTGCTTAAAAAATGAAGCAAATGAATTCAAAATATCGGGTGGATTATCTAGATTCTGACCATCAAAGTGCATACTGTTTGGAATGCCTGTTATCTCTCTCCGGCCTTTGACAAAATTCCAAAAGCGTTTGGGATCTTTTTTGATATCCGTCTCCATTTTTTGAATATATTTTTTATATGCTATACTTATATCAGTTTTGATTTTTGATCTCAGAGTCTGAAATCTTTCGAAAACTTGTAAGCTGCCATATTTTTTGTACTTTTTATGCAATTTATCTTTAGTTTTTATATTTTTAATAATTTCTGAAGTGAACCAAGGATGATATCTTCTATTTGACGAATGGTGATAACAGGGAACTGCTAGGTCAAATATGGAGTATATTAAGTTATAAAAAGTATTACAGGCATTTTCCACCGTTGTCTGATTTTCCAGCAAGGACCAGTCCTGCTGAAGAAATGAGTTATAAAGCAAGTTGAAATCAGAATTACGAAAATTGTATAGATTATTCATATTTAAGTTTATAGAGTTTTTAAAATTATTTGACTTTGGTCTTTTAAAAGAAATCATTAAAGCAGGATGGTGAATATCTTCTTTGATAAGAATATCAAGTGATCGCTCTACGTTACAATTAGAGTTGCTATTCGTCAGAATAAGATCCAGAATACTTTGATTGTTATTTTTAATAAAGTTATACTGCTCGAGATTAAAGAATTCCATAAAAATTTTTAACAAATGTATGCAGTTACTATTTCGTTGAGAGTTTCCGCTTAAAAAACCCTCATAATCTGTTAAAATCTCCTATAATGTATATATTTTTACCGTAGATATAGTCCAAAGCGACAAAAAAATCAAACAGATTTTCAAGATCGTTTTGTAAAACCGGAGGCGGAATATATAGGATGAATACAAAAACCGTACAATGGGCAAAAGCCATTTTGATACCTAAGAAATCTAGATTAGGAGAAAAATTAAACTTATAGTTTTAAAAGTCTAAAATAGTGCAATTAAAATTACGATTCACCGCCAACAAAACAACTCCTCCTTTGGATTTATTCAAAGCCGCAAAATTTCTATCCACACAAAAGACTTGAAAATTATTTGAAAACAGTTCACTACTGCATACTGAAGAGTCGAGCCAAGTTTCAGTTATCGCAATCAAATCAAAATCACAACTCATGACGCCTTGCAAAAATTCGTGCGTTTTACTACGAAGACCTCTTACGTTCTGATAGTAGACTGAAATATTCTTTCTGGCATCATTCGCATCGTTTTTAATACCTTCAACTTAAAAGAAGCAGTTTATTTAAATAGCATATTTCCTAACTAGTGCGCAAGGTGAGTCTTGCTCGCAAGCTGGCTGCAGTTGACCGAACGACGCAGAGCGGAGTTCGGGTAGCAGTCAAGTGCCAACAAGACATTTTGCAAGTTTTGTTAAGTAAATAATAAGACATTAAATGTAAAAAAAATGTGTTCAAAACAAAATACTAAGCACTAGTGCGGACAAAATTTAATTTTGGGCGATAGTGCGGAAAAGTAAATTTTGCGAAACCAATTGCATGTGCAAAGTATCTATTTTGCGCACGCTTGTAGTAAAAAACTGCATTTCATCCACATCTACGATTTTTGAGTTACTCTGAATAATCGATGAATTCTGTCAACTAAACCCAACTAAAATCGTCTGTGTTATAATTTTGAATAAAAAATCATATCTTATCCAACTTAATTTTTATGTCGCATCGCATCGCATGATACATCCCGCTAATCACAGATTATGGACACATACACATCGTTAGGAAAAACTAATTAAACTTAATTAAATTAAATATCTAAGATAACCAAGTCCCCAGCTAAATCCGATCCCTGGAGAAGCGTATATGTGAATTCCTTAATAAATATTTTAATTCACTTACATAGTAGATTTAGGCAGGCTGGCAGAAAGGCGGGTGGAATATTGCCCTCTCGAGAAAACGTTATAGAGCCAAAAGCTTGGTGCCGCAAGCAGTTACTATTAATTAGCGACATTACGTCTCCAGCCTTCTGCGAAGCTTTTCCGACTGTTAATTTAACCATTTCTGACTTCATAGTCTAATCGAGTCAAGCTAAAGACCCCATTCGCGTATAATATTCAAAGGGTATGGCAAAAAGTTAATGATGTGTGGTTATTTATAAGGAACCGGAGCTGTCTTGAGTTATAACCTAACCAAGAATGTTTCTGTGATAAAGATCCGCAACATCTGAGGAACAGTGCTTGGAGTGAGGTCGAATAAAAGGTCGTTCAACTTTACTAGTTATGTTTAATATTTTTTTAATATAATTCGTAGAGAAATATATTGTTTTTTTTTGTGTGTTGGTTCCATTATATGGTTAATTTTGCAAAATTAGTAGTATATACGAAGATAAGGCAAGATAATTGAATACAACACTCGGCAGTCATCTTAAATTAAACCATATATGAAAAAAAGTAACCATAGAACTTATTTTGTTATAATTTAAGCAAATTACTAAATTGTATGAACCTGTACTTGGTATACCATAAAACTTTTTCCAAAATTAACATTACGGAGCATTTTCTAAAAACAAATTAGTTAAATTTATTTTATTAACATTGAGAATGTTTAGTAAGCAAACAGAGGAATATTTAAATATTCCTTGAAATCAGTAGTTATCAACATAAGAAATGCATTATATAGAAAGAAAACAACAGTAAACTGGAGTTTATTCACAAGAGACTCCTTCTTTGCAAACATGACATGTAACAACATCTTCCATATGTTTTTTACAAACCGATTTGTTAGAAGTGTTGCATGTAATGGTAGTAAGGCTATTATTTTTCTGATACAAATAAAGCACCTCGTTCGAATTTTTACAGGCAGCTCTTCTATTTGTACTTGACAGGACCTATATTTGAGACAAGAAAATGTATGATACCTATAAGCAAAGCCGTTATTGGAGCTCACCCAAAAAGATGTGGTTTCGTCAATCCATGGCGAAGTCATCATGTCGTTTAAATCAATGTAACCGATTTGTTTTTTCGTGTCTCATAAGAAAGATTGTTCTGAAAGCCGAATATTGAGAAACCAACCTGCCTTTTCTTGTTGAGCAAGAACTCGCCTGGTAACTGGTCAGCGTTTCAAACATTGTTATTTTATCTTTCAACAGTTCCTTTGCGTAGCTTCAGTACCAATTATCCCAAATTCCTGTTTATATCTTTTATTTCTCCTAGTTCCATCAGGCTGTTTTCCGCAGTACATTGCTAAATTACTGACATAAAACCTTTTACTGTCACGTTTTAACAAACACTTTCAATCCATATGGTACAGGTTTGTTCTGCAAGTAATGTACAAAACTGCGTCTTCCCCTGAACAGTATCAACATTTCATCTATGGTAACAAATCCACCCAGAGAGTAGTGGCAGAAGCAGAAATCTCTGATAACTCATGCAAGCAATACTTCTCATCCTGTTCCATCGTTTCCCCATGATTCTAAAAAAGTACGGGCGGTTTTGTTTTTTAGACCTCGATAAAAGCAACAATTAAAATTCCAACATTACTGTCTTTACATTGTCTATCATCGCGAACTCGATCATAATTCGGCCAATTTCTCGCAATTTTTAAATTTGTATATTGAACAATAGGGTCGTACCTATCGTCAATGATTTTTTTTATAAATGCACTAACCGGATCTGTTATATCCCATGCACAATGTTTTGGGCCAGGTAGAATCTTTATCAAATTTGTCTTGCTAGTTTTACTAACTTTACTTCTAGTGCTACTTCTACACCAAATAATTTTCCTATCTTTAGATTTATACTGAAAGTCATCTTCATTCGATTGGTCCTCTGCAATATCGAAGACACTCATTTCCGAATTCGAATAAATGTTAATTTTTCTCAGTAATCTCGACTTCTGAAGTATCTATTCCGCCTACAAGATCTTCTTCAAAATCTGTATCCCATATAATCTGATCAAAGACCTCATTCTGCATATGTCAGTCGATTCGGGTTTTTTTTTACTTTTATTCAATCCCTGCAAAAAAATATAATTTAAAATTAGATAGTTATATCATCTCTGTGATTCACATACAACAACAAAAGAATCCTTGAAACGAGAATTATGAAAATAATGAATTGTCAATTTTACTTACATATATACTCGCGTTGGTGTATTGTGTACACCTAAACCGAAGTTGCAAATATATCGTCTGTCGCATCGACAATCAAAACGATACTGCGGATATTTGTAGCAGGCATATCATGGCTGGGCAACAGTAAAACTGAATCTGCCTAGAAATAACAGCATTTTGCGCTATTTAAATGTAGCACACCGGCGCCAGTGGTTAAAAAGTCCTAAAATCTTAAGTACTGAATGACCTTTATTTTAGAACACACCATCCGGCAAGGCAGAATGAATTCTACCTGCCGCTGCTGTTTTTTTCTCAAAATATCTGTTGTAAACAGATAAGATCTTCCCATAGTTGAGTAAAAATCATATCATCTATCATATACATCATACATACATACAAACATATCATCATCATCATCATATTTGTATCTATTTGTGTTATGTATTTATGTTCATATAAATTTCGTACAAGGAGATTTTGTGCTACAGTAATATTCATGTGTATTAGCAAATATATTCAGTAGTTTCAGTAGTTGAAACGCAAATTTAGCAGCAACAATTTATCAAGAAAAATCTCTAGACAGAAGAACCACAGAACATTCGTTACAGTATCAACTCGTACGAGAATCAGGAAACGCAATGCCAGCGAACTAATTTCATTAATTTTTTATATTAAAGTAACGTGGTAGTAAAATTGTTAGAGAAAACGATTTTACGGATCAGATAAAAAATAATCGATAAACAAGTAATATTCAAATAGTTTGTAAAATCTTGATTCGCCGCAGCCATGCCTGTATAAATAATGAAGGGCCCATTTTCAACACCATCACCTTCTAATATTAATTCCGGATCCTCAGTACTACTTTGTTAGACATTTTAAAATCCACAACTCGATAACACACCTCTCAAAGTAAAGAGTTTACATCCAAGTGAACGTCTTAACGTGACTAATACAAAGATACAGTATTTTATGTAGAGAGCGAAGTTATTACGAGAAGGAAAATAACAGGCTTCAGAATTCCGTCTACCTAATACAATACAGTGGCGGCTCTTCCATAGGGTCATTCGGTCAATGACCACCTAAAAATATTTCAGAAAATAAATTATTCGTTTGACCATCCCTCCTAATAATTGTAATAAAAAGCGAACCTTGGGAAAACTTAAATACGCTACACTATTAGCCGCGCGCGGCGGTTCGAATGGTCTCGTTGCGTTCCTTAGGCATAATAAAATACTCTATACTAAGCTAGGCTGGGCAGTCCGAATTGCCCTGATTACCTTAAAACGCGACGAAAGTACCCGAAGATTTCACAGCTAAAATGGAATATGAAATCGCGATTTGGGTCATCAGCCGGTCTCTTCTCATAATCCGATCGATCGGTCGCGGCATCACGTCGGCATGAGGAAGTTCAGTTGTTCAGAGGTCGCGCGGTCGATATTCTAACTTGATATTGTTTCGGACGATTTTAATCAATGGAAATTGATTTATATACTGTTTTTTGTAATATATATTTTTTATTTTTATTATCCTTATGTGAGTTGGAAATATACAGGAAATAAAATGTTGGTAGTGACTAGTGCAAAAAAATGAGCAACTAATAAGTGCTTACGAACTTAATTTTGCAAAAATAACCAATTTCAAGATGGTCTATATTTGAGTTGTGAATGTAGATGAAATAAAATGTCGGTAGTGCAAAAAAATAAACAATTAAAGAGTGCTAACGAACTTAATTTTGAGAAAATAACCGAATTCATGGTAAGTGGTTGCAATTTGCCAGAACTTAGTATACGACAAACAAGTAAAGACAAAAATAAAGAGGTTCATCGAAACTTTCGCAAAAGTATTTACGATTTAGCTAACTGGACATGCGGTTGGGAAGTCTCTAACTCATTTTACTGTTATATTTGTTTGTTGTTTTCTAAGAACTCGTTGGACTCCTTATGGTGCAAAACCGGTGTTAAAGACTTAAAACACTTAAAAGAAAAAATAAAAGACATGCGTTTTCTGCAGATCACATGAAATATAGACATAATAAAATACGCTATACTAAGCTAGGCTGGGCAGTCCGAATTGACCTGATTACCTTAAAGCGTGACGAAAGTACCTGAAGATTTCACAGCTACCTAGCGGCAGCCGAACGTGATAGCAAATGGAATATGAAATCGCGATTTGGGTCATCAGCCGGTCTCTTCTCATAAAGCGAGATTCCCACTATACGTAACATCACCATCACGTCTCCGTACCGCGACCGTCACGATAAATATTGTTACATTGCAAGCAATGAACATAATCGCACTATAAGTCACGTCCGCTTCCCGTTGCCGTTACTTTCGGCGCGAGAATATTTTACGTGTTGGTGCTTGTCGGTGGGTAGTGTGAACGAGCGTAGTACGTATAGTGTGCATTGACTAGCCTCTCTATTTACGTTTGAAAAGTTATATATTTCAACTTTGAAAATACATACTTTATTCTTTATTGACGAAAAACTTTGAAAAAAACAAACTTTTAATAGAAAAAGTTAGAAAATATGAAGATCTACGTAACATGGTCTCAAAAATATATTGTAACAACATGTTTGGACATTCTAAAATATTTATAACATTTTAACTCATCATCTTCTAGTGCCGAAAACAATGTATGAAATTTGCCCTCATTCTTCCGTCTAAGAAATATATCATGCACCCATATTTGCCTTTTCTTCTTTACTCTTAACTCTTCTTTCTGTTCCATGTCCAGAATAAGCGCAATTTTTCCAAGCTCTTCATTTGTAAATTCACTCGTGTTCGAACTTTTACAACTTCACACTCTACGGGCAAACAGAAAACTGGCTGCTGCCTGCCGGCAGTCGGCTAGTGTGAATTTACGTCATATTTTCTGTTCGGTGACGGTGCGGAAACGTGACGGTGACGTTACGTATAGTGGTAATCACGCTTAATTCGATCTATCGGTCGCAGCATCACGTCGGCAAGCGGAAGTTCAGTTGTTCAGAGGTCGCGCAGTCGATATTCTAACTCGATATTGTTTCGGACGTTTTTAATCGATGATTGATTTATATACTGTTTTTTGTAATATATATGTTTTTATTTTTATGATCCATGTGTAAGTTAGAAGTATAAAGGAAATAAAATGTTGGTAGTAACTGTGCAAAAAAATAAACAACTAAAAAGTGCATACGAACTTAATTTTGCAAAAATTACCAATTTCAAGGTGGTCTATGTTTGAGTTGTGAATGTAGATGAAATAAAATATCGGTAGTGCAAAAAATTAAACAACTAAAGAGTGCTAACGAACTCAATTTTGAGAAAATAACTGAATTCAAGGTAAGTGGTCGCAATTTGCCAGAACTTAGTATACGATAAACTGGTAAAGACAAAAATAAAGAGGTTCATCGAAACTTTCGCAAAAGTATATACGATTTAGCTAACTGGATATGTGGTTGTGAAGTCTCTAACTCATTTTACTGTTATGTTTGTTTGTTGTTTTCTAAGGACTCGTTGGACTCATTATGGTGCAAAACCGGTGTTAAAGACTTAAAACACTTAAAAGCAAAAATAAAAAAACATGCGTTTTCTGCAGATCACATGAAATGTTCGGTGAACTATGCTACGGTTGGAAGTGTTGATATTCGCACTCAGCTAGGCACAGCTTATAGAAAATCGCTTAGAGATCGTTATCGTTATATTTTAAACAAAATTATAGATTATGTAAAATTTTGTGGGGCATTCGAGATGGCACTACGTGGCCATGATGAAACGGCTTTGTCTGAAAATCCAGGGGTTTTAAATTTTGTTGAGGAGTCGGGCCAAGTTAGACTATCCGCTTTAGCAATGTTAAGTATCGAGAAATCGTTTATAAAAGGATTGTGCGTGCAATTTTAAAGAACGTGACATTCAGCATTTTTCCAATTCTAAAGAACGAAAAATAGACCTGAACGTGCATTTTGCATATAATACGAGCTTTAATTGTGAGAATATAAGAATTATGATTTTTATTATAATAATAATTACTTTTGTCTTTAAACAGTATTTAATAGCTATATAATTTCTTCACTTACAATACAAGTGCACTTACTCCATTTGCCCGCGTTACTTTTTATTCGGGAACGAACACACGTCACACAGCTGACCATTTTTGATACTAGGGATTATACAAATCACCAAAAAAGTATTTGTTTGGTTATATGATGAACAAAACAACTTATTAATGACCTTTTATACGAAACACTAATTATAAACTGATAAATTTAAGTTTCAATTGGAGGTTTGACAATCACTCAGACCAAAACGTAATGGTCAGAAAATGACGTCACTTCCATTGCAAGCCTAGTAATTTAAAATAATGCATGGGCTTTTTCCTGTCAGTCAATGTTTAACACAAAACGAAGAAAACTAGTAAACATAAAAGTGAACAAACTATTTTAAGATAACAAAATTGATTGCTTCCCAAATTTACATGCGACATCCTGATATTTTTTATCCACTCAAAACGAGTTTACTAAACCTTCGATCTGCCGTTAAATAAATAAACATGTTCATAGTTTCCTATCTTTGCCTAACAGACATACAAAGATTAAGGACTGCTATAGTCAACATTAGTGATTTATAAAACATTTATCATTCTATACGTTAAATGTCCCAAGATACAAAACAAGATAGCTGGTCTTCGAGGATCGTTTACATAAAAAAATTAGAACACAACAGGGGTCAATGAATTTCATATCCACTTAACATAATCGCACAAAATCCTCAGGGAAATCAAAAGGCCCAATAACAGGGCTAAGGAACAAGAGCCCCGTCTGTTTTTTGATTTCCATTATTTCCTAAAAGATATCTTTATAAATATTTACCTCTAAGTTGTCTTATTCTACGAGCTACGAAGACAATTGGAAAATAATTGGTTCCTAAATAAAAAAAAAATACAGATAATCTTTGAATTTTACTGAAAAATGCAATCCTGATTAAATGCATTTATAAATTTACTGAAACCTAATTGACTGATCTTCCGGGTTTCAGAAATTGCAGTTAAAGAAAAGCAAGATCTTTATGATGATTGCAACGCTAGGTCAATTAATTATAGGTGAGTTTGGGTCTTATTAGACCAACGTACAACCCTATATGTTTTTCCGGTAATGCAGGCGCTGAAAGTGCAAAGTTATATACAAGGTATTTCAAAAGACCCAGAACGGTCCTAATATCTCAAAGCCTGCTATACCTAGACCCTCCAATTCTGGTATCATGAAAATTATGACGATATCGGCCATGTTGCCAAGTTTCACAGAAAAATAAGTAAACGTTTTTTTTGAAATAACCCCTTACTTACTTTCATTGGCTTAGTTTATCCCAGCCAATCTGAAATGATCTCATAATATTGCAATGATCTCACAATAGCACGTTTCCAATTCACTTACTTTTTAAGATACGGAAACAAACTGACAAATTATTTTTTTTTTAATATGAGTTGGGGTTCTTGAATTTTTTTTAATATGAGTTCTTGAAATTGAGATATATTCTTAGGTTTTTTTCTTGGAATTTTCAGCTAGAATAAATGGATTAATAATGATTTTTTTAAATATTTTATGAGGACGCCATTTTATTCCGCCATAATGATCTTTTAACAAAATGCTATCCCCATATGATCATTGATTTTTGAGCCAATTTTGAAGAAGTAGGATAAGTAGTTTTTAATCAACGTAGCCTTCAGGCAGAGCAGCAGACTAAAGAAAATGGAGAACACGTTTTTCGGAATCTAGAGACCCTAAAACACAAAACATTGCGAACATCTCGGAGAGTAATTTTTTCACTATGACAGAGTAATAAATCTGTAATTTAAAAATGTATGTGTTCATTTATAGATTATTAACTTAAATAACCTTTCTTTGCAGTCCTCTTAGTATATCGCTGAGATTGCCTTAGCTCAAACCAAGTTAATTCTTACAAATTCACGATAGAATAAATATTAAAATCGTTAAATTAGCTTTGCCCTGTCGCTTCTGCAGTAGAACGAGGCAGCAACTAAGGGCTAAAACAAACAGCAGCGCCGGAGAATAAGGGTATTTAGAAACAACCGTAGTGGTGTCTAAACAAAAGAAGATTAATCTTTGCCGTAGTGAGGGACTGAGGATAAGAAAATAATGAAAATTCAGTTATATTTTCGCAACCAATTTCTAAGAATTTATAGTCATTTATTACATTTTCTTTGATAAATCTAAGGTGAATTTTCGTCATAATTTAAATATAACAAAACACTAATCCAACCTTACTAGATGACAAATGTGTCGTTTGATTTTGAAATTAATTTCAATTTTAAAATTTAGTTTTTACATACATTTACTTTCTCTTACTTACATTATTGATTCCTTGTTGGTATTTTGTTGAGTCTATTATAAAATATTTACTAAATAATGAATTATATTTTCTGTCGGTCTGACCGTCTATCTGACTGTCTGTCTGACTGTCTGTCTGTCTGTCTGTCTGTCTGTCTGTCTGACTGTCTGTATGACTGTCTGTCTGACTGTCTGTCTGACTGTCTGTCTGACTGTCTGTCTGACTGTCTGTCCGACTGTCTGTCTTCCTGTCTGTCTGTCTAACTGTCTGTCTGACTGTCTGTCTATCTCTCTATCTCATAATTAAAAAGCCGCTTATTCGGCGAACTTTAAATTTTAATAAAAAATTAAGGTCATATGGATCTGCAGCATTTTGATAAAAATCTAACAAAACAAAACGAAATGGAGATCTAATGAAATATTTTCAAAATACCTGCTGTGACACGCTAAACTGGTAAGACTTTTATACGAATGCAATATAGCGAAACAAAATGCTACCTAATAAAATGTTTAATAATTAGTATAAAAAACTACTACCTTAAAATTTTGTCCAACATGGCGAACAAATAAAAAAAAACCTTCCTATTCAGTTAACGTTATATTTCACATTTAAGTGATATAGGAATAAACTAGTAAACTAGCCAAATTGCGGTTTAATAAATTTTTTAAAAGTCAGTGTAAAAAACTTTGGATGGATTGGAAACAATGGATTTGAAATTTTGCACAAAAATCAAATGCGACATAGCGAGAAACTGGTTAAATATTGGTAGGAATCCAAAACGGCTGAACAAAATGGCGGTCTAGTAAAATGTTTGACAAGGCAACTTAAAAAAATCGGTAATTTATCATTCCCAGATGTCCCCTCTTTATGAATCCTCCCAAGGAAAGTGAAGCATGACCCAGTTTAGTTCAGCAGTAGTTATTTAGTAAAATGTGAAGTACATGTACAAATTGTGTTATCTTTCGTTCCCTTAATAAATGGAAGGGTTTATTGCAAGGGAACTTCCGGTTAAAATACCAAACTAAACTGGCCCATTCCTTACATTTCTTTAGGCATTTTTCCACCTTCACAACGCTGCCATGCCTTGTGAGAATTCCAGATTTCTACTACTAACTTTTCATGATTATCACCCCATATACATGTCTTTATTTTAAAACGTTATATCATTCCTAAGTATCACCATATGTCATTCTGTAATACAAACCTATTTTTTATTTTATTTTCTGTGCTGTGATTTATCCAAAACGGCACATTTAAGTTCAAGTAGCCTGAAAGGAGCATTTTTTTTTTAAATTATTAACTTTTTTAAATAAAAAGGGCTGACCCGTCGAGTTTAACTGACTAAGTCAAGTTAAGCGTATATAAGGTACGATCTAGTCACCCATGATAGGTTAACACGCAGTTCTGACCGACAGTTGTACAGCTAGGTAATTTTAACTTGTACACATTTTAATTCGCTAATTTTCTTATTTTTCAAGATATCAAAATGATCCAAAACAAAATGTATGGATAGTTACCAATATTAATATACCATTAAAAGTATATATAAAAATTATGATTGTCAAAGATATAAACATAACATGAAAATTAAGAAATCGTGGTTCTTGGGATTAGACCGCGTCAAACTGGAATTACCATCCGACATTTCGCCTTCGATTGCACGAAGCATCTTCAGGGATCTTTAGTACAGGAGTTCTGAATAACTGAATTTCGTGTTCAGATCTCGTGGAGTAAAGACCGGATAGTAATTCCAATTTGACACAGTCTAATCCCAAAAGCCTTGATTTCTTAATTGACCAAAGCCATGAGAGCTTCCGTTCTATGTTAATATAACTTGTCTGTTTAAATTAGACACCCTGAAAATTCTACTTTCAATAGATAGGTCTCTGTTTCCAGATTCTAAATATACTGTTTGGTACCTTCTTCTTTAAACCTATTAAGCGAGAAAATTGGAGAAGAACCTTGCTATAAGAGAAATGAAATGAAAAGAGGATGAAAATGTTTGTCACACACGTTGGTCTTATAGAAACAGGAAAAATGTATCTATCTATTTAAAGTAAAAATTACAATGTGACTCATTTAAAAAATGTATTCTATACTTATGACTTAGTTTAAAATTTGCGAAAATAGGTCCCATTTAAAAGTCAAAAAATTATAGAAAAATTTTGGAATTCGAAAATGGTATAGCATTACTGTGGTAACCAAAAAAAGACAATATTTGATCCAATTCGACATATTGTAAAAAGCAACGTTGTAAGAGTGTGGCATCCAAAATATACCGGGTACAACAAAATAGTGGCTCACGTTACCACTGCGGCAGAAAAGGTAAAAAAAAATCAGGAATTAAAAAGAAAATAAGGAAAAGTACCATATGTACAATCTGATATCTAGCCCGCGTATAGTTCCAAATTAACTTAAATTAAATTAGGTAGACTAGGTTTACTTGAAAACGCCTACCACCAAATGCAAAAGGCCATAATTTTTAGATTTTGTCCGTTTCTTTCTGAACACGTTTAATTTATTTTAATTTCCTAGTTAAACTTGGGAAATAGAATATAAATATTTAAAAACTATTTTAGTGGCAAAAAATAAAAACATTATTATATACATACATTTAAAAAACATAATTATAGTAAAATATATGAACAAAAATTATTTCCACTAAAATTCATTATTCATATTCATTGTAATTATATTTTTTGAACGAAAACGTGTTTATAATTTGAAATATATTAGAATAGAATAAAATAGAATAGTAAAGATTACCACAAAAATACATTTATTTATAAGGTCATCAAAAAGTATAAATATAGACAGATATTGGTTATAGTATATTTAAATATTCACACACAATTATTATAATACAAGAAACATATTCAATTTACACCAAAGCATTAAATGGTTTTAAATTAAAAAAACCAATATTAAAAATAAAATTAAACTTTCCCAGTTTGGCAAACAAAATTAAAATTAATTTTTGTACACATCAATGTTCTAAATGTTTTTAACGAATACAAGCTTACAGCTAGCCATGGGCTAAATATTGAAAATCAGTCTTAATCTCCGTAACCTTTTTGGTCCAACAAAAGCTCTTTCCCATACAGTTTTACCTCCTCATTATTTCTAATATCTTATTCCAATGACAGTTCATTCAATTATTTTAACGCATATTAACTTTTGAATTTTAACAAAATAATGGCCAAAATCTTAATTCATTGGAAGTGCTTATCAATCAATCATCAAAAAAATATCAATATCAAAATGTCTAACCTTACCTTATATCTAAAGTTGTTAACGCTAAGGGATGTAAAGTGTTTAGGTTTATTATAAGAGCACAGATAATTGTAGTATGGGAGTTTTTGAAAAAAATGTATTTTTATATGAAGGTACACTATCTAATAGGAATTAGTCTCAGTTTGGCAAACCAAATTAAAATTATTTTTTGTAACCCTTTTTTTAATAAACAAGACATAAAAAATATTAGTAGAGTGCAATGTTGAAATTTGTTTTTATAACAAATATAGTCTGAATATTGAAAATCAGTCTCAGTAACCTTTGTCCGACAAAAACTTTATCCCACACAGTTTTACCTCCTAGTTCATTAAAATATCTAATTCCAATGACAATTCATTCGATTTTTTTAACGAATTGTAACTTATACAAGGTTTTTCGGAAGACAGGGAAATATTCTAAAGATGTGTTTGAGAGGTTTAAATTAATTAAAGAATTAAAAGAGATTATATTGTTATGGGTCCACAACGCTTTTTTAGATACAGGGTGTAAAAGGAAATTTTAAAAAATTGTTTGGCAAGCGCTTGGGTAGGACGTTTAATCAATCTTACTTAATTTTTTATGATATCTGCAGCATTCTCAATACGATTAAATACTGTTTTGTTTCCACTTTTGTTTGTATAAACCAAGGATTTCATCCATCCCCAGACACAACCAATGGATTTAGGTCTGATGATCTGGGTGGCCAATTTTGCGGCCCCCCTGCCAATATATCCATTATTTATTTGAGAAGTTTCTTACTTGGAAAAAATGCGGAGGGCTCCATCGTTTTGGAAGTACATTCGTTGTCTAACATGTAAGGCTACATCGTCCAACATTGCTACTAGGTTTTCATGCAAAAAATGTAATTTCCTGTCACCAGTAAGACATTCATCCAATACAAGTGGACCAAACAATTGATTATTAAGCATTCACACCATATGTTGATACTAAATCGATGTTGAAAATTGTGTTCAAAAGAGGAAAATTGTTGATTCCATCATGAGTGAATTGAGCTTTATCGCCGAACAAAATGTATTTATGCAGTTCCCGATTTTGATGTATCCATTCACAAAACTGTAATTTTAAGGTGTATTCGAGAAGTCGAACTGGTTGAAGGTGAAAAGATTTAATCCGTTTCTTTTAAGTGCCTCCCAAACGGCTTTGTGTGATGGTATTTTAAGTGCATTTGCAGTCCTCCTCATACTTTTACCTGGGTTGCCAGTGACAATATCAAGCATACGCTATTCAACTTGAGGCCCTGCTCTCTTTTAGAAATGACCTTTACACTTAGAAGCATATCATTTTTTTGTGCACTTGCGAATACTCTTTTTTCTCCGGAACGATCCGATTTGAAAATCGATATTAATATTCATCAACTGCCCTTGTTGAACTACCATCGCAATAACGATAAACAATAAAAAAGCAGTGGCGTTCAATATTTTTCTTGAAAAATATCTCATCTTATGTTGTCACGAACGCTACTGTTGAAAGTATTACAAATCATTTTATTTCAAAAGATGCCCCTTTATGTCATAGATACCGCATAAAGAATGTTATTTTGATTTCTAAAATCGTTTCCGAAATATTAAATAAAAACCTTTTTTTTTTATTTTCTTTTACACCCTATACCTATAAACATATAATCTTTTTAATTCTTTTGACCTCCCAAACACATCCTTAGAATATTTCTCTTCCCTCCCGAAACACCCTGTATATTTTGAATTTAACAATAATAATGAATTTATTGGAAATGAGCATACATACCATTGCATAACTGTGTGCCACTCTCATGTAAAAGCCTCATCAATGAGAAATTTCTGACCTTACATCCAAATGTTTTAACATTAGGGGATGTAAAGTGTTTGCCTATGGAAATCATTCAGAAAAATATTTTTATAAGAAGGTACGCTAATGATGTTACTATTTCAAGTGTTATATGCATTAATTTCTCTCAGTTTGGCAAACAAAATTAAAATTATTTTTTGTGTAAACAAGACATTTAAAAATATAAGTAGAGGGCAATATTAAAATGTGTTTTTAACAATTATGGACTGAATATTGACAATCAGTCTCAGTATCCTTTTTTTGTCCAACAATGACCCTATCCCACAACGTTTTCCATTCGTTATCTAATCTCAATGACAATTCATTCGATTTTTTTTAACGAATATTAATTTATATATTCTAAATTTAATAGAAGGACAAGTTCATGGAAAAAGATCGATTGGAAGACGCCAGAACTCCTGGCTAAAGGATCTCCGTAGGTGGCTTGGATGCACACCAACAGACATTTTTCTAGAATTCAGAGAGCCGTTTGGATCACCAACCTCCATTAGGAGAAGGCGGATCAAGAAAAAATAGCAATTTAACAACAATAATGGCCAAAATCTGAATTCACTGAAAATGAGTGTACCTTTCCACAACTTTGTGCCACTCCCATTTGAAAGCCTTGTGAATGAGAAAATGTCTGACCTTAAATCTAAAACTGTTAACGCTAAGGGATGTAAAATGTTTGGGTAGTTTATAATAAACGGACAGACAGTTGTAATATGGAGATCTTCGAAAAAAATGCATTTTTATATGAAGGTACATTAATAACGTAAAAGTAAATAAAGTAACGTAAAAAAAAAAAATTTTTGTATACATTTTTCTGTAAAAATGTTATTGCAGAAGGTCAAAAAAGTGCGTTAATTAAATTTATAAAATGACATTAACATTACTGCTTTCAAATTTAAGTATTTTCAATATAACTGACGTCACTGCAAAAACCTGCCAAATACCAAAAATTTCAAAATTGAGATTTTAGAACAAGAATACATTTATATAGAGAAAGATTGCCAAACTTCCCTTTGCCACCTCAGCTTGTAATAACTAGGTAAGAAACATGGTTAAAGTGTAAATTTTCTTTATCCGAAACTTCCCTCGTGATGAAAATTTCCTTTAATTAGAAATAGTACAGTATGATCCGATTTAGTTCCGCATAGTCATTTACTAACACATATATCAATTCCATTTTCATTTATTTTCGTAGACAAAAGAAAAATTGAGGAGGGAATACTTTACAGATCGTTTGGAATTATACCAAAAAGAAGCCCGTTTCATGATCAAATAAAATATAGAATAATCTGGTAAAACTTAAGCTATTTTTAGCACGAGTTTTTCTAATGTCTTATAGACCTTAGAACATTCGTAGGAGAAAAAAATTCAACCTCACTACAAAAAATAAATGGTCCATTTTTCGGCAAATTGCCTTCGGCCCATTTTTTGGAATGCCAAATTAAGCAACTGGGACTTCAACTCTTTATTGTGATTTATGTTAAAAAATATTTTTTAATTTAATATTAAATCTCTAATAGATTTTTATTTTTTTGGCAATTAAGGGAAATGCCCCCGCGCCATAGCCATAATGATTTAAAGCGTTTTGCTAGAATAATAAGATTTTAAAATTTTATTACGTTATTCAATACAAAACCAAGAAATAAAATTTTCATAGATTTGTCACACTTATGCCGATAGTGTTTATATAAAATATACCTACATTCAAGTTTTCCGTTTGCGACATCCATTGTACAATATTCATTTAACTGAGTTAATTGTTTTTTTAAGTTATACCAGTTTATGTATTGGTATATACAAGAAAAATAAATATTACAAAATATTTATTTTATCTATTTTTGTGCATAGTTTAAACTGTTTTACAATGTTACCAGTACAAAAATTGTATTTGCAATGTATTTTTAGAGTTCAATAACTTAAATTACAAAAAGAATAAGGGAATTTTTAATATATCTAAATAAGATAATTATACCCCAACGTTGCTGCGTAAATAAATATTCTGACTTGTTTGTACTTCCCAGGCGTGTCGCGGTAAAGAATTTTACACAAAAAAAGGCGAAGTTAGCATGTTTTAAGGACCCTGTTTTAGCAATAAGTACAATATGAGGACATTCGGAAATAAAATAGTTTTATATATCTTAAGATAACGATATTTTTTTAGAAATATACAGTAAAAGTTATGGTACGAGCTCTAACCAATTGCGCGATGGTACCACTGACAAGCAATTTGTTAGAACCTGTACATGTTCAAACCCACCATTATCATAACCATTGTTGATCCTGCCAAATATTATAACCTTATGGCGCGGCGTTCCTGGCCGGATGTAAAATCTGACATCGCTATTAGGTTCAGTCTATATCAGTAAATTTATAATTTTTGCGTTATGCCTGTATTAGCCAAATTTTTATCAGTTTTTTAAACTGAGAAATATTTGACCAACAGTAACAATTATGGTAAGAGGGATGATTGAACTTGCACCTCTGGATCTCTAGCGCATTGCGCTAACCTATTGTACTATCGTACCACTAATAAGCAATTCGTTAGAACCTGTACATAACCATTGTTGAACCCCAAAATATTCTAGCCTTATGGCGCGGCTTTCCTGGCTGGACATCAAATATTACATACGGGCATAACGTAAAAGTTATGAATTTACTTATATGGACGGAACCTAACAGCGATATCAGATTTGGCGTCCAGTCAGGAACGCCAGGCCATAAAGTTAGAATATTTGGATCGACAATGGTTATGATATTGGTGAGGTTGAATATGTACTGGTTCTAACGAATTGCTTACCAGCGGTACGATACCGCAGTTGGTTAGAACAATGGGCTCGAGATCCAGAGGTGCCGGTTCCATCTCCGCTCGTACCATAACTTTTAATGTTCGTCAAATATTTCTAAAAAAAAATATTTCATAGTTTAAAAAACTTTTTAAAATAATAATTTAGTGCATAGACAATACATTATTTGGCAATCACTTTATACAAGTCATATAAACTGTTCTTAATTTCAATTGTTACTTATTTATTATCACTATTTATTTTTAATAAAATTATTTCCGTAGTCTAAAAAAAATAAATTATATACTTTATTATTACTCTCCATAAAAACGTTTTATTCCAGGAAATGGAATTTTGCCGAATATTTTATTAAGCCAAAATGTCGGCTTAATAAACTTACTTACTATATAGGAATCCCACTAAAAATTTACCAGTCTATCCCTGTTTAACACTTGATTTTTGCGCAAATTTTAAAATCAATTTGATAAGTAATAATGATATGGGATTTTCACCAAAACGTAACCATTTCATGCTCTTATGATCCTTGATTCTTGATCAAAATTTGGACTCAGTGGTATAAGTGTTTTGAGTTGAGCTATACCGCGTACAGACAGACCGACAGACTGGCAGAAATGGGAAGACATGTTTTTCGAGGTACGGGTCCCCCCTAAAACGCAAAGATCTGCAAAAATCTCGGAGGGTGATTTTTTACGATTACAATAATTCTCTCTTACGAAGGAGATAAATAGGACCTAATGTCCGAATTGAAAAATTACAGTTCCAGTTATCTTTTGGAAGTCAAAGAAATGGTGGAAAATAAAGAAATTAAACAGCAGTTTTGGTTTATTAAGTGCAACTATAATATGTGCCATAAAACGCTAACTCAAATAGAAACGTCTACCTTACCAGAAAGCATAAAATAAGTAAATGACTCTGATTTAGCTCGTAAAACTATAGGGTAAAAAGATAAAATTGGCGAAGAAATGTATCAAAAATTGTAAAATGTTCTAGACAAAAAATATCAGATACGGACTTCTTTCAGATGTGAACAAAATTGTTATGGGAAATTTTAATATGCCGATTTACTTGGATTTTGGAACATTTACTAGTTCCTTTAGTTGAAGTGGAAAAGGATTTTTCCATATATAAATATACAGCATGTCCGAAAATTCCTGGAATGGGCTAATATCTCGAGTACTAGTAAAGATAAAAAGGCTCAAGATACAAGTTTGCAATTTTAGAATTATACTAAGGATAATACGAGGAAAAAGTCACGCTTAAAAAAAACATATCATTTGATTTGAAAAAAAAAGGTTAGTTTGCCGAAAAACTGAAAATCGGTATGCACCAAATATGGGTCACATCGGTTGAGTGGTTTTTGAGGTATCTGTATTGAGGTATATATATATATATATATATATATATATATATATATATATATATATATATATAGTGTTTAGTTTTCTTGGGTATAGGTTTATGTTTCATAATGAAACTTGCTATTTCCTTGACGTTTCGCCCGTCTTCGGCTTTTTCAAATCGAAAAGTCCTATTTATTATTTAAGTTTCTTTTCCCATTTTGAATTACATATTAAACCTAAAATAATTTTAAAATTTTACAAATTGTTAACATTGATATAAAAACTTACATTTAATTAATATCAATGTTAACAATTTGTAAAATTTTAAAATTATTTTAGGTTTAACATGTAATTCAAAATGGGAAAAGAAACTTAAATAATAAATAAGACCTTTTGAAAATGCCTACTAAGACGGGCGAAACGTCAAGGAAATAGCAAGTTTCATTATAAAACATAAACCTATACCCAAGAAAACTAAACACTATATTTCCATATTTAAGGTTTAAGAAAAAGAGAATTAAGTATATTATTTTTTTAATTTAATTTCCATTTATAATTTAGCAAAAATAAATTAGTAAAATCTGAACTCTTATGTCTAACTAAAATATGTTATATTATTTCTGACGACACCTATGTCAAAAGGGTCCAGATTTAAACGAATTTCAATGTATTCAACCTGACAATTCCGGATTCGGGAGCTTTAAATGTACAAACTGATTGATCTATCCAACTTGCATTCAAAGAAATCAATTCGTATATGCGATTATGTAAATCTCCCAGTATGAATCATTTGGGGACACACGTTACTGGAAAATGCAGTAAAGAGAATAGGAAAAGATAATTTTGAAACAAGGAAATGATGAAATTTCTGTCGCACATATTCTGCGGACTTTTCTGAAAACCAGTGGCAGTAGATTGTGCCTTTACATAAAAACCGTATTTTATTAAATTCGGAAATTGCCGAAAACATCAAATTTTCATTTCGTGATTTGTTCAGTTTATATTTTTGTAGCTTAATGGTCGATTGGATATTAATTTTCTATACCGTTGGATATTAATTTTCTATACCGTGTGCAAAAAAGTCTGGACTAATTACACTTCATATCGTCGCTAGAAATTACTTTTATGCAAAATGCCTAAACACGTCAATTATTTTTTTCTGCTGGGTCCACTATGGCGTTACATATTTCATTTTTTAGTGACTCATGTAATGAAACGAAAACATTACCTTCAGCGAACCATCCTCCCAAATACTGGAAGTTTTTAAAATCGTAGGCTCTAAAATATATAAAATTACTATTTTTAGTTATTTTCAATTAGTCGTTTTTTTAAAAATCGGTAAATTTGCCTTAACCCACTGTTTTAGTACAGAATTCAGCTACCTACAACACCACAGTTTATAGATGTGTATAATTATTTGACAATAACTTTTATGTGAATCCTATAAATTGTAATTTATTTCATGCTTTTAAGTTTAATTAATTATTATTATTATTACTATTTATTTTTGTAACATTATTTACGCAGTCTGCAAAAAATAAATTAACTCCTTTATTATTTTCCTCCATAAAAAGAAGGTTTTATTCCAGGAATTGGAATTTAACCGAATATTTAATCATTTTAATAGACCGCCATTTTGTTTTGCCATATAAGATTCGCACTACAAATTTACCAGACTATCCCTGTTTAATATATAATTTTTGTGCAAAATTTCAAGTCAGTTGGTTAAGTAATATCTTCATATTTTTTATATTTTGTTACGTCATATTTGATTTTTGCCAACATGGAACCATTTCATTCCGATATGACTACTGATTTTTGACGAACATTTGAAGCCAATCGGATAAATAGTTTTGGAGCTACGCCGCGTATAAACAGACTGACGGAAATAAAAGAAGATGTTTTTCGGGGTCCAGGGACTTTAAATCGCAAAGATCTGCAGGAGGGTGATTTTTTTTTATTACAATACTTCCCTCCGAGGGAAGTAAAAAAAATGCTATGTTTTCTGTTACCTACTTTATACTGGGGAGTATAATAATTTCTTCCCAGACTTAAATGCCGTTTGTGACACCTATATATGCTTTTATTGTTAGGCTTTTTTTCCATACTGTACAGAAAATGAACTAAAATACTATTGCCGCTGGCGGCATATATTTTTTGTTTAGGTTGCACACCAAACATATTGACAAACTCTACTTTTTCAGTCAGATTATTTCTATAAAAATTAGTTTTTCTTAAAAGTCCGCTGCTGACAAGGCCTCGACGGCTGAAAGTAAGTTTATGACTAAATGTCTTTTAAAAGTTAAGGACATAACCATTTACTATTTTTTTGCTTAAAAATGCTTTTTATTGATGTATACGTAAAACACTCATAGACAGATTAGAGATACTAACGAGAACATTTTTAAAGTAAGTGTATACCTAAAATTGGTAACATTACTATTTACACTAGCACGGCAACGTTGAATCAAGTTTTCACAAACTGCTTGGATTGTTTTTATCCTGTGCTTTGTCGACAATTTCACCACCACGATACACTAATGTCTTCATATGACCTCAAGAATAAAAATTTACTGAAATTAGGTCGCTAGAATTACGTTTCCTGTTTCTCGTACGTGTTGATACCAACACAGATATTCTATCGTTTGGTAGTCTTCTCTAACTGGAAATCTTTCTCTATAAAAGAGTTCAGCTAGACATGTGTTTTATTGCGATTCACTGAAAATAAGCATGTTCAACTGTTATTTTCCAACACACACAAGCACTGTAGCACAAAATCTAAGCGTCCAAAATCTACATGAACATAAATAGATATTTACATTAACTTAAGTAGGTACAAATTAATCATTTTTTTGGCTCAGTAATGGAAAGTTTTTATCTGTTTACAGTAGCAATTTAGAAAAAAAGTACTGCAGTAGCAGGTGGGTTTCTTTCCGTTTTTCCGGATTGTGTGTTCTGAAACATTTATTCAGGACATTAATATTTATTAATTAATTATTGAATTAATGGTTAATAACTGTGGGTAAGAATATGAATAAACAATTTTGTAATTTACTTAAATTATAAAAATAACTTTTTTTTTCTTGAATATATTTGAGCTTTGAAACCCATATTGAGTGACCACGGACTAATGTACGACTGCTTTTTTTCCTCCTTTTCTTAAAATTTCAATTTGAAATGTTTTGATCTTGTAAAGGACACTGTTTGTCAACTTTTTAGCCAAGTTTGACAATTTTTTTCGTTTATAAATGTTTAAATGAAGTTTTTAAAATCAGACAAAAAACGGCAGAGATAGGCATTTGTTTAATTTTGCTTGCTTGGCCATGCCACAAATATTAATGTAATTTTATACTCTTAATTTAGGCTTGGCTAGTAGCGTAATTAACTAAAATTGCATTTAAAAGAAAAACTGTTTAAATTTTCTTGATGTAAAATATGCAAATAATTAGGTTATTTATGAATAATTTTCAAAATTTTTAAAAATAATTACTGAAGTAATTTAGTTTTTACCAAAAAATTAAATAAAAATGTATTGTTTCTATTTTGGTTTTAAAAATAAGTGGATCCAAATTTTTTTTTTTTGATAAACAATACTAGAAAGTTATTTTGTAACAAGAAAATTTGTGCAGTTTTTGTCTTAAATGCGATTTTTGTTTATTGCGCTGCTAATTAAGTCTGAATTAGGAATCGAAAATTGCATTATAATTTCGGACATGGCCATCTAAGCAAAATGAAGCAAATGCCTTTCCTTTATTTTGCTTAGCTCCGTTATTTTTTATCCGATTCCTAAAAGCTAAAAACTTCCAGTTAGAGAATTTTAAGCAATATCGAACTGTAAATAAAAATTTTGGTGTTTTCATTTAAAAATTCTTAGATGGCGGTAAAACGGAAAGTAAACAAAATTTCAAATGTAGATACAAAGAACAAATATTGTTCTATATATGGTGACAAAATTTCAAACTTAGATACAAAGAAAAAAGGGGGGCGTACATTTTCCGTGGCCACCCGATAAAGGACTTTTTCTCCTAAAATTACTCTCTCGTATTAAAATATTTATAGATATTATCTTTTTACCCTGTATTTAATTTTTCAGCTTTTAAGAATGCTTTATATTGGACAAAATGTATAAATTTACTCCCCCCATGCGAACAGTTATTTAAGCAAATGTTCAATTATTACGTCAGAATAATTCGGCTCATTACTGAAACATAATACCGTGTAATTATTCCAGAGCAAAATCAGTTATTAGCAGTAATTATCAGTACACGCAATTAACAATTCTTTATGACTAACGCTTATAGCTTAATTAAATTATGGTTTATTAACTAGATGGTCAAAATTAGTGCTCCGGAAAACTGGTTTTCATTTGCCGCTACGGTGCACATTTTTCAGCCGAAGTTTAATTCTCAACCACTACAGTGTAAAATCGATCCATTTGGACTAGTGTTGCCAGGTGTCACGATATGTGCCCGACATCCCGATTTCCATGGGTCTGTAGACACGTCCCGATCTTCACTTGATCGGGACACCTAATGTCCCGATTTCGTTCGAAGTGATAAAAAGTCGTCGATCATCACAAAAAAGTCGTGTGCTACACAACAACGCGATGAAGACATCGTGTTGTCCGGTTCTGTCTAGGGATAGGCGTTTTATCGATACATCGGCAGGTCAGCGATATAGCGAATAACAATAGGTAAATAAAAAAATATCGATATATCAATAGTAATCGATAAGTGCCCATAGGTATTCAATAATACCGATAGTCATCCGATATTGTCAATAAGTAGCTGATAACATAGACAGTTATGGATAAATTGACTACATATTTACAAAGTTAAGGACCTATCGATAGCTAGCAATAATTTTTCACTTAATAATTCACGCTGATTGGCGCCGAATGTGCGTTGTATAATATTGCGAAACCATCCAATTTTTAACCTACTACAAAAAAAGCAGTAGGCTTTAAATTCGACTCTATATATTATTTATTTATTTACACCGATCACTCCTTACGATTTGACCAATTTGGATGAAAATTTTAGGAATCATTCAGAGCAGTTCCGGAGAAGTTCCATAGCAAGCATATTGGAAAATGGAAAATGGCGGAATGATGCCATTTTGAAGATGTTTCTAGGTATTCTATCGTTTGTTCGAACACTGTAGTTAGGAGAAATAAAAAATAAAATAAAACTTAATATACATTTTTTACAAATTATTTGTTAGTTGTCTTTGTTATTATATTATTAAATAACCATTTAATAATAATTTCCTATAATTCTTTTGTTATTAATTTTGGAATTGCTTTTATGATCTTTTTTAATTTGTGATGTGATGTCTATTCTTTTAAAAGATGTATAGATCATATTTAAATTTTGTTAGCAAAGCTTATCACAATAAAAAGTAGTTTTTTTAGTATTTTAAGAAGATTTTCCAAATTCGTCATCATTCGATTATATTTGTGCATTAAATCGGAAAAATTAATTTTATGAAAACCCATTTTTATTGGATGTCCCGGTTTGTAACACTGACTCTAGTTTGGACGACACAGGCTTGATGAATAAATGTATTGTGATTGTTCTGTTTTTTTAAAAAGTAGTTGATCATCAATGTATTATCATAACACCTGGATATACATACAGATATATCTTAAATAAACTGTTTTCGCTTGATACACTAGTCGAAATGTTGTTGATAAACTTACAATAAAGGCAATGCAAGTCGGACGAGTTAAACTGTTTTCTTGTTTGCAATAAAGTATTACAAAAAATCTTCTGTTAAAATTACAATGAAACACAGGGTGTCCTAAAAATCTGAGTATGGCTTAATGTCTCAAATAGTAGTAAAACTGAAAGTTCCAAATTTGGAAGTATAATATGTAACAGCAAATCTACTTTTTTAGTGTTTGAGAGTTGTCCACATCTTTTGGAGGTGTTTGAAGTTTTACCTTATTTTAGAGACCTTCAAGAAGAAAAACTTCTGCGTAAACTGGAAATCTCTAAATCGACTCAATTTCTATTGGCAAGATTTTGATATAAAATTTCTATTGGCAAGATTTTGATATAAAAGTATTTATTTTAGTATTAAAAACTATTAATTTTTAAATTTTTGACAAAATTTAAATTTAAATTCGGTAAGAAACATTAGCTTAAAGTAACTCCACAGAAAGAAAGTATGTGGAACCAGCTTCGTATAACAGTTTTTCTCCAAAGTTGAGGGTATCAAAGTCCGGCAAGACTTTCCAAGTCTCTAAAGATGATGAAGCTCTTGAGAAAATGTACTGTTTTCAGATGTTTAAGCTTTTTCCACCCGTTTTCGAAATGGCGTCAGGCGGTAGAATTTTTACCTTATTTTAGATATCTCTGACAGGTAAAAAATTTAGCACAAACCCGATACCTTTATATCTAACCGATTTTAATTTGCAAGGTTTTGAAATAGGCGTTCTAATTTTAGAGTTCTGAACTGTTAGTTTTAATTTTATTTAAAGGCTATGAAAATGACCGACATTAAATGTATTGACAATAATTAAATTCCATAAGGAATACTAGGTTAAAGTAACCCTATAGAGGAAAATTAAGTGGCGCCAGGTCCGGATTAGATACTGACCATTCAACAATTACTTTTTAATTAATTAATTTTTTATGAATATGCTTTGTGACGAGTTAATAAAAGTGGGCGGGATGCTTTATTCTTATCAAAAACTGGGCCATGGTTAATAATAATCGTCGTTTATAGTACCTACAGTTGCAGCTATCACAGTGTCTGCCAGAATTCGCAAAAACCGGTATCTTAACTAGCAGATACATAACTTTCTTCTTCATCTTTAAAAAATATATAGTTTGCTATTTCTATCTTTAAAATCCTTTGGCTGTATGAAACAAAATTGATCAGTGCTTCTAACTAAATCGATATTTTGACGCATTTTAACTCTCTATTACTTGAAAACGGAATTATGCAGTTTACGCCAGTCTTTATTTTGTTAAAAGTTTTATGCAGTCATGTTGAAATTATGATGCTGTACAAAGTGTACCAAAAATGTTATATACCACAGGTATAGGAAAATTTTGTTTTTCAAATGAAACGTATGTTAATTAGCAGGCACGTAGCTTTATCCTTCAGCTTTTAATATTGAAATGATGTTTGAGCAAAAAAACTGGTTATTTTTTAAAGTTTTTTTTTAATAGACTTGAACATTTAGTATTATACAGGAAATAAAAAATATAATCGACCATTTTCAGAGACAAGAAAACTGGTTTATTTTAAATAGAATCCCCTGGATTGCAGATACCTTAGTTCTTGCGCATTCTAGAAATACCTACGTTTTTGTCTGTATCTTGAGGAGTTTAGGAATTATAGGTCTTCAAACATAACATTACACTTATCGTGATACAATAATAAATTACTAAAAATAACGTATTCATACAGAAGCTTATATAAACAGACTCAAAACTGTAGAAAACATCGATTTCAAGGCAATTTTTTAATCTCTTTACCAAACTATCAGCCCAATTTATTAGTTTTCCCCTATCTATCCACCGATCACGAAAATTATCACGCAGATTGGCAAGTCATGAGAGCGAAATGTAAAGGTGCACCATCTTGCTGGAAGTACACATTATTACCGTTGGCTTAGAATTCCTGACCGATTTTCGGATAAAAGAACTGTACTGATTGGTAAGAAAGAAACCATTCTTGTTCTAGATAATCCACACCAAACCGTAATTTTTGTAGAATCTCTTACGTATTCTTCAAATACACGAGGATTTTCTGATCTCCATATTCGTCAGTTATGTCGAATAACTCTCACATTAAGATGAAATATGGCTTCATAGGATGTAATTAAATTGCCTGAAATATAATTTTTTCGTGCAATAAGATTAAGAATTTCATTGCAGAAATCCACTCTTTTCGGATAATTTGTTTCTTTAGCTTCCTGCAAAATTTGCATTTTGTAGGCTTTTAGTTTCAAAAATGTTTTCATTATCCTGTGAACAGTAGCCTTTGGGTATGACAGAACTGATCCAGCTTTTCTTATGGATGTGGACGGATTTTCTTGAATGCATTTCTGAATTAAAATTGTCTTATCCAAAATTTCATTTTAATTCACACTTCGTTTTTTTCTAATTAGAGATCCGGAATTCCACATTAATGTATACCACGATTTTATAGAATTTCTGCTTGGTCGTTCTTTATCGAACATCCTTCTAAACCTTCGCTGAGTTTCAATAATCGAATATGTTTAGCATACATCAGAACAGCTTTTTTCAGGTAACGAGAACATTTTTGTTAAAACTGAAATAACAATTTCAGAATACTTTTACTATTTTGTCAAATTGTTTGTTTCGGCTTGTCGAGAAGTAAGGTAGACAAAAGTAGAAAAATGGCAGTTAATAATGTTTGAAGACCCATAACACCTCAAGATAGAGATAAAAATGTAGATATTTCTGGAAAGCGAAAGAACTAAGGTATGTGCTGTTGTCAAAATATCCAGGGGTTTCTATTTAAAATAAAGAAGTCATCCTATCTCTGAAAATAATTTTTTTCTCTTCCCTGTGTAATATTGAATGCTAAAGTCTGTTAGAAAAAAGTTTAGAAAACAAGCAGTTTTCTGCCCAAATCGCTTTCAGTATCTATAACCGTTTAAAATGTGTCAAAATACCGTGGGGCACCCTTTATAAGGATACAGCAAAGGTGTTATTAGTAAAAAGACTATTATCTTGCAATTAAATTCTTGACATTAATAAATTCTACACTTAAATTCCGTAAAAAACAATAACAGTTACTCGACGTCCAAGCAAGTACCCAGTATAAAGTTCGTTATGAATTACGGGTAAATAAACATGCGGGGATGTTCAATCCTAATGAAAAAACTGGGTCATAGTTAACATCATCATCGCTTATAGTACCTGCAATTGCAGGTATTTTTTTAAAAAATTGCAAGTATAGAGATGTGATTAATTAAAAATGGACGATTGCTTTATGCCGAATTTCTGAGGATGGTCTCTAAAAAAATTCTTAAAACTAGTGAGGGTTTTTATCACTACAGAAACGAAAATTATCACTATAGGCTATGTTATTTTAAAAAGTTGCTTCTCTACTAAAACATGTAATTTGGTTGCGTTTCATTTAAATGTAACCTTTCTTCACGCAACTGTAATCTGCATTATGGATTTGTACAAGTCAAACTGGGCTTGACTTGATTGTGTTTTTTTTACATGATTTACCATAAGCATTTAGCAAAAATGTATCAAATTCTAACTTATTCGGGTAATTTAACTATGATCATAACTTACAATATCATGTACTAGTATAATAACAATTTCCTGACCATTGGTACTTTTACAAGCTTTTATTTAACTTTCCGTGTTGTGTGTGTGTGTCAGTATGATGGGTCAAATCTTGCAAGCTGAATTAGAACAACTTCCTCTTACCTTACGGAGTTGAAAGTTGGCACCCGTTTATAGTTCCGGTGACAATATACCATCAATATTATGCTGTTATGAAGTGGATACATCCCCCCTTTTCAAGAGACAGGAGAAGGGTACCATCCAAGTATGTCCGATTGTTTTCAAAATTGGTATATGGGGTCAAGCATTACAAATCTTTAATTAGATTTTTAAAATTCGATATGGCGATTCAAAATGGCCGATTGTTTTTACATGCAGAAGTTAAAACGTAACTAACAATTCCAAAATAAATTTTTAAAAAAATATTTTTAAAAACAAGCTTTTATAATGTGCACTAAAAAGTATAAAATAAATTTTTAGCTTTATGATAACATAATGAATATTAACATACAATCGAGTTATAAGAGAAGTACGATCAAACAAAAAGCACCCACCGCTTTTATTATGGTATTACAAAGCTAAAAATTTAGTTTCTGCTTTTTAGTGCATTTTATAAAAGCTTGTTTTTAAAAATTTCTCATTTGCAAATTTATTTTTCTTTTTTTAGAGAGTACCACAGAAGAGTCAAAGTCAATAAGTAGGCGTAAACTGATAAATATTTATAGAGACGACATTTCTTCAGATAAATTTCAATACTTAGTAAACAGAGTTCCGAAATATTGGGAAATAATGACTTACAAAATCCGTCAAAACAGAAACTTTCAAAACTTATTTTTAATTATAAAACGAAATGGAATGCTGTTTCGAGGACTCCGCCGACTTTAAACGCAAATACAAAAGTTGGTTGGATAGTTGGAAAAATTCCAAGGTTGTAGCGAGAGATCTAAAAGAAAAACGGAAAAATTATTTAATTTTATTATTATTAAATAATTTTGTAGAATCTCTTACGTATTCTTCAAATACACGAGGATTTTCTGATCTCCATATTCGTCAGTTATGTCGAATAACTCTCACATTAAGATGAAATATGGCTTCATAGGATGTAGTTAAATTGCCTGCAAATACAAAAGTTGGTTGGATAGTTGGAAAAATTCCAAGGTTGTAGCGAGAGATCTAAAAGAAAAACGGAAAAATTAAGACGCGAAACTGATACGAGTATGTTATTATATGCAACGCAAGTGAAGTGTAGAGAAAAAGGAATGATCGAAATGTCTAAAATTTAAAACATACGAAAGTATAAATCTTAACATTGGTCATTTCTAAAACAAACCCATCAGGCAATACTATAGCATTATCAATGCTCATTACCGCAAATTTAATAAAATTCCGAGACAACACTATTAGAAGTATAGCCATAATATTTATCCTAATTATGAAGCTCTAACTATAGCCAAACAAAGGTGTTATTCAGAAAATATCTACGTATCATAAATTAAAGCTGAAGTGCCTTTAGAAGATTTATTTAGTATTTAATCGTACGGTAAAAGGCTTCTATTATCTTTGCAAGAGATTTTGCTGAATTTAAACGATAACACAGACTCAATTTATTTGATAAGCAAATGGGGGTTTGATGGTTCCTCCGGACAATCGAAGTACAGGCAAAGTTTTCAATTTTCAACCGCAAATGATGACGCTAGCCTTTTTGTAACATCCCTTATACCCATCAAGTCAATTTCAGGACATCCTAATGCGAAGCATAAAACTTTATGGCAGAATCAGCGACCTTCCTCACCCCGATATTATAGGCCTATACGATTACAATTTGTACACGAAACAACACAAGTTCTAAAAGAAGAAGACGAATATATATCCAACCAATTCATTAACTTACAGCTCTCTATAACAAACTTTTTACTAACAAGAGCCTTTCAGTTAAGCACAAATTAGTTCTTACCATGGTTGATAGGAAAGCAATAAATGCTGTAACAAGCATAACATGTGTCGCTTTAAAAATATTAATGAAAATAATCTGCATTTTGGAATCTCACGTTTACATTGTTGGATTCGTTTTTTTGAGAGGCTACTGCATTTATCATATAAACTAAAAATATCAAAGTGGCAAGCGAGAGGAAAAGAAGACAAAACAAAAGTGGAAATAAAAAAGAAAAAAATGCAGGGCAATTTTAAAAATAGAATGGGTCGATTTGTCGATAAACCCAAGCAAAACTTTGGAAGTAGCAAGGATGTGAATTCTGCCCGGAGATTTTTTAACGAATATGAAACTGCTTCAGAAATCACCCAAATAAACAAAACATTGATTTATAAATTGTAGATTGTGTTGACAATTAACAGCGGTTTATTAATTGATTCAGATCATTTCAAAGTATAGGATCATTCCATGGCCTACTCGTAGTCCAGCTTTGACGCCTTAATAATTTTTTACGGGGAAATTTAAAAAATAAAGTATACAAAATAGGTCTAATAACCGAAATGACTTAAAACGAGAAATAAGAAAAGAAATCAATAATATCAATGAAAAATTTAGAACTGTTCATTTTAGGTATAAGACATATAAAAATTGAAATGATAGGGAATTAAGAACTCAATCAGAATTAATGAAAATATGCAGAGTGTTTTATTTAAAAAAAAATGGGATATTTATATTTATAATGTTGTTTGTTTTGCTTGCTCTATTTAACACCCTATATACTAATTGACAATACCTTTATCAAAATTCGTCGACTTGATCCCTTACTAAAGTATATTTATTATATTAATTCATTAAATTAAACTCATATATTTTATTCAGTTAGCAAAATCTTATTTTATGTGGAAATTAATTAAATTTTCAATAAATTCTAAAAAAAGACTAAATTAAAATAATTTTGTTGAAAGCCGAAGGGTGGAGACTTAGAAAACAAAATATAAATGACACTAGGAGGTAACCACACAACACAAAACTGGGCACTTTTTTTGTTAGGTTTCAGTTGGATTTTTTTTACTCCCCCCCCTCCAATATTCCCTCTTCGATGTGTCCCTGCTCGAGATTTTTGCAGATCTTTGAGTTTTTGCGAAAAACATGTTTTCTCATTTCCGTCAGTCCGTCGGCCTGTCTGTCTGTCTTTATGTCTGTACGCGGCATAGCTCAAAAACTACTTATCTGATTTTGATTTTGATCAAAAATCAGGAGGCACAAGGGAATGAATAGTTACATTTTAGTAAAAATCCAATATAGTGGAACAAAATATTAATAATAATAACCTAATAAAATGTTTATGCCTTAATTTATATTTTATAGATTATATAAATAAATTTATAAAAAATAAATAATAATAATAACAATAATAAATAAATTAAAAACTAAAAATATTGAAATAAATTACAATTTTTCTATTTATATAATTTTCAATTATTATATAAATAATTACATACATGACCGTAGTAAAATTCTGCACAAGAGAAGTTGTAGGTGAACGCGAATTTACCGATTTTTCTACAAAATGATTTTTAGTATATATTTAAAACTTCAATTTACTCAAAAACAATGTGGAATTTTAATACATATTATGTTATACCCAAAGATACTCAGAATGAAGGGGCAGAATCGACATATTGATATACAAAAATTAAATTAAATAAAAATATAGATCAGTAGTAACTCTTACAGTTTTCTAGATGAGATACAGGGGTACTAAATGTCAGCGACCCTGTATATATTACTAAATTACTAGGTACGTGCCGAAATAAACTGAGTTATCCTTCACTTATACATAACTAGCAAAATACCGAATAATAAACATAAAATAAACAATTTTGTATACTGATTAGTATCTCTTGGAAATCTGAATATGTTTTGACTCACTAGAAATGCACTTACTCTTGTTTTGATATTAATATTGATAAAGAGTAAATAGTTATTAAACTCTATTTATTAATATAAATATGGACATTTATTATTATTTATTATATAAACTCCGCCACTGGGTTCATCCTTCAGATATGGATGATATATCCATACAGGAGCCCTTCCTAACAATATTCGCCACCCGTTACAAAAACAGCGAGATTCAAATGATTTTGCCAATCCGTTTCGCACCCCGTAAGTGGTCCCTCTATGCGACATTTGGACTTTTTCGACAATATCCTGAGTGAACGATAATAAACTTCTAGAGTAGAGTAATAGCAATTATTATAGATGGCATTTTTTTTCATCAGACCCACTCCTTGCTATTGACTGTAGCAAGACAAATGAATTAAAAATATTAGAAGGGCGTAATAATATATAGTTTAGTTAAGCTGAGTGATTTTGATTTATTTATAAACTTATACAATAAGAAGCTTTACAAGTCAACAATACGTAAATATAAAGCATACTAGAAACCTAAGATACTTCATTTGAACAGTATTAAGGAAGAACAAATTATTAAAAACACATTAAGGATGACTATTTAAGCCCAAACGTCTCTTTTTACATGTAGGTCAAAATTTTATTTTTTTTCTGTACTAATTGACGAACGCGGTATGAAATTCTTTCTAATATTAGGTTATATGTACGGTTAATTACTATAAAGCTTAATAGAACTTGTAAAGTGACATATCTGCACTTTTTTCTCTAAGCTACATATTCACAAATTCCGAGGCAAAACCGATGTAAATTTTAAGAACACAGGTATACATATCCCTTTATACATAGTTGACACAAAAATATACATTTTTTAGTATTTTAAAATACAAATACCTTACTTTGCACTCACAACAAAGTAAACAAAACTAAACAAGCTTAGGTAAAAATTTAATGCATAATATAAAAAAATAGATTGGGTATATTATTAAATATGCCCGGTGTGAAAATGTAAAATAATGTAAAATATTTTAATGTTGACTGGCAATTAGACAATTGTTATACAAATAATATCAATTAGGGCTTGTACAATATTCAGGTCCTGTACCTGGATGTCTGCTTTACCAAGGCCCATTGTTTGCCAAAATAGTAGTATTCAGAGACTGTATTGATTTCATGTAAATGTTTGGGAAAACATTAAATGTATTATTATTATTAATATTATCCTTTGTTGTCTGACAGTATTCCTGTGGTTGTATTTTATACCGACGGGATTATACCAAGTCAGAACACAAAAAACTATTGTGTATTAAAAAATAATCTAACGATGCTACATGTTTTCAAAATGACCGATTTCTGGATGTTCCTGTGAATGTCAGTATTGAGTCCTAATTGAGCCAAATGCGGTGTAAATGTTGTTGGGGTGAGGTCTGTTACTGATATGACGAGAGGAACAATAATGACCCTTTCCTGTTTCCACAGCCTTTATATTTCCATTGCCAAGTTGGTGTATTTGGCGATCTTCTCACTGTATTTCGCTTGGATGTTCTCGTCGTTGGGGACAGCCAATCTTTTCTTTTTTGGATTGAAAGGTGATATCGGGTCTGTTTTCGAGGATTGTTTTATCTGTGTGGATGTTAATGTCCCAGTAGAGCTTTTAGTCTTCGTTTTCACGTATGGATGTTGGTGTATAATGGTAATAATAATAAGGGTCCGTGTTCTCCGTTAGTTTGTATGTTATGGCTAATGCTTCATGGACGACCTTCGCTGCTGAGTTGTGGCTCGCGGTGTATTCAGTTCCGGCCATTATTCTGCATCCACTCATTATGTGATCGATCGTTTCGCTCTGCTGGTGACATCTCCTGCACCTGTCGTCTTCAATGGTTGTGTTCTTGATGATGTGCTTTTGGTAGTTTCTGGTTGTTATGACTCTGTCCTGAATGGCAAGCAGGAAGCCTTCTGTTTCGAGGAACAGCTGCCCTTCTTGTTACCACGTATATGAAACTTTTTATGTATGTGGTCTTGCTTTATGTAGTATCTGTGTCTTCCGTGGAGTGTTCTTTCAGACCAAGTGTTTATCTTTTCTGGTCGTGATTGGAAGTGACTGTGTGTGTCTGCTGCGTGGCTCGTTTGAGACAGATCGAGCGGTGTATAATTCTTGTCTGCCTTCATTATTGCCTTGTGAAGGTTAGTTTGTTTGTTGTGGAAGAAACTTCTTTGTTCGTAAATTTGTTTTTTATTTAGCGATTGTATATCTATAATTCCCCTACTTCCATCTTTTCTCTCGATGGTGAGTCTTTCCTTGCATGCGTTGGGATGTAACTTCCTGTGTTTTCAATGTCTGTGTGTGACCATTTAATGATACCAAACGAATACGTAAGAATAGGAATGGCGAAGGTGTTAAAAGCTTTCGTTAGATTTCTGGAGTTCAATTTTGTTTTTAGTAGATTTGCGAGTCTGGTTTTAAATTTTGTCTTGAGCTCTGATTTGATATGAGTGTGGTTAATGTTGGTGCTTTGATGGAAGCCTAGGTATCTGTATGTTTCTTCTTTGAGCATGTTATCTACGGTTTTATAATTTCCGTCGTAGGGTAGTCTTTCCACTGCTCCTTGTTGATATGAAGTAGCTTGCATTTACTTATACCAAATTCCATGTTGATGTCTAGGGTAAACGTTTCTGTGATTTTGGGCAGTTCCTCTAGCTGTGCCTGCGTATAATTTTGTGTCATCAATGTACAAGAGATGGTTTATTTTGTATAGGTTATTTTTTTGGTGCTTAATGTGTTTTATTATTATCATTATAGCCGAAAGCTTCCAGCTTCAAAACGAGAGTCAGGTTATTGTTGAAAATTGGTAAGTTTTTATTCTTCGGATTCTACTAATTCCTAGCAACTACGGCTTTGAACTTACATGGCTGTAAAGCCCTTTAAACGTATGCGGTGTCATAACTAAAGTTTCAACGGCAATGATGGAATCGATCTACAGACCCCTTGCTTTAAAAAGTGTTTTATGTTGTCTGTTATACAGTTAGAGAAAGAAAAAAATTACGTGTTTTGCTACCAAAATCACAGTATTTATTTTAGCTATTGTTATTTACACAGTACTCATTTTTTTCATGCAACAAAGCGCACAGGTTTACTAATATTGTTTAAAATAATTTTCATTATGCCTTACACCAATCCTACACAGTTTTGATACTCTTGATAAAACACTGAAAATACTTACTAGTTTATTTTGTAAGTCTTCAACTAATCTTAGGATAGTTACAGAATAATTCGTTACTTGCCTTCATAATAAAATTGTAGAACGGAGGAGAAAACCCCATACCACCTTATAGGAACTTGCGTTAGGTTTGACGCACTCAGAAGAAAATCCCTCCGATCACAGGGAGGAGTTAAAAGCGCCTTTTTTTGAGATGAATTGCAAGCCTTCATAAGGACGAGCCGATTTGAAAAGGTAGAAGATAGTCCTGGGTCAGAGTGTGTTGACAGGAAATGGCGAAAAGGATCTTTGAGGTCTACTACTATTGGGATTACTATCTTCATACAACACTGCTAACGCGTGAAAAATTGAAAAATGATAGGGTTTTAGGACTGCGTTTAATTCATAGTTTTATATATTTTTTATTTAATGCCGCAAAAATCAGCAAGGGTATTAGCTTCTTAAGTGGTAAGCATCACCTCCGTTTAGTAACTGTAAAGATACACTAATTTATTATTAAAAGAACCTCTTGATATAAAAACTCCTTGGTCCACTTTGCGGTCACTATCCGGTGTCTGTCGAGAGCATTTCCTTTTTCTACACCAACGCGCAAATTGCTTTTTTCCTTCGCATAGTGGTCGACAAATGTGACTTGTCAATATTATTTTTGACTAATGATCTCCAAAATATCGGAAGATATTATATAAATGAGTAGCCTGTGTTATATAAATTGACGTGAATGATAATTTTTTACAAACAATCGGTAAATTGTGTGATGTATAAAATGCCCGCACAAGTCTGGCAGCCCATACTCGACGAGAAAGTTGTGTGGTAAATTAAAAATAATAAATAATTACATTTTTCAGGGTGATACGATGATAAGTATAAAGGAAAAATTTAAAGACAAATATTCTTTAATTTCTTTTTAAGTTTAAGTTTTTGTTGTATTTATTTATAAAGGGTATTACTGCAGGTTGCGAGTTCAACGATAAATATTAGTATAAGTTTGTAATGCAATGTTTCGGGTTATTGGAACTTTTTTTTCAGTTTTAATCCACCTTCAAATTAACAGAATTAAAGCAGTTTTAACCTTTTTTGAGATTTTGGTGGAGCCAGAAAAAGATAATATTTTATTAATTTGATTTTTTGATTTGATTTATTTTATTATTATTATTATTATTATTACATCGGATCTTATTACTTATTAATTTAATTTTACGTTCCACAAATGTTCACTGTGAATCCTAGTTAAAGTTTTATACAAAATTGATGAGGCTTCTTATCTAGGGTTTGCATCCTGTGTTTAAGCAACCTCATCAGGTACCCTCAATGTTAGCATTATACTACACGTAATATAAGTTAGGTTATATAATTATAAGTTACATCACTTAAGAATAGAAATCATGTACACAATCGTAAATTGGAGTCGATTTGGAGGAGTGAAAAGATCAGGAAGATAAATAAATATAAAGAAAACAGGCACAGGCCAAATTAGGCTGACCGGACGAACAGGGCAACAACAACAGCAGAAACACATGAATTAAATGACCTCATTGCAACATAACAGAGTAAAAGTCGTTATAATTTGTATGAATATATTTTTTTACCATATTTTTAAATTTATTTTTGTTATTACTCAAATGCCTTATTTCTAGAGGAAGAATATTATAAAATTTAGGTGCGAAATAGCAGATATTTCTTTGTAGATGAGATTTCTTAAAAAAAAAGGTGTTTTAGCGTTTTCATTGGTGACTGATCTATAATTCATATTAACGTTTCGCTGAGTCTGATTAATTTTTGGAAAATAAATTAATGAGTTATAAATAAATAAGCTCCGAATGTTAAGTATTTCTGTTTCTTTGTAGAGTAATTTTGTAGGATATAATTGATCTTTATTAAACATTATTTTAATAATTTTATTTTGACATGTTTTGAGAACAGAGAGAGCATTGTCATGACAACCTCCCCATACCACGATACAATAACGCAATACCGATTCGACCAAGGATAAATAAACCGTTAATAGTAACTTCTTATTTAATATAGTTTTTAAATGATGAAATTTGTGATACATTTTTCGAATTTTTTTTGCAGTTTCTACGATATGGTCTCAAGATCCATCTCAAGAATTGATCTATAACTATCCCTAGATATTTTACTGATTTAACTTTTTCAATCTGTGGACATTTGCAATTTGTAACATTACAATTTATATCATGAATCCTGACCGAATTGTTGGGTGGTTGATCGGCGGAAGTTAGAGAAAAGGAGATAAACTTTGTTTTGTCTATACTAAGGCTTAGCAAATTGTGATTTAACCAATTTTGTATAATACAAAGATCGCCCTCTACCTCAGTATAAAGTTGATTCCAATTACAAGCAGAGAATACGATTGCCGTGTCATCTGCGTATGATATAATTTTACCCTTAATCGGAAGATCACCGACATCATTAATATATATTAAGAAGAGGAGCGGTCCCAGTACGGTTCCTTGCGGAACACCACATTCTATAGTTTTACTTGAACTAATTGTATTGTTCAAAACAGCTTTTTGAATTTTGTTTTTTAAGGATGATTTAAAAAGTTTTAAAGCTACTCCCCTTATGCCCACATGAAATAATTTTTCCAAAAGAATTTGGTGTGAAACGGTATCAAATGCTTTAGCAAGGCCCATGAACACACAGATACTTTTTTGTTTTGGTTAAGCAAGTTTAAAATTGTATTTGTTAGTTCAAAAGTAGCATCTTCGATATTTTTTTGAGGTCGAAATCCAAATTGATATTTGTAAAGGGCATTACTACGCTCCAAAAAAGGCAGACATTTTTCCCAGATTTTTGGAATGTTACTTATCAACGATATCGGTCGATAGTTAGTCGTATCTGCTCGATCGCCCTTTTTTTAGTATTGGTATGACGAGAGAGGATTTCCATTCTTCTGGAATTATACCGGAAAAAAAAGTTAGGTTAAAAATATGCTTTAGTGGTTTTATCAGATATGTGTGAGTATTTTTTAATATTTCAGTAGTTATTTGGTCATCTCCTGGGGATGAATCATTTTTCAACGATTGTATTGAATTAATTATTTCAGAGTCAGTTACTGGTAGTAGAAAAAAGTTTTTGTTGATGTTTTATTTTTTAATTTAGTAATAGGTGGATTTCGTGGGATTTTTTTAGACATTTCCTTTCCAATATTGGCAAAAAAATGTATTAAATATTTCCAACATTTCCTTATTGTCTTTAATTGCTTCGCCGTCGTTATTTTTTATACTTTTTATATGTTGCTTATTTTTACTTTGGTTTGTTGCTTCGTTTATTTTTTGCCATATTTTCTTCAGATTCCCCTTGTGAAGATCCATTTGTTTACTATAGTAGTCATTTTTAGTTTTCCTTAATAATTTATTGAGAAAGTTGTGATAATTTTTGTACTGAACATGTAGCTCTTCAGAGAAATTTTTTATTAGTGTCTTTTTTATAGCATCGCGATGTCTTTTGATTTGATGATGATTTTATTAGGCCAAGGGTGATCCACGGTTTTGTTTTTCTATATTTACTGTGGACATAAATAGTTTTTGTTGCTCTTTCCGTGTGTAAGTTAAAAGTATTTAAGAAATTTAAATAAGACTGTTGAACTTCGTTTACGGGTAAACAGTTTTCCCAGGATTCCGAATTTAAATAACTATTCAAGTCAAAGAAATTAACTTTTTTATAGTTTTCTCATTGTTCTTTTTTTCTTTAAAAATTGGCATGAACGACGAAGGATTGGGAATGTTTAACGTAGTTTTGTTCCTTAATAAATATGTGATCTATTTGACTACGGCTTCAATCTGTAACGCGCGTTGGATCTTTTAAACAGCTAGACATTTTATTTTCATTTAATATATTCAAATAGTCATTAGTAGTGGAATCCGTAGTCGATAGTAAATTTATGTTCGTATCGCCTATAAAAATGTGTAACTGATATTTTGGTACGGATTCCAAATATTTTTTTAAATCGGTTAAAAACATCTGAGAACTTATTGATGGGGGTCTATAGCATGAAGTGATTAATACGTTAACGTTATTTATTTATAGAACAGTTTGCATTAAATTTGTTTCTGTTAAATTTATAATTTTAGCATTTGAGGTTATAGAATCTTTAATGTATAAAGCCAGTCCATCGTTTTTATTTTTAGTTGACTGGTTATGAAATAGGTTATATCCGGTTATATTAAAATCTTCCAAATTTTCAATTAAAAAGGTTTCTGATAAAATTAAGACATCAATATTTCTTACTCTTATAGATTCTAGTTAGACTTGTAGTTCATCAAAATTTTTTCCGTAAACTCCTTATGTTTAAATGAAGTATGTTAAATTTGTTTTCACCTTGTAATAAAGTTTTCACCGGGCCACTTTCCTCCACGACGGTACAGATACACTCAGTCTCCTCCAAATCCCTCAGTATCTCCAACATTTTCTATAAGCTAAAAAATATTATACCTAATTACCTCTAACATTAACATATATGTATAATAGTACACGAATAAGAATGATGTGTAATAGAAAAATAATCCATCAAAACGCACAAAATTTTAAAAAGACAAATTCAGTGCCACTCGTGTTTACTCCAGATGTTCAAAATCCCGTTCTGATTTAATTTTTATCGATTTTTCTCCATTTTGTTTGATATACAGGTTGCCCTCGTAAGTATAGACTAGTTTTCTGTCCATCTTGCTTAGTGCTACTTTGTAAAGGTTCAGTCTGGTTTTCGTTAGGTCGTCCATCATATATGTTTTGGTTCCCTTTAAAAGCCTCCTATTTTTGAGAACTTCGGCTTTTTGTCGTAGAGTTTGATAATTTCAATAATATTAGCATGAAGATTTTCCTTAGGCTTTTCCTCCATTCCGTAAACGCAAACGTTATTTGCTTTCTCATTCTGACGAATACTCTCTATTCTATCTTCTAACTTTTTGATCGTTGCTTGCTGTTGGTCGATGGTTTTTTGCATGCTGTCTAATTTGTTTTTAACTACCTCGCATATTTTGGACATAAATTCCTCATCAGATAATAATTCTTTTATTGTCTCTTTAATGAGTGTTTTTGATTGTCTTGTTTCTTTCTGGGACATTTTGAATTATTGTATAGATTACTTACAGAATAAGCTTCCAGATGACACCAGATTTAACTATTTTGACACGTTTTAAACTGGGTATATTTAAGTTTAAAGCGGAACGACACGAAGATGCGTGTTTAAAGTATGTACACTAACATTAACAATGTTGTGATATAGGTATAATATCCAAGTTTTCAAACCTAAAAAAATTACAGGTTAGAATTTACTATATTTTTGTATTTTTTGCCTGAAAACTTCATCTTGAAAAAAAGAAATGACGTACTTTTGCGGGGGTATAATAAGGGTATTTTTAAAAATAGAAGGTTGCGGTTTTCGCTACTTTTTTGTGAAATAGGGCATTTTTGAAGATGTAACGTTTTCAGGTACCCTTCGTGTCCCAGCTATCTGATAACTCATCAAAAATGCCAAAACTGTTTCTTATACGATTTTTTCCTTAGAATTCAGTGCCGATTTCAGAATAAGTGGTCAAAAAGTTATCGGACCCTACTTTATTTTTTTAAATGAGACACTCTATATATTTGTCTTTATATTTATTAGAAATAATGTGGGCTTACCAAAAATATATACATGTATGTAATTATTTTCAAAAACAAGCTCAAAATTCCTTTTTGCAAAATTTTCTTTTGTGTCCAATTAGTGGGTAAGTAAGCTATGGCTAATTTGTTTGGAACAAAATGCAAAATGTCAAAAACTTTACAGTTTTGCTAGTTTTTGATTATTAGTGAAATATTTTTGTTATTTTTGTGTCTCTATTTAACTATATACTATATTTAATTTACTTTTTATACAATAATGTCAGTCTACGAAAATAATGAAAAGTATGGTATGTTGGTTTGTTTCATACAATCTAATGAAAATCCCCAAGAAGCTTCGGAATTATATTTCTAAAGGTAACATATTTTGAGCGCTATGGTTAGAATAACATTATAGGAGCTCTTTTTGTTCATATTAGGTATCCAGACAGAAAGTAACGTTTCCGAGACATATCTGCCAGCCTTAAATCAAATTATATAATTATCACCCATATAAATTCCACATAGTGCAAAATTTACTCCCCGGCGATGGTGAGCGCCAAATGTTGTTTTGCAAATGGTATTTACAACAAACCCATACTGATGAATCCTTTGGCAAAATTGTTATCTGGTCCGATGAATCTTATTTTTCAAGTGCGGGAATTTTCAATCGCCATAATACAAGAAACTTGTCCACAGATAACCACCATTTAATTTTTGGGGGGTAGAACAAAACAAAGACGCTTTGGAGTTATGGTCTCGTGTTTCATTTTTGGAAGACGCATAGTTCACAGAATTTTTGAAGGAGACCTCACAGCGTGTCGGTACCTAGAAATTCTTGAGAAAGTTATTTTACAACTGATGGAAAATGTTTCATCAGTTCATCTTCAAGTTCAACAAGACGGTGCCCCAAGCCACAACTCTGCAATTATAAGAGCAATTTTTTAAAGATGTACTCACCGACCTGTAAGATTGCCCCTTTGATCTCCGGATCTTTGGATTTTAGATTTTTTCTTATAGTGTTTCATGCAAACTAAAATATATAAAACATCAGTCTATAGCAGAGCTTCGTGTGGCAATCGATTTTGAAAAACACCTTTGAAACCTCTTTGCTTTTTCAACATTTTGTTCCTCTTTTGTTTTTCCTTTTCTTAAATTTTAAGTAAGATGGGCAATTATTGTTTTGTTTTGAGTAAAATTCAATAATTTTATCACAATTAAGTTAAAATGCTGTAATAAATAATTAAGAGTTAAGAATTAAAAATAATCTTTTGAATTAAGTTTGAAAGTATTACATCTCTAGATAATAATTACTTACATGAATTTTGTTTTTAATACTTTAACCATAGCCTCCTAACTACTAATTGGACACAAAAGAAAATTTTAGAAAATCTCGAATTTTAAGCTTGTTTTCCAAAATAACTGCATACTTGTATATATTTTTGGAAATCCCACATTATTCCTAATAAATATAAAGAATAATATACAGGGTGTCCCGTTTAAAAAAATGAAGTATGTAGGGTTCGATAATTTTTGGACCTGACTTCATATACTTATTCTAAAAGCGGCACTGAATTCTACGGAAAAAGTCATCTAAGGAACAGTTTTCGCCTTTTTGATAAGTTAACAGATAGCTAGGATACGATGGGTGCCTGAAAATACAACATTTTCAGAAACGCCCTCTGTATCTCAAAAAACAAAACAGCTATGAAAACTTTGCTGGCGCCATCTTTAATTTCTCAAAAAAATAGCACAGTCTCGGGAAAACCGCAACCTTTTATCTTTACAAATAAGGGAAATACCCAGCAGTGCCGAAAATGGGATACCCTGTACATAGATATCTATGGAAATACTATGCCAAAGACATTTTTTAATCAAGTTTCTCGATCGTAACCAGTTTCTTATTTGGAATAAATAATCGTCGCAACCTTCCTTAAAACTGAACCCTCAAGAGTATTCGCGAAATAAGTTATTGCTAATGGTACACCAAGTACAAAGCCGAGAAATCTGAATTATAAAAAAATATGTGTATCTCTTCTACGCTTTCGTATGTCTACACTCAGTTCACAGCTTTTATTGTGATTAACATACATACACACAAAAGAAGGCTCTAACAATCCAATGTCCTTTATCTTATTCCCTTTAAATCACTGATACAATATTTTATAATTTATCGTTCACAAAAGAAAACGGCAAACTATCAAGAATGCCATTACCTACTTCTCACTAGATTAAATAATCAATTATTTGCTGTTTTATAACTCTGTCCCGATCTACAGCACGCTGCTCTTGTGATTCCCTACTTCATCCCATTATTTTATGTCCCAATCAAATAATCTCGATTGAGAAGTTTATACGCAGAGACCCAAGCAATTTATCTTCCGAAACTTCTAAATTGGACCTATTTTGCCTCAATTTGTATTGTTTTTAAGTCGCGTCAGGTCTGAGGGTTTCGTGGAGAATTCTGGTAATAATCGGTTTTCTTTAATTATTTCCTTTCCGTTTGAGATTTATACGTTTATTTTTAGCAGTTTGAATGTACTGTTAATTTTGTGGGCGTAAATATTCAGATTCAATTATTTAGGTGGAATATTACGAGCAGAATAAATATAAACTCTAGGACATTTCTTACGAGAAATGGCTTTCAGTCAATTTTTCTGAAAAAATGATATATTGTAGTTTTTAACTTCCTGATCAACAGCAAAATTGGAATTTTGCATACTTTATGCAAAACGTTTACTTTTTTTATTTTAAATATTTATTACCCATTGAAATAAGCTACTCGCTTAGAATATTTTTGATGAGAAGCTAATTTTTACTTCCCTCGTAAAAGAGGAGTAGGGAAAAGTGGGGATCATTCGGCATATTTCAGTTTTCAAAAAGAAATCACTAGTATGTTTGGATTTTGATAAATACTATTAAAATTAAACCAAATGAAATGATATTAGGTCTATTTTAGGCATGATTGGCACATTAATTTCGAGTGCGTATTTTGAATATTGCATGATTTATTTTTCTCTACCCGTAGCCGAATCATGACCACCAGTAGGGACCATTCAGCTATTAGGTGGGAATCTTTTACTTTTGCTGTTTGGTGTAATAAGATATTTAACTAATGTGATCCAAAAAACAATGTTTATTAATACAGAAAAACTTAGAACACAACATATTTAGGAAAATGTAATCAATGCTTATATGAGTCACCAACATTTTGTCAAAATAGAAAACTTAAAAAACTTTTTCTTGGCAACAGAAAGTACCAAAAGTATAGCGTACATAAGCACTTAAAAGACAAAAAATTCATCTGCCATTTAAACTTGTAAAATTTACATTAAATTTATAAACGCTTTGAGTTCTTGAAGTTCCTTGGCAGGTAGAAGTAGGTAACAGAGCCGCAATGTCTTTTTTATGTATTACCGAAATATCCTCAACATTAGAGAAATAAAAGCTGCTTATATTTCCTTTTCGGCGTAGGAATTTTACCTCATGATCTTCATTTTGTACAGAGATGATCTTTCCAACTTAGTAAATATTTGATTTGGAAACTAAAAATTTAACCAGGACAAAATTAGCAGTGTCCTTCTGGCTAATAAGTTGCAAATATTCGAAGACATCTTCCTCATCACACGAATGGTCTAGGACAACATCGATACCAGATTCACTTGAATTGGAAGTTCTTTTTTTGGAAGGCTTCATCAAATCCCTTTTCACTGTCTTCTTTTTGTCTTTCAACGATTTTTTCCGTTTTCTTTCTTCTTCTATGCTTTGTCTTTTCTCATATTCTGGAGTATCGGTGTATATAGCAGAATGAGATTTTCTAGAGGTTGTCTTTTTTTTCATATCACATATATATATATATATATATATATATATATATATATATATATATATATATATATATATATCACTTAAACAAGTAATAGCTGATACAGGCTGCTCCGTTGCTATGTTCACAGACACTATATCGCCTCGTAATTTGGAAGGAATGGGTGGTGTTATTTCCATTTGACTTTGTACGTCCGTGGAGACTAAATGACATTTTGATGTAAAAGGAGCAGGTGGCGTTGTTGCCTCTTGATTTTGGACGTCTGTGGCAACTTGACTTGTTGATGCTATATTCTTTTGGGTTTCGATGTTTCCATTTTCTTTGTTCTCACTTGCAACATTATTAATTAGTTTGTCGGTAACCTCACTTGCCACAAAATCAGAATTACTGAATATAAGACTATTGAATGGCCAAAGCCCTGTTCTTTTAAACGAGCTTGTTATATTTTTTATTGTGAAGGCACGTTCATATGCAAGTTTTGCAAAGCTGGCTAAATGACGAATTGTAATTACTCGACCTGGATTTGTTAGTAACCAATCATGCTGTGCAGTGGAAATGTATGACTTTAAAGATCCATATACATCCCACATCCAGTGGCTGCATCCTGTAAGTCGTATGCGGTGGAAAGGACAGCAATACAATTCCTTTTTCTCGACATAGTCTAATAACGTTCACAGAAATGTGGGATTCATGGTTGTCTACGATGAGAAGCACCTTATTTTCAGTAGAACATTTCACAAAATGTGTGTAAAAGTGTTCAATTACTTTAGGAAAAAGGTCAGATGTCATCCATTCTTTTTTGTTACCAAAAGCAATGGCTGAAGTTGGATGTTCATCTCCTAAGTATTCCTCAGGATTTCTTATTCTAGGATAAATAAAAACTGGCGGAGCTGTACCTCCTGCTGCGTTAATAATATCAAGAAATGTCACAAGCTCTCCTCTCTCTTGTGAAGATATGTGTGCTACTTGTTTTTTCCCTTTTGTGGATACTATTTTTACAGGCGGTACTATTGTTGTCAACCCAGTTTCATCTAGGTTCCATATTTCCTCTGGTTTAAATTTATACTTCTCCAAAACCGACGCATATTTAGAAAAAAAGTTTTCTATGACTGGTTTATTAAAAGCCATAGATCTATTAATACTGGTATTTTCTGGCTTGCGAAGAGATATTTCCTTGTCGTGCATTTTCATGAACCCGCGTAACCAATCAAGACCTACAACAAAATAGTTAATAAGTATAAGTAGATAATAATCACCCCTCAAAAAAGTAAAACTATAACTTCAAAGATGCATCGTTGAAGTCGTAGTTTTATATTTGAAGTTATTGTTTTACTTTTTTGAGGGGTGATTATTACCTACTTGTCTATAAGACCCACCCGCAATTTTATTTACAAGCCAAGTGCTTGGTATTTTGCGATTTGTCTGACTTTTGGCATAATCGTAAGCTAGGATCCCTATTTATTGATAGTTCAAATCATAATTCAAATCCGAACACCTTTTTACATAAGCTAATAGCTGATCTTCATGGAATTTAGAAAATACTTGTTGGGATGTGTATTTGCTGGGATAGTCCTGATCATATTCACTCTCACTCTCATTCCCAGAGTCATCCTATTGTCGCAGAAGGTCTTCTTTAGATTTTTTTTTTAAAAGATTCTTTATTCGAGACTGTAGTGTCTGCCTCTTGACTTTCAATTATTTAAGTGGAATATTACGAGCAGAATAAATATAAACTCTAGGACATTTCTTACGAGAAATGGCTTTCAGTCAATTTTTCTGAAAAAATGATATATTGTAGTTTTTAACTTCCTGATCAACAGCAAAATTGGAATTTTGCATACTTTATGCAAAACGTTTACTTTTTTTATTTTAAATATTTATTACCCATTGAAATAAGCTACTCGCTTAGAATATTTTTGATGAGAAGCTAATTTTTACTTCCCTCGTAAAAGAGGAGTAGGGAAAAGTGGGGATCATTCGGCATATTTCAGTTTTCAAAGAGAAATCACTAGTATGTTTGGATTTTGATAAATACTATTAAAATTAAACCAAATGAAATGATATTAGGTCTATTTTAGGCATGATTGGCACATTAATTTCGAGTGCGTATTTTGAATATTGCATGATTTATTTTTCTCTACCCGTAGCCGAATCATGACCACCAGTAGGGACCATTCAGCTATTAGGTGGGAATCTTTTGCATTTTGCGAATGTTCCCTATATGTCACATAGAAAAAATGTCGATTCTAGAAACAATAGAATGCAAGGTCTGTCGTTTGTATATTGCCAGAATATCCCCTAATTAATGATCTAATAATCGTATATTATATGAATTATCTAAAATAAAATGAACGAGTGCTTTATACAATTTTATAAGTAGCAAAAATCTTACCTTAAATACACGAAAACACACTTGCCCTCAGAAAAACAGAAGTTCTTGCCTGCAAGCAAATCTTGAAAACAACTGGCCGGCGTTGGTAAACAATATTTTCGATAACCCACATGAAATATGGCGCCAAATTTAAACGTGGTTGGGATTTATTGATGACAGCCGAATGTTCCCTATAGCCGAATGATCCCCACTTTCCCCTATTGTAATTGTGAAAAAATCAACTCCGAGGTTTCTTAGATCTTTACGTTTTAAGGTCTCTAAATGCTAAACATGTTTTCTCAATTCCGTTGGTCTGTTTGTCTGACCTGTTAACATTTTGGTAAAAATCCAAAATGGCGGCATAGTGAAACTTTTAAAAAATGTATTACTAAAAAAACTACTTACCCAATTTGTCTCAAATTTTGCACAAAAATCAAGTACTAGGTAGGAGACAACTGGTAAAATTTTGGTACGAATTCAAGATGGCGAAACAAAATGGCGGCCAAATAAAATTTTAAAAATTCAACGCAAAAACATCTTATTCAAATTACTTTGAAATGAAAATTTTGCAGAAATATTAAATGTGCTTTAGGGATAAACCGGTACGAATTCAACATGATGTAACAGAATGTCGGCGTGTGTCAATGTAAAAAATACTTGTTGAATTTATTTTAAATTATACCCAAAAATCAATTGTGGCATAGATAGAAACTAATAAAATATTGGTAGGAATTGAATACGATGGAACAAAATGCCGCTCAGTTAAAATGTGTTACTAAGTGACTATGTACTAAGCTTAACTGGGCCACACTTCACAATTCCTAATAGAAGAAAAGGTTCATAACGAGGGCAGTTCCGGGTAAACAAAATTTACCGATTTTTGTATTTTTAAGTATACACTTATACAGGGTGTAGCTGTATTCCAGAATGCGGTTATTCTGTTTTAAATTCGACTGCACCTAGAACACAAACACCCGTATAAAGGTTTAAATTTAGACCAGGTCTAACTTGACAGTTTAGTGAATACGGGGGTATAATTCCAATTTGTATTAAAAGCTCTTTACTCTAGGACAATCAAATTTTAATGAATCTGTGATATGTTTATTAAAATTAAGTGGAAATTATAGAATTCTATCGAACATTTTATAGCATTTGCAAATTTAAATACAAATACTTAGTTTATGAATACTCTATAATATTACTAAAATACCCACTTGCTTCTTAGCCTCACTTTCTTGTCAAATAGTATGTTTAACTAGTCATATTTCTGTATATGTATATATCATTTATTTCGTGATCAAGAAGATAATAGGGTTTATATTATTAGGGTAATATGACTTTAAAAAAAAGTTTAAAATATTTTGCCACATTAAGTGAATAACATACTGCCGTCTTTAAATTTGTTGTTTACAATACAATGTTTTGATATTCTTTATAGGTTCCATTTCCCTCAGATGAATTATAATTAACATAATTGCTTTCTTCTTTCTCGTAGAATAAGGTTTGTTTACTTTATGTAGTGGTGGAATGTTAGAACAGACATGTAACTAATAGTCTTGCGCCGGATTGGTCCCTTTAGTAGTATAAAATTAAATGAAACATTATAGTATTACAATTAAAAATAACCTTTATAATGTGACAAGACTTTTACGTAGATTGCATCTTACATACCTGAAATGTTTTATTCATAATTCATCGTGTTATATTTTGTACAGTATGTTTAACATTTCTAAATTAATGTAAAATCATTTGATTTTGTTTACATGATTCAGAAATCTTTTTGTCTACCTCTTCGAATTACTATAGTTTTTGGCTTTTCAACATGCAGCTAACTTTGAGTATACCTTGGTTCTGCTCGGGGGCAATATGCCAGGTTTATTTGGATTTTGAAAAGATTCGGGCCACTTCGCTCTGCTCATATCTGTTTCCGGTCCTGCACAAATGTTTACCAGTTGGAAGGAGGTCGATCAGCTATTTCGATATTAATTGAATTTCCTTATGCACTAATGGCACCGAAACTATACCTGAATGGAACCACTAAAAGAACTATAATTAGACATGTGGTCATGTATCGATATACAAACCTGCATATCTCGTTTTCTCAGACAATGTCCATCTTTCCCTGATCTATGAGGAAGATGGAAAAGGTAAATATTTTGTCTTTGTTTTCTTGGCTTATTTAGCACCAAGTTTCCCTTAACGAATCCATTATTTCCAATTTGACTGACAAAACTCATTACTTTAACTGGTATTTAAATACTGATTTCCGTTCAAGTGAACAAATAATATTAATGATTTTTAAAAAAATAGCCTTTTCTCAAAAACCGTTTGTACTATATAATTTCCATTACAATTATTACATTTTATCTTATATAGTAATTTATTAATATTAATTAGATTTGTCATTTTATATATGACGTTAGATTTGTTCATAGTTTTTCCTTTATCTTTAAGTTTGGAAAATAGATGTCATGTATAATTCAATCCAAATTTAAAATATATAACAACAAATTTCAGTTTTTTCCGGTGATGTGTAAGGTAATTTCTAAATTTAAATATTGCAGAGATCATAGTATCATTTACATGTTCAGGCCAGTTCAACTTATCATCTACAATTAATCCCAGGTATTTTATTTTTTATACTTTTACCAGTTTTAGGTGGTTTATTTCGATATCAAAAAAGCGACATTTTTATTTTTGTTTAAATAATATATGTTTTGTTTTAACAATCTTTAATTTATTAGAGTACAACCAATTTCTATACAATTCAAGGTCGGAATTTCTTTCTTGACTCATATTTGCTCATCTACTTCACCGTATAACAACACCGTGTCATTTGCAAACGTAAAGTACTGAGCTTTAAGATTTGTACATTTTAAAATAGATACATATATCGAATACAGCAGAGGTCTAAGAACTGACTGCTGCGGTACTATACATGCACTGACCACATCAAATGCCTTCCTTAAATCGACAAATACTTCTACCACCAATTCCTTATTATCCAACGCTTTTGATATTTAATTTATCTACAGTTGCATTAAGTGTACTATTGTTTTCAAGAAAATGACAACATTCTTTCTTTAATTATTCTCTCGACAATATCTGAAAAAAACACTGATTACTGACATGGCTGTGTAATTATGCATGCAGCTTTTGTTGCCCGATTTAAATATTGGAGTAATTTTAATTATTTTGAAAAAAAAATTTGGAAAAAATTAGCTAGAAACTATCTTGTTTATAACGTTTTGACATCAAAAGAACTTACCGTAAAGTAATCGAATAAATGACGGTTATTTCATTATCTCCTTTGGTTAGATATTTTTCAAATCCATAATGATTTTGGTTACCGCAGATTCATCAGTCAGTCTCATATATAAACTGTTTTTGCAACTAATTTTAAAACATAATTTATAATAATTCTGGTATGAGCGGTGACTCAAGTAGCAGCTGCAATTACTTTTTTATTTTAAAATTATTTGAGGGTATCAGGCCTTTATAATACAAAGTATTGTTACATTCATCTGCTAAGTCACCAGCCACTAAATGATTTTTAAATTTTGTTTCAAGTATGTTTTCTAATTTTTGAAAAACCTCAGTATTGTTTTATCCTGGGGCTTATATATAACTCTTAATTTGGGTATGTATAACCTACACCTTCACATACCCAGTTTAAAGCTTCATTTGGATCAGATCTTTCAATCTCACAAAATTTCATAGGTTCTTTAATGTATACTGCCACTCCTCTATTTCTAACTATTTTACATAAATGAAGAGCTATTGACCACTTGCAAACATTGCACCTACCCTGGAAGTTCATACATACTATTTTTAATTTTCTTTTTGGATTTTCCAGTTTGCTAAATTTTGCATTGATTCTATAACCAATACTTTCGAATTATCATCCTCCTCAAAAACTACCTCTATTGGTCCATTCTTTAAGTGTCTCCTTCCATACGAAAGACCGTAAAATTATTCCCAATTCTTACTTCTAGGTTCTGACCAATTCTTTTTATTGTATCTGATAAATTTTCATTTTGTTTATATGGTGTTCCACGTGTATATCTTCCATATTGTTCTTTAATTCTATTTGCTCTTACCTGTTTAATCTTCCATATTGTTCTTTAGCTCTATTGCTTTTCCTGTGTAATGGTTAATGTTACACTTAATGCTTGCACAACATTTGAAATTAATCTAATAAGTAGTTTTTCAGTCCGATTTTTTATACATTTTATTAGGCCGCTATTTTGTTATGCAACCTTGGATTCGTAGTAAAATTTTATCAGTTTTATCCTATGTAACATTTGATTTTTGTGTGAAATTTGAGGTAAATTGGGTAATTAGTCTTTTACTAATAATTTTTAAAAAATTTCCCTAGGCCGTTATTTTGTTGCTCCATATTGAATTTTTACCACAATATTAACAACTAAGGGTTATATGGAACCCTTAATTGTTGCCCAAAATTTGAAATCAATCGGATAAGTAGTTTTTTAGCTACACCGCGAACAGACAGGCAAATAGACAGGCCGAAGGAATTCAGAAAACATATTTTGTTTTTTAAAATCTGGGGTGCTAAAACGTGAAGGTATTTAAAACTTGGGAGGGTGATTTTTTCACGATTGCCAACATTTTATTTGGCCGCCATTTTGTTCCGCCATCTTAAATCCGTTCCACAATTTTACCAGTTCATCTCTACACCACAATTATTTTTTGCACAAAATTTGAAATCAATCTATTAAGTAGTTTTTCAATTTTTGAATTTTTTATTAAGCCGCCATTTTGTTTCACCATCTTGGTTTCGTACCAAAGTTGATTCCTACGCAATACTTGATTTTTGTACAAAATTAGAGGTAAATTGAATAAATAGTTTTATAGTAATATTTTTTTAACATTTTGCTAAGTCGCCATTTTATTTCACCATATTGGATTTTTACCAAAATGTTACCAGGCCATCCCCATCCCAATTTTTGACCAAAATTTCAAGTCGATCAGATAAGGAGTTTTTTAGCTATGTCGCGAACAGACAGACAGACAAACCGACACATAGACCGGCAGAATTGAGAAAACATGTCTCTTCAGCATCTAGGGACTCGAAACGTAAAGATCTGAAAACATCTCAGACGGTGAGTTTTCCACGATTACAATTTCACTTTTACGAGTGAAGTAAAAATAAGATACATTTATGATTATTTATCACATAAAAAAGGCACGGTTTTTAATGCAACACTATTGTTCCAGACCTTCTATGGAAGATACCACCATACGGACAAAGTCACTAAACATTTATAAAAATACGATTAAATATCTAAAGTCGTAAAAATACTGAGAAAAAAATCAATAATTTTTTTCATTCACATTCCCGGTAAAACTTAATGATCACATACTGTAACCTGAGTGCTCCCCTTTTAATTTAAACTTTAAATATTAAAAATTCTAAATTTCCTTGGAGGTAGGTTTTTTCCTTGACAGAGATCGGGTGAAAATAAACTGTCATATTTAGGCAAAAAATCATCACGGTCATTTTTGTTCAGGATATCCTTATTTTTTTACTATTTCATAATTGCTCTATCTGCAATATTTTAGCAGATATTTGCAATTTTTTTGAATTGGTGTTGACAGATTTGGATCCCCTTCGGACTGAATTTCTAACTTTGTGCCTGTTGATTGGGGGCAAAACGCTATTTCTGCTTCGAGTATGAGAAAGTGACACTACGGAATCCTCTGACGTCATTTTCCCTCGTGCCCCTCGTTCCCACATACAGACTGACATCACACGACAATCCCAGGTCAGATGTAGACCTAGAACGGGGCTGGAAACTCAAAAACTACGTTTCTTGCTCGTTTTGAAGGAGAAGCCCTGGCCTGCCGTCACTGGCTATTCTTGCTGGGCGAAAAACAAATTAATGGAACAAATTCTTTGTGGCGGAAAGGGAATTCTGGACTGCAAAACGGCTCGCGCGCTTGCACACCATTTACCTGCATGTAACTGTTTATTTATTTACTTTTACTTTCCCCGTAAAAGGAGTATTGTAATCGTGAAAAAATCACCCTCCGAGATTTTTTCAGATTCTTCAGTCCCTAGATGCCGAAAAACATGTTTTTTCAATTACGTCGATCTGCCTGTCTGTCTGTCGGTCTGTTCGCGGCATAGCTAAAAAACTACTTATCCGATTGACTTCAAATTTTAAAGCTCATGATAATATGGGGATGAGATGATAATGTTTTGGTAAAAATCTAATACGGCAGGACAAAATAACGATCTAACAAAATTTAAAAAAAACAATTACTAAAAACTACTTTTCCACAAATTCGCAGAAAAATTAAGTGTGATATGGGAATGAACTAATAAAATGTTTAAACAAATCCAAGATGGTGGAACAAAACGGTGGCATAATAAAATGTAAATAAAAAATCATTGTAAATAAACTACTTCATCGATTGTTTTCAAATGTACAAAAAGCAAGTGTTATATAGATATAAACTGGTAAAATTTTTGGTACGAATCCAAGATGATGTGATACAAAGATAAATTTGGGTGAGGCGTCATTATGGTGGAATAAAATGACGGCTTAATAGAGTGTTTAAAATATCAGTATTAAAAAACTACTTATCCAGTTGAGTTGACATTTTGCACAATCATCAAATGTGAAACAGGATGACCTAGTAAAAGTTTGACCCAAATATATATGGCAAAACAAAATGGAGGCTTAATAAATGTTTTTTACTTCAAATTTTGTACAAAAATCAAGTTTGGCGGCATGAAATAAACATTAAAGTAAATTCAGCAAATAAAAACTAAATTTAAAAAATTGTATATTTGCTGGAGTATCGACGCAGGTTTTATGTAAGTAGGTATGGTAAGTAAATGAATGTTTATATGTACGTATGTATGTATGTATGTCAGATCTTGACAATAGAAGTTGTGAAGAAGAAAAACGTTTATTTAATTTCAGATGTAAATAAAACAGATGTATTCCCATAAAATCTTATTTGCGCAAGAGCAATATCACTATACAAGAAAACGGTGACGTTTCGCTTGACAAAAACAATATTAAAATGTAGCAAAAATGGTAGAAAATACATATAGAGAAAATAAATTTGACGAAAAATAAATTTTAAAAAATCGATATATTGGATTTTATTCAGAACACCCCTCGTACAGAATTCCACCACGCACAGATAACACAGTTTATATATATATATATAATGAAATTTTCACTTTATCAAAGAAAAGTGACACATATTAATAGTTACATAATATGTATAAAGTTATTTCCCGATTATATGTATATATAAACTGTGTTTTATGTGAATGGTGGAATCCGCTAGGAGGAAAGTTCCGGGTAAAACAATTTTGCCAGTTTTTTTTAACCCAACCTACTGAAAATACTTCTATCGAGATTTAGGGATGTGAGTAAATCGTGGCAGAAGCTTTTAATATAAAGCTAACTTTTTCTGGTGTAAAGCGTATACATTTGTTCAAAAAAAATGAGTAGAATTTATTTGCTGCAAGTTTATTCATATCAGCAATTAAACGTGTATGAGTTAAATATACGAGAGAGCGGCAATGGGGTGTAGGTAACTACCTACCTAACTATTTTCTCGAATTTCACATATTGAGCATAACATTTATTGGCTTTCATATTTTTAAACTGGCTCTAGGCAATTTTAAACAGAACGAAAAACGGAAATAATATATTACATAAATATAATATACAGCTCTCCAATATCAGCGACCAGTTTCCGAGAAATATATTCGTTTACCATTTTTCAAATATTTTTATTGAATTACAAATTTTAGTAAATTCATTACTTCTATCTAATCAACGATACAGAATACATTTATTTATGATTTATATATGACGAAATTAAACAAATCAATAACTAAATTTTTATTATTTAAGTATATTCTGTACATATCGGTATAAAAATAGTTTTATTATAATAAATAAATACCATGCAAATTTATTGTTTTGTTTCAAATGTTAAATCAGTTCGCACTAGTACACCGAATAAATGAAGAATACAAATAATTATAAGTTAGTGTTTTGTTGATTTAGATTAATTATTTAAATGTCTCGATTTTTCTTTTATACTGGGGCTCTTTGGATCTAACTTATTCCTTACAAAATAATGTTATAGAGTACACCTATTACCTGAGGAAAAATATCTTTAAAAACCCCCTACAAAAACAAAACTAAATTCTATATGTGATAATATTAAATTACTAAACATTTTTATTGGTGGCTCAGCTGACTACACGAAACGTATTATTCAATAAACTCATTCACATTAAATATGAAATTTCAGTGATCTAATGCCACAGAAAATCATTTAGTCATTTTGTTTTGTTTTTTTTCTCGAATATAGCCGGATATTCAGTTTGGTCGAATACTAAACTATTCGTCAGAATATCCGCATTTTCAAAATACCTAAGAAGTAAAGAAAATAACGGTTTTAATTCTTATAAATAAAATCCAGTGCTTTTCCTTTTAATAATACTTTATAATAGATCAAAGTCAGAAAAGGCGCTCACAAACTGACCATTGAAAAAAATTAACACTAAAAAATAAATAATATTCTGTGTAAAAAATTAAATAATTTTTATAATACCATAAATTAATAATTAATAATAAATCAATTAATAGTATTTCTAAATATTTCTTAACTTCGGAGTCTACATCGTTGATAGTTCCAGTCTCTTTTGAAAAATAAGAGGTAGAAGCAACTCTTGCTACTATATCTTAGACAGACATAGACGATTGAGTTTTTTTTCCTTAAGTCGACTAAGTGGTTCATCATCGAAATCCGAGCTTACAGTAAACTTAATAGAAATAGTGGACGCTGTTGCAATGTCTGTCCGCGTTTCTGGGTTTATTATTCTGAAAAATCTAGATTTTATATAATCTTTGTTGTTAAAGAAACTGCACCTGTATCTTAGATCTAAAATGGTGGCAAAAGTAAAGTTATCATTTAGTTCAATATCAGAAAACCTGTTCTTTACAATATCTTTTAATGTTTCTCGCATTATTTAATGAAAATATTGTTGGAATAACCTATGTAATTCCAAACATTGATGAACTGAAAGTTTAGTAATTTCGTCGAACGCAAGCTCAGCAAATGTTCGACTAAAAACCCCTGATTTGATGAAACTGACAGTATATTAGTATTTTTTGAGCTGCTAATAAGGTAAGTGGCCTTTTTAGCTGGTTCAGTCTGTCTAGCATATAATAGGTAGATATCCATCGGGTTGGAACATCCTGGATATTTTTTTAACAGGCATATTAAGCTCTATCTTTTTGCTTTTCTAGTTTTTCTCATGTCATGAATGATGTAAATGTGTTGTAAAACTTCTGTCAGCAGGAATTGTCTCAATCACAGTTCTCTGAGATTTTATACAATCTAATACAACGAGCTGTAGGGAATGAATGAAACAAGATTCATGATTCAAGTTCGTATACCCTTTTTAACGTTAGGTCCCAAATCTTGAAGCAACAAGTGTATATTACTAAGAGCTATTTCAGTTTCCTGAAGTAATTCAATTAATATATTGCTTATATTTTCCCCTGTATGACTTCTTTCAAACAGCTGAATGCTTATCACTGAATGCTTTTTCTCAAAATTTGTATTAAGCCAGTGAGCAGTTAAACTTATATAACTATGATAGCTTACATTAGATGTCCATAGGACTGTCGAAAGTGACACCAATTTGGCATCTGATAGGAAACCCTTTATTGCCAGGATTACTGTTTTAGTAAATAGGTTGTAATTTGTTTATAAGACGTCTAAAGCCTAAAAATAACACATACTGAATACAACAAATTAGACTACCTATAATATGTAATGCATTCTACCTGCCTTACCAGGAAATTTTAAGTTGACATATTCTCGGGCAATCATCTAAAAATGCGCTGGAGCGCTATCTTGTTGAAAAACAACATCTTCAATTCCGTCCTGATCAATTTGTGTGTAAAAAAAGCTTTCTAACATATCTGTATAATTATCTCCTCGTACGTTTTCCATAAAGAAGAACCGTCCATTAATTTTTGTGGAAGAAATGCCACACCACACAGACATTATAAGTCTGGTCTTCAGAGGAAAACACTCGTTTTTCTAAACAATGCGCCGAAATCCTCTGAAAGGTTTGTATTTTATTCGCATTCAATTTTAAGACGTTCAGTAGTAAGTGAGCTTTGCTTTTTGATATTTCTAATGCACTTGCAATTTTTCTAACGGAAATTTGTTATGATTTTGATTGTTATAATTAGCCAAAATTTCTACATTTTCCAGTAGGCCACCTAAAAGATTTGGATACTGAATTTTCCTACGTTTTTTCTCGATTGAACCATTTGTTCTAAATTTTTGACCCCATAGCAAAACAGTTCTTCTTGAAGGTAAATTCCTATTAAAAATTGCACGAAAACGTCTCCTGGTGACAGTAATTGATTTTAATTCAATAAATAGGGTTACTGTTTGTATTTTTCCTAGTAAGGTAAACATTGTAATTTAAAAATTAGTCGGGATTTTAATAAAGGTAACAGTGACACTGTCATCTTTTCGTTGCCATGAAACAACGCCGAGAGACAACGTCTAGTTTCAAAACAAATAAAACAGTGTATACATTTTTGAAAAGTAGGAAGGTCAGGCATTCTTCTGGGGATAAAATATACAGGGTGTTCCATTTATAATATTCATTAAAATAAATACTTCTTTCAAAAAAATACCGCAATGAATTTGGAAACACTGTCAAAAAAACTTCAAAAAATTCTTAGTAATTCTGTCCAAACCGCGTTTTCATACCTTTCTTAGTTTTTGAGTGATTCAGCAATATATTGTGATACCTTTGAATGGGACACCCTATATATTATTTAATTAACTCCTATTTTATTTACCTCACATTTTACTAAATGTTCTGCCATTCTGATGGCATTTTTATATATCCTTTACCGCAAAAATACAAGTATACATGTTTTTATTTTGTTTCTTTGCCTATTTGAAATGTTTCCAGATATTATCCCCAAGGACTTTAACATAATATTACTGAAAATATTACTCTGAAAGTTTCGGAGAATATTTCGGTTAAAATTACCGATAGAATATTAATCTGGTGATGATATTACCTAAGCTTTTCGTAATATTACCGATAACTCTGCCTTGTAGTGGCGACAAGAAAATACTTAAATATTATAGGAAGTTTCACAAAACCCATAATAACTTTAATTTGTGACATGTCCTTTATATAAATCTGAAAACAACAAAGGTGAGTATCTCTTGGAGTATCTAATATGAAGCACGGACGTGCACTCAACTGCTCTCATTAAGCTACATTTTACCTCCCCCTCTCCATTGGCGTCCATTATAAAAGGTATTTTCAAAAACACACATTCAATTTTAAGACGTTCAGTAGTAAGTGAGCTTTGCTTTTGATATTTCTAATGCACTTGCAATTTTTCTAACGGAAATTTGTTATGATTTTGATTGTTATAATTAGCCAAAATTTCTACAATTTCTAGTAGGCCACCTAAAAGATTTGGATACTGAATTGTCCTACGTTTTTTCTGGTTTGAACCATTTGTTCTAAATTTTTGAGCACATAGCAAGCTTGAAGGTAGATTCCTATTAAAAATTGCCCGAAAACGTCTCCTGGTGACAGTAATTGATTTTAATTCAATAAATAGGGTTACTGTTTATATTTTTTCTAGTAAGGTAAACATTATAATTTAAAAGTTAGTCAGGATTTTAATAAAGGTAACAGTGACACTGTCATCTTTTCGTTGCCATGAAACAAGGCCGACAGACAACGTCTAGTTTTAAAACAAATCAAACATTGTATACATTTTTGAAAAGTAGAAAGGTCAGGCATTCTTCTGGTGATAAAATATACAGGTTGTTCCATTTATAATATTCATTAAAATAAATACTTTTTTCAAAAAAATACCGCAATGAATTTGGAAACGCTGTCAAAAAAACTTCAAAAAATTCTTAGTAATTCTGTCCAAACCGCGTTTTCTTACCTTTCTTCGTTTTTGAGTCATTCAGCAATATAATGTGATACCTTTGGATGGGACACCCTGTATATTATTTAATTAACTCCTATTTTATTTACCTCACATTTCAAACATTTCACTAAATGTTCTGCCATTCTGATGGCATTTTTAATATATCTTTTACCGCAAAAATACAAGTATACATGTTTCTATTATGTTTCTTTGCCTATTTGAAATGTTTCCAGATATTATCCCCAAGGACTTTTGGAATATCTAATATGAAGCACGGACGTGCACTCAACTGCTCTCATTAAGCTACATTTTACCTCCCCCCTCTCCATTGGCGTCCATTATAAAAGGTATTTCCAAAAACACTTTAAAGTATTCTGAAATATCTTGGACTAATAGCATATTGCATGTTAAGTGTCTAGTACGACTAATTATAGCCAGAATCAAGCAATAATATTTTTAACAATTGTGCAAATTTAAAAAAAACATCAAATTACAAAACTATTTAAACAGAAAACTACTATATACTATATTTCATTTTAGATCTAGTCAGGACAAAGATTCTTAATTTTTGTAATGTTTCGGGCATTTTTACTTTTACCTCATTGACATACCCCGAACAGTTTGCACTATCTTTATCTCGATTTTTATTCAAAGTTACTCATCCTAGACAAAAAATGGAAGAGGAAATTTATCAGAAGTTTTTTACAGGTAAGTCAATCAAAATAAAAAATCAGGTACAAACTAATGCCCCACATATCAGCCACAAATGCTATGTTTAATTGGCCACAAGAATATTTAAAAATAAGTTTAAAAATACTTAAAACTTTAAAACCCTGTACCGCCTTATTTATAAAAAAATTTCCACATTATTTTTAGGTGATATATCTCCTTTGACCTATCAAGAACCCCTTATGAATTAAGTAGACGTTACATTATAATAAAATTAATTGCTGCTGAATAGAAACTGATATTGGTTTCATGTCTCATTTTGTGAGATAAAGACTTGTTTAAAAATACAAATTTTCATGCCTTCAAATATATTAAATACATATTAATTCCCAATAGTATTAATGGCCCGAAAGTAAAATTTTGCAATAATTCGATATTTCACACAATATTTTATGCAAGTGTGCCATATCCGATTTCCATTAAAAAATAAGCATTCGACTACCATATTAAGAGAAGACTTAATTACCTATACCAGCAGCGTCACATTTTCTCTTTACAAATTGTCTACAAATAATAATATTTTTTTTTACTGTTTGACCAAACCACAACCAATGGCCTAAATAGAATTTACAACGTAGTTCTGTAAGGGACTTTAATATGCGAAAATTGAAGGTTTTGTTCTGAACAACCTCGATGTTTTATATGATTTCAAAAATGAGTATCGCAGAGTATGCAAAATAATTATATCTTCAGATACGGCCTATATACTGTTAATAGTGCCACAATGTATTTAAAATTATTTTAGGTATGCCAAATAAATTTTATCGTGGAATAAAATTTTACACGTGTAACAAGTGGCGTAATCAGGGAGGCTGATGGTGAAAAAAATTCCATGAGTTATAAGTAGCTCATCTGTAGTCCTGTAAGCTTATTGCAACAACAAATTGCTAAACTTAGGGGTAATCGAAAAAAAAAGACAAAATTAGAAACATACGAAGATTGGGAAACATTTTAAAAACAAATATATTAATTTAGCTACACTACTAGATTCAAGGAGGGATGAAGAAGATTGATATTATTGTAAGAGCTTTGAAGAACCCTAACTTATATATAATATCAGGGATATGGGTAACAACAAACTAATAATCATCTAATACATCGTTCACAGACATAAAAAAAGTAAGACAAGAAAGTTTCTATCATATGTGTACATCAAGCCTGCACCCTGTTTTCCGTCAAATTCAGAAAGTTATTTTAATTTTTTATTCTTACTATAGCACACATTATTTTGTCTAACAAGAATGTTATCATACTTTGATCAGACATATTATGCCCACAGCTCCTTATTTCCCTTGCATTTCTGATAATCGGCAGATCACGTTTGAAAAAAAGACTCTCCTACTAATACGCAATCCACTGTTGTGATTTTTGAATTGCATTTCCCCTCTTCTAAAAATATATTTTTATGTTGTTTTGGAACTCTGTTACAACAGGTCAGTTCCCCCTGTTCATGTTTTATCAGTTTGATTAAAACATCATTAGCTTACAGGAGGAAATTAACATGTTTAATTAGTTTTTCACATTTGAAATTACTACATCCGGTACTTTAATCCCATCTCCAACCTGAAGCAAAGACTGATTATACTTCGCACAGACGCTTCATTCAATGAAAAATAAAATACCCATACCATAGGGATACCAACTATATTCCATATAGTTGGTATCCCTCGAGAGACGTCTGCGTAGCTCAATGCTAATGCGCGCCACTCACGGTTCAACTTTATCGTACGATGTATTTGTATAACATTGCTGTAGAATCGTGTTGTATTGGAGCCCGCTACTCACGTTTCAACTTTGTCATAAAACATAGTTGTAGTGCTGTAAATTGTGATTGCATTGAAAAAGATCACAATAGCTTTGCTCAAAATGTCAAATAAGTTGTTATTGGAAACAGAAGCATAGGATCCAACAACGTAAAATCAAAGAGATCGGACTATGGCAATCAAAGTTGTCAGCGGTTCAATGGAGCTCGAGTTTGTTGTTGTAGGCACAGATGGTCAAAATTATTACAATTTTAACGTATCTAACAGAATTCAAGAAAATTGTATCACGCCATCCGATCTGCTGGGTAAATTCCTGTATGGAATGGTTTACTTTATCTGGCAGTCTATTTAACGCATAATTTTTGTATTGTACTTCTAAACATGTAGATCTAAATCACTCTTCGGGCAAAATTTAATAGACTCAAGCAGGGTATCTGATTGTTCAGATTGTTCCCTTCCACATTAATTTTCAAATTTATTTTGACATGTTACACAGACTCATTTAGTATGCATTTTCTTTATTACTTCATATTCTATCTCCGTCAGACTAACACCATGGCAAATAAAACCTATGTTTACAGTTATCAGCATATTGCACTCCTTGATGTTATTTCGTGATTTGTCTTTTGCGACCCAAACTGCAAGGTCTTGTTGTCGCCATGGCCCATTTGTAAGTAAGGCCACTAGTAGTTAGCCTCAGTATTTAGGGCCCCCGTTAAACTGGTTACTGCCAGCAAGGTAGGATTTCAATTTACTGGAGGATTACCTAAACAAATTTTTATGTACCCATCATATGTAGCAGCCTGTTTTTCTTCTGGAAAATATTTGTTACTTTATTCCCGAATTTTTTCTTTCTTTTAAACTAGAAACAGGATGACAAAGGATATGATCGCCAACTGACTTGCCACATAAAGTTATCTTATCTCTATTGAATTTATCTGGATTCGTATACAATTCAATAGACTCTCTAATTTTTTATTTATGTTATACTGAGACCGACACCAGACTGTACGTTTTTCATATTTATAATGACCAGTGGATTGCTGATGTTCAGATTATAAGATTTTACAAGCTTCTATTTAACTAGCTTTCTACGTATGTTGGTCTTTCCAGTTCAAAATATATTAATCCATTTTTTCAGTCACTTGCTGTCATCCAGTTGAGCTAAAATTTGACCTACCTTAACTGTAACGTAACTTCGGTGAAAATGCATAACATGGTACCACTGAATAAAAAAAACATGAATATCTTATATAGGATGTGTTACAAATTTTAAATGTTGGGAAACTTTTTTTTATTCATTTTAACAGAAAAAGTTATTCTTCATAAAAAATTTTGCTTGCTTTAAAACTATGGAGTAAAAAATTGTGAACATCTTATACAGAGTGCGCAAAAAAATTGAAATGTTACATGGTGTTAATTAAAGCTGGCATCTGATTGAGTTAAGATTAGGCATATCTATGTAACTTCGATGACAATAAAATATTATGGTACCATGAATTGAAAAAAGTGAATATCTTATGCAGGCTGCCTAAAAATAATGCTAAAAAATACAAAACAAAATAGACGTAAAACATTTTTTTAAACAAGCTTTTATTTATAACTATTAATCTAAAAAGTAAAAAATAATATTTAGTGTATGAAGTTAAATAGATAAACACAGAACTTGAAAATTTTAAATATTTTCTTAAAAGCTTGAAACGTGAGACGTCAATCACACTTGAAATAAAGCCTCAAGTATTTAACAAAATATTCAAATATTTAAATGTCCTGTGTTTATGCATTTAACTTCATACACTAAATTTTATTTTTTACTTTTTAGTTTAGTTCAATAGTTTTTAAATGCAAGCTTGTTTTTAAAAGGATTTTTTACGTTTATTTTATTTATGTTTGGGTAGACTGAATGCCTGAGACCTAAGTATAATGTACCGTTGCATTATACTATGGTTGCCTACTTAGTTATTTTTCCAATTATGGAAAAAGTATGTTGTAACTAGATACTTTTGTTGAGTATCTTGTAACTTTTGAAAAGTATCTTTAGTTACAAAATATAACTTTAGTTACAAAAAGTTACTTTAGTTACAAAAGAGTATCTCAGTTACATATTTGTCAATTTGGTCCATAGGTCAATAGGTTTCTGATGTCTTGGTAAGTACTTTGTTGTTAAGTTACTATAGATATCTGGTAGGTATCTAATAACGTGTTCAATATAGTTATGCTACCTATGTTAAACCCAGAAAACAATAATAGTAATATTAGTAATATAATCGTTAAACTCACCTTTAAACGCACTATCATAATCGGTAATAATATTTGAAGTGACTTATTTGAAATAAGAAAGTTTTATATAGAAAATTTGGAAATATATTTTTTAATTTTTTCTCTATATTCCATAGGGCGGTCCTATTTATAACACCCTTCACAGTTGCTTAACAGGGCTTAGATGCTCTGGATCTGAGCTACATTCTCACATTTACATAATACATATAGAACTTAAAATGAGTAGTTCCATAGTAAAGTTATCGTTTGCAAAACCTGGATAATTATATAGAAGTCAGATTATAACAAATTGTGGTAAAATAAAATAATGAAATAAAAGTAAATTAGAGGCAGATTTGCATTCTTTTTTAAATTTGGAATGTCAACTAAACTAAAATTGCCTGTTTTACCAACAATACCCATATAAACGGAAGCAGTTCATCTTCAACACGAGCTACGTCATCTTTAATTAATGACGTAATTTCCGTGGAAGTATTTCTAAATTATCATTTACGTTAGCAGTAAGAAACAATGGCCCGGGAATAAATGCAACAGCATTTAACTAAATGTTAGAGAATAACTATTATTATTTTTCCACAAATATTGCTGAATATTAAATATACCTCCATAAATTTTAGTATTTTTCTCTTACTAAAACGGTGTCATTTTATGCCTGATACGGAAAAAAGTAGTTTGTTGTCACGCCATTTTATTTAAATTACGAAATTATTTTAGTACATACAATGAATACTGTTTGCTATGCAGCACAAGTTGAATAGCGGGGTTTGACCGCACTGGAATAATGTGCAAATTTTTCACTTAGGCTGAACATTAAGAACGAATTTGTGTACAATATGCTATTTGCATTGCCGGTGGTTTGCAACATAACGTGACACACGATACTTTCTTAGTCATTACAAAAGAATTCTTACCAATCTGTGATTTTTTTAACATTTGTCCGATTTCATTTTGTATTTTCCATGGTGCTACATTTAAAATAAACAGTGTTTCATACAATGAAGTCATTTTTCTGAATTAATTTTAACATGGTGTCAAGGCGATTTTTTGAATAATAAAATACATATGAACAGATGATAGGAGATTAAGAGGATATTGGAGTGATTTTAAGTTTTCGATTATCTTGCTGCACGTAAACCACATGATATATGCAGTGTTACAGGCGGATATGGGTAACTGAAACATACCGCACTAGAACGAGTCAAATATTAATAATGGATTTTGATCTTCGAAATTAAGTGTTCTTTTATTGATCTTCGAAATTCAGTGTTCTCTTAACAAAAAGCCACTAGATTTTTAGAAAAAAACTAATATAATGAGCGTGTAGTATTTTAAGCAAAAATTATATGAAAAAATAAAATCGACTTCAAAAAAGAAAACTGAAAATAAAAATATAAAAAGAAAACTGAAAAGTAAAAATATATATTTGATTTCATATTGGAAGAAGAAAGTATTCTTTTCTGGGTCTTCTCTGGTTTTTGAATTTGAGTTGTTCCATTATCACTTGTTTTTTATCGTCGGTTTCTTTTAGATCTTCTGTTGCTTTTTACTTCCCTGGTAAAAGGGAAGTATTGTAATAGTGAAAAAATCATCCTCCCAGGTTTTTACAGATCTTCACCTTTTAGAGTCCTTAGAAGCCAAAAAATATGTTTTCTCAATTCCGTCGGCCTGTTCGTCTGTCTGTACGCAGCATCGCTCACAAACTACTTATCCGATTGACTTGAAATGTTGCTCAAAAATCAAGGGTCATAAGGGGATTTTGGTAAAAATTCAATATGACTATATATATATAATATAATACTTATCAAATTTACCTGAAATTTTGCCCAAAACTTAAGTAATACGTAGAAATCATCCAAGATGGCGAAACAAAATGTCCGCTTAATAACTATTCATTATAGATTATTTCAAATTTGTGCAAAAATTAAGTGTGATCTAGAGATGAACTGGTAAAATTTTGGTACGAATTGAAAATGGCGGCCAAATAAAATGTTTGTAATCGTGAAAAAATTCCCCTTGAAGAGTCTACATAGCTTTAAGTTTTAGCGTTTCTAGATGCTCAAACATTTTTTCAATTCCGTTGGTCTGGCTATTGGTCTGTCTGTCTGTCAATTTGTATCAAAACTACTTACCCGATTGACTTCAAATTTTGGTCAAAAATTAAAGGTCTTGTGGGTATGACCTGGTAATATTTTGGTAAATATCGAATATAGCGGAATAAAACGGTGGCCTGGTGAAATGAAAAATCACTAAAAAATTGATTATCCAAATCACCTAAAATTTGGCACAAAAATCAAGTGTTGCATAGAAATAAATTAATAACATTTTGTTGTGAATTTAAGATGACGGCCTAATAAAATGGTAAAATCAACCTGAAAAAACTATTTATTAAATTAAAGATTTAATGGAGTCGTCCGTTACTTTGTGACAGTACATTTTAACAAATAAGTGAAAACATAAGTTTTACTTTGTTAACTGTCACATATTTTATTTTTGCACTAGGCGGGACTGCAATTTCGTACTACTAGTACAGTTTCAAATACCATGAAGATATTTACAATCAAGTTAGGTATATATACAGACAAAAATTCTTAAGAGTATGATTATGGAAAACTAACTGTGCATTTTGTACAGGCTTAAAGTTTCAATATTTTAATTTTGATAATTCCAACACTGTTTGCAAATTTAAAAGGTTAACGTTTAGGTCTTTATCGTGTTTATAAATTTCTATTGATTTTATTGTACGCAGTGGCGGCTCGTCAGGGTAGGCCTCTGAGGCCGCGCCTCACCCCCAAAATAAAGGAAAAGAGAATTTTTTTGTATAACTTTTTATCTATTACCAATTAGAAATATACTTTTTAACAGTTTTACAACATAATAACATTAAAAAAATACAAAATATAATCCCATAATAAATATTTTAGAAAATAAATTCTGACCACATCAAAAAACCGACCGTGCAATCCGTGCAAACCCATTCCTAAAGAAAGTGCTCTCGAATGAGGCGAAATAATTTTAGCTTGGAAAGTTTCGACTTCTGACCTATTTATCAACGGCCGGTGCCGATGCCGGCGAGTCACCTGATTACGACAGAGCGGGATGGCGATTGCCGATGCACGCGTTTTCTATTGCATTCTTGAGGCGATAAATCTGTAGCTTGGATATGCTTTTATTGGTTATTTAAATCACATGACTAGCGAAATATTCCAACGGCTTCTTTTTACGTGGTGCGTGCGGCTGAGAAAGAAATAGGAAATAGATTGCGATAATCGCTGATTGAGGGCGTTCTGTCGTTTAAGGTGAATAAATGCGCGTGAGTAAGTTTTTGTTTTGTTTTGATTTGGTAAGTTGGACCGTTCCATTTTTTGTATTTGCTTTTTGCTTTTGAAATTAATCCTATTCACGACATTATTGCTTCATTAATTAAAACGCCTTTTTTAAGAAGAAGAGAAACTGAAAAGAAACAGATATTAGGTAGCCGTCCGACGCCGAAAATTTTAGCAATATTTAACGATAAGAGGCAAGGTAAAAAATATTCAAGAACTTTTCAAATATCTTGGTACGAAACTTATAGGTGGCTATGCGGAAGTATTTATAAAGAAAGCTTATATTGTTAGCCTTGTATTTTATTAGGTTGCGTCAAAAATAATTGGAGTTCAGGGGGCGGATATTCGGATTAAAAAAATTTTTCACGAGCAGTAAAATCGCATGAAAGTTCAAGAGAGCATATTAAAAATTCGGTAGCACTTACAAGACTGGAGCAAAATAGGGCGACTATTGCGGATGCACTACAAGAAAATGCAAGTCTTAATAAAATTGTTTATAATGAAAATGTTCGAAAAAACCGTTTATTATTAAATTATTTAATTGATGTTACTATTACTTTGGGTAAACAGGACTTGGCATTTCGAGGTCATAATGAAACAACAGATTCTTTTAACCGTGGCAATTTTAAAGAAATATTTGCATGCTTAATAAAAAGAAATGCCGAACTTACTGAACATTGTGCTAAATTTAGTAATATTTTTACGGGACAATCTAAGACTATACAAAATGAACTAATTGGTTGCATACATGACTATATTCAAGAATATATAAAAAAAGAAATCAATGACACCGATTGTTGTTTTTTTGGCGTAATTGCGGATGATAGTACTGATATAACAGAAAAATCACAGTGTTCGATAACAGTTAGGTATGTGACCAACGGATCTTTAAAAGAAAGATTTTTAGGATTTTTTGACGTTAGCGATAATAGAACAGCAGAGAGCCTTTTTCATTTAATACAAAACAGCTTAGAGCCTTATGACTTTAAAAATAAATTGGTCGCGCAGTGTTACGATGGGGCTAGTGTTATGGCAGGTGAAATAAATGGGCTTCAAACAAAAGTTAGATCTATTGCTCCTTTAGCTATGTTTACTCATTATTGCGCCCACAGATTAAATCTAGTTTTACAACAGGGAACAAAACTGATTACCCAAAGTCGTATATTTTTTGCCACGTTATTAGGAATACCAAATTATTTCCACCAATCACCAAAACGGTCTTTTGTGCTTAATCAGATAGTAGGTAAAAGAATTCCGCGAGCTGTAGAAACGCGATGGTATACACGGTCTAAAATTTTAAACTTAGTGGCTAATGAATGGGACAATTTAATTATAGTATTTGAAACTATTATTAATGACTTAAGTTCTGGAACAGAATCTATTAATGGTGCAAAAGGATTTCTAAAGCATTTTAATGATTTCGAATTTTGCCTTTTAACGCATATTTATAAACAAATTTTTAGTTGCACTGATGTACTGTTTCAAATATTACAGTTAAAGCATTTAGATATAAATTACTGCATTTCGCAAATAAACCTTGCCAAGCAACGAATTATTGAATTTAGAAACGAGGACCATTTCAAAGAACTTTTCAATATTGCTAAAAAAGCCACTATTCTGCCAACTAACACACGTCGAGGGCAATGTTCTAGCGACTTTGATATTTTTACTAAATATAAAATATTATATTTCGAAATAATAGATTGTATAATTCTTCAATTAGGGACGCGGTTTGAAAATTTAAATAATTTAAATTTCTTTGCTTTAGTCGATTGCACAAAATATTCGGAATATGTTAAATGCTTTCCAGACGACTTATTAAATAATTTATTAAAAAATTATCCAAACATTTTTGACAGAGATAGATTAAAGAATGAGCTTTCTGTATTGTATAGGGATGAACAATTTTCAAATTTAGATGTCGAAAAAAGTCTAGCTTTGTTATTTAAAGATTTTAAAGCAATTTTTGCGGAAGCATATAAGCTTTTTAATTTAGTTTTAACTATTCCCGCAACAAGTGTATCGGCCGAACGAAATTTTTCATGTCTTAAACGGATCAAAACCTACCTAAGAAACACAATGACACAAGAACGGCTTTCGGGTTTAGCAATGATGTCAATAGAGCAGGAATTACTGTCAGAACTTAGTGAAGACCAAAACTTTTACGACCAAATTATAGATAAATTTGCAACCTTAAAAGACAGACGTATAGATTTAATGTACAAAAAGTAGTTTTTTTATCTTATTTCATACAACTATTTATTTTAAGTTTTAATAAACTAAATTATGTTTTTATTATCGCAATCAACGCTATATTTTAGTGATAGGTGTACATATTTTACTTGTTTTGTTTACTTTTTATTTACTTTTTTTAGAGTTTATTTTTTTAGTTTTTAATGGTTTAGTAGGGCTATTGGCGATGACCTCCATTAAAAAAAAAGGTCAACGCGTCGCAGAATAATACCTCATGGGTGACGTGGAAATTTATTCACATTTAAACAAAATTAACCTCATGTAGCCTCACCCTTCAATATACTCACGAGCCGCCACTGATTGTACGTAATGTAATACATCTAACTTATTTATGTCAGGAAATTTATGTGAAGTTTCTAAGAAATGGTTGGCCAAATGAGAGTTGTGTTTTTTTTATCTATATGAGGTGTTATGCTCTTTGAATCTAACATGGAAATTTCTCCCTGTTTGCCCTATAGCAGCTATCGCATTCCTCGCATTTTAATCTATAAACTCCAGGCTTTTTATACTTATTTACTTTTGTTTTGACGTTAAAAATGAAATTAGAGAGTTTTTGTGACGGCCGAAAAGTAACTTTAGTATTTTTATTTACTTCTAAAATATATGCAATTATGTCAGATATTGGTACAAAATATGCAATTATTGTATATTCTATATAATATTTCAGATTTTGTGCAAGCATTAAGTGTGATATAGAGATAAACTAGTAAAATTGTGGTACGAATTCAAACTGGCAACAAAATTGCGGCAAAATAAAATGTTTAAAAAATCGACGTAAAAAGTTTTTCTTATACAATTGGCTTCAAATTTTTCAACAAAAATTAAATATGATATATATGTGTTTTTAAATAACTATGTGCGGAACTAAATTGGATCACACTGCACTAAAAATATTTATAAAGAGGTAAATTCCGGGTATAGGAAATTTACCGATTTTTTGTTTTTAACTTGAAACTTGCTTAAATTGATTGTGATCTGCCAGTCAGTGACGTGTTGTCTATTTGTATTGTCAGTCTACCGGTGTTTTGGTAGTTTGGGGGCGTCCATTAATTATGTGAAGTGTTTTTTTTATTTGGACTCCCCTCCATCTCACGTGAGATTCACCCTATAATTTTTAAATAATTAAATTGATTTGATAAGTTCATGTAATTATGCCACTAAATACCTAAACGCTAATACTGATATCTTCTATGTACTCCATTTTACCCTATCCCTAATCCGGGCATATACAATATTTATATAATGTAAATTCCATGAACTAAAAAGTTGGTATGAGATTGTTATTGACCCTGACCCCCCTTGACTTTAAATAAGACTTGGTTAGATTTTGCCTGACTCCTCCCTCCCCCCTCCTTATTTTGACCACACTATATTTTAGAAATCTCTTTTTAGAGTTATGCTCCCAGTATAAAGAGGGGCATTTCCTAAGAGACGTAAAGACTTGTTTTGTAGAGGTTGAAGTTTATTTAATTGATTGTTGTGACATGTCGCCCAAGCCAGAATGGCATACGTAAAAACTGCTCCTATAAATGCTTTATACAAGGCGGTCTTACTATAAGTTTTAGTGCGTACCAAAATCTTACCCGTTCATTTTCATGTCACCCTTGTTCTTTGCACAATTAATCCAATAAATAGTTTCTTTAAATTTTACCAGTTTATTTATTATATGTTTCACTTGATTTATGCATACAATTTTAAGTCAATTAAATAAGTTGTTTTTTACATGGATCTTTTAAACTTTTTATTAGGCCGCCAATTTGGATTCCAATCAACATTTTACCAGTTCATTCTTACATCAAATTCAATTCTTGCGCACAAATTGAACTGAATTAATTTTTACACCGGTTTTTTAAACATTTTATTAAGCCACCTGGATTTTCGTACAAAATTTGATATCAATTAGGTAAATAATTTTTGGCTACGCCGCAAATAGACGACACACCGACAGACAGACACACCGACAAAAATGGAGAAACATGGCAACCTAGACAAACTAAGACGTGAAGATGTGAGAAAGACTCGGAGGCTGATTTTATGTTTACAATCCCTCTTACGACAGTAAAAGTAAAAATATATGATAAAAATCCTTTTTTAGATATTTCAAATTTAGAAAATTTTGTTCTTTTTTTATAACTAAGAATTGCTCAAAGAAGTTTGATTTGATAGCACCGATAGCAATAATTTTTGCGAAATCAATAATATCAAAACCTCTATGTGAATTTGATCTAATTATAATAGCAATAGTATGATATTATTGCAAACGGAAACCATTTCCCAAATAAATAAATTCAAAATTAAATACTAAAAAGTAATTAGCTACAACTTATTCTGAAAGCCTAGGCCGTTGTCGATGATAAATAAAAAAATCTGAAATTTAATTACTTTTCAAAAAGCTACTTTTGTATATTTCTCTGTTCTATTTGTGAATGTCTGCAATAATAGAAAAGTATAGTGTATCCCGAGCCGTTCGTTTTCCAGACCATAGTTTGAAAACTTTCCTTTCTTTTCATCTAAAGATTCTTTCGAACGTGTGAACTTAGCCAAGGCTTTTTACAGAAAACAATGCTCGTTCTTTAACAAAAAAGACTCAATTGTTTTTAAAGTCGAATTGGCAAGAAGATTATCGGTACTAAAGAAATAGTGCAGAAGACAATACTTTTTAAAGGTTATATCATTCACTATGGGTCAATTAAAAACTGATAACTTTTTGAACACAGTCGACAATTCAATTAGAGCTGTAAATGATTTCCTGCAAAAGAATAAAACTTTCTAGCATTTAACTGGGTTAAAACTTTAACCCACAAAAAGCGAAATGTATCTTCTATGAAAATTGATATACCAATTTGCCGCTAAAGGATTAAAATTTTCTAGGAAAGTTTATATAAATAGAAACTAATTGTTCTGGATGGTCCATAAGGAAAGTGCTACTCAAATGGTGGTCCGCGGGGTCGGCATCGGCCTCGGAAAAAACTGGAGCTGGTCCGAAGTCTAGATTGGAACCACAGTCGAACGCAAATTTTAGTCACACCTATAAAATAATTCCAAACCATTCCTAGAACAATTAGTAAAGAATTTATTTCCTAAAAAAAATAAAATGTTTAATTTAACATAGAACGGAAGCTTTCAGGTCTTTGGTCAATTAAGAAATCATGGTTCTTGGGATTAAACCATGTCAAATTGGAATTACTATCCGACGTTTCGCTTTCGATTGCACGAGGCATCTTCATTAAAAATTCAAAACCACCGAAGTCGAACCTTTCCGCAGCCGAAAAAACGGCAATGAAGACCTTAAATGAAGACGCAAATATTCTGGTACTTCTAGCAGATAAAAGCAACACCACATTCGTCATGGACAGAGTAGAATAGGTGGAAAAGGTTACTCAACTTTTAGACAACAACACCTATAAGGTTATGCAGGCAGACCCCACAAGTAGAATAGAAAGACGCATTAGCAATCTGATCAACGCATCCAGTCTACCACCAGCGGAGAAAAAATCATTAAAACCAAGCAGCTCCAATGTAAATTCCATGAACTAAAAAGTTGGTATGAGATTGTTATTGACCCTGACCCCCCTTGACTTTAAATAAGACTTGGTTAGATTTTGCCTGACTCCTCCCTCCCCCCTCCTTATTTTGACCACACTATATTTTAGAAATCTCTTTTTAGAGTTATGCTCCCAGTATAAAGAGGGGCATTTCCTAAGAGACGTAAAGACTTGTTTTGTAGAGGTTGAAGTTTATTTAATTGATTGTTGTGACATGTCGCCCAAGCCAGAATGGCATACGTAAAAACTGCTCCTATAAATGCTTTATACAAGGCGGTCTTACTATAAGTTTTAGTGCGTACCAAAATCTTACCCGTTCATTTTCATGTCACCCTTGTTCTTTGCACAATTAATCCAATAAATAGTTTCTTTAAATTTTACCAGTTTATTTATTATATGTTTCACTTGATTTATGCATACAATTTTAAGTCAATTAAATAAGTTGTTTTTTACATGGATCTTTTAAACTTTTTATTAGGCCGCCAATTTGGATTCCAATCAACATTTTACCAGTTCATTCTTACATCAAATTCAATTCTTGCGCACAAATTGAACTGAATTAATTTTTACACCGGTTTTTTAAACATTTTATTAAGCCACCTGGATTTTCGTACAAAATTTGATATCAATTAGGTAAATAATTTTTGGCTACGCCGCAAATAGACGACACACCGACAGACAGACACACCGACAAAAATGGAGAAACATGGCAACCTAGACAAACTAAGACGTGAAGATGTGAGAAAGACTCGGAGGCTGATTTTATGTTTACAATCCCTCTTACGACAGTAAAAGTAAAAATATATGATAAAAATCCTTTTTTAGATATTTCAAATTTAGAAAATTTTGTTCTTTTTTTATAACTAAGAATTGCTCAAAGAAGTTTGATTTGATAGCACCGATAGCAATAATTTTTGCGAAATCAATAATATCAAAACCTCTATGTGAATTTGATCTAATTATAATAGCAATAGTATGATATTATTGCAAACGGAAACCATTTCCCAAATAAATAAATTCAAAATTAAATACTAAAAAGTAATTAGCTACAACTTATTCTGAAAGCCTAGGCCGTTGTCGATGATAAATAAAAAAATCTGAAATTTAATTACTTTTCAAAAAGCTACTTTTGTATATTTCTCTGTTCTATTTGTGAATGTCTGCAATAATAGAAAAGTATAGTGTATCCCGAGCCGTTCGTTTTCCAGACCATAGTTTGAAAACTTTCCTTTCTTTTCATCTAAAGATTCTTTCGAACGTGTGAACTTAGCCAAGGCTTTTTACAGAAAACAATGCTCGTTCTTTAACAAAAAAGACTCAATTGTTTTTAAAGTCGAATTGGCAAGAAGATTATCGGTACTAAAGAAATAGTGCAGAAGACAATACTTTTTAAAGGTTATATCATTCACTATGGGTCAATTAAAAACTGATAACTTTTTGAACACAGTCGACAATTCAATTAGAGCTGTAAATGATTTCCTGCAAAAGAATAAAACTTTCTAGCATTTAACTGGGTTAAAACTTTAACCCACAAAAAGCGAAATGTATCTTCTATGAAAATTGATATACCAATTTGCCGCTAAAGGATTAAAATTTTCTAGGAAAGTTTATATAAATAGAAACTAATTGTTCTGGATGGTCCATAAGGAAAGTGCTACTCAAATGGTGGTCCGCGGGGTCGGCATCGGCCTCGGAAAAAACTGGAGCTGGTCCGAAGTCTAGATTGGAACCACAGTCGAACGCAAATTTTAGTCACACCTATAAAATAATTCCAAACCATTCCTAGAACAATTAGTAAAGAATTTATTTCCTAAAAAAAATAAAATGTTTAATTTAACATAGAACGGAAGCTTTCAGGTCTTTGGTCAATTAAGAAATCATGGTTCTTGGGATTAAACCATGTCAAATTGGAATTACTATCCGACGTTTCGCTTTCGATTGCACGAGGCATCTTCATTAAAAATTCAAAACCACCGAAGTCGAACCTTTCCGCAGCCGAAAAAACGGCAATGAAGACCTTAAATGAAGACGCAAATATTCTGGTACTTCTAGCAGATAAAAGCAACACCACATTCGTCATGGACAGAGTAGAATAGGTGGAAAAGGTTACTCAACTTTTAGACAACAACACCTATAAGGTTATGCAGGCAGACCCCACAAGTAGAATAGAAAGACGCATTAGCAATCTGATCAACGCATCCAGTCTACCACCAGCGGAGAAAAAATCATTAAAACCAAGCAGCTCCAAGATTCCCAGATTGTACGGTCTTCCGAAGATACACAAGAACAATGTACCACTTCGACCGATCGTCAGTGCAGTAGACTCGCCTACATACAAACTAGGTAAATATCTTTCAAATTTTCTTAATCCATTTACTGGAAAAACAGATTCTTTTATTAAAAAATCTGCACATTTCATGGGAAAACTTAAGACAATCCAGTTGGATCCCGAAGATATTTTGGTCAGATTCTATGTAGAATCACTATACACAAATGTTCCTGTTAACGACTCAATTTCCATTATATCAGACATACTGGTTAATAATAATCTTGATAAGAACTTAATCGACCTAGTGGAAGCTTGTCTTACATCTACTTATTTCATTTTTCAAGGAACTTTTTATGAAAAAAACCAAAGCACTGGTTCAGATATGTAGATGATACTTTTGTTGTTTGACCTCATGGACAGGATAATCTCCTCAGATTTCTGGACCACCTTAATCAGCAACATCATAATATCAAGTTCACAATGGAAATTGAATCTAATGCAACGATTCCCTTTCTAGATGTAAGTAAAGAAGGAAAATGGTACATTAGGACATTCTGTGTATAGAAAACCGACGCATACAAATAGATACTTAAATGCAAATTCCCATCACCATCCAGCACAAAAGAAATCGGTTCTTAACTCACTAGTACTCAGAGCTATTTCGATTTCTGATCAAAATTCTTTAACATCGGAAACAACTGAAGCTCTCAGAGAGCATGGCTATTGCACTGAAGATATTACGCGTTCAAATAAAAGATATAGTAATCCAACTCCGCCAAAGGAGAATGATAAAGAGCCACCATTAGGTAATGTTAGTCTTCCCTACATACATGGCACTACAGACAAAATAGGATGATTACTTCGGCGGTCCAACATACGTACAATCTTCAATACACATAAGAAGATTGGACAATGCTTGTGATCTCCGGAAGATATTGTACCTTTCCAAACAGAAGGAGTATATAAAATTCCTTGCTCCTGTGGAGAAGTGTATGTGGGAGAAACAGGACGCTCAATATCAACTAGACTTAAGGAACGTGAACGATGTATTAAAAAGAAACAAATTGTTGAATCTGCTGTAATTGAACACCAGCATAACACTGGCCATATTATAAATGTAAAGGAAACCAAGGTTCTAGCATCGGTTCCAGGTTTTTATAGACGAAAAATTAGAGAATCTACTGAAATATTCAAACATACAAAAAAATGTTACAGTCTACATCACAGGTGGAAACCGATCTTAACACAGGGTCACGGTTTGGCGAGCACAAGTCGGGTATAAAAGCCTGCCTGAATCTCTTCGAGTTCTTTCAGTTTTCACTGTTCAGATCTCGTGGAGTAAAGATCCCTGAAGATGCCTCCTGCAATCGAAAGCGAAACGTCGGATACTAATTCCAATTTGACACGGTCTAATCCCAAGAACCATGATTTCTTAAAAAGTTTAATTTGTTAATAACCTTTTATTTAAAATATTAATTTTTTAAACAATTTATTAGGACACCAAATTGGATTTTCGTAGAAACTATGATATGAATTGGGTTAGTAGTTTTTGGCTATAGACAGACACACATTTTTTGCTAGAAATAGTCAGGGCAAAACTCGAAACTCATCCAACCATATTTAGCCATTGAGTAATTCAATCCGTATAATCCCGTTTCGGGCATCTAAAATAAAATTTCAAATAAATAATGAAATGAAATATTTATAAAGAGGACAGTTCCGGATAAAGGAAATTTACCGATTTTTTTTTCTTGCATCTTTTGAATTTAAATTGATTGAGCTCATTAGAAATCTAAGCAATTTACGACATACGTGTTACATATACTGTCTTTTCAAACATTTTTATGGGGCGCCATTTTGTTCCATCATATTGGATTCCTACCCATATTTAACCAGTTTCTTTTTACCTATGCCACACTTGACTTTTGGGCATAAATTTAAATAAATTCAATAAGTAGTTTTAACATTGACATATACCGCCATTTTGTAACGTCATGATGAATTCGTACCAGTTTGTTCCATATTCATATTTAATTTTTGTGCAAATTTAAACTCATTTGAACAAGATTTTTTACTTTGATTTTTAAAAAATTTTATTTGGCCGCCATTTTGTTTCGCCATCTTAAATTCGTACAACAACTTTACCAATTTATCTCTATATGACACTTAATTCTTGCACAACAATTGAAATTAATTTAATAAATAATATTTTCAAGCTGAAAATATTATTTATCAAATTAATTAAAATTTCAGGTAAACTGGATCATTAATTTTTTTAGTAATAATTTTTTTAACTTTCTAAATGGTTTTCGTTAACGATCCTCTTATTGCTATATTAGAGGGTTGTATTATTTGGGATTAGGATCCAGTAAAAAAACAAAAGTCGTTTTTTTAAATTGTCGACGTTCTCCAAATTTATTGTTGCATCTTCAGGACATACATATAAATTCTATATCCTGCGTGAAACCCATATTATCAGTCTTTACCTACTCCGTTGGTCCGCTGATATTTCCCAAGTTTCTAAATGGTTTTCCTTAACGATCCTCTTGTTGTTATGTTAGAGTGGTGTATTATTTGGACTTAAGATCCAGTAAGAAAAACAAAAGTCTTTTTTAAATTGTCTACGTTTCCCAATTTTATTGCTGCATCTTTTTTACTGGACCCTAACCCCAAATAATACACCACTCTAACAACAAGAGGATCGTTAACAAAAACCATTTAAAAACTTAATATCTGGAAAATGTCTACGGTTTGTGCCGCCATTTGGTCCGCCATCTTTTAATTTACGTACCAAAATTTTAGCAGTTGATTCCAAAATAATACCTGATGCTTTTGCAAAATTTGAGATAAATTGGATAAGTAGCTTTTTAGCAATAATTTTTTTAACATTTCGCTAGGCCGTCATTTTGTTTCGCCATATTTGATTTTTACCAAAATGACAGACAGACCGACGAAACTGAGAAAACATGGACCCTGAAACGTGAAAATTTGAAAAAATCTAGGAAGGCGATTTATTCACGATTGCAATACTTCCCTATTTCGAGGGAAATAAAAATGTAAAACAGAAACAAGTGAATGCTCAAATGTCCTATGTATTGATACAAATCTTTATTCCATAAGTAGCTATTATATAACGTAAAAAGAATAAAAAGTCTAAAACATTTCTTTTAGTACAAGCTTTCTTGTAAGCATAAAATTATTATTGACAGTTTCAACGATTTTTGAATACAATAAACGCGCACAATAAAATAAAACGCCCCTTTCCTGGCCTAAGGCTGGTAGAAATGCTTAGGCCTTTAACTACAAAACCTTCGCAACAAATTTTAAAAGGTTACTTCAACTCAATAAGGGGTACAAAATAGGACCTATTCAGACCATTTAGGAAATAAATTGCATCGGAGTCCCCATCGATAAACTTTTCAATTCAAATCGCTCGTAGCAGAAAAGAATGAGATGAACTGAGGAAACACAAGCCAGGTGCCGTAGATTTAGCCACGGTTGTAAAACAGGGGGTAATTGATTATTCATCAGTCGAAAATGAGAAAAAACGGGCCTCAAGAGTTCGTTTTTCGTGTTTAAACTGATAAATTAAGAATTTTCGGCTTCACTGCTTTCTAAAAGTCGCAGCGAGGACTTGAATAGTAATTAACGACATCGACTGTCCCGTTTAATAATTGATTAAGATCTTAGAACTTCAGAAAAACAACATTAGTTGTAATTAATTTTTTTTTAATTTTTTTTCTTTTTTAGCCTTTGTTTAATTTCCTTTAGTGGCTACAATATATCCTAATATAATCTCTCTTATAAGCTTTCGCGATACCACAGTGCCCTAATTTGCCCCTATTTTGATTAAAAATCTTGTAAAAAGCAAATGAACTGGATTACATTTCTTGATATTTAAGTTGTTCCTTTTTTAACAGCTGTTTTTTCTAATGAACATTTTGGTGCTAAGTCTCAAATAATTTAAATTAAAATATGCCACCTGGATTTAGAAGCATTTATTTTGAATCATTAATATTCTTTTCGTACGAAAATAAATATAATAAAAACTTAATAGATTTTATTTAATGTTTAAAATACAAAATTAGCAAAAATTATTAATAACTAAATTTATATTGTTTTCGATTCCTAACAAAAATTATTGTCGTTTTAACAAAGAATAGACAAGACTACCAAATAGACCTTGTAAATGTCTGTGTTTGCAAAATATAGAAAATATTTAGAGACATTTAATTTTAATTTGGATATACTCTTAAATTTACTTGAATATTAGTAGATTTATCTTAATAGATCGATGTTTCTTTGTAAGTAATATCTTAGCAATTTCTGGCAAATAACTACCCCGGGAATCGTATTTTCCAATATCTAAATATACAATCCCTATTATTCGAGCCTGAATCCATTTTTATGACATGCAATTTATTTTGTTTATTGCTCTGTTATAAAGAAATTGTGATTTTACATAAAAAAAACGTTGTAGTCGTTTACGCATTTTTACTTTTAAAACTGTAAAAATAAGCAAGTAATTGTAAAAATACATTTCCATAAATAAAATTACCATTGAAATTTCCGTCATGTTTACGGTAAAAATTCGAATATTGTATCCCTATTTTTACAGTACTATTTTAGTATATTTTCGGAATATGAACTAAAACAAAAACCCAAAACTCAATGTATTTTTCCATAGCAATTTTTTTCTAGCATAAATGTAATTTTACATATTACTTAACGCCGAATTTACATACATTTCTTAGTATTTTTAAATTTCGCACATAAAAACAAAACCTTCTTACAGGGAAAATTTCATTAATTGCCACTTGAAAATTCTGTTCCTTTGTATAAAGCTGAGTTCGTTTTTATTGAAAACACTTGATTCTCACGAAAATTTACTACACAAACTAATAATTAAAAACACTAAATATATTACCGAAAATTTGAATGTAATTTATGTAAAAATACCTGCATCCTCAAGTAAACTCATGGAAAAGAACATAAATTAAAAGTTATTATGAGATTTGCAAAACTAAAAATAATAAACCTTACGTAAGAGTTAGGCTAACTTAAAATGTTCATAAGGTCATAAGGGTCCCATGACATGGTAACATTTTGGTAAAAATCCAATATGGCGGAACAAAATGGTGTCCCAGTAGAATTCAAAAAATTATTATTAAAAAAACTACTTATCCTATTTACCTCAAATTTTGCACAAAAATCAAGTGTGACATAGCAGTGAACTGTTAATTTTGGGACGAATCCAAGATGGCGAAATTAAATATTTAAAAAATCAGTTTGAGAAAATTTACCCAATTTAAATTTTGCGTAAGCATTCAGAGTGATATATACATAGATAAACTGGTAAAAATTTGGTACGAATTCAAGATGGCGGTCAAATAAAATGTTTAAAAAATCAGCGTTAAAATACTTTATTCAATTGCCCTCAATTAATATTGCAAAAAATTAGATGTGTTAACCACAACTTCTCTCGTACAGAATTCCACTACACAAAGATTATACATTTTATGAATCCATATAGTTATTTGGTAATATATTTATGTTATTATTCAACCGATTTTAACAGAGTTTTTTTTCTGATAGGTCAATCCTTTTACTTTTTGTTTAAACATTTCAGTTTTTATACAGGAAGAATGAAATAATGATGTCCAAATTTGCCCACACGGATTTCGAATGAAATCAGTATTTGCCCATCTAATAGTCTATGAACAACTACTCGTATAACAATAAACAATTTAGTCGACCTGTAAGGTGAATTTTTTGACACTGTCACCTTAACTACAAAAAGTTAAAAATGCCTAGAATTTCTATTTTAAACCGAAACCGTATCATAGATTTAGTGGAGAGCGGTAGAAGTCAGAGGAATGTGGGCGAGGTAACAGGGGTTAACCAGAGTGATGTCTCTCGAATTTATTCTAGATATATTGAGACTCGTTCAATAGAAAATAGACTTCAAAGGCATCGAAATTGCAAGACCACAGCAAATTAAGATCGTTTTATTAGAATACTGGCAAGGAGGAGTCCAACAACAACATCAAGAGTTATAAAGGAACAAATTCGGGCAGCACATCACATCGAGGTATCAACTCAAACAATTTAACAAAACAGAAGGCCCCTGCGAGTTCTCAAACTGACACAATTGCAGAACCGGACAAAGTTAAATTGGTGTATCGAACATCGCCAGTGGAACAGCAATCAATGGAAAAATGTAATGTTTTGCGATGAAACCAGAATTGGTTTAATGTCTAATGACCGACGGGTTCACGTTTGGCGAGTTCCAGGATGAGAAGACAGAACTGGCAACCGTAGAGAAGTGCTACCATGCCAAAGTGGTACAACCATGATTTGGGGCAGGATAATGTCGAATAATAAAACGCCCTTCATATCTATACCCAGAACGATGACTGGTCAAATTCACATAGAACATATCCTGGACCTGGTTGTTCACATGTGGCGGGGTGCTGTAGGTCCCAACTTTTTATTCATGGATGATAATGCTACCGCACACAGAACAAGATCAGTGATCGAATATAAAAATAGAAGGAATATCAAGTTATAAGAATAACAAGAATTAAATCCAGTCGAAAATGCTTGGAATATATAGGCGTGTAAGGAAAAGAAATTAATTTTTTGCAGGTTTCCCAACCTTATTGAAACCTTTGTGGAGGAATGGAACGTAATTCCACACCACCATATAAACAACCTAATTGAAAGCATGCCAAGAAGAATTGAGCAATACATTAGAGCTGGTGGAGGGCCAACAGACTATTAAGTTTTTGTGTTACGTTGTCGTTTTATTTTTTCGCATTTCTTTTTCAATCCTTTTTGTCGCCTTGTTGTGTCTTTGGTATAGTTTCTTTTGTAAGTTTGGTAAAAAAACTCATTTGTATTAACTGTTTATTAGTGTTTTTTTAATGGGTAACATCTCTGAAAAAATCTGTAACTGTGTCCTCAAATGTAAAATAAACCATTTGGACCTTATAGAACTTCATCTACCTTGTATTAAGACTCAAAGTGTCAAACCTTGCGATGGCATACAGTTGCTCTAAAATCAGCTTTACTTCTTTTTTATTTGATGTGTATACCAAGGCATAAAAATAAAAAATAATAAAAATAAATAATCTTGTAAATAATTGAACTTGACAACACTGTTCAAACAAATTAAAATTAGGAGTACATCTAGGTATTCAGAAATGTTCAATGGCTAAGTGTATTTTTAATTAACCACGTTTCTAAGTTATGGTTTAAAGTGTATATCCTTTTATTAACATTGTATTAAATATTAAAGTTTCAAACTTGGTGATGTGGTACTTTTAATTTTGGTTTATTTACATGCTCACGTAATTTTTAGTTTTCCCGGTACAATACAACAAAATTTTCAACTCTGCGGACAACTTCAAAAAGCAGAAGGACTGAGCTATCAGGAAAAAAAAGTTTGTTAAAATCAGTTGAATAATAACAAAAATATATGCATTTAAAATTAATGTTAAATATCAGTGATGTATTATAAGTGTTGACTAGCGTAATTAAATAAATTAGAGTTTATAGAATTTGTATAAAGTTGTTAACAAATAATTATATGCATATATAAACTGTGTTGTAATGAAATTCTGTACGAGGGAAGTTCTGGCTACCCCAAAAAGGTTAATTAAGCAGAAATAGGGGCTCTGCAAATCTACATTATAACTGATTTAAACTCATCTAATTTAACATATCCCACAGTTTTTCATTTAATTACCTATGGATATCTAAACGGTAGATCTGCTTGATAGATAAAAAACTTAAATTTTCATTTCTTTTTTATAAAGAGGCCTTTGTATTTTTTCGATTTTATTGGTGAACTCTTACAATAATAATACAAAGATATAGCGTCTCAAACTCTACGTTTTCCAGACCAGTTTGAAAAGTTTATTTTCCTTTCATCTAGGTAAAGATTCTTTTGAATGTGTTAACGCAGCCACGGCATTTCACAGACAACAATGCTCGTTCTTTAATAAAAAAAAGCTGAATCGAAGAATTGTTTTTAAAGTCGAATTGTCAGAAAGAATATCAGATTAAAAGTGCACAAGGCAATACTTTCTAGGCTAGGTCAACAAATGGTAAACTTCTGAGCAGAAAGAAAATTCATTTAGCACACTAATTAATATTTTAGAGGAATTTTGTAGCTTTTTGGCAGCGTAAAGACTATATACATGTATTAATATAGATTAACGAAAAATAGTTTAAATAATTGCATGTTTTAGCATGTAGACTAATCAACCCAAGATCATGCTTTTTATTTTCTTTTGTTTAGGTTACAAGTCAAAAGTATTAACAAACTCTAGTTTTATTTTTAAGCAATGGACAAAAATAAAAATATCATTCCATTTGACGTTTTTAGATCACGTACTCTTGCTCAACATAGTTCAATAAGGGTAGGCAAGTAATCAGGTAGACTGGTGTCAACAAATAAACCAACAAAACAATTACAAATTATGACCTGCCAAAAGTCATGAGATTCGGCGATTAAAAATTAATATTTTCTTTTTCGCTGTAAACACAATAAATAAGTTTATTATGTAAATAATTTGTGTATTTATAATGACTACTACTAACAATGGTAAGTAAATTTTATTTTTGATACGGTAGATTATTCATTTTACTTAATTATGATGATATTTCAAGATTACTTGATTTTTTTGCACTTATTTAACTTCAACCTCTATTTTCTCAAATAAAATAAAATCGGTTTCGGGATTTTTGCAATTTTTTTTTTTGTTTATTATGCATGGATATAGAGAAAAAATGGGTGAAGGCAAAAAGGTATTTTGCTCGTTTTGCGATAACAAACGAAAATTAGCTTAACTGCTCGATATCTTTACTTAAATACGTTAGTGAACATTTAGTAATCTCTTCACAAGAAACTGACAGCAGTCCGTGAGCGGCTTTTGAGAAATATTAGTGAGTGCTCCATAAAAATAAATAAGAGGCGTGTTGACAATATTGTTAAGAGTTATACCCCAGAAGAGCTTTCTTCTTCAGTACCGGGTTCTACTGGCACTCCTGAACAGGAACAGTCTTCCAAAGGTTTATCACCTACACAGGCTTTAGCGTTGTACTATGACCTCGATCTTTCCGAAAAGAAGTACAAGCATTAAGATCTGTCGTCAACGCTTTTCACAAGGTCTCCTTCCCAAGCATGTATGTTCAAACTAAACAATATTATTTGCCTATATCTATATCTGTTAGAGACACACGTGCGTATGTTGGACTTTAAATAAAACAGTTAATAGCCTTCCTTATCTCATAGAACTTAAGAACAATACTACAGCAACATTAGTCTGCAAGTGGGGTTTTAAAAGCAGTGGTGCTCATAGCCTTTATAAACATCCTGTGATTCCGACAATACTGACGAATACTTATTTAACATCGCTTTCGTGTCTTTAAAATTAATTATAACTCAAAAAAACATCTATGGAAAATGAGCGCCCCTCGTCAACATTCTACTGTCGGCCAATCGAATTTTTTTTTACAAAAGAATGTCGTAATCTTGTTTTGGAAAAAGAACAAAATAAAAACTACCAAATTCAGAACCTTGTACCCCACAACATACGCGTAAGCAGTTATAGTCTTGCGGTATTATATGATTTACATTTAACTATGGTTGACGGTAGTGTAGGCAACATCTTGTCAAAGGCTAATTCTTCAGCAAAATGTAACATTTGCGGTGCAAAGTCATCGGAAATGAATTCGCCAAAGGTTTATAATATGCTACCTAATGTAACAACTTTTCAGTATGGTTTAGCGTCTTTGCATTCATAGATAGAGAAATTTTAATGTCACGTCCACATCGCCTACAGATTGCCCTTAGAGCATGGTGCGTTACAGGATCTGAAAATAAGGCTCTTTTTGTAAATGAAGAAAAGATGAATTAGCTTTCAAATCTCCGATTGGTGTGGCTGTAGATCAACCAAAACAAGGATCTGGGTGTTCAAACGATGGGAACACTACTAAGAGATTTTTTGCTAATTCTCAATTTAGTTCAGAAATAACCGGAATCGATGAAAACTTGATTAAATTTTTTTTATATTATTTTAAGTGTAATAGCTAGTAGACGGAAAATTAACCTCTCTAAGGTTACCACTTTAATAATGCAGACGAGAGAGACTTATTTGCGCTTATATCGGTGGTATAATATGTCCTGTAGTCAGTGGCAGCTCCTCCATTAGCTCATATGGTCAATGAACCCCCAATGAATATTTCCAAACAGAAAATAATAAATAATTTATATTTTTTTAATTTCTTTCAAATTTGGAAATTCCTTCTATTATTCTAAGCGTGTAAACTCGTTAAATGTTCATGTTGATTCCGCGGCAGTCGCACTATCGATGACTCGCACAGCGATATACGAAGGTTTCGTTTCGTTGGTCTACGAGGCAGGCGGCCCGCGATGTCCTCATGGCTATAAACGGAGGCGAGTTTTTCCCGAGTGTTCCCGATTGAATTCGTATAGGTAATATACGGCTTACGTTAGCAAATTTTGGGTCAACAGCCGCGCCGAGGAAACTTTAAATATTTTGGTCAGTTGATGCGTTTAATGTAAGTCGTGTGATAGGTTGTGGTTACAATTGCGTATTTTTATAAAATTTATTTTATTTTAGAGACTTGTTTGTTGATTTTGTCGTTTAAATTAATTGAAAAAACTAATATTTTAAATAATCGTAGCCACAGTGGTTTAGAATCTTAAGACTTCAAAAGCCGCCAGTGACCTGAAGTTTGAGAAATGTCTCTAACCTAAGGCCAGATGTCGACCTTTGCCTGAACTTAAAATTCGGCAGACAAGTAAAGACAAAAACAAGATGTAAATTGTTATTTTAGTAAAAATATGATTTATGTGACTGGATATGTGATTGCGAAGGGATAAGGGCATTTTAGTGTAAAATATAATAATTAGGAAATTAGGTGTATGTATGTATATGTATATATATATATATATATATATATATATATATATATATATATTGACCCCCCTGAAAAGTTAACTATGAGCCGCCACTGCCTGTAGTGTACATAAGTTATTAATCCATGGTATTCAAATTATCGAATCATTTGATTCGTTTGAGCTGCCTATAGGTCAGTTATCAGAAGAAGTCCTAGAGGCGATCCATACATTTTTTCGTCACTACAGATTAAATCACACTCGAAAATCTTTAAGGAAAAATACTTGTAAGGATTTCTGTAAGTACGTGAGACTTATGTCTGACCCATTCATTATTTCTCAGAGAAATTTGACGACAAAACATATAAGACCTTCCATTGATATCGAGGAGTTTCTGATTACTCCCTCTCATAGTTCGAATCTTCAGCCAATCTTTAATATTGAAGATTTTGACTTCAGATATTAGGTAAATTTTCAGACTGATATAAAACGACAATAACAAGTTTCGAATAAGCTATATTCTACACAAGTAGAGAAGTCTGGCTTTACGAGTGTAGAATAAGGTAAGTAGAATAAGCATATCCGCTACAAAAATATATTAAACATCAAAAGTGTCAAATTCTAAACTATCGTGCTTACGTTATTGACAAATTTGTTGCAATAAATAAAGCGTTTTTGTAAATGATCATTTTTGAAGTAGCTAACAGGCTCTAACCTTTACCTGCCGCTATTAGACGTTGATATTCATCGACTGAATATTTAAAATGTAATAAATACCATTGATTAATAACATTCATAATTTCATTGTGTATATTGCCGTAAAAATGGGTAAACCTTTGAATTAAGATCTCAAAACAGAACATTAGTAATCAGTTTTTTAAATAAATTATGTTTTTTGTTTTGATGTGAGTGATGAAAACCCCCATGTGTTTCGCGAAGGACATACCCAGTTTCCTCAAAAAGTAAATGTTTAGGAGGGTATTTTGGGTGTCCATATCATAGATCTCATATTTTAGTAGGATGCCATGACTCCATTTATTTATGATGTTGTTGCTCAAAACCCACGTGAGTTCTACTTTGGCATTAAGTGAGTGTAACTCCTTGATTATTTTCGATGGGGCTATGTGAAATCTCAAACTTTTAAAATAGCTGCGGATTCTCTGGACAAACTGCGTAAACGTATCATCGACGTGTGTGCAGGAATAAATCCTAAAACCCTTCACAACGTGAAGGAAGAATTCACTAAAAGGATGTTCATTTGTCAAGAGGTGCAAGGCGGAAATTTACAACATGTTTTAAAATGAAAATTTGACGTTTTTCTTTTTCTGCGTGTTTCAGTTTTTTAATATTCGTTTTGTCAGTCAGGGGTTGAATTAAGAATAAAAAGGCCATTAAAACGATGTATCACTCGACCCCCCTTAAACAAAAAGAAGTTTCGAAACTGCGCCCAGCTGTCTTCTTGACATTTAAAGCTGTCATTTTTTTGTTTGCAATATACCGAGCGATTGAAAGCTAAGCGGTGGGCGATGGATGTTATGTCCGCACTGTATACATATGTGCTACTAACTATATACCGAACTAAACTGGGTCACACTTTACTAAGCCTAAAAAAAGGAAAAATTTATAACGAGGTAGTTCCGGTAAAGGAAATTTACCTATTTTTTTTGCAATAGAGAAATTGGCGTTTATACTAGTATTGTCATTATTTTTGTTTTTTTTAGAAGCTGCGATTTATAAAATAATAAACATCCTTTGAAATAATGTTTTGTTTTAGGATTATAATGTATGTACTGTACATATATTTGTTTCGAAAAAAACTTTGTAACAATAATATTTTCATAATAAGAATAATTAAAATTATGAATATAAATAGGTTACACATGTATAATACCATATATTAACTTAACTTTTAAGAAAGACTAAAGCAGTGTGTATATTTTCGAAATTTATATAATTAAAACAGGGGGCGCTTAAATATATCTTGACGCGTGCGGCAACTACTCCAGTAACGGCCCTGTTGCCTTTATTCCGTTTATTATTTATTATTATTATTACTAACCTGTTATGGTGTCTACTGTTTTCATCTTTATCGTCGAAAAACTTATAAAAATTCTTAAACAAATGCTTAATTCAGTAAACTATGAAAAAATGCAATAGCGCAATTTAACAATCTGTTATTATTTTTAAAAATGTTATTTTTTTGCTGAAACATGCGGAACAGTAAAAAGAATATTTCATATCTTAACCTAAGGCTATTCCCAAATGGCATCTGAGTTGTTGAGTTTCAGCTTAAGTGAAAAGTCAAAGTCAGAAAACGTTGGGAACATATTTTATTTCCTAGAATAAAAGAAATCCCTGATAAAAGAGAGTTGGTAAATGACAACTGTATACTTGCTTACAACGGCGAATTCCATTTTCCTCATGACATATTAAAATTGATAATCAAAAACATGCTGCTTTGAAGAAGTAACTTAAATTCTGTTCAAAGCAAAGTAAAAATGTTACAGTATTCCTAAGCTGCATAAATTGACTTCTCGTATGTAGATAAGCGGTTCTGTGTATCTTATTTCGAAATTTTAATTACCTTGGGTAAAGCGTATAAATTACCAGAGGCTTTTCTCGATTACCCTCAACGATAAGGATTTAGACGGAGATGGTCAAATGGATAACTTCACTTTTTTACAGAGGGGCATATTTAAAAACAAATCAAATGTCCCTCTCCCAAAACTGAGAATTAGGTAACAGGGAACTGGTTGGGACAGACAATCTCGTGTCATCAGCAAGGAGACAAAGCTTCGCATTTGTATCAGTATATGGTCGATTAATAACAAATCGATGCCTTACAATTATCAAGTTGTGTGTGTATGTATCTTTTATGGCTCTGGTGTACACCAAATAAATTTATATAAGTGTCAGGTATTTGCTCTGTTCTTTTACTATCCAATTTTCCAAAGACTCCCTTTATCTCATACAATTCCACACATAACATTACCATAAGCTAAATCTTAACCAAATCCATAAAGTTAGTTTGTTTTTCAGTAATTTATATTTTAAAGGATGTTTTTCTAATTTCAATTCAACTCTTTTGTTGTTTATCTTTTTTTTTGTGCTATTTCCTTTTTTTTTTCTTTATTTTTAACCCTGTTGGTTTTTTTTAACGTACTTAATGTAATAGTTAAGTAATGGTTCAGCTACAATTTCAATTTTGCTTTATTTATTATTTAAATATATACAGGGTTATGATAAATTAAGGAATAAATTCATTATCTTGGAAATTAAAAAGGTAATAGAAAAACGCTCGAACCCGTCGATTTAGATTTATTTTTACGCATATTTAGAAATTATTTTAAACTATACAGGGTCACTCACAAAAGTTGTACAACTGTCATCTTTGATTTTTTCAATACAACGCCTTATTGTTTTCTGCTGATTTGAATTCTCTATGAAATTCTAGACATTTTTGGTATAACATAACCTATACTGAAAATCAACAGTTATCGAAATATGTTTATATAAGTAAAACATAAAACACATATCAGGAAATTAATTAAGAAAACTAATTTATTAAATTTTGAATATGTCCACCATTTACAGCTCTACAATGCCCTAGACGATGGAAAAACTCTTGTTGCACATTAGTAACTGTATCACATTGAATATTTCTTATAACAGTTCGAATACGATCCTTAAGAATTTCAATAGTATGTGGCTTATTTTTATACACTTCGTTTTTCACATACCCCCAAAGAAAAAAGTCTAACGGGCTTAAATCCGGCGATCTTGCCGGCCACTCTATTGTCCCACGTCGCCCAATCCATCGTCTCGGAAAGGTTTCATTTAAGTATCTCCTGACATCAGCTGCAAAATGGGGTGGTGCCCCATCCTGTTGATACCATAACAGTTCACTGGGAAGATTCGGATCGTTTACATTAGGATGTAGGGTAGCTAATGCTGGTATAAGATTCTCTTCCAAAAATTGAAGATACATTTGCCCCGTTAGTGAGGAATCAAAGAAATATGGACCTATAACTTTATTGCCTACAATACCTGCCCATACATTAACACTTTGACGATACTGTGTATGACTTTCCCTGTACCAGTTAGGATTTTCTTGTGCCCAGTGTCGAAAATTTCATTGTCATTGAGACAAAATGTTGCCTCATCTGTGAAACAAATTCTTTTGACAAATAATGGATCATGATTACACATGTTGGTCATAATTTCTCAAAACTCGTTTCTGCGATCTGAATCATCATTTATTAATTCTTGAACGAATTTCACTTTATAGGGATAAAAATTTTCTTTTTTCAAAAATTTGGAAACTGTTGTTTGATGTATATCATTATCATAGGCTGTGTCAGTAGTTGAGGAATGTGGATTATCTTGAAAAGTTAAGAGAACGTCTAGTTTCTTTTCATCTGAGATCCTAGGGCGACCTTTTCCAAAGCGGTCCGTAACACTACCAGTATCCGTCCATTTCCTTTCTATTTTGCTCACTGCAGACTGAGTAATAGGTTAGGTAAGTACTTCTTTTTGTGTCTTAGTCTTATCACCAGTACCAAGCATTATTAGAATTTCAATTCTTTCTTTCTCTGTTAAACGCATAGTCAATATTTAAAATCAAAATGCAGATCGTAAATAAATTATATGACTTGTCAACACAGTGACTTGGGATTACGCGACAGACATAGTTAGGGTATACAAATGTCCGATAGGTTATTAAATACACAGGTTTTATTTATATAAGAATATTTCGATAACTGTTGATTTTCAGTATAGGTTATGTTATACCAAAAATGTCCAGAATTTCATAGAGAATTCAAATCAGCAGAAAAAAATAAGGCGTTGTATTGAAAAAATCAAAGATGACAGTTGTACAACTTTTGTGAGTGACTCTGTATAGTTTAAAATAATTTCTAAATATGCGTAAAAATAAATCTAAATCGACGAGTTCGAGCGTTTTTCTATTACCTTTTTAATTTCCAAGATAATGAATTTATTCCTTAATTTATCATAACCCTGTATATATATATATATATATATATATATATATATATATATATATATATATATATACATATATATATATATATATATATATATATATATATATATATATATATATATATATATATATATATATATACATAGTATAGTATTGTAGTATATATAACAGTTGTCAGTTTTTGCCTTCATCAGTGTTTCTAAAACAATTTATGTTATAAATGATGTAAAGATTTTTAAAAAATGTATTATAAGTATGATCCAAAGAAATTTACAAATTTAATTTAGTTTTAAACTCATCTATGAAGGTAATCTCAGGGATCATAATAAAATATAAACAAACAAAACATTCATAAACAAACTTTCTGGCACGGTATACGACATTTAGTTTTGAAACATCACATACATTGATGGAATAAAAGAAAATTGTACGAGAGTTGATTGAAGGCCAATTTTTTTCTTATGTTTGGTATACAAAGCATGAAATCTTGTGAGTTGAAGTTCTTATTTGATTCTTTCTGGAACCTTGTCCTTTTACCTACATTTGGAAAGTTATTTTTATACTTAAATCCTATTTCGGTCATTGAATATTGCACCTGGCAATTACTAATTTTTGCTAGATTAACATCTGTATGGGCTAATTTAAAGTTTGAAGACGAGCCATTGACAGTGGCTTCTTTGGCTGCTTGGTCTACAAGCTTATTTTTAGGAATACCTACATTGGCCTCAACCCAGACAAAATAAACATGCTTGTTAATATATTTTAACTTTAAGCGGGCGTTTACTATTGCGGTCATCAGATAATTGCCAGGTCGAACGACCAGACAATTAGATAATTACATTAATATTATAAACTGATCACTTTCAGTAAAATTAATAAAATATTTCACTGATTTAAGGATGGTCCAGAGTTTGGATGAATAAATGGAGGCACCATTGGATAAATGCATTTTTTTAATTATTTTTTTATTTTTGTGATAAAAGGCGCACACTCTCTGTCGATTTAAAACTGATCCGCCTGTAAAAATTTGTTAATAATTTGGCCAAGTTGTATTATGTTCTTCTAAAAAGGTATGTTTTAAAATTAAATTGTTTCTTTCTATACTGTCTCTAATAAAAACTTTATGAGCTTTTTCAGAAGCTTCGGCCTCACGTGGGGATATAAAGGAAGCGTCGCAGTCACTAACACTTCAGTTTCTATTCGAACGCGAGAGCGAAAGCTTTGTAACAGAATAGACTATTACGAGAATTCATGGGCCCCTATGACCCTGTCTCATGGGAATCTTTCTTTGGCCCGTTTAATTTAACTTTTTATGAATTTTTTTAGTCTTTTGAATTTTTTAACGTCGACTTTTTAAAAAATTTATTTGGCCATTTTTTCTTCGCTATCTTGAATTCGTACCACAACTTTACCACTTTATCTTTATATCACATATAATGCTTGCACAAAATTTGAAATTAAAGTAGTGATTTCAGGCTGATTTTTTTAAAATATTTTATTAGGCCGCCATTTTGTTTTGCTATCTTATATTCATAACAAAATGTAACCAGTTCATTCCTATGTACAAAATTTGTACATAGGAATGATTTTTGTGCAAACATTTGGACTTAATATAAATTGGATAACCAGTTTTTTAGTAATATTTTTTTAGCATTTCATTAGGCTGCCATTTTAAGCTTTGTTTTGATAATGGCAAACGACTGTAACAAAATTGTCGGCAAGCCAGGCATTAAAATAGCTAGTGTTTGGCGACCGTTACCACGCATCACCACACACACCTAGTACATAAGCAAGTAGTCTTAACAAATCATGGCTCCTGGGATTAGAGCATGTCAAATTGGAATTACTATCCGACGTTTCGTCTTCGATTGCACGAGGCATCTTCAGGGATCTTTTATGGCGAAACGTCGGATAGTAATTTCAATTTGACACAGTCTAATCCCAAGAACCATGATTTCTGAATTCACCAAAGCCGTGAAAGCTTTCGATCTACGTAGTCTTAAGATTATTTTTAGTTTGCGTCTGACGACTAAAGACACTATGCTAGTTGGAACGTTGCGAATAAATCAAAAACAAAGACAATTTAAGTCCAACAAGTAGATTCTTTTGAAAGCTATACAACCCTTTCAAAAATACTTAACCTAACTTATAACTAAATCTGATTAAAAATCTTTCAAAATATCGACGTCTAAGAAGAAAGCTCCACTGGGTAGTGGGGCCTCCATACCAACGTGTGCCTGTGGCCTCTTAAATGCTTAATACGCCACTGTCCTATGTAATCCGTCTGTGATGACCTTAACCAAGTTTCAATATAAAGACAAGATCTGGACAAACAGTATATTAATATTATCAACGTTAACAAACAAGAATAAACAAAAACTTTCTTAAAACTTCAACTTTGAAGTACTTTCATAACTTTACTTGTGTTCGGTACAAGCTCAAACCACTGAATGTAGCGATTAAGGCGGATATCTTGGAACTAAATTAGCAAAAGTTTTCCTGAATGAATTTCTTAATTGGCCCGTCTCAAAGAAAATATGGAAAATACAAAACTGTAGAGTAATTTAAAATTCACTCTGTTGGTTAAACAACGGGCAATTAGTAACTAAATTATCTCATTAATTACCTTAGACTTTTTTTAATCGGGTTTAAAACAAAAACGATCTAAAGGTTCGGGTTTTTAAATTTTATTAATTATATTCATACAGTGCCGGAATCAAGTTAATGAAAACAATATTCCAAAACTGCGTTCGTTCTTAGCGTCAACATGGTACGATGTAATAGTACAATGTACTTGTGCTTCGGGCCTTCTTAACCCGTACAAACATAAAAAATCGGTAAATTTCCTTACCCGGAAGTTCCCTCTTTATGAATCTTTCCTTTTATTAGGAATAGTGAAGTGTGACCCAATTTAGTTCAGTACTTAGTCATTTAGTAACATATATGTATATACTGCCTTTCAAATATTTTTATTCGGCGTCATTTTGTTCTATAATATTGGATTCCAACCAATATTTTACCAGTTTCTACCAATGCCACCCTTGGTTTTATATAATTTAAAGTAAATTCAATAAGCAGTTTTTACATTAACACACACTGCCATTTTGTTACGTCATGTTGAACTCATACCAGTTTATCCCTATATCACATACAATTTTTCTGGAAAAAATTTAAAGACAATTGAATAATATTTTTTTACGTTGATTTTTAAAAATTTTTATTGGGCCGTCATTTTTTTTGCTATCTTAAATTCGTACCACAACTTTACCAGCTTATCTTTATATCACACTTAAAGCTCGCACAAAATTTGAAATTAAAGTAATAATTTCAGGCTGATTTTTTTAAATTATTTATTAGGCCGCCATTTTGTTTTGCTATCTTATATACCAAAATTTTACCAGTTCATTCCTATCTACACTTGATTTTTGTCCAAAATTTGAACTTGTAACATAAATTGGATAAGCAGTTTTTTAGTAATAATTTTTTTAACATTTCATTAGGCTGCCATTTTATTTTGCCATATTGGATTTTTACCAAAATGTTACCACGGCATTCCTACATGACCCTTAATTTTTGACCAAAATTTGAAGTCAATCGCGTAAGTACTTTTAAGCTATGCTGTGAACTGAACGAAATTGATAAAACATATTTTTTGGCATAAAGGGGCACTAAAACGTGAAGATATGTAAAACCTGAGAGGGTAATCTTTTCAGGATTAAAAATATTTTACTAGTTCATCTGTATACTACATATATTTATGGCACATAATTTGAAATTGATAAAACATATTTTTTGGCATAAATAGTTTTTAGGGCACTAAAACGTGAAGATAAAAATCTTGTAAAACCTGAGAGGGTAATCTTTACCCACAACTTTCAGAATTTCACCGATATATATATATATATATATATATATATATATATATATATAAATTTTATTGGTTTAATTTTACTAGTTCATCTGTATACTACATATATTTATGGCACATAATTTGAAATCAGTCCCATATTGGATTTTTACCAAAATATTACCAGTTCATCCCCATATGACCCTTAATTTTGACAAAAATTTGAAGTCAATCGGGTAAATAGTTTTTAGCTATGCGGCGAACAGACAGAGCCACAGACAGACAGACAGACAGACACACTGTTGCAATCTTTGCAGGGTATTTCATAAATAACATTACTTTTTTTGTTTTTTGGGATTTTGGATTTTAATCTGGAAAAATTATTTGATAGTAGATTGGAAGCCTTGTGACAAGTTTGAATATTATATTGTTTAAATAATTTTTGAAGTGGTTGAAAACAAAAATTATTTAAACAAAAATCTTGGAGAGTGTTATTTATGAAATACCCTGCAAAGATTGCAACAGTGTGTACATAGGTCAAACTAGCCAATACTTGGAAAACCGACTGAAGGGTCACAAGTATGACAAAAAAAACGCGACGGCTCTTTGAAAATTCAAAAAAACATACCTTTGATTATAGGAAAGAGAATTTTTTGAATGGTCAAAATACAAAAAAGTAAAAATGCCATCAACGATAAGAAGGACGTCAACAACCTGAGTAAATTTTATATTTCTACTGGAATAACCAATGTGATGTCTTATCCATAATACGTGTGTTTTAATTGTATCGATGTGTATATATATATATATATATATATATATATATATATATATATATATATATATAACAAAATAAAATATTAAATGTAAAAATATATATATATATATATATATATATATATATATATATATATATATATATATATATATATATATATATATATATATATATATATATATATATATATATATATATATATATATATATATATATATATATATATATATATATATATATATATATATATATATATATATATATATATATATATATATATAAATTTAGGAATATACGTTTCTGGAACCTTTAACTATATTCTTATGGAATTTTCTTGGGTATTTGGTTCACTGAATTAATTGGCAAGTTTTAGAGATCGGCAAATATTTATTTCATAGCGTGAGTTCAAAACGTTTCAACCATATTTTGGTCTTCATCAGTTGTCTGTAATGAGATATATAGATAAGTCACGGCACAGAAAATTACAATAATTAAAAAAAAAATGTTTTAACCGAAATCAAAAAGAGGAATTTTTTCCAAGATTTAAATGTGGGCACTTTAACATATTTCCATAAACCACAGTTTGTTACAATTAATGCTAAAATTAAAATAATACATATATGTCACATAGCACAGAACATTTAAACGTATTACACCGTAAACAAGTATACGACCAGTTAAAATGGTACTAAATTTATATTGGAGTAAGAAGCGATTCGTACTGATTTTATTTGTTTTGATGCTTTTTTTTTCCGTTTGAACCTCGAAAGAAAGGAAGTATGTGAACGTAAATTTGATTTTTTTTTTGGTTATTTTGATGATTATGTTACACAATTAGGTTGTTATATATTTTACTTAAATTTTTAATGTCAGTTTTATCGTTGATACTATTTTTGTTTTTTTTAATATATATCATTTCCAAGAACTCCGTTTTCTGTTGGTTTTTTTCAGTTTTAAGTATCGTAGTCTCTTGAAAATTAAATGTATGTGATAATTGCTGTTCGTGATTAGTTAAGGCTGTTTTATTTTTTTTATCGTATTTGTGTCCATTTAATCTATTTTGTAAGTATTGGGAGGTTTGACCAATGTAGACACTAGGGCAGTTGTTACATGGAATTTCGTATATTGTATGAGATTTTTTATTTTTATTGGTTTTACATTTTAGTGAGCTGAGATTTTGTTGTAATAGATTACGACCTTTGTGACAAACTGATATATCATATTTATTAAAAAGTTTTTGTAGATTTTCAGATAGGCCATTTATATACGGGAGTGACAAGTAATTGTTTTTATTTCTGTTTTTTTTGTGGTGGCAGGGGATTGTTTATGAGATTTTGCAGTCGTGACTTAAAGATAGAATTAATGAGTTTAGATGGGTAACTATTTTTGATTAGAATATTTTTTGCTTTATTTATTGCTTTATCCCTGTATATTGTGTCACTCAGTTTTATAGCACGATCTGCAAGTCCAATTACGACCGATTTTTTTTTGGGACATTGGATGGTTTGATAAAAAATTCAAATATCGGCCCGACCAGGTGGTTTTGGTATACCACTCTGTTTTAATAGAATTGTTCTCACGATGGATGGTCATATCTAAAAAGTTAATTTTTTTATTATTTTCTATTTCAATGGTAAACTGAATTTTAGGATGGTAAGAATTGAATGTTTTTAGAATATCGTCACACATGTTTTCCGGAACTCCAGTGAAACAGTCATCCACGTATCCATAAAAAAATGGTGGCTGATAAGGTAGATAGCATCCTTCAGTTTGTTTATAGTATGTGTTGTTATATGAGAAGTAAGTAGACTTTAATGTTAATTCAGTTGCTGACAGAATTCTTCCAGAGGTATGTCAGTAAACTGTTTGATAAGGTTCCATTTTTGTCTTATAATATCTAGAGCGAGTTGTATTGGGACTTGGTGTATAGAGAAACTACGTTAAGCGATATTATCTTATATCCATTAGGAAGAAGAATTAACGAACACTTTCTACGACAAGAAAATAAAAAATATGAAACTCTTTTTGAAAAAATTAAATTTAAAAATATAAATAAAATAAATTCACTTACCACAAAAACTAATCAAACTAATAAAAAATCTATACATGTAGAAAATGAATGGTTAGAAAATTTAACAAATACATCTATTCCAGACTATGCGGTAGAAATCTTAAGCTTAGGTCCAAATTTCGCTTTACCTAATGAAGTTTCCAAAGAACTACCCATTCCTGAGGTAATATCATCGGTAGAGGTCTCTATAAAAAATTACCGTGTAAGAGCAAAGACGAAATTAGAGCAAGTTGTTGTAATATATTTTTGCGAAGACCTAACACAATGCAAAATCACTTATGTAAAAAAATTAAAAAAACTCGCACATTCTTGAAAGAAAATTCCAATTTAAAAATACTAAGACCCGATAAATCAAATAAAACAGTAATCATGGATTCGAATCAGTATAACCAAAAAATGAGCTGTCTACTAAATGATGAACAAACGTATAAAATAATAAATAACGACCCTACAAATATTTACCAAAAACAAAATAATGACATTGTGACGCGCTGGGAAAATAAAAACTATATTTCACCAAGGGTAGCTATAAACTTAAAGATTCACAACACCCAATCCCCAAAACTGTACGGACTCCCCAAATTACATAAGGAGGGAATTCCAATGCGTCCAATAGTATCTTGTGTACATCCTTAAAAATATAGTAAATAAAAACCACCTCATACGTAAAAGACTCCTGGCATTTTAAAGAAAAGATTAACGATATAATATCGCTTGACGTAGTTTCTCTATACACCAACGTCTCAATACAACTCGCTCTAGATATTATAAGACAAAAATGGAACCTTATCAAACAGTTTACTGACATACATCTGGAAGAATTCCTGTCAGCAACTGAATTAACATTAAAGTCTACTTACTTCTCATATAACAACACATACTATAAACAAACTGAAGGATGCGCTATGGGGTCTCCCATCTCAAGCGTAATTGCTCAAATGGTTTTGAAGGAGCTAGAAAATACTATGATATCAAAACTACCTCATCAGCTACCATTTTTTTATCGATACGTGAATGACTGTTTCACTACAGTTCCGGAAAACATGTGTGACGATATTCTAAAAACATTCAATTCTTACCATCCTAAAATTAACTGAATTTACCATTGAAATAGAAATAGAAAATAATCAAAAAATTAACTTTTTAGATATGACCATCCATCGTGAGAACAATTCTATTAAAACAGAGTGGTATACCAAAACCACCTGGTCGGGCCGATATTTGAATTTTTTATCAAACCATCCAATGTCCCAAAAAAAAAACGGTCGTAATTGGCCTTGCAGATGGTACTATAAAACTGAGTGACACAATATACAGGGATAAAGCAATAAATAAAGCAAAAAATATTCTAATCAAAAATAGTTACCCATCTAAACTCATTAATTCCATCCTTAAGTCACGACTGTATAATCTCATAAACAATCCCCTGCCGCCACAAAAAAAACAGAAATAAAAACAATTACTTGTCACTCTCGTATATAAATGGAAAATCTACAAAAACTTTTTAATAAATATGATATATCAGTTTGTCACAAAGGTCATAATCTATTACAACAAAATTTCAGCTCACTAAAATGTAAAACCAATAAAAATAAAAAATCTCATACAATATACGAAATGCCATGTAACAACTGCCCTAGTGTCTACATTGGTCAAACCTCCCAATACTTACAAAATAGATTAAATGGACACAAATACGATAAAAAAAATAAAACAGCCTTAACTAATCACGAACAGCAATTATCACATACATTTAATTTTCAAGAGACTACGATACTTAAAACTGAAAAAAACCAACAGAAAAGGGAGTTCTTGGAAATGATATATATTAAAAAAAACCAAAATAGTGTCAACGATAAAACTGACATTAAAAATTTAAGTAAAATATATAAAAACTTAATTGTGTAACATAATCATCAAAATAACCAAAAAAAAAATCAAATTTACGTTCACATACTTCCTTTCTTTCGAGGTTCAAACGAAAAAAAAAGCATCAAAACAAATAAAATCAGTACGAATCGCTTCTTACTCCAATATAAATTTAGTACCATTTTAACTGTTCGTATACTTGTTTACGGTGTAATACGTTTAAATGTTCTGTGCTATGTGACATATATATATTATTTTAATTTTAGCATTAATTGTAACGAACAGTGGTGTATGGAAATATGTTAAAATGCCGACATTTAAATCTCGGATAATGTTTTAATTTCTAGGTAAGCCGAAAAAAATTCCTCTTTTTCATTTTGGTTAAAAAAAATAAATTTTAATTATTGTAATTTTCTGTGCCGTGACTTATCTATATATCTCATAACAGACAACTGATGAAGACCAAAATATGGTTGAAACGTTTTGAACTCACGCTATGAAATAAATATTTGCCGATCTCAAACTTGCCAATTAATTCAGTGAACCAAATACCCAAGAAAATTCCATAAATATATATATATATATATATATATATATATATATATATATATATATATATATATATATATATATACAGTGTGTATCAGCCAAATGGAATAACTTCGATAATAAATAAATGGGGGCGTGTTCGGAAAAACGCTTGGACCCGTCGATTGGTATTTTTAGTTGCTCATTTTCTCCGATAAAAACTTTTTATACAGGGTGTGTCCTGTAAAAGTGGTCAATGCCAACTTTCTTATTTCAAATGCAACACCCCGGATATTATTTAATTTTTGGATTCTTTAGGAGATTCTAAACATATTTTATGTTCAATGTCCTATACCTATCTTCAACTATTTCGGCAATATTAAGTGTTTTCAAATTTATTGCAAAAATTAAGATTAAAAAAATAAAATTATTTATTTCTTCAGAATGTATAAACAAAAGTAAAAAGTTAATTTAGGAACTGTTGAATATGCGCGAACGTCTTGGCAAATTCCTAATCTTAAATAGAAATTTCTTCTAACGTTATTTAGCATCTCAGGCGTGACCGATCTAATCGCAAGCGTTATTCGTCTTCTTAAGTCAGCTAAGTCGAGGGGTTTAGTTTTGTATACAACATTTTTAATATGTCCCCATAAGAAAAAGTCTAATGGCGTCAGATCAGGGGATCGCGCTGGCCATTCTATCGATCCTCGTCTCCCTATCCACCGATTTGGAAATATTCCGTTGAGGTACTGCCGGACAATAATTTGGTAATGGGGCGGTGCTCCATCTTGCTGAAACCATATCATATTCGCTGGAACTTGTGGGTTTGCTGGATCCGGATACAAATTTGTCTAAGTTGGCACGACATTATTTTGGAGCAGTGCTAAATAATTATCGCCATTCAAATTGCCGTCAATGAAAAAGGGGCCTATGATATGATCCCTAACAATTCCTGCCCAAACATTAACCTTTTCAGGATATTGAGTATGTTCTTCGCTGATCCAGTGAGGATTTTCCCTAGACCAATAGCGGCAATTTTGACGATTTACATGACCGTGAAGTGTAAAGGTGCACTCATCCGAAAACAAAACATGTTCTAATTGAATAACATTGTTATCTAACATAGCCATCATTTTTTTACAAAAATAAGTTCTCCTATCATAATCGTCTTCCATGAGCTCCTGAGTTGGTATCACTTTATAGGGATGCATTTTATTTTCTTTTAATGTTCGAATAATCGACGAATGGCTAATATCGAACATTGCGGCGGCTTGTCGACTAGAAATATGTGGGTTTTCCTCAAACTCAAGCATAATATCCAATTTAGTATCATCATTTATTGAATTGGCAGCTGCTTTTTTTATCTGCCTCACATGTCCAAGCTCGCGAAACTGCTTTTCTATTTTACTAATTGTCCCTTGGGATATATGCGGCAAATTTGGAAATTTTTCATGAAATAAGCGAGCAACTTCCACTTGTGTTCGTGTGTTATCTCCATAACCAATCATTTGTAGAATTGTTATTTTATGCATTTCTGTTAAATGAACCATTTTTCTGATATTAGGTATTATGCAGTTAACGAAATTCAAAAGACTATGACACTGACACTGACAACTACTGTCTTGCAAAGAGAAAGGCCAGGCATTTTACACAAAAGTAAACAAAACTTAAAAGTAAACAAAACTGGCTCTTTTTGTTCCATATCAATAAAAAGGAACGCTAAAATGGTTTTTGCTTACATTCTTAAAATGAAGACCTAAATGGTAAATAAGTATTGAGTGTGTTGTAGCGAATTTTTGTAATCAAATAAATAGTTCAGTAACCAGAGCCACTTTCATGAATAATAATAAATTAGAAATAAATAAAATAAAAATAAATTTGAAAACACTTAATATTGCCGAAATAGTTGAAGATAGGTATAGGACATTGAACATAAAATATGTTTAGAATCTCCTAAAGAATCCAAAAATTAAATAATATCCGGGGTGTTGTATTTTAAATAAGAAAGTTGGCATTGACCACTGTTACAGGACACACCCTGTATAAAAAATTTTTATTGGAGAAAATGAGCAACTAAAAATACCAATCGACGGGTTCAAGCGTTTTTCCGAACACGCCCCATTTATTTATTATCGAATTTATTCCATTTGGCTGATACACCCTGTATATATATATATATATATATATATATATATATATATATATATATATATATATATATATATATATATATATATATATATATATATATATATATATATATATATATATATATATATATATATATATATATATATCATAATCTATATATTCATATAATTATTTGGTAATAGCTTTATATAAATCCTATAAACTATAATTTTTTTCTGTTTTTTGAGTATTTTTAATTTAATCTATAATTTAATGTATAAGTTCATCTTGTCAGCGGTTTAAATAAATTATAACATTTTTATTATTCGACAATTTCACTTAAAATTCACATTCAAAATTAAATGTCAAATTATTATACCAGTTTCTGCAAATTAAACACTTATAAACCCTAAAGATCTGTACACTTCAGTTGTTAAGCTCCTTAATTACTTGTAACACCTGGATGATATGACTATACACTTAAATAAATACAACTCTCCCGGCTAAAATAAACTATTTAACCATTAACATGTTAATACAAATAATTTTATTTGGAAAATAGTACAAATAATTTTATTTGGTTGAAAGATACTTTACAATATTTTGAATTGGAATCTGGACTAAAATTTAATTATGGTTTTAGATGTCCTTAGAAAGTGGTGTACAGGATGTCCCATTTTGGATACTTTTGCAAGGTATTTGAGTTATTATTGAAGGTAGAGGGATGTGGTTTTCGTGGCACTGTGCTACTTTTTCCTGAAGAGCGAGATTGAAAATTGGCACTTTTTGTGTACCCATAGTATCTTAGTTGTAATAAGAGCTAATGAATAAGTAAAAACGGATCATTTCAGTGATCTTTAGATAAAATGCAATGGTGTTAGTTTTTTTTCTAGGGGCCTCAAATATTGAGTGACAGACCAAACTTTTATTTTTCGTCTTTAATATTTTGAAGCAGGTAAAAGCACATCCATTCACGTTTTTCAAAAAGATGTAACACTTAGTATTTATTTTAAACAATAACAATTTTACAAGTCAGGTTGCAGGTACGCCGTTAAAAACAAATTATTTCGGAATCTGATTGTTGTGCAGTGGTTTACCACATATTTTATTGTTTAAATAACGGCTAATATCAGGCTCTAGGGAAATTACGAAAAATATCACATATTAGTTTGTTTTATTCAATTTATTTAAAGCTTCTGAATTATATTTAAACAGGTGAGTTCTAAGTAGTTACCACTAATCTTTTAAAACAATTTTCATGTTTTATTTAAAAATTTACAAGGTTATGGAGCTTTTATGCGTCCGCGACCAAAATTATATAACAAAAAAAATCAAGAAACAGATGATTTTAATATTTTGGCTTCTGTAGAGGAAGAGCTTTCAAATTCATGTCAGGTCGTAGAAAAAAACAAGTTGGTGTTTTCAAGACTCGAGTACAAAGAATATTGACGAAATACAGATATCGACCTTATAAAATAAAAATCGTACAACGGAGTCTAAATTTTTGCAATTGGTATATTGAACAAGTTTGAAATAATACTAACTTTGCAAGATCAATAAATAATATCGTCCGATGAGGGCCACTTTTCCAGTTCTGTCATCTTTAACCGCCATAACACTCGCTATTAGTCCCAAGAAAGTCATTATGTCATTTTTGATCGGGAATAACAAGGACCTTTTGGTTTTAACGTGGCCTGTTTTATTTTAAAAAGACAAATAGCATATGGCATCTATGACAGAGAATAGCTATTTAGAAATTCCTGAAGATGTTGTGCCTGAATTACTTGACAATATACCTTTAAATAAATCAAAGAATATCTACTTTCAACAAGATGAAGTACCTAGTAACAACTCCCATATTATTTACCTTTTTTTGGATAATAATTTTTCCGAAAGATGGATTGGCACTTATGAACCGATAAGATGGCCAGCACGATCACCAGATCTTTCTGTCTTAGATTTCTTTTTATTTGGCTTTTCAGTTTTTGCAGCGTCGTTCAATATTTATTCTGATTGCATTAAAAATAATTACAAAATTGTATAAGTATGTCATTCTAGAAAACGGCAACCATTTTGATCAGTTTGTATAGTTTAAATAAGGTAATTTTTTTAAATATTTAATATTACAACCACAGCCAACTTATAAAATTGTTTTTATTACTTCCCTCGTAAAACGGAAATATTATAATCGTGAAAAAATCACACTCCGAGATTTTTTCAAATCTATACGTTTCAGGGTCCCTAGATGCCGAAAAACATGTTTTCTCATTTCTATCTATTTGTCTGTCGGTCTGTCTGTTCACGGCATAACTAAAAAGCTACTTACCCGATTCACTTCAAATTTTGGCCAAAAATGAAAGGTCTTATGGGGATGACCTGATAACATTACTGATACGATAAAGCAAAATGGTGGCCTAGAGAAAAAAAATTTTGAACAAAAATCAAGTATTATGTGACAATCAAGTGATAAAGTTTTGGTACGAATCCAGGACGGCGAAACAACATGGCGGCTTAATAAAATATTTAAAAATTCAGCCTCAAGAAACTGTTTAATGGACTGATTTCAAATTGTGTGCCATAAGTAATTGTGGTACAGAAATCAAGTAATAAAACTGTGGTAATAATTCAAGATGGAGGAACAAAATGGCGGAGAAATAAAATATTTTGTAGTCGTAAAAAAATCACCCCCTCAGGTTTTACATATTTTCAGGTTTAACCGTCCCTAGATGCCAAGAAATATTTTTATCAATTCCGTCGGTCCGTCTATCAGTCTGTCAGTTCGCGGCATAGCTTACTTATCGAAGGGACTTAAAATTTTAGACAAAACCTAAAGGTCGTATAGGGATATGGTAATATTTTGGTAAAAATCTAATATGCCGGAAGAAGATGGCGGCCTAGTGAAACGTTAAAAGAATCATAACTAGAAAACTAATTATCCAATTTCCTCAAATTTTGCACAAAAAAGTGTTAGATAGGAATGAACTGGTAACATTTTGGTATGAATATATGATAACAAAACAAAATGGCGCCCTAATAAGATATTTAAAAAATCGGCCTGAAAAAACATTAGATTAATTTTAAATTGTCTGCAAACATTAAGTGTGATATAGAGATAAACTAGTAAAGTTGTGCTACGAATTCAAGATAGCGGAACAAAATGGCGGCAAAATATTTTTTTAAATCAACGTAAAAAAATCTTGTTCAATTGACTTTAAATTTTGCAGAAAAATTAAATATGATATAGGGATAAACTGGTACGAATTCAACGTGATGTAACAAAATGGCGGTGTGTGTCAATGTAAAAACTAATTATTGAATTTATCTTAAATTATGCCCAAAAAACAAGTGTGGCATAGGTGAAAACTGGTAAAATATTGGTAGGAATCCAGTATAATGGAAATGGCGCCCAATAAAAATATTTGAAAAGATAGTATATATGTGTTACTAAATGGCTATGTACTGAACTAAATTGGATCACACTTTACTATTCCTAATAAAAGGAAAGATTTATAATTTATTTTTTAAAATAAATATTAAGTGTTATATATTTGCGAAAAGCGAAAAAGCATGTTCTTTTAGGTGCTTTAAAATCAATCACAAAGTTTGGTCTGTAGCTCAATATTTGAAGACCCTAGAAAAAACTATGCCATTGCATTCTATGTAAAAAACTTTATAATAATCCGTTTTTAGTTTTTCATTAGCTTGTATAGATAAAGATACGAGGGTGCCTGAAAAGTGCAAATTTTCAATTTCGCCCTTTATTTCAAAAACGAAGAAGGCCATGCAAATTTTGTTTACGGCATCTTTCGTTTCACGAAAATGTAGCACATTGCCGCTGAAACCGCATCCCTCTGTCGTCAATAATAGCTGAGATACCCCGCAAAAGTATCGAAAATGGATGTACTTAAAGAGATAGACTTTGAAAAAGTCATTCATGGTTTTTACAAATCAAAAATCCGGAAAAGTGCCTCTTATATCACTATATATTTTTTAAGTATGTTGCTATTCAAACATATTAATAATAAATAAATAACTAAAATATTGTTTATTTCTCTTCATAACCCAAAAATTATGTTAAAAGGAGCACCTATATTAGTGCCATGTGCACCCACTTGCTTAAGATGGGCCTGCTAAAATGTAGCATCCCACCTGCCAAGATACACAATAGCTATTATAGTCCACGTATGACTCAAAGGTAAATTATTCTCTACCGGAACTATTTCGATAACATATATGTTTGACCAGAATATGTTTTAATCTATGTTGCGCAATTCGCAAAAACGCAAAAGTGGTTTCTTCAATAAGTCTTGCGTAGTCATGTCGGAAGAAATCATTAACTGGCGGAGAGTACGAATTACCTTGTTATTTTTTATTTCATGTGTTTCAAGGTCTCGCTTTCTCCTGCATGTCTGTCACGATAAATGTTTTCTTACTTGACCAGAGGCGCGACGAGTGTTTATATCATCATTTTTATAGATAAAAATAGATGCATTTAATTTTAACACGTATTAATTAAAAGTTTAATAAAAAAAAGACATCATTACAATCGGAGTTATACAAGTTGCAACTAAAACCTCCATAAACGTTCCGTTACAATACCTAAAAAATTGGGATAACGCTTTTCTATTGTAAATTGCTCGCTGTATGCAACTTTCTTCTCATTTTAATCATCACTGGACTGGAGTCATATGACATTGCTGGAGTCATATAGTCGAAAACAATAAATTATTACTAATTTGTGATCCCTAATAATACTGCAGCTTATACATGCTACTCACCTAAGCTTGCTAATTTGACATTAGATAAAAATATATTAATTTTAATTCGCGGTGAATGTAATCTGTCAACCATTCAGTGGGTGTAAGAAGCTAAGAATAAGTACTTATATCTTCATCACGCGTAGAACAAAATTACTCTTCACTTCTCCAACTCAACATTTCCTATCTTAACCTCATGTAATTTAATACATATAATTTTGATCACTCTTCCATCAATCACTGAACAAGAAATTCTTGGCTTCAAACTATTGAATTTGTCCTAATTAAAAGTATTACGTGGGCTTCTGAGTTTGATGTCAGAAAAGGTGCAGGCCCAGACAAAATATTCCCAGTTTTAGCCAAAAAAATCAGCATTAGCAATTTTAGAATCGCCTGCACTACTCTATAATCGTTCCTTGGAAACTGAAGAGTTTCCAGATAGACAAAATTCTGCCATGCTTAACCCTATATTCAAAGGCGGTCAAAAAAACAACGTTAGTAATTACTACCCAATCAGCAAATTATCGGTCTTTTCAAAACTTTTTGCAAAAGAATTTATCTTCAATCTGATCAAATGTTCAGAACAACATGGTTTTCTTCAGGCCGAAATAAATCTGTTTGTATTTACTAACTATCTTCACCAAAATATGCATAACCTATTTACATCGACTTTAGCAAAGCATTCGACAAGACAAGTAATAATATTCTACTGACTCGTCTTGCGGTCGGTATGGGCGGCACTCACCTGAACTGGAGTCCTATGTCAAAAATAGGTCACAACATTTTTAGTCTTTACGGTTTTTGCTCCAAACCGTCTAGACCTACTTCAGGTGTTCTCAAGGGTCACACCTCGGGTCTCTACTTTTTACGTTTAATAAAAATGATGCTTTCTTCATAAGGATTTTCCTCTGTATGAAGACAATTTATTAGGAGGGCAACTGGATAACTGCGGTCTGTAAAGCACTTTAACCGGAAGTTCCCTCGTAATAAATCCTTCCATTTATTAAGAGCATGAAAGATAACATAAATTATACATGTACTGGACATATTACTAAAAAATTAGGGCTAAACTAAGTTATTCTAAGGTAATTCTCCACTTTTCTTGATAAAAGGAAGAATTTACAATGAGGAAACTTCCGGGTAAAGCCGATTTACCAATTTTTTTTATATTGTCTTTTCAAACATTTTAATAGTCAATTGTCCGCCATATTGGATTCTTACGAATATTTTACCAGTTTCTCCCTATCTCACATTTTACTTTTGGACAACATTTAAAGCTAATTGAACAAGTAGTTTTTACGCTGTTTTTTTTTTATTTCATTAGGCCGTCATTTTGTTCCACCATGTTGAATTCGTACCAGAATTGTACCAGTTTATATCAACATCAGATCTAATTTTTGTGCAATGTTAAAGTAATAGAAAAAAATTGCGCTGATTTTTTTAATACTTTATTTGGCATTTTGCTCCGCTCTATTGGATTCTTACGAAAATTTTACCATTTGTTTTTCATCCTTACAGTAGAGACTCGTTAATCCAAATCGCGTGAATCCGGATGTTGCAGTAGTCCGGATCGGCGAATTATTAACATTACGTACTATGATACTTGATAATCTAGTTTTTTTTATTATTCGGCGTTACATAGTATGCAGATTTAAAATAAAAGACAAGTCAAAGCTCAACGCAGACCGATACGTCGCCTCGCATTTCGTCACACTTTTTGTTAGTTACTGCTAAATTTCTCTCATTGGAATTGTAAATATTGTAAAACCGCTGTATATAATCGGCAAACGAAAACACGTAACCCTACAAATAGTGCAAAAGACCGCGATATTGCATAAATTAGAGCGTGTTGTTAGTGGTACACAATTAGCTCAGGAATATGGAGTTGGAAATTCAACGATCTGTGAAATTAAAAGAAGACGTGGTAAAATTGAAAAGTAATCTGATTCATTTTTATGTACTGAAACAATTTTTTTAGCTTCCTTAAAAGAAGTGTTACGTAGGACCAGGAACGCAAAAAAATAGTGAAAAACCCCAAAGCATTTAAAAATGGAACTATATTAATACAGCCGATGGACCAAAACGCCATCAGGCTGACCAAATTGCACTACAAAAAAGGTCTTTTAGCTCACGTTTTATCATTAATGATGATCAAATGGGCGACGTTCAAAAATACATCGAGAGAATCGACTTTTTTAAACCGTTAAGTTGCAGTTTGTCTGCCACAGGACTCATGAGGAAAAATGCCGGCGACTTGTCTCGAAAAGTGTTGGAATAAACTTTTAACTGGAAATTCTGATAATGTAGCATACGAAGCAGAAGACTTCATCATCCTGGTCGGTGTACTACGTCAACAGAGGCAGCAAACACAGGAATGTTGTCAGAACATTTCAAACATGTTAACGGTAGTGGACATCGAAAGCCTACAGGCAATGAAATATTTCAATGGGCTGAAAAGACCGAAAATAGATTTCTTCAAAAAAACGTTATTGAAGAAGTTACAAGCAGCAGCGATGACGAAGATTTAGAGCAACTGTCAATGCCAAAGATTAAACACAAAAATGCAATTAAATGGTTTAGGGAGATTACAATGGGTAGAAGAAAACGAAATCCAGTTGTAGCATATTGTTGTACCTAAAAAACTTAAAAAAGAGGCCATTATCAAGCATACGTCTGGTGTTCTTAAACAAACAGAAATATCCGATTTTTTAAATAAATAAGGTAATTTCTTGTATGTTCATTTTATATTCTATGTGTTTCATTGTGCATTTGAATAGATATTGAAGAAAAAAAGAAATAAATCCATATTATTTCACGTTTTGTCGATTTTCCTGCAGTTTTTATATCTAACATAAATTATTTTCAATAATCTTGATTTTTCGATAATTCGGATCAGTCCTGTTTTAGTTAGTCCGGATTAACGACTCTCCGCTTTATATGCAATATTTTAGGTTAATCAAATAAGTGGTTTTTTCAGACTGATAAAGAGTTTAAAGGCTGTCATTTTCTTGCGTTACATCAGATTCGTAACAAAATTTAACCAGTTTTTCCTTAAATTACCCTTAATTTTTTTGAAAAACTTTAAGTGAATTGAAATATTTTTAAACATTTTATTAGGCAGCCATTTTGTTCCGCCATATTGCAGTCACCAATTCTTCCGTATGTCGTAATTAATGTGGTAAATTTAAAATCAATTTGTATCTGAATAAGTAATTTTTATGATCTAATTTTTTTAAACGTTTATAACACCGCCATTTTGCTTCCGCCCTGTTGGATTTGTCGAACATTTTTACCAATTCATACTTATATCTGACTCGATTTTTGTGAAAATTTAAAATCAATTTTAAAATTTTTTAACTCGTCATTTTGTTCCGCCCGCGCCATCTTAAATTTTACCAGTTCATCCCTAGTCATTTTTGTGGAAAATTTGAGGTCAATTGAGTTGTCCTATTAGGATTATTTTTTTGTTCCGCCAAGTTGGATTTTTTTTAATATTCATCAAATTTTGAAGAGAATCGGCTAAGTAGTTTTATCGCGAACAAACAAACAGACCGACTAAAAAGAGGCAACACGTTTCTCGGCATCGAACCAAAAACTTGAAAATGTATAAAAACCTGAGAGGGTGACTTTTTCTTCACGATTACAATCAAATTTTTGGCATGCTCCTTTGACCACATCGTCACTTAAAATTACCCTTGATGTGATTAAAAGCAAAATCCGCCCTTGCTTTCCTACTACAGTTACCCAATTATTTGCAAAATTATCATAAAAGCTAAATTGTTTTTAAAATATCTAAGTGGTAGCAAAGTTTTAAAGAAAAATGCCAGTTTTTGGACCAAAACAAATACTATCTTAAGAGCAAAGTGAACAAAAAATACACTAATGTGACACATTATGTGCAATTCTTTTTTATTAAATTTTGGAGGGCCATTTTCTGAGTGACAAGCAGTTGTTGAATTTTTAATCGACTCCGCCAAGAGTTTCACAATATTCAAGGGAAGTTCTCGACCGTACTTTAATGAGACATGCTTGTAACTAATTCATGATTTAACTTAACAAGCCCTTTGCGGTTGATCTTAATTTGCTATAGTTTTGTTTCTCCAGACTTGGCTTTGTGTAGCCTCAAGACAATTTTATGCAGTATTACATAATATTAATGAATCCTGTATTCGGCTCTCGAAATACATTGAGAATACGGTAAGAATATAAAGGGGTTACAAGAGTTATTTGGCCAAGCAAAATATGTAAGATTGAGTACGAGTACTTCTCAAAAAGTCTTATATAATATACCAGGTTAACTTAAACAAATCTACTCCCCTTTTTTTCTTTGGTTTTTATTAAAATAGTAATTTGAAATATTGTAGTCGTGTTTGGGACACTATTTGTCATATTTTAAATCATATTTGCACTTTGGTTTACTTCCGGGTTAACCAAATGTCGCTATCTTGTCGGATAAAAAATCTCGAAGCCATAGATATTTATTTTATTTTGCTTAGTTGGTCATGCCACAATACTGCATGCAATATTTTAGACTTAATTAATAGAGTCAAACCGAAAGTGGCGCCCTCTACGAATTTCTAATAGATAGAAGAATTTTTAATTACATTTCGTTAGAACATGTGGTTTTCTAAATGTCCGTTTTTTAATTTTGGGGGATAGAAAATGGCCTAGCTTTGGCCATTTGTTTTATTTTGCTCAGTTCTCCTAGCCACAAATACCCATATTTCTATGTAATTTCTAGTTAGTATTCTGACTTAAAGACCAATCCAGACGAATTTGCATAAGCGTAACGCATAACATGAGGACATGTACTTATGTGAAAATTATATGTCGAACAAGGATTTTTGTCAATTTTCTCTGTTGCCTTTTAAGATAAAGGTATCAAACCTGGTTTATTTACAATGGGTAAGAAGATTTAATGAAATAATAATATACAGGGTGTTTCTTTAAATATTTATAGGTTATAGGTTATATATACGCTAGTCAACACTTATAATGCATCACTGATTTTGAACGTTGATTTCAAATGCACATATTTATGTTATTATTCAACCGATTTAAACAAAGTTTTTTCCTGATAGGTCAGTTCTTCTACTTTCTGAGGGCCTAGGAAGAGTTGAAAATGTTGTTGTATTGTACCGGGAAAAGTAAAAGATACGTGAGGTTGTAGATAAACCAAAATTTAATAAGAGACGGGGCACGCAAATTTAATTTTTTTCATATGCTACAGATACGTAAAGTTTTACTGTAGCACATCACCAAGTTTGAAACTTTAATTTGTAATACAGAGTGAATAAAAAGATATACACTTAGGCATTGAACATTTCTGAAGAGCTAGAGACGTACTCTTAATTTTAACTTCCCTAAACAGTGTTGCCAAATAATGTATTTGTATTATAATTTTTTAATACTTGATAGACGGACTTCGAAGGTATCGAAATCGCAACATCGCAGCAAATCAAGATCGTTTTATTAGAATAGTACCAAGTAGGAATCCACCAATAACATCAACAGTTATAAAGTAACAAATTCGGGCAGCACATCACATCGAGGTATTAACTCAAACAATTTAAAGACGGCTACATGAAATAGGCCTGAGGAACAAAAGGCTCCTGCGAGTTCTCAAACTTATACAATTGCACAAATGGATAACGTTACATTGGTGTATCGAACATCGCCATTAGAACATCAATCAATGGAAAAATATAATGTTCTCCGATGAAACCAGAATTGGTTTAATGTCCGATCACCGACGGGTTCACGTTTGGCGAGTTCCAGGACGAGAAGAAAGGTCTACCAACTATAGAGAAGTACTACCATATTAAGGCGGTACAACCATGTTTTGTGGTGGGATAATGTGAAATAATAAAACGCCCTTGACCTCTATATCCAGAACGATCACTGGTCAAATTTGCACAGAACATATCCTGGACCCAGTTGTTGGCATGTGGCGAGGTGTTGTAGGTCCAAACCTTTTATTCATGGATGATAATGCTACCGCACATAGGACAAAAGCAGTAATCGAATGTAAAGAAGTAGAAGGAATATCAAGTTTAGACTGGGCTCCGCGGTCGCCGGACTTAAATCTAATCGAAAATGCTTGGGATAAATTGGGAAGGGGTGTATGGAAAAAAAATAATTTTTTTGTAAGTTTCCCCAACTTCATTGAAGCCGCTGTGGAGGAATGGAATGCAACTCCACATCACCATATAGACAACCTAATTGAAAGCATGCCAAGAAGAATTGAACAATGCATTAGAGCTGGTAGAGAGCCAACAGACTATTAAGTTTTTGTGTTACGTTGCCGTTTTTTTTGTCGAATTTCATTTTTAATCTTTTTTGTCGCCTGGTTGTCGCTTTGGTATAGTTTCTTTTGTATATTTGGTAATCAAAACTCATTCATATTCATACTATTTGTTTATTAGTGTTTTTTTTTTAATAGGCAACATCTCTGAAGGAATCTGTAGCTGTGTCCTCAAATGTAAAATAAACCATTTGGACCTTATAGAATTTCATCTACACTGTATTAAGACTCCTTAAAATGTTCATAAGGTCATAAGGGTCCCATGACATGGTAACATTTTGGTAAAAATCCAAGATGGCGGAACAAAATGGTGTCCCAGTAGAATTCAAAAAATTATTATTAAAAAAACTACTTATCCTATTTACCTCAAATTTTGCACAAAAATCAAGTGTGACATAGCAGTGAACTGTTAATTTTGGGACGAATCCAAGATGGCGAAATTAAATATTTAAAAAATCAGTTTGAAAAAACCTACCCAATTTAAATTTTGCGTAAGAATTCAGAGTGATATATACATAGATAAACTGATAAAAATTTGGTACGAATTCAAGATGGCGGCCAAATAAAATGTTTAAAAAATCACCGTTAAAATACTTTATTCGATTGACCTCAATTAATATTGCAAAAAATTAGATGTGTTAAAAGGATTAACTGGTAAAATATTGGTACGAATCCACTATGGTAGAACAAAATGACGGCCTATTGAAATGTTAAAACAAAAATCGGTAAATTCGCCTTCACCCACAACTTCCCTCGTACAGAATTCCACTACACAAAGATTATACATTTTATGAATCCATATAGTTATTTGGTAATATATTTATGTTATTATTCAACCGATTTTAACAGAGTTTTTTTTCTGATAGGTCAATCCTTTTACTTTTTGTTTAAACATTTCAGTTTTTATACAGAAAGGATGAAATAATGATGTCCAAATGTGCACACACGGATTTCGAATGAAATCAGTATTTGCCTATCTAATAGTCCATAAACAACTACTCGTATAACAATAAACAATTTAATCGACCTGCAAGGTGAATTTTTTGACACTGTCACCTTAACTACAAAAAGTTAAAAATGCCTAGAATTTCTATTTTAAACCGAAACCGTATCATAGATTTAGTGGAGAGCGGTAGAAGTCAGAGGAATGTGGGCGAGGTAACAGGGGTTAACCAGAGTGATGTCTCTCAAATTTATTCTAGATATATTGAGACTGGTTCAATAGAAAATAGACTTCAGAGGCATCGAAATTGCAAGACCACAGCAAGTTAAGATCGTTTTATTAAAATACTGGCAAGGAGGAAACCAACAACAACATCAAGAGTTATAAAAGAACAAATTCGGGCAGCACATCACATAGAGGTATTAACTCAAACAATTTAACAAAACAGAAGGCCCCTGCGAGTTCTCAAACTGACACAATTGCACAAACGGACAAAGTTAAATTGTTGTATCGAACATCGCCAGTGGAACAGCAATCAATGGAAAAATGTAATGTTTTCCGATAAAACCAGAACTGGTTTAATGTCCAATGACCGACGGGTTCACGTTTGACGAGTTCCAGGATGAGAAGACAGAACTGGCAACCATAGAGAAGTGCTACCATGCCAAAGCGGTACAACCATGATTTGAGGCAGGATAATGTCGAATAATAAAACGCCCTTGATATCTATACCCAGAACGATGACTGGTCAAATTTACATAGAACATATCCTGGATCCGGTTGTTCACATGTGGCGGGGTGCTGTAGATCCCAACTTTTTATTCATGGATGATAATGCTACCGCACACAGAACAAGAGCAGTGATCGAATATAAAAAAATAGAAGGAATATCAAGTTATACGAATAACAAGAATTAAATCCAGTCGAAAATGCTTGGAATATATAGGCGTGTAAGGAAAAGAAATTAATTTTTTGCAGGTTTCCCAACCTTATTGAAACCGTTGTGGAGGAATGGAATGTAATTCCACACCACCATATAAACAACCTAATTGAAAGCATGCCAAGAAGAATTGAGCAATACATTAGAGCTGGTGGAGGGCCAACAGACTATTAAGTTTTTGTGTTACGTTGTCGTTTTATTTTTTCGGATTTCTTTTTCAATCCTTTTTGTCGCCTTGTTGTGTCTTTGGTATAGTTTCTTTTGTATGTTTGGTAAAAAAACTCATTTGTATTAACTGTTTATTAATATTTTTTTAATGGGCAACATCTCTGAAAAAATCTGTAACTGTGTCCTCAAATGTAAAATAAACCATTTGGGCCTTATAGAACTTCATCTACCTTGTATTAAGACTCAAAGTGTCAAACCTTGCGATTGCATACAGTTGCTCTAAAATCAGCTTTACTTCTTTTTTATTTGATGTGTATACCAAGGCATAAAAATAAAAAATGATAAAAATAAATAATCTTGTAAATAATTGAACTTGGCAACACTGTTCAAAGGAATTAAAAGTACATAGTACATATCTAGAACGTTCAATGGCTAAGGGTATTTTTAATTAACCATATTTCTAAGTTATGGTTTAAAGTGTATGTGTTTTTACTCACCCTGTATTAAAAATTAAAGTTTCAAACTTGGTGATGTGGTACAGTAAACCTTTACATATCCGTAGCACTTGAAAAAATAAAATCTGCATACCACGTCTCTTTTTGGAAAATTTTGGTTTATTTACATGCTCACATAATTTTTAGTTTTCCCGGTACAATACAACAAAATTTTCAACTCTGCTTAAGGCTTCAGAAAGTAGGACTATCAGGAAAAACAAGTTTGTTAAAATCGGTTGCACGATAACAAAAATATATATGCATTCGAAATTAATGTTAAAAATCAGTGATGCATTATAAATGTTGACTAATGTATTTAACAACTTTCTAATGGAAAATTGATACTCTTAAAAGATAATACAAGAAAAATCGTACAACTTTTGATTTAAAATTTTGTTATACCTCTTATTGTTAAAGCTCTAACTAGGTGTCAAAATATATATGAAAGTAGCTGTTGAGAGGTAATTTGGGCGAAATTTAGCCAATACTGAGAATTCCTAGTGATGATATGTTCGTGAATGGCTATACCGGGTCAAAAGCCTTTTCATTTTCACAATTAATGACCGGGCGATAGTTTTGCAGCAATCCAACCTAGAATGTGGTTCTTTCCCTCTGCATCAATACTTTTTGCGCTATGCCTCTCTTTTTACTCAAAACTATAAAACTTAAGACTTAAATAAGTTAAGGTACATAAAAGTAAAATACAGTCTCTGCAATCTGCCAAATTGTTAGATTTTTTCTGCGACGGTAAATGACTTGCCTGAATGAACATAATCCTTTCAATTAGTGTGTGCAGAAACGTAGCATGAATATACATCTAGAACAGTGTACTGAAAAGAAAAACCAAACTTACAAAAACTCTACGCTCACACTCATTATTGTCTGCGAACCATACACAAACAAACGGAAAATTAACTACGCCTATGTGGTGGTCTATGGACGTGAATTAGCAAGCAAGCGAGTAAGAGATTCTCGTCACTATGTGGTAGCGGAAGAATTTTTTCAAACAGGATGTGCATTAAAATGTCGATATGCCAACTTTCGGTGTGACCTCTGTCAGTTTTAATTAAATGTCCCAAAAATGTCTATGCCGTTCACCCGAAAGGTCTTTCCCAGGTCAACGAACAACGAAGTTCTTTCTTCTAATTTGAGAATGTGCAACTACAAGAATAATGCACTTTTAACCCAGCCATGAAAATTCACATTAAAAATGTTGATTCAATATTAATAGGGGTTAATATGAGAAAAAAATGTATAACGTAAATTTTTATGGACAGCTTCCAGCTTAGAAAAATTCACTAGCCTCGGTGTGTCACATTTTTAGACAGGAAAAACATTGTGTCTCACATCTTTAGAGGAAGACTCTGAGGCAAAAATATTAAACGAAGGCCATTTGAAAGCTTATTTTAAAAAACATAAATATCGTTTGTGTTGATAAAACTCAGCAAAATATACACGGGTAGAACTAATTCTCTGACATAAAATAGTCCAAACTCGCACTAGTACTATAGTATAACATACTGTAACATGCAAATAGTATTTTATTAGACACCGTGTCCGAAAGGTCTTAGTATGGGCTAATATTTCGAGTACTAGGAAAAATAAAAAAATTAAAAATTGGAAGTTGCAAATCAAAAATAACCTTTTTTCACCCCTTCTCGGTGCGGCAACAGGGGGTTAGACGAGAGGTTATCGAATTTTGCCTTATTTTGGAGATCTCTAAAAGACGAAAATCCCTGCGCAAACCGAAAGCCTTTGTCTCGACCAGTTTTCGAATAGTAAGGTATTCAAATAAGAATTCCAGTCGTAGAGTTACCATCATTAGACCACCTCCATCGTACCATATTGCATTATCACCGAAGTTACATAGTTAGATATGTCAAATTTTAGCTCAATCGGATGCCAGCAAGTGCAATAGATTACAAATATTGAACCGGAAAGACAGACCATGGCCCATATTACCATTTGGTATAATAATTTAGCACCGTGGTACCATATTACTGCATTGTGATGAAAGATACATAGATATGCCAAATTTTAGCTCGAATGGATGCCAGCAAGTGCCTAAAAATGATTACAAATTTTGAACTGGAAAGACAGACATACGAAAAAGCAAGTTAAGTAAAAGCTTATAAAAACAGATCCCTAAAATCGGGCTTATGTGCAGTCTCGAAATTTCAGTCGAGGCGAGACGAGATCAAGGCCTTGTCTCGTTTCGTGTCGAAAAAATTTCGTCTCGACTTTAAGTATATTAACATATCCGGTTAAAGGTTAAATAAATATGATCAATGAAGATGAAGTTTTAGCTTGAAAATGCCTTTTGTTTGTTTAATTTAATTGGTCACAACATGTTATGTATAAAATAATCGTAATTTTTTATCACAACATTCTAACAGAGCTGACTGTAGACTTTCTGTTTGTGTTATTACGAAAAAAAATGCTAATTTAGAAAATGTCAGCTTTGACAAAATAATTTTTTGACATTTATTTTTGCTACAAATTTACAGTCTTCCAATGCTACCTGTTCTAACAGTGCGGTGTTTGCTATACTAAGAACTTTTATTTTATTTTATCCTAAATAATAAATATTTCAATGTTTTAAAAAAACAAATTTTCATAAATTAACCCCAATTTTTCTCCTGCTAATCTTGACCAAAATAGGATGAAACCAAAGAGTGGGGTATGGACTGATACCAAATAAATAATGTATCTATTTTTATGCCGATACCTTCAATTGTGTGACAAACAATAAAGCAGTAATTGGCCCTGCTGCAGCGAAGACCATAAACGATTATTAATTGGTTTTTCATAAATTTTATTAGGTTTTTGTATGAACTAGAAAATTTTGAAAAGAACACATATTTTTGTTTTGAAAAATTAAGCAAGATTTTATTCATTTCCACGCATAAAATACCTTTTATAGAGTGTGAGAAAACTAAAATCATTAAATAAAACGTTATAAGCGGGTCACAATGAACTAAAAATACTATTTAGTTCATTGCCGGGTTATTATTGTACGGTTTGCCGCTATTAAAGGAAGGCTTTGGATTTGTAGCTGGAGGATTTTGCGTTTTATTTCAGCAAGTTAACATAATTCATATGAAAGTTTATTAAAATTATTAGCTAAAATCATAGAGGTTTAATATCCACTAGATTGCATCGTGTAAATATCTTGACCCTGGGCATGTATTAATAGATAATATCAAATTATTATTATACTAAATAATACACTTTATCACATAAAATGTTAATAATAGGTTTTGCGGAATCTTGCTTATATTACGAACTTGTTACAAGAAATTGCCCTCGTGGACAACAGTATTGAAAAACTAAAAAGTATCTAGCTTATTATTGAGGATTTTGATTTATTGTTATGTTTTTTAATTATCGCAAGTTACATAAATGACTATTACTGGGCTAGTTAATAAAACTAACATGGACATTAACATCGACAAATATTTGAAATATTTTTGCCTGATGCTAGATTTTTTTTGTGACTTTTCAGAGTTATTTTTAATATTTTAGTTAGGTAAGAACCTAAGTTTCCTAAAATTGTTTAAAATATATGTTTTTAAATTTTAATTACAAAATGAATCTCATATAACACAAAAGAGTTATAGTAATTTTTAAACGCAATTCCATTTTTAAGGGGCTACCACTTTCTGCATCAAACAATATTTGAAAACAAATAATTCGAAGATTTATCAAGAGAATTTTAGATTATTAAGTGTACAAACAATCCAAAATGCAGGTATTTATATCTATTCTTTTACTAAAAGTCATTCTCGTCCCGTCTCGTCTCGAGTGTGGAGATTAAACGGTTTCGAGACGAAACGAGAGTACAAATTTTGTGTCGTCTCGCGGCATCACTAGAAAGAGATTACTTAAATTTGTAACTAATTAAAACTAAGACTATTAACAAAAAGCAAGATTCCAAATCCAATCTTAATCATAAACCCAAACCCAACCTTAAACCTAAACTTAGAAGCTAGCCGTTAGTTGATGGAAATCAATTTTAACTAAGTAAACGAAAACACTTGTTTAAAATGTCCACTTAATTTATTTTACAAGTAATACAATGCATGACAATTGTTTCGCGAACACTGTGGCTTCATCAGATGTTAAATCTTAATCTTTAATATCTGATGAAGCCACAGTGTCGGCGAAACAATTGTATTATATTCTTTGTAAAATTAAGTAAGTGGAAATTTTAAACAAGGTGTTTTCGTTTACTTAGTATGAACAATAATACTCAAGGCAGGCAGGGTCTAATTTGCGTCACAGTCGTTAGGCTACGAGTATTATCACAAAATTTGTTCTGTGGCGTTGTCGTAAAATTGAAATAATCTTTCAAGTTCATTTTTATCGAATGTAAACATGTAAAGCCGGTTTATGCAACAACGATTATTTCGAACGACATATGCTTTTCACAAGCTTAATAATTGTAGCAATTAGACTGAACAAAAATCAAAGATATGTTAAGTAAAATGAAGAAAACCTGATTTGTATCATAGAAAGTAAGCAGTTCGGAGATAGGCCATTAATTCGAGCATATGTATATCGTAGACTATTAAATTATCGCATTATTAATAAATCGTTGTTCTTCGTAAGTTTAGTTTCACTCATTTGCATAGGCGTCGTCAAACTTTTTTTATATCTATTGGAAACATACATCCTTCAATTAAAAAGTTATAAACAAGGTGAAAAATTTAACTAACGACTATTTGGAAATTTGGAAAAACTGTTTTACCCGTCAAACTTATTTCTTCGACTCCGGACATTTTGGTAATATCCCTCCATTGAATTATTACTCTCGATTAATGCTACTGTATAACGTTCTTAATCATGCTGATGAATAATACTCTATTAAGTACACTACCGTAAAATGAGGTTACTTTGCTCCACTTTTAACGTAAGTTAAGTTTAACCCCAAATAAAAAATATGTTTTAAATATATACAAATGTAAGATTTCTACAGATGGTAAAGGAAGGTTTATTAAGCATGTTTTTGTAATATTTTTCTAACAAAAAGTCCCTCAAGGTATTTTTTTTTAAATTAAAAGTGGCGCAAAGCTTGTCAATGCAAAAATGGTTGTAATAAACGCTTGATTTATTTGTGGAGCAATGTACCTCCTCTAATACGTAGACATTTCTCCACTTTACTTATTAAAGCACCAGGAAAAAGCTTTTTGCATATTTTAGTTCGAAAAAAAAAGGAAAATATTTTAAAAAATAAAATAAAACTTTATTCTGTTGATTAACAATAAAAAATTAACAGTGTTTATTCTTAAAAACTATTTAAAAATATCGAATGAGTTTAAATAATCAGCTAAGACCACCATTGTTGTAACTCTGGAACTTTATAAAAACCTCTCTTAGAAATCTGTACAGGCGGCTTAATGGATCCTAGCACGTCGTCCCACGAGTAACTCATTTGGTCTAGTTTCTGGGGCCATTTCCATGCTTTTAAAGATTTCTGCATTGCTTTGATGACCACTTGTTGATCATTGAAATTTACAATTTGCCCAGGAAATATTTCCCCTTCGTAAGTAAATGCAACAAATTGCCCAACTTCTCTTACAATATCCATAAACTGGAATTCTGTTTTTTCTAATTTGTTGTTGTCCACATAATCAATAAACTGCTGTTCTTTTTCGTGTTCATTGACTATCTCATCAAAGTTAATACTATCATCTGAGGAATTGTCACTAAAAATATCTAAATCGGTTTTCTTTTTAGCTTTTAGAGATTTCGTGAGTTCATCGGACAAATTTATGTCTTCGCCACTATTCTCCGGTTCAATGCAAACACTTCTTCCTGCAGGAATGTTCAGTTTTTTTCTACGTGTCTGGACAGTTCTTGTTGAATCAGATCTTCTCGCCTCAAGGCTTTGTAAAAACGCAGAATGAATTTCACTTGGATCGGAAGTGTTTCTGGGAATACGGTTTAACAGTTCCTGAACATTTGCTGGATATATCCCACACTTACGGAAACCAGATTTTAAGTTCTCTGCAATATTTGGTTCAAGAATTTCCAGCATCTTATTTAATAACGGTGGAAAGTGTTGTTTTTGTATATTAGTGCTGCGCATTCCTTCTGGAGTGTCTTTCCATTCAGTGAGGACTTGCCTCCATGCTATTTTTAAAGGCCTGAACATTGCCACATCCAGCGGCTGTGTCAAATGCGTGCTGTTAGGTGGTAGACATATTAGGCTTACCTGGTTATCACCGCAAAGTTTAAGTGTGTCTACAGTTATATGGGAGGAAAGGTTATCACAAATCAAGACCTTTTTCCCTTCTAATTTTTTCAGACGTGGCATCATTTGGTTTTTGAGCCAGTCGTTGAAAATTGCAGCATCAAACCAACCAGTGGGGCTGGCATTATACCTGCAACCCTTCGGCCCATTTTCCGTCCATGTCGACTACATATGTTGAGCACGATAAACCACATAGGGCGGAAGGAGCTCGCCATCGGCATTTCCAGAAAATATAACCGAAACAGAAGTTTTTGAAGCATTTCTAATAGTTTCTGGGTATTTGCAGCCCTTTTTGACTAAAACTCTCTTTTTGCCGGGGTCGTCCACAAGGTTAGTTTCATCAAAATTCTAAATGTTTTTGGCTGGAACATCCTTTGTTTCTTCAATTAAATTTTCAATAAAACTCCTTAGGGTAGTTTCGTCTACTGCAGCCCTGTTTCTTTTTACATTCTCTGCAAACCTTTCAGAAAGTCCACGATGCCGTTTAAGAAATGATTTTATCCACTCTCGCCCGGGTAAATTATTGTGGAAAATTTTGACTTGCTTTCCGGCTTGGTCGAGATAGTTTTTCATGATGTGTCGTAATTCTCTAACGTTTACGGGAAAACCAAATTCCCCCATGGAGATTATACACGTCTCAAAATGATTTTCTTCCTCGATATTAAATACTGGTTGTTTGCCGAATTTTTTTGAGTGTTTTCCTTTTAGTTTATTAAAAATTGTTCTTCTAGGAATTTTGTATTTATCTTCTGCTTTTCTGTGTGAAATGGTTCCAGATCTTATTTCAGCCAAACATGCTTGAAGTGATTCTTCAGTGTAATCGGCGTATTTTCTCGCGCCAAGTTTTCTTTTGTGTTGTCTAGGCATTTCTGAAAAAAGAAAAAATAAATAAACAATATACTTTGCGCCACAAATTGGATAAATAGGCAACACAACTTCCTAAACATGTAAGGGATACTTTGCTCCAGTAATCAGGCGGAGCAAAGTATCCCCGAGTTGGTAATATTTTGACACTTTAAACGAATTTATTTATTTTTATGTTTAAAAATTGTTTTAAAAGCAAAATATTATATGCAACGGCAAAGCAATATATCATAAACAAAATATATAAATATTTATCTGTTTTATATCTAATGATAATCAAGATTTAACAAGATTTTTACAACTAAAATATGTTAACGTTTAACACCTAAATATTCACTGCCCAACTAAAGCACCTTATAACGTCTAGAAGGCATCATTTCACGGTCTGTTTAATTATTGCATATGCAACCTTTAATACAGTAACGCGTTCGGTTCGTTTAAAACCAGTGCGTCTCTATGGAGAACACTTTGATCTTTTTTCGCAAGTGGCGCAATGTATCCCCTTATGGCGCAAAATATCCCCACTTTACGGTATGCCATAATACATTCCAAAGTCAAAATTTAAAGGTTAACTTAGAACACTTCTTTAGAACAATAAATAAAGACATTTCTAAAAAAAGTTCCTAATTCTAAGTAACCAGTATATTTTACCAGTGCTACCACATAAAGTTATCAAAGAAAAAATAAGTATCACAACAAATCGTTCTAAAAGACTAATCAAACAAGATTATGAAAACTATCTAAAATACGTTGAAAAAATATTTTCCTTTGTTTTGTATTTTTTGTATTGTTCCTCCCAATATGATTTTTTAGAACGTTAGCGCCAGCATATGCAATCTTTTCGCCGAATATTTTAAGAGTGTAAGTGAGGTAACAATCCTTAATAATTAACGATTAACTGAAGATGAGGTCTTTGATATTTTAACTTTACTAGTCCTAAACAAGGCGCAATATTCCAACCCTTTTCGTTAAAAAGTATGTCTTGGGTCTAACCCTTCCGCTTTGTCTATTGTTCAATAAGTCTATTCGGCTGGGTAATTTCCTGATGCTTGAAAGAAACATCAAAACTTCCGATAGGTAAATCCGGCAACAAAAATAATATTAAAAATTATCGGCCAGTTTGTAGGCTCAAAATATAGAGCCTACAAACAAAAAAAATATGTAGACGTCAAAACGAATATTGAAATAAATGTACGCATGCGTATGCGTGCGATACTGTTCGTTAGTTTGTATTCGCTAAGCGAGTACGCGGCTTTAAGCTTAAGCTTTGTTATTTAAAAAAAAAACTAATTGACCAAATATTGGCTGAAGTAATAAATATCAAAAATACCATTAATCTTCGATGCACTTATTCAATTACATTAGCTTGCATGGGAATATTTGTTTGCTTTCAATTAAAATCATTTCTCAGTCCTCCAAGACCGCACAACTGAATTTCCTTCAATGTATACGTACATGTTTACATGTAAACTTAGGCATGAATATTTATTAGTACCTCGCTTTCGTACACTGGTAAGCCATTAAATTTCTACGGTCCATCAACTACAAACGTGTTTAAATATTTACTATTTGTATCAATCATTTAACGAACCATAGCAGACCGCAGCTGCAAAAAGCAGAATTCGATATATTCCATAAAAACCCAGTATTATTACTCAATTTATTTTTATGTCTGGCTGTTAAGTAACAAAGATTCACTCCAATTGATCATCATAATTTAATACTGTTGTCGGATAAGTGTAACAAATGTTGCACTCACGCAAATTAAACTACGAGTATGTAATATTTATTAGTTACCGTTGCATTATTAAGTTGATCAAGTTATTATGGTTTCATTAAAACAGTTATGTATAAAATAGATTTTGATAAAGCAACATTCATTATGTGTAATTCGAATAGATTTTTCTTTTTAGGGATCAAATAAGTTTATTAAAACAAGTTACTGGTTACAAAATTATTAATTATCTCCTAATTTTTGTAATAGGTTTTTGTCATGAGAAATAAACTCCACCACATAGCAACAAATATTTTTAATATTCCCACAATCTTTACATATATATATATATATATATATATATATATATATATATATATATATATATATATATATATATATACGCATCAAAAAATTTTTCTGAAGATGCCCTAAATTACAGGGCGAAACGTTAAATAAATGAAAAATTAAAATTTGGTATTTAATTCGAACCTAAACCCAAGAATTTTCCACTTTTGTATATATATATATATATATATATATATATATATATATATATATATATATATATATATATATATATATATATATATATATATATATATATATATATATATATATATATATATATATATATGGTTGGTGGGCCAACAAAAACTTTACACCCCGATTTTCCGGCTTTAACATGTAAATCTGGAAAAAGGCTCGGACCCGCCAATTCTTGATTTAAGGAAGAACTATTTTTCAGCTTTTTTCATCCCCGTAGATTTAACCCCCTAGCTAGAGGAACAACAACCTCCGAAATTTGAATGGGGGAGAGGGGTCGTGCCATACCTTTTTTTAAAGGTCTTATCGAGTTCATTATGACCTTATGATTTCGCCTTATTATTTTCAAAATTTGTTAGAGATCAAGTCTGGATATAAATTAGACTTCGATTTTTACGTTTTTGTGAATAAAATCGAAGAATTCTCGGACTTGTCGATTTCTGATTCGAGGGGGAACAACTTGTCTGCTTTTTTCATGTCCGTAACTTCGACCCCCTAACGGGGGGAAGCACAGCCCCCTGATTTTGAATAGGAGTAAAGGGTGTTGCCATACGTCATTTTGAAGATCTCATCGAATACTAACTGACCCTAAAATTTCGCGTCAAATTTTTCATCGATAACGAAATGAAAACCAAGGTAGTGAAAGAGGCAATGTGGAATTTACCTCGACGGATTATTCATATCAGACTGGCATTTGAGAAGTATTTATTTATTTGTTATTTTTTGTCAAAAAAAAGGTTGTAGATACACCATGTGTTCGATTTACCCCAGTTCATCGTGAATTTTAAAGAACGTTACAGCAGTGTCAAATCGATTGCTAATTTTTAGTAGAATTAAAATGGCGTATTCCATGAAGGAATACCAGTTGAAATTATAAAATTGTTTTGAAAAAATAACGACTCTGCACGAGTAACAACAACTTTATTTAACGAAAACCATGTCCATCGTATCTGGTGAATCACGCGCAAGAATAAGGAGAATCTTTAAATAACATAAGTTTAAGATATAACGGAAGCTTTCACGGCTCTGGTCAATTAAGAAATCATGGTTCTTGGGATTTGACCGTGTCAATCAGAACCACGATTTCTTAAATAAGCTTAAGATATAATTAGTTCAGGAACTGGACGAGGATGTTCAGTGAAATTAATAACAGTAATCAAAACTACATGTTCGATATATGTTTCTCGGATGAGTGTTCATTTTACCTGAATGGGACTGTAAATAAGCATAACTGTCGCTATTGATCTGACTTAAATTCAAGACTATTTCGGGAACTACTTACTCAGCATCCCCAAAAATTAAATATCTGAGTGGGTATTTATGGAAATCACATAATCGGACCCTTTTTTATACCGGGTAATCTTAATGGCGCAATTGATCTGGAATTAGTAGATAATGCTATTTATCCAGCTCTCGTGCAAGTATTGAAGAATGAAGAAGACCATCATACGATCATTTTTCAACAAGATTTAGCACCACCTCATTTCATACAAACTGTGCGACAATTTTTAGATGAAAATTTTCCTCAAAGCTGGATTGAAGGAAGGGGACATACTGAGTAGCCACCCAGATCTGAATCTAATGGACTTTTTTCAATGGGGTCCTCTGAAATCAAAAATGTATGCTACCAAGCCCGAATGAATGAATGATTTTCAAAACCATATAATTAATGAATGCCGCAAATTACACCCGAAACGTTGCATAATGTACGGGACCATTTTGAACACAGCATGGAAGTGAATCGTTCTCATTTCCAGAGTTTAATAAAATGATTACAAAAGTAGACTTTTTGTTGGTTATTAAGTAGACATTTTTTCCAAAATTTTGACGCGAAATTTTAGGGTCAGACAGTATTTGATGAGATCCTCAAAATGAGCTATCCCGTTAGGGGGTTAAGGTTACGGGGATGAAAAAATTAGACAAATTGTTCCCCCTCGAATCAGAAATTGACGGGTCCGAGAGTTCTTCGTTTTTTTTTCACAAAAAGGTAAAAAACGAAGTTTATATCCAGATCTCCAAATCTTTAACAAGCTGTTATTTCGTTGTGGTTGAAAACAATAAGGTGGAATTATAAGGTCATAAAGAACTCGATGAGATCTTTAAAAAGAGCTATGGCACGACCCCCCCTCCTCTATATATATTTCAGGAGTCGTTCTTCCCCCGGCTATGGGGTTAAAGCTAGGGGGATGAAAAAAGCTGAAAAATAGTCGAAATCGACGGGTCCGAGCATTTTTTCACATTAAGAGTAAATAACTAAATAAGGGAAGATAAACTGACATATAATTAGCATAATGGTACAGTTTTGAATATCACAAATAGAAAAGCATGCTTCGTAAGAATACTATTAATTTGTTTCTACCGGCGGCTCAATAAATCAATGCAAGCTAAAAAACGTTTCTATTTGTTTTAATAAATTAAAAAACATCAAAACATACGTAAATAATTATAATCAAAATCCATGTTGAATTTAATAGCCCCCCCTCCTAGTTTCTAGTACATTTTAGCAACGACGTGCCCTCGCCTTTTGATAAATAGTTCAAACCTCTTAGTCTTTTTGCCGTATGGCAAATTTGAGGCTCGACTAAACAATTACATGCTCTATAAGGTTACAATCTGAAGACTTTGGTGGCCATACCCCTCTAGTGATTCCATTTGATTTCAAAATTTTATTGACCACTGCAATTTTTTTGCACGCACATTGCCGTCAACTAAAATTGAAATTTTGAGCAAATGACATCACTACTGGTATAAGAAACTGGTCGCAGTAAATGGCCAGTGTAATTCTGGCTCATGAGATGAAGAGTTCATTTCTTTCGTTGAGCGTCATCCCTCTAAAATAACATAGAAACAGATTATACACCTCAAGTAAGTAGAATTAAACGTCACAATTAAAAGGCGGTTTTACGGGAACAATTTAAGATAAGTAAAGGTACACCTAAATATTTTTTCCGTTCTTTTGAGATTTCGTCATGGTATCCCGCCAAGGGGTTACTTTTTGAGGCTAGACGTCGAGCGAAATTTACTCTGCTAAAGCCAAGACACCGAAGTCTCCGCCAAGAGAGCACAGACAGTGGAACTGGAATGACTGGAAAAGGAATAGGTGTGTGGACGAAATAAAAATTAACCTATATCACTCAGATGGGTGAATCTCAATGCAAAGGAGTCCGAATAAAAGATATAGTGAAGACAATATGCCTCAAACATTTTACAAAATTTTAAGTTTTCTGATAAAAAGATTAAGGAAATTTACAGTTTAGGTATACACCTCTCTAAGACCAGGATAATACACATTAAGGCATATTTTCGATCTCTTATATCAGCCAGTAATAGCTTGTAGCATGATCACATATATTTACTACCAATTTGAGTTACAGAAAGTGACTAGCAAATCATATTTATATAAGAAATCACCAAAATGTTTTTTTACTTCTTAAAAGCTACTTGACCTAATTGTTTTTAGACGCAAGCATCAACTGTAGTATTAGGATAAAGTAGTATAAATCCAGTTTTACCGAAAAACTAGCTACCGATATTTTAGAAATAGGTAGAAACCTTTATCTCTTTTATCGAGGAAAAAGAATGTTAACACAATGGATATTCGTCAACTGAAATAAAAAATCACATCCTGCTAAAAACCAAAGGCGGCAAATATAATATATATGTTGTTTATACTAACTGGACTAAAATTAAAATATTACTTTTAAATAAATTGTCTTTATTTATGGAATATGCAGTATAAACTTTAACCACGAAGGTACATATCACTGTTGTGTCGGAAACTTCCCTGACACATGTGGGACTATCTTAATGCGTACTGTTATTTCTGAATACCAATTTCCTGTACAGTAATAGCATTGGCAATGTGGAAAATATGATACAATCAAATCAATATTAACGTGTCTAGGCATTTAGTAATGTAGACTGGAGAATTATAGTATTGGCGATAGTATCAACGATTACAGCATATAAATACGTTTAGTAATATGTCCGATTTTTGTAAATAATATTAGTCATTTAAGAAATCATGGTTCTTGGGATTATCACCGTATCAAAATGGAATCACTTTCCGACGTTTTGCCTATTCGATTGCACGAGGCATCTGCAGAGATCTTTACTTCGACTGTAGTCAAATTAAATTACACGAGTTGTGTGTCCCAAGTCAACAAGAACTTAACAAAGATACAAGTTTTGGCAAAACTTCCCCATATACGTATATAGGTTAACGGTTTTCTCTGAATATTTATAAATATTTTAATAGTTTCTGTATAAAGTTACATGTTTACAGTTACTAAAATGTAATTACCCTTATACAAGTATAATTATAATTTTGCTTTGCTAGTTGGTGTAAATACTTACTTTTATTCACCAATATGTCGGGAAATAATATTTTGAGGCTTATCTAAATTCGTTTCGACTTAATATTTACTACTATGTCTTTTTTCATTAAAATTTATATTAAATAATATTTTAGACAACTGACAACTTGGTATTTCATGTATATCATTTAATTTCACATAACCCGTGGGTCTGGTTGCTTGAAGATTTCTTTATAGCTACCGAAAAAAAGGCCACATTTCATATCCCAATATACTATTTATTAATACTATATTTTTGCTCACTATCTTATCTTAACTTATTTCTGTTTAAAAACAAACCTATCATAAAATATATAGCTGGGCTCGAGCGATTTCGTAGCCTTTACCAAACCGCGGGTCTTTCCATATATTTCCATTGTAGTGTGTAGTGTTTTATAAGTAAATTAGATATGCCATAGATACAACTAAAATGTGCTTTATATATTATTGCCTTTAGATTTATCCCTAGTCTACCATCAAAGGACTTGCCTTTTGATAAAGTATCTTTTAAAATGCCACCTATACATTTAATTTCCTGTACATCTATATGAAATATTCGATAACCAAGAGTTTGCTTTATATAAATAAACGCCTTTTCTCGTGTTATGATTTAAAAATGTGTCATGATTTAAAAATGTAATAGTAAGGAGTCAGATAACCAAGTTATACTTGACGTTTTACTTATCTTATTTTGTTTGCTTGGCTTGGATTGATTATGATGAAAGGACAATAGGGTTTTTGAATCAGACAACATTTGAAACTTTTCATCTTAAAAACCTAAATTTGAAGGTTATGATTAAAGGGTAATTTCAAGAAATTTTAGATTATAAATTATTGAAATAATGAATCAAAAGTTAATATTTAAAAATAGTATATTTATCTTAACGACTATGAAAATTAAATGTAACAGAAGTTGCCTATATTTTGATGTAATAGAAGTTGCCTTGACAAAATATAAGAACATTAAAGACGAGTTTTAAGTAAGTACTTCTCGGTTGGTTGTTAGTTTTTTGATTAAACTGGCCATGTAAAGCCACTAAAAAAGGCTGGACCTCTTTTAAAAGTTTTAAACATATTTTTGTATTAAACACTGATCGAATAGCAGCCAGGTAATTAACGATTTTATTTATTTATTTAAGCAAGGTTTAACCATTTTAATTTTTCAATTTTACAAATTGAACAGCTTGGAATTTTGGCTACAATGGAATTTTTCTTATTTTACAGCTAGGCTTAAAAGAAGAATTAAATTAAAGAATATTTAAAGACACTTAATTAGAGAAACACTTTATAAGCACTTTATAAAAGCATCTTATAAAGCAGTTTAGCCCCCAAATTACAGTTTCCTGCAGAAACCCTCTGGAGTTTTAACTCTAAAGAATACTAAGTTATTGAAACTGAGGAAGTAAATCAAATACTTTTTACAATTGGCAAACATTATTACAAGAGGGTCCCTTTTTACCAGGACTAGGCTTCTGAGCCTCCAGTATTAAGCAACCAGATACAGGCTACATTTCAACTCCAATCTGCAGGAGTAGTCGACAGAAGTCTTGGTCAGAGAATTTAAACAAAATTTTGTTATTTTTGCCTTTTAAAACATTTTAATTTCAAAATTACAATTTTAACTTGTTCTTAAATCTTTCTTGTACAATTTCTTTTTAATAAAAGGAATTTTTGTTTAAATATTTATTTAACTCATTTAAATTTTTGACAAAAATAATTACAAACACACGAGTAAAGAATGTAAGGAGGAGAAGCCATATTTTTTAATTTTAACGTGTGTTGGCGCCGTTCCAAAATCTTATATTTTTTGACCTTCCTCCTTCTTGTGCTTTTAAAAGGGATTGAAAACACTTTTAAACTGCACTTTCGAATTAGAATCTTTAAAACGTAGCTCCGAATGAGTAGAGATTACGTTACAAAATAAAAATATTTTGGCTTTTAAGAAGCTATTCTACACCCCTAGGATCCTGTGTAATCGGAAAAAAAATACAAAGATCTAAGAACCCTAATAGATTCTAATTGATCCAGATGGGTTATTACCTATAATTAATACTGAACTTTTAAAGTTATATGCATCTTATATTTAAATATACCGTCTTAAAACACATTTTATTTTATTACTGCCAAAAAAAATTAAAACAAAACCCAAATTTACTAGGTTCGAAGAATGTGAGCAAGACACAGTTCAATTTAGATTCACAATTTTAACTAGATCATTTATATAACAAATAAATAGAAAGCGCCCAAACACAGACCTCTGTGGAACATCCATTGTTGTCTGTTGTCAGATCAGAAACATCCCGCTCAGAATCCGATACAGAAACATACCCTCTAGAAAAGTGGCAAGCCACCTTAACACGAGATCCTCTTAGCCCATAGGTCTCCATTTTACCAATCAACAGTTGATAATATACGCAGTCAAATCCTCTGCTGAGATATCAAAAAATCCCTGCAGGACATTTGCCGCACGCCATATGTTCAATAAGCTTCTCATAAAAATGTTGTATGGCCGTCACGGTAGCGGAATGCCGACTAAAGCCGACCTGAAAGCGAGAGCTTGGTCAGGAACAAATGATTTTATACCTCTTGCCCTTTTCTTTAGGGTCTTGTGTACAACTTTTTCTGAAAACTTTTGAATTCCAGCGAGACATCTTCTCTAGCGCTTGGCACAAACCTAGCTGCTGTTGAATATACACCGGTGATATTTGCATCAATATCTGCGAACTCTAAAAATTCCTCCCCTAGCGCCGACTCTGCTCTGTTAAGGTCTTATGGCTTGGTATGGCACTTGATATTACTGATTCCATTTCTTTGTCTTCTCCTATTATCGTTAATAAACCCGGGAGTTATCCGATCTTCGCCATGCTGTTCCACTGCTGTTGGTTCGTTTCATTTGTTCTGTTTCCTGTTGATGTTCTGCAGGTGGTATGTCCTGTTCTCCATTCAGCAGTTGTTCGGCAGGCGGTTTATCTGGTGGGACAACTGTCCCTCCCTTGGTGTTCTCACATATATCACATATCGAGATCCTCAAAGGTAAGAAACATACCCCTAAGTTGCTTGTTTATAAGGTGAGTTAAGTGTGAGTGGCCTAACCCCAGCACTACCCTAAATACCTCCTAAAAATGTTTAAATCATTCCAGATTAATCGGTGAACATAGAACCACTGTAACTAATAAAATATATAAACGCCATCTATATAAATACATAGCAAATCAGCAATACAAGTTGTCAAAAATTAAAATGAATAGTAAAATTGAACTTCGTGCCCTTAAAAATCTCAAAAACCTTATAAAACTCGATATTTTTATTACAACTTCTTTTCCCCTTCATCACTCCTTTTTTCTTAATACTTACTATGGGATTACCGCGGTTATAATTGTTAGGTTATAGTTAAATAATCCATCATCAATTTATTAATGTTAGGTTATAATTATATTTTTCTTTAGTTCCTGAGAAATTAATTCAAATCTCTAAAACATCACGTAATAACCTGTGTAGACATCTTCCCCTCTTCTTTCGGTCGGTAAAAATGTACTGAGATAAGTATATTAGAAGATATAAAGACAAACATTTAAATTCCAACTACTAACTACAATTTTACAAAATATATGTATTTCATTTAGTATGTTTCAGCTAGGATTTTCGTACGGGTTTTTGCTTCATCTGATTGTGGGTTTTTGAGTGTGGATTTTTCAATTTGAGAATCCTGTACTGCATACCTGACATTTTCATACAGTTGAAAAGGTTTCACATATTGTTCATATTAACGGCATAACATCTTCCTTTTTTGAAATCGATTAAAAACACGGATAAACGACATTAGTCGTAAGATTGCGTTAAGCCAATAGAGATTTTTACTTTGTTGGTGATTTTAAAACAATATCCGTTGCATTTTACGTCAGATATATAAAAAGAACAAAAGACAAAACTTAATAGCAGAAAGCTTTAATTTCACACTCAGGTCATTTAATCTAATACTGTTTTCAATAAAATTCCAAACAAGGGGAACATAAAGTCAGTAACGGTATTTTAGGAAACTGATGACACCATTGTTTCAAACATTTCCATCTACGTGTATTTAATAATACAGTTTTAATTTTGTTAATAGCAATTTAAACTAAATTTAAATGATATAATTTAAATGAACCACTAGCAAATTACAAAATGCCTAATGACAGCTCCACTAATTATAATTCAAGACGAGTAACCACGTTTTCCTAGGACATTACACTGTATTTGGCAGAACCTGAGTACAATACCTACAACGCAAAGATTAAAAGTATTCAAATTCAAAAATTTCATTTGTTTGTCTATTCAGGAATTGTATTTGTGCGACTAGTCAAATACAGTATAAGCAGAGTTTCAGAATTCCCATCGTTTACTCACTGACGTGCTATCTAAAGGAATGACAATCGGGCGAATAACTTCCTTGTAGAGGCTTTGTTGTTGTTTGAATTTCAAAGGAGGATTTACAAATCAGTATTTTCTAACATCTACCAAATGAATAACCATAAATATATCTTAAAGGAAATAAGTAGGTTCCCCGACCATATTTAATATCATGCAACATAAAATTTAAAAAAATAAGATTCTGGATTTTTTTTCTTTTCTTTTATTTAAAATGCTTCAAGGTTATTAGCACAGGAACGCTAACTAAAAAATCGGTAAATTTCCTTTAACTGGAATTTCCCTCGTTATGAATATTTCCTTTTATTGGGAATAGTGAAGTGTGACACAATTTAGTTCAGTACATAGTCATTTAGTAACACATATATACTATCTTTTTAAGTAGTTTTATGGGGATCCATTTTATTCCATCATATTAGATTCCTACCAATAGTTTACCATTTTCTACCTATGCCATACTTGAGACATATTTTAAAATAAATTTAATAAGTACTTTTGACATTAACACACACCACCATTTTGTTACGTCATGTTGAATTCGTACCAGTTTATCCCTATATCACATTTAATTTTTCTACAAAATTTAAAGTCAATTGAATAAGATTTTTTAACGTTCATTTTAAAAAAAAATATTTGCCGCCGTTTTATTCTGCTATCTTGAATTCGTACCACAATTTTACCAGTTTATCTCTATATCACACTTAATGCTCGCACAAAATTTTATATTAATGTAATGAGTAGTTTTTTTCAGGCCGATTTTTTAAATATTTTCTTAGGCCATTTTTATGTAACACTTGATTTATTCGCAAAATTTGAGGAAATTGGATAATTAGTTTTTTTAGTCATAATTTTTTAACGTTTCACTATGTCGCCATCTTGTTCCGGCATACTGAATTTTTACCAAAATATTACCTGGACATCCCTATATGATCTTTAATTTTTTAATCAAATTGGAAGTCACTAGTTTTTAAGCTACGCCGCGAACTGATGGACAGACAGACGGACCGACGAAATTATTTTTGTTATGTAATTATTTTTTAACATTTTACTAGGTCGCCATTTTGTTTTGCCATATTGCATTTTTACCAAAATATTGCCATATCATTCCCATATGATCCTTAATTTTTGACTAAAATATGAAGTCGATCTGATGTGTAGTTTTTAAGCTATGCTGGCATTTCTGAAACCGAAAGATTTTTTTCACCATTACAACTATTTTATTTGGCCGCCATTTTGTTCCGCCATCTGGAATTAGTATCACATTTTTATTAGTTCATCTCCATACCAAAATTAGTTATGGCACACAAGTTGAAATCCATTACGTAGTTTTTTCGGGCTGAATTTTTAAATATTTTATTAAGCCCCAATTTTGTTCTTGGATTCGTATCAAAATTTTACCAGTTGATTTCTACAAAATACTTGATTTACGTGCAAAATTTGAAATAAACCGAATAAGTAGTTTTTTTGTAATAATTTTTTTTACATTTCACTATGCCGCCATTTTGTTTTGCCATATTGGATTTTTACCACAATGTTACCAGGACGTCATCATTATATGACCCTTAATTTTTGGCCAAAATTTGTCAATCAGGTAAATAGTCTTTTAGCTATGCCGCGGATAGACAGACCAACGGACAGATAGACAGACAGACAGACGGAATTGAGAAAACATGTTTTTCGGCATCTAGAGATCCTGAAATATAGAGATCTGAAAAATCTCGGAGGGTCATCTTCACAATTACGATACTTCCCTTTTACCAAGAAAGTAAAAATAACATTAATTGACTAGAGTTATTATAAATTTTATACATTATTCAAATGACCAACATTTTGTAAAAATAAAGTTTTTCTATGTCAAAGTTTTCTACTTAACGCAGTTGTTAGGTTACTTAGTATTTTACATATCACTTGGTCCTTGCACGAGTTTCGAAAATTATTTTTGAGTGTTACTGAAGGCTTGACTTCTAAAAGTTTGTTGGCGGATCCCAACCACTTATTTTACCACAATTCGAGCCCTGTATTTTTAAAAAAGATTTTAATATCCATGGAAACATATTTGTTTAATACTTCAGAGAAATCATTTGTAAAGGCTTGTTTGGCAATAGCGTCAGCTTTTTCATTTCCAAGTATGCCTATAAGTGACGGGACCCACATAAAGACCACATTTTGATTTAATTGGTGCAGGTTTGCTTTTTTACTAGAGCTTCATGTGGTTGTTTTGTAAAGCACTAAGTGAATCCGTTAAAATAAATAGTTTGGTTGCAGGTCTCAGACAATGCAAATTATCCCAAAGGATTACTTCAAACGATATTTTTCTTTGGGCATTTTTCGGTGTTTTGTAAACATTATCACCCTTTTTTACCACAAATATGTGCTTGCTTTTTAAATTTTGTTTTCGTTGGCATATCAGGCTCTGCAATATGGCATGAAAATTTAAACAGCATGTAAAACTGTTACTGTAGCTAGGTAACTTATATAATAATGGAGTATCTGGCGTAACTACTGCTGCTCCGACTCATGAAGCGTCTGTGTAAATATGAAAATAATCGCTAGATTCGATAAAATAATATTTAAGAAATTCTTGTTAGTTCCCTTTTTATTAAATTTCGTCGGTGTTCGATCGCATTTTAGTATTTTTATAATCCAAGGCGGGACGAAGTAGCTAAGCGTAAAGCTATCGCAAAATTCATTTATCTGCAAAGTATTCAGGTATCTGTTGATTATCTCATGTAAGGAGAGTCTAGACTTGGTTTTCTAGCATAAACAGGTTTGAATCGGTTGGCGAAAATGTTGTTAATAACAAGGTTTCTTCGCTTAGCTAATATAGAAGTCGCTTAAGGTAGGGTAAGAATTTGTCTTTAGTAATCTAATGGTAGTTCGTTCGCTTCACCTTGTAAACTTCTCACTGGACTTTTTTTTTATATGCACCCAGTGCCAATCTTAGCGCAGAACTTTGTATAGTATATACAAGATGTGTAAAAAGTCTAGGGTCTAAACCAAATTTGGTAAAGTAGTGTATCGGCGTTATTGCCACAAAAATCTAATGATTTTTTTTTAATGGAGTACCCTGTATATTTTTCATTTTTACATTTTACAGTAAATATCTAATTCTAAATGTCTTATCCATAATATCAATAGTTTTTAAAATAAAGGCGTTTTTCAAAAACATTAAATAATAACAAATGTTCAAATTGTTGTCCATTAACTGCTTGACAGTGAGCTAATTGAAAATAAATTCGTTGAATTGCATCGTAAATCATCTCTAGTGTTAGTAATTCCATTTCATCCAGTATTCGACGTTGTGATTCAGCCAGATCTTGACGTTTGGTTGCATAAACATTATTCTGTAAGTGTCCCCATAAAAAGTAGTCGTTTGGCGTCAAATCAGGGGACCTAGGCAGCCACTCGGCCTCTTTTCCAATCCACCTGTCCGGAAATGTATTATTAAATAATTCGCGCACGTTTACTCGCGGTGGAGTTTCACCCTGTTGGAAGTATGTAATTACATAATTGGGACCCATTACATTTTGGATAGCAGGCCCTGTTTAATTTTCCAAGACCTGAAGGTAAAGCTGTGATGATAAATTCCCTTAATAAAAAATGACCCGATCTTGTGGGTATTAACGAGCCTAGCCCATATATTCAGTTTTTCAGGAAGTTGTGTATGACATTATCTCATCCAATGGGGATTTTTATCGGTCCAAAATTTGCAGTTGTGTCTATTGACTTTACCGTCTAATAATATATGTTGCTTTATCCGAAAAGACTATAAAGTTGAAGAATTGGTTATTTTGTTCCCACCTTAACATCATAGTGTCGCAAAATTCCATTCTCCGCTCAAAATTGCCTTCCAATAACGCTTGCACTAAATGAATTTTGAAAAGATGATATTTATGTTTTCTTAAAACATTATGCACGGATTTGAAGCAGTCATCAACTACTTAAGAAGTTTTGCTTAACGAGGAAGAAGAGGTTTTGACAAAATTTTGTAAAATATCTAAACTTTTCTCTTTATTTGTTGCTGTATTAGGTCGCCCTGATCGTCGCCTATCTCTACAATTTCCAGTCTCTTCAAATCGTCGGACGGTTTTTAAAACGGTGGATTTTGTAATGGGATTTCGGCTTGGAAATGCGTCATTAAATACATTTTTAGACGTAAGTATATTATCAAAACAACTTCTACAAGTTTTTTGACACATATTTGCATGATCTTTAATTCGACTGTCTCAAAAAATGTTTTTTTTTGTTTTGCAAACTTCTATTTTGATATTTATTTCGTTGATGGATCTTATTTTTCAGACAAGCAAAACTTTTTATGGAGAATAACTTTTGCCTGAAATCACAAAGTAACTGGGTTAATTTTTTTTCTACGAATGTTCTAGGGTATACTCGTATAAGATGTTACGGAAAAACGTGCAACAAACAGTTTATATTTTTAATAGATTACCGTGTATTTTATTTGGCTATGTAATTGGATGGTCTTTTGGAACTTGCAAATTTCGCAGATTTAAAACAATCTGGATATTCCCTCTTCAATTTTCTGTTTTGTCTACAAAAATGAAAGAAAACGCAATTTATATATGTGGTAATAAATGATTATGAGCGGAACTAAATCGGGTAGTAGTTCACTTCTTTATTCTAATAAAAGGAAATATTCATAATAGGGAAAGCTACGGGTAAAGTTTTTTTTGTGCATCGGCAGGACTGGTTCACGCCACCACTACAGTGTGAAACACACGCAGTGTATGCATTAACTTTTTACATGGTTAGGTAGAATGCCAGATTGATATCAGTTACTAAAAAATTAGGGTATCTAATGTATAATGCAGTAATGCACTGGAAATATTTTGTTACGTTATAATTGCATTTTTCTTTGGAATGGCCAATCAAAACACAAAAAACTCTCAAAACTCAATATGGTTTATCGTTTTTCTTTTATTAACAAAGCGTGAAATAATACAAATAAGAAAAATAACTAAAATATGCTTAACCAAAATAAAACTACAGTTATCTAAAATCACAAACAGACAAAATAATTAATTAAAGAAAGTATACAAGAAAATTTTTTCAATACTTATATATAGTTTTTTTTTAATATTAAAAAAAAATTGTTTTGAAAATATACATAAAAAGACCCAAAAAATATACATATGAAACAAATAAAACATAATGATAATAAAATAATAAATAACCATTGATAAATAAAATAAAAATCCATCTACATAAAAACAAGTGTGAGTCTGAAATATAAAGTATAAAAATAGAAACAAATGTTAAGTCACAAATACTATCATAGAAGGTTATCATAAAATTCCTGCAGGTTATAATATGTATTTAGCATAAGAATGTTTTTGAGAGTCATGGGTAGGTGACTGTAAATCTTAACACTTTCATAAATTCCTAACAAATTGTATTCTTCCTGGTAGATATGACTGAAACCATTGTAATTAAGTTCCCCTAAAACCATAGGGCGTCAAGTTTTTAAAAAGTAATTTATACATAACTGACTTGACTGAACGTTTTAGAGAAATCACAAAAACATGAGCAGTAAGCTCCGTCTTTATTTAAACCCAAGTAATGATTCTCTAGAGAAGAAAAGACAGCATCGCCAGTGGACTTACCCCTTTAAAAACCAAACTGACCCTTTATGAGAATTTAATACCTGTCCAGAAAATCTGACCTTAACGAGCATTTCAACAATTTTACTGAGCGTTCTGAGCATGGCAATAGAGCGAAAATTTGAATCCCCTCTCTTGAATAAAGGTATAACCTCTGTGGTAAAAAATAAAGGAAATTGCCCTCACAAAAGGAAGGTTAATTGTTTCCACTAACACGTTTAGTAACTCATAGGGTAAGTTTTCAAAAATTCTGACAGATATCTCATCAAATCCAGAAGATTTCTTATTTATTATATAGTTAAGTACACTTTTAAATCATATCTATCTACATTAGTTAGAAAAAAAGTTTGATGGATAAAACTATTCAACTCAAATATCCCATTGGATTAATATTTTTTGTATCAGATTTGTGTCAAGGCTTTCGACCACAGAACAATAAAAGTTATTTAAAATACTAGGATCCAATGATGATTTATCCCTTAGAGTAAGAATTAAAGATTTATGCCATACAACGAAAATCATTCACAATATTCCAATTTTCCTTTGTGTTATTCATGTTGTGCATTGTTAATTCGATTCTTATAATATAATGATTTAGCCAATTTGATAACACACCGATAACATCTATTAAAATAGTGTATAAAATATTTAGATATTAGAGAATTTTCGAACTCTATGCATACTTCGCATATTTATTTATATATTTTTTTTTGAGGAGTTTTTTATTTTTTTCATGTTTATATCTACAGTTTGCAAAAAAGGTTAAGAATATGTGATAGAATAGAACGTGGATAGTAGCCCTTTAGTTAAAAAATACAGGTTTTCTATACGTTCCTTTTAGTACATAAGTTTTACTTCTTTTGTATTTTATATTATTTTATTTATAATGTTGGCATATTCTGGATTATCTTCAAAACATTTTTAAAATTAAACTATTTTATGTTCTTACCAACAGTTTTTTGGACTCTCTATAAATTTGATCTATTTTTTGTTTCTAACAATCCTATATTATATTTTAATATTTTGCGTCAGTACTACGAATTATAAATAAAGGTACACAAGTTTTAGTACAAGTGTGTTTTGTAAAATAGTAATTTAACTGGTTGACAATACCTTTTTCTTGCTCCGGGATTGTTCAGGTTTATGGATTATTTCAGGATTCCTCATTTTTTAAATCTTAATAGAAGTCAATTTTTATACCATAAATAAGGTATCTTACGGTTTTCCTTTTTAAAAATTTTGTTTAATTGTCCTTCTTTAAATGACATTTAGTGATTTTTTTTGGATTCACTGAGTCATTTGGAAGATAGCTTTTATACTTGTGGTCAGTTAAAAAATCATTGTTTCTGGATCTAAGCCATGTCAATTATGGAACTAAAATTGATATGATAAAGTTCTTCCAGTCATATTTTCATGGTTTAAATTATAAAGCAAATATTCATGTTCTGAAAAGACTTGAATGTCACATGTTTTTATAAATTCCATTAGATTCGTTCTAAAGGGCGCCAGTGACGAGGCAACAAACAGGTTTAATTACTCCAAAAAAGATCCTTTGCTCTGCCTACCCAGGAAAAATGCCGCGTTTCAACACAATTAGCCCTGCTGACTTTTTAATTATTACAAAAGGTCACTTATTAACTAAGCCAGGGCACCTTTTAATAGAAATGCAGTATAGGCAAAGCGACGACGACAGCAAAAGGGTCACAAGATACACAAACGAAATAGGTATAGAAACTTGCTTTCTAGTTAGACAAACAAAATGGCTATAATGAATATTATTTTGCCTGTTTTTGCAGGGGTCTAACACACACAAAAAAATCATCCAAGTAATGCCACTTTAAGAACATTAGAGAGGCCATAACATATCAAAACGAAATTTCGTATAGGTAGATGGTACATAAAGAGGAGAGTTTTCGCATATTTTTCAATTTCCGGTCACTTCAATTTCGATTTTTTAAATGGAACACTCTGTATATTTTTACATTTTTGGATTCTTGAGACAATTTTGAATCAGAATGTGACATTTTAAAAACTTTTCATGCCTACTTGATTTTTTTTTAGTCATTTTTAAAATTGCATCTAGGTGGCCATGAGCGGACGCAAATTAATCTAGGGACCTGAAATGATGACAGAATAATACAATCGCTAAGTTCTAGTGATTAATCTGATAGCTAGAAACAAGAGAAGTTGATAAAATCAAATTTTTGCGTCTAACTATTTTTCAAATGGAGACCCTTTTTAGTCAAGCACTTTTAAAAAAGAGGATTTTTTTGCTAATCTAACGGTACTTACTTTTTTGCGATTGGATTAAAAAGTAAGCTCAAAAATTATATATTACCAAGAAAAATACTCGATAATCAATTATTTACTTTTATCAAGTGCGCCATGGATATGCATGGTGGATATTAAGTAGGATTTTTAATTGTAACAGTTCGTTGATCAAGATTACTTACGTTGGATCTATCTATGCATCATGTCACGTAAATTCTGCCCAGCCTATCTCTGTATGAAAAGAATGCAAGCCTATGCGCCTAACGCTCGGAACAGCATTTTTTATACAGTTTTTTGCTGCCCGTCTTCAGATATAGTCAACAAATTTAGGCGTGCAAATCTGTATCTTCAGAGTATTAAACAAAAATATAACTTCAACTAACTTCAATAACGCTGTAAAATGTAAAAGCACAATGTTCGAGTTTACTGTAATTGTTCGAAGTGCATTCCTCCTTGTTCACGACATATTTCCGCTCGTTCAATTGCTTCTCTCAACACTTTGTGCAGCATTTGAGACTTAATACTTCTAAATATACGTACAATCCTTTCTTCTAAGATTTCATGAGTGGCTGGGTCTGTTACATAGACTCTTTCTTTAACATATCACCAAATAAAGAAATCGAGAACAGTGAGATCCAGTGAACAGGCCAGGCGGCCACCGTATTGGACTATTGGTTGCAATAACTTTATTATTAAAATGTTCAATTAAATAATTAAAAACTTCTCTGGTATTGTGAAGCAGTGCTCCATCTTGCTGGAAGTAAATTCGGCGTAAAAATTTGAAAAGTAGATCCTTAAGATGTTGCTCAGTTTCATTTTGGAGAAAGCCTAAGTACCCAACCCCTGTTAATTGGCCTTAAAATAAAATTGACCCAATTAGTCTGTTACCAATGACACCAGCCCAGACAATGACACCAAACATTTCTTGAAAACTTCCTACTCTCATTTCATGTTGATTTTGTTGGGCCCAATAACGAGTGTTTTGCTTGTTAAACATACTATTATTAGTAAATCTGGATTCTTGATGATTTCTTTCTTGATGCCTAACACGATTTTTGAGATATAGAAAATACTGATGGACTGGATGTTGCCGGTCGGGGTATCTCTGAGCATTCAACTCAACAGCATTCCTTGAATTTTTATGACATTCTTCAAATATTAATAACATATCGAATTTTTCACTTTGAGTGCACCTTATTTTGACTTTTGAAAACAAAAATAATAGTGCATATCAAGAAAAATAAGGAAATGTTAGGTCTACTCAATAAGAATAAGTAAGTGTCACTGTCAAAACAAAAAATCCTACTTAATATCTGGAATGGCCATCCATGGCACACTTGATAAACGTAAATAATTGATTATCGAGTATTTTTCTTAGTAATATTTAATTTTTGAGCTTATTTTTAATCCAATCGCAAAAAAGTTAGTACCGTCAGAATCGCAAAAAAATCTTCTTTTCAAAAAGTGCTTGTCTAAAAAGGGTCGTCATTTGAAAAAAAAAGTTAGACACAAAAATTTGATTTTATCAACTTCTTCTCTTGTTCCTACCTATCAGACTAAACACTAAAACTTAGCGATTGTATTATTCTGTCATCATTTCAGTTCCTTAGAATAATTTGCGTCCGGTCATGGCCACCTAGATGCAATTTTAAAAATGGCTATAAAAAAATCAAGTAGGCGTAAAATATATTCTGATTCAGAATTGTCTCAGGAATCCAAAAATGTAAAAATATACTCCTTTTTATGTACCATTTACCTATACCAAATTCAGTTTTGATACATCAAATACTTTAAAAGTTATAGCCTGTCTAATAGATTCGTTGACACCCGATATATACGCGATATGAAATCAAAGATAATTGTGTAACTTTTTAGAAAATGTTCGACTCAAAATCTTTTGCCACTGAGTTTTTTGAGTAATAAGACTGATACACAAATGAATTTTTTATTTGTTCTTTTTTTAAATTACAATAGATTTTTTTAACCTGGCACAAGTGAGCTTATCCCTAATGATCAACTGGTATTTAAGGTAAGAACGACGTAAATATCTATTATTTAAAAGCTTTTAAATAATACAAATTTCCACCCATTTATTCAAAAATTTGAGTTGGTCACAGGGGAAAAACTCACTTGTACCACACTTAAATAAAAAAAAAAGATTTGCAATTTAAGAAAGAAATCAAATTACTTTCGCAGCGAAAAGTGTTCTAAACGAGTTTTAATCACATATTTCAGAGAAAAATTTAAATATAAACGTGAAAATCGAACAACAATAATTTTTGCTGAAAGATTTACTAAGTTATACAACCCTAACAAAAATATAAATTGTAAATTAAATGTCGAGTTGAGGCTCACAGTAATTACTATGTTTTTAATAAACTTACTGGATACATTTTTCTGGAAATTTTCAGAGTAGTGTCGAAGTGGTTCCATAGCAAGCACATTGAATAAAAACTAAAAGTGGTAAGGTACGTTTTTCGCGCCTCTTGTTACTCCGTCACATAGATTGTATGTCCTTAAAATGGCGCTACTCGAATGCGCTTCACAAGCGCCTTGAGTGTATTGATGTATTATCACATCTAGGTGGCATCGATAAATTGATTTTTTCAATTTTCGTAACTGTAAAACTCTGGTCCTACCCGGGTTTTTGTTATCGAGATAACAATTTGCTCGGTTATCTCAATAAGAACCTAGATTTCTGGGCTCCTGGCAATAGGATTTTAATAAATCAAACATTTTCTGCGAAGTTACATAATTACCTTTCAATCCATTCTGAATTGTGTGTTTTTAAAATATCCGTATTACTTAGATGCACCCCACAAACTCCAGGATATCTGTACTTGCACATGCACGCGACATCGAAAAATCAATTTTTCTCAAATATTGTAACAGTAAAGCTCTTGTCCCACCTGGACTTTTATTATCATCATAGTATAAGCTATCATTTAAAAAATATTATTCGTGTATCTGCTGACACCTATTGTCCTACCTGTCAGGAAAAGATAATATATTCGGTCTCGTAACAGGTAATAGCAATTTTCGCTATAACCGTTTTGTTTGTCTACCTAAAAAGCAACTTTTCGTACCTATTACATCGTAAGTTTGTTAAGGATAATTTCACAGCACTCTTTATCTTCTAATAAATTCCATCAACGGTTTTTCTTTTGATCCAGCTCTGCTTTAGTTATTTATATTTGTGAACGTGAATAATGTAAATGTGGCTTCACCTGCAAAACAATTTTAGGGAACTTTTTAATCTAAAAACTAAACTATAAAAGATATTCTTATTGGTAAAAATTTTCAAATAGTCTCGATACCTTATCTATCTATATTTTAAGCGATTTTTTTATCTGATTTCACCGACAAACGATCAATTTGTATTTTTTTTTTAATTAAAACACAGACGTGTTATCACTACATACTATTCATTTCTATTATAACTTTCACATAAAAAAAAACAAATATTACAAATTACTCAAGGCACTGCCGTACTGCTGGCGAAGAGCCAACGTAGAGTTGCCGCCTATGGGAAAGTACGTATAAGTATATTGTCATACTTATTTAAAAAGTCTCATCAGATGTTTTTTTTTAATAATTATGGAATTTTTACTGTTATTTTATTGAATGCAAATTTTACTTCTTTTCTTATCAAAAAGGCCTGAACATCTATGTTCTTAAAGTGTCTCAAAGGTAAATCGAGAAATAACAACATTGGAATTGGGTTATACCATTGCTATTTATTTATTAAATTGGTCGGTCAGGAACATTGACGCGATGTAAATTACCCTCTTTGGAGGTTTGGAGAGGATTATCAGAAGTTTCGTCGGTTTTATGTTTTATCGTGCTGGGTTAGTTATTACAGTATTGTAATTTTTGTTAAATTTTTATATTTTAGATAAAATTTTAGATTCACACCCAAAATATATAGGCTTTAATTGTTTCCAAAATAACGATTTTAAATTTTGAGTTGATCTAAAATATAAACTATTTAGTTTTTTTTATGATGTTTCTTTTTCTAATTTAATCAGAGTCTTAAAACTTCTGCTTAAACGTCAAAATTAAAAATGGGTAAGTTTTAAACATCAGTATCTGTAGACGGCTATAGTATATGCTATGTAAAATGATTCTAGAATTTGAAGTAGATTTTAAAAATGCAGCAAAAAAATGGCATTATGTTTAAAGTAAGCGACGAATCCGTATTTTTTTCTATATATTATTTAATAAGTGAAATTTTAGTTGGGTTTTGAGCAACTCTGAAACTGAATAATTATGTCTAATGATCCATGTCGGAACATTTGTGTATAAACTATCGACGAATTCGTCTTACCTCAGAGCTTGTAATTTTTCTTAGAGGCATGTTTGGCTTGTGAATTTTTCGTAAACCACAGAGATGGGGTGGCTTCCTGGTTGCCCTGCCTGGGATGCATGCAATATATTTCTTTAACGTCCTGTAGACCTTGTCCCCGTTTGCACTAGTGAGATCTTTCAGTAGTATTCCGCAGTTTCCTTTCGTTAAGACTTCATCGATCTTCTGGCCATATGTTTCATTGTCCAACATAACTACTGTAGCATTCCCTTTGTCTACAAAAAGAATCAGAATCTTTATGGAACTATCTTTCTGGAAACGCTTAAATGTAGTTTCTTCTTATTTGGATATATTAGTTGGTGTCTTTGTTTTTTTCTCCAAAACTGCTCTTATTTTATACTCAAAATTAATCGGCTTCAGGCTAAGGAATGTTGACTGTTTCGACAGCTGCGATTATTTCCAAAACGGGTGTGCACAATTAAGACCCCTGCTCAACAAAATTGTTCTTCTACCTATGATAACCCTCTTTGGGATACGTTGACTATAGTCTTTCGAGCATCTCTTGTTGGTTCTGTTTGGCAGCGAAATCGAAGGTCCTGCAATTTGTGTTTGGTGCGCAGCTGCTTTCATTGTTTTTCGACCAGAACAATCGAAGGCAAGGTATACAGAACATTGGAGAAATATTGTGCCTGAATCCCAGACAAGACACTCAGCAAGTAAAGATTCACAAGTCGAATAAGCCCCTAATACCGTACTAGCTTCAGGGACTCACCAACAAATGCGTTGGCGAAATATTTGTTAGAGATCATTTAACCTTCACAAGTAACCTTTACATGGTAAGACAAATTCGTGTGTTCATAATTCGAACCATTTTGTTAATATTATTAAGGACATCACATTAAGGCAAGAAGACAGATTTGTTAATTTTAATGTAGAAAGTTTATACACATATGTTCCGTTATGTGAATCATTGGAAATAGTTGAGCGAAAGTTGAAGGAATACGAAACATTCTCTGAAGGCACAAAGTTGCCTCTGAATGAGATGATGGAACTATCGGTATGTTGTCTCCGTAACTCCTATTTTTAAGTGAAAGATAAGTTTTACTAACAATGTGATGGCCTTCCCATGAGGTGTTATCCCTCTGTCCGTTAGTAGCCCATATTTATATGGAGTTGTCAGAAGTATATGCAATTATTGCTGCTCAAATCAAACCTAAACTTTGGCTTAGGTATGTGGGTGATACATTTATTATTTGGACTGCAAATGAAAATCATTTGCAGAATGTTTAAATCACTTAAGCAGTATAAGAACATGTATTCAGTTTAGGAGAAAGAAGAAAATTCCTATTCGCCTTTTCTTGACGTTCATGTTAAGTAATTTGGGCATCAGAATTACAGTGTACCGAAATCCCACATACACTAGGCAATATCTCAATCGGAGTTCTAACCATTCTGCACTCACAAATGAGGACATCATAAGAACGCTTTCCAACAGAGCTGTAACGACTTGTAATAATACGACGGACCTTAAGGCAGAAAATGAAAACATTTAAAAAGTCTCTTGTAGAATGGTTACTCTGAAAAGTTAATAAGTAAAACAAGATTAAAATTTCAAAATAATCATCACACTACGACACATTCCGAAACTAAAAGAAACATCACCATTTTTCACATTAGCCTATATTAAGGGAACATTTGGAAGGATTCAAAAAATAGCTAGGCACAACCCCAAAACCGCTTTTAAATAGAAAAATACAATAAAGAAGCCTTCTGACGAAAACTTAGCCAGAGGATATCGCCAAGAAAAAAGAATGCATTTACCAGTGGCGGCTCGCGGGTGAAAAAGTAAGTAAAGTGCAAATGAAGCAATAGCAGCAAATTTATTTATAACATCCTCATAAAATGGATGAGTTGTCTTAATCTCCTCCAGAAATTCCTTTTGAATTGAAATATTGCCTAGAGAAGTAAGTCTTTCTTGAGATATTGTATTTCTTAAATAAGTTTTTACCCGTTTGAGGCAAGAAAAACTTCTTTCCACTTGTCGACGTTATTGTCAAAATAAGGGAAAACACTTTATATGCTTTGGTTAAAATATCTTTATTTTCATTAATTTTTTTTGTCGTTGACATTTTGAAAATATTTCCCCATATAACTGGAGCAAATTTTCAAACGGGCCAGTCAGAAAATTTAAACTATATTCGGAAAATTTAGCAGAATCTGCCAAACATAAAAATGTAAGTTTTTCACAGTCTTGAAAGCTAAAATATGGTCCAATATTTCATAAAAAAGGGTTCTATACTTAGCCCTAATTTCTTCAGGTGAAAGCTTAGCAAGCTCACGTTTATAATGACTTATTTCTGTAATAGAATTTGCTTTATCAAACATGGTATTAAAAAAATTTTCATTTTATAACAGAGCGTCTCACGACAGCGTTTTATATTGGATATGCAAAAATGAATGTCAAGCGATTTTTTTTTGAAGAACGCAAATAGTATGTCCGTGATTGAAAAAATGTCATTAAACACTAATGCTAGAAACGTGAATTCAAAATCGTTCATCTCACCTAAAAATCCTCTCGCAAGCCGGATTGATTTGTCACAGTTTGTAATAAATTCAAAGACATCTTTTAATTTATTCCAGTCTTGAACAATCATATTTACTAACTTCGAATTTGAAGACCAACGAGTTTCTGTAATTGTTGGTATACGCCTCGTAGATGCAGATGTAAGAGCATACGTTCGTTTGGCTGAGTGATGAAAAAATGAGGGAATACCGCTAAGACTTGCAAAAAAAATCGACATTTAGAAATATTTTTAAACTTTGCTGCATCATAAGGTTAAGACGATGCGCAAGATAATGGACAAATACAGCCTACGGCGCATTTTCTTTTTTTTTAATGCCATTTAGATGGCCAGACATCACACTTGGGCCATCGTAACATTGCCCTATTAATTTATGTTTATAGTCAAATTGGTCCAACATTTGATCCTATAGAAAATATAAATTCTCCGACGTTCTATCGGAGCTGACATTATAAAATCCTAAGAATCTCTCAACTACTGAACCTTCTGAATTAACGTATCTTAAAAAAGTATGGAGCACTGGGAGGTTTGCGTAATATCAGTGGTGTCATCCACTTGCACAGAAAAAAACTGTGTGTTTATTATTTCGTTTTTTACATGATCATTTAAATAATCAGAAATACATTCAATTATTTCGTTTTGAATAGTTTTTGAGTCACCAGTAAAAACATTTTTAATTTTTTCGTGATGATCTTTTAGTTCTTGGGAACTTCTCGATATTAACAAACCTAAAAGATTTTTAAAATTCACCCTATTTATTGACTCGCTGCTCTCATCATGGCCGCGAAAGACTAACTCTTGTTTTGCAAGGTTCAAAACTGCGTCAATTACCAAGCACATAAATAGTCTATTTAATCGGATGTATTCGTGAAAATGTATTTTATACAGTTTAGTATTTTCTTTTAAAGTGTCAGCTATAGTGCTTTGATTTTTTACAAATGTTTTTAGCATTAATTGGCATTTTAAATGCTCCGCCGAGTCTTCATGTTTATGTAAAGACCTTCATATATTTAACATACCTGCAAATCCTTCCTTATTCAACCCTCAATGTTTATTGGAAACTAGTAAACAAGGCCAGCAAAACAATTTTTGTAATATTTTACTACTACATAACCATTTGTACGCCGAAAACCAGGATGACGATTAAAACTCTGATCGTGTTCCTTCCATCGATTAAATGGAGTTTCCAACAAAATGCAAACCACATCCGTAATCGGATTCATCAATAATGGAAATTAGTAAACCCGACACCAAGTAAAATTGTAACAACACCATAAATAAATATAACACAAAACAGTCAAGCAAACTACAAAGAAACTAACCGGTTGCAGTGAAATCCGCGAAAATAAAAGTAAACAACCACCCCAAACTGAACGACACGTGGGTGTAGTGTACTGCGTTAGCAATTCACCGAGAGCGTTGTATGGCGCTGGTTAACATTATACTTCCATGTGCTCGAGGTCATCGCGAACGCGTTGTCATGGTAACGTAGTAAGAAAATTGTAAACTAAACATAGCACCTCCAGCAAAGTCGAAGCGGTTTGCACCATTGTTATAGTTGTTATAATAAAATTCGATTGAAAGTTTTAAAAAGACATGCTGCCAACGGTCATGTAAAATATTTATTCAAAATGTACAGTTTATTTTTTGCCAATTAGGTGAATAAATGAATGTAAAAACTTAAATTTTAAGAGATATATAATAAATATAGTTGGATGTTTGCTTGTTTATTTTTCCTGGTGAAGAAGCACTTCACCTCCTTCATCTGAATAGCCGCCACTGGCATTTACCAAATCCAGTGTGAGTGTGGTGAATCGTACATTCGAGAGACACAACCGCCCTCTTAGTATAAAGCAGAACACGTCTGGTCCAACTAACGCCGGATGGAGTGGTTGGAGGCTAAAATTTTGCATAGGGAGCAGCAGTAGTGAATACAAAACTTCATAGAAGCAGCTTTTATAGAAAGGAATCAAGGTATATTCATTAAAAGCGTCAATATTCCAAACATATGGAAGCCGCTTCTAGCTCAAACTGCCCTCCTTAAACTTCACGGTTTAGGTAACCAGGGGGCGGAGACTTCACGCATCACGGCACACGACTAGTATATAAACTTTAGTATTTAGTTGCACTTGAAAACGACTGGAGATAGTTACCATTCCAACATTGTGAAATCAAAAAAAAAGACAATACAAGTTCGAGAGAACAAGTTTAGTGAAAATAATAAACTGTAAAAAAGATTTAATATTCATGGATGCTGTTTTATCATAATGTTTTAATGAGAAATGCCGCTGCCCTGCAACTATGAGAATTGTCCTAGCACTTCACTGAGTGAAAACTAGAAGTTTTCAAGATTTAACTTGAAAATATTTATCAGTTAAAAATAAATCTGAATAATGGAAACTTGTTAAGAATTTTAATTTAAATGAATATTGCTACTAAAAACTTCGATAAGAATTTACAACTTCTAATCTAAATATTAAAATATTTAACTACTTTTTAATGCGAACTATTTATATTTTGCAATATCTCGTTATAACTTTTTTCAATTGTCTACACTGGCAGAAAATAATGTATTTTTTGTGAGCTTAAATCGTAATTTTTGTACCTTTTATTAAAAAATAATGTATACTAGGTGACACAGGGATCGTTTCTCAGCCTGCTCTTTTGCTACTATTTGGGTTGTGTAGCATTAACATAGTGCCACGTAGTACCCAATTTGATCAATAAAACATTTAAATTCGACTTCCATTCAAACCGGAAGTGCTTGTAAGTTTTGCATTTCAAATGGAACACATCGTATATTTTTAAGTATTTAGATTCTACGATGAATTCTTTATAACTATGGTATAACAAACTTACTGAGGAAAGAAACGGCACAATATTTTGACAAAGTTTGACTTTCATTCACTTTTTTATTTTTAATCCGATTCTTATGATGTTTGGTTCCCTCGTAAAAGCGGAATATTGTAATCACTGAAAAAGTCAACTTACGCAATTTTTTCAGATCTTTACGTTTCAATGATTCTTTATGCCTAAGAAAAATACGTTTTCCCGATTCCACCAGTCTGTGTTTCGGTCTGTTTGTCCGTCTGTTCGCGTGATAGCTTAAAAACTATTTAGCCGATCGACTTCAAACGTTCGTCAAAATGAAGGGTCACATGGGGATGACCTGGTAGCAGTTTGTTAAAAATCCTATAGGGCGAAACAAAATGGCGACCTACTGAAATGGTAAAAAAAATAGTACTAAAAAATTGTTTATCCAATTTACCTCAAATTTGGCACAAAAATCAAATATTACGTAGGAAATCAACTGGCAAATTTTGGTACGTTTTGAATAGACGGCGGCCTAATAAAATATTTAAAAATTCAGCTTGAAAAAACTACTTAATAGACCGATTTCAAATTTTGTGTAAGAAATCATTGCGATATAGAAATAAATTGATAAAATTTTGGTAGCAATTCAAGATGGTGGACCAAAACGGTGGCCAAATAAAATCTTTATAATCGTGAAAAAAACAGCCTCTCAGCTTTTACATATCTACGTTTTAGCGACCCTAGATGCCAAAAATATATTTTCTCAATTCCGTCGGTCTGGTTGTTATATGTGTGAGTGTCATATGGGTATGACCTGGTACTATTTTGGTAAAAATCCAATATGGCGAAACAAAGTGGCGGCTTAGTGAAAAACCTCAAATTTTACATAAAAATCAAGTGTTACAGAGGAATGAACTTGTAACATTTGGCAGCCTAATAAAATGTTTTAAAAAAATGGGCCTGAAAAACTACTTGTTAGATTAATTTCAAATTCTGTGCAAGCATTAAAAGTGATACAGAGATAAACTGGTAAAATTGCGGTACATATTCAAGATGGCTCAATCGACTTCAAAAAACATCTTATTGAATTGACTTCAAATTTTGTAGAAAAATTAAATGTGATAATTGTGATAAACTAGTCAACGTGACGAAACAAATTGGCGGTCTTTAAAAAATCAGTATAAAAACTACATTATTTTAAATTATACCAACAAATCAAATGTTGCATAGGTAGAAACTGATAAAATATTGGTACGAATCCAATACGGTGGGACAAAAGTGCGCCCAGAAAAATGTTTGAAAAGACAGTATATATGTTACTAAATGAATATGTGCGGAACTAAGTTGAGCCACACTTCACTATCCTAATAAAGGGAAAAATTCATAACAAGGGAAGTTCCGTGTAAAGGAAATTTACCGATTGTTTACTAGTTTATAGCTATTTGCTTTGAAATTGCACTATGTTTTATTAAAATTTGATTTGTTTGGAGAATTTTATTATAAGGTTAAAGAAAATGTGGTTTGTTATCCCAAGTAACACTGTAAAATAAAACAAATTACCTGATTTTGTCCGAAAATCCTTTAAGTCGAAGGCAAATGCCTGGCAAACGTTTTGTTTTTTTTATACCATTCTTTATTTTAAAACTATCTTTTGGTTTTTCGCCTTAAACAGTATTTGAAATTAAAATAAATTATTTACCTGATAAGATCAATAGGCAGTCTTAAGTTCTGGGTCCACTACACATATTCAAAATTACGAACATAAACAACTTATTTGGTGGAGATACATTGATGACATTTTTTGTATCTATGAACATGACGATCAACATTTAAATAATTTTGTATATCATATTAACACCAAAGAACCAACAATTAAATTTACTATTGAAAAAGACTCAGACCAACAACTTCCATTTTTAGACATACACAGTTTTGAAACAAAAGTATACAGAAAACCCACACACACAAACAGATACTTAAAATTTTACTCAAATCATACAATCATGGTTAAAAAGGGAGTTGTAAAAAGTCTATATGATAGAGCAAAAATAATTTGCAGAGATCAAAATTTTATTAAAGAAAAAAAATTTATAAAAGATGTTTTAAATCAAAACAATTATCCTAATGATTTCGTTGAAAAATGTTTTTATGAATTTGAGAATCCAAAGGTCAAAAACATCCAAAATAGACCAATTACAACTCTCTCAAAATAAAACGGATAGGTAAACGTTTTAACATAAGAATGATCTTTAAAACACAAAATACACTTAGAAGCAAACTTACAAAAACAAAACCTAACAATGAACAAGAAAATACAAAACATGTTATTTATATAATTTCGTGTTAATGCAATAAATTTTACATAGGTGAAACCTCTAGACCATTAGCCAAAAGATTTAAAGAACACCAAACATCCGGAAAATAAACATTTTTCAGCGTCGTTCCTCGGTTACCTTCATAGTGGACTCAGAACTTAAGACTGCCATTGAACTTATCAGGTAAATAATTTCTTTTAATTTCAAATTTTGTTTAAGGAGAAAACCCCAAAAAAATAATTTTAAAATCATGAATCCGCCACCACAATTTCGTAATTATTTATCATTCTTTATCTTGTTATCGCTTTCGGCTCGGCCTATAGCCTATTCTTGTGTCAAACACAAAGATCGTAGAAATTTCGCTTAAAAATGTAATTTTTGACCTTCGGAACGTTGCTATTTCAAAACTTCCACGGATATTAAGAAACTGATTTATGTATATATCATATTCCACATATAGGTAGGTATCGAAACTTGCTACTGCCGCAATTCAAATATAACAATTATAAGTTAGATAATGTTAAGAGTGGTTATAATTAAATAACAATTGTACGGTTATCGTCTATAAAAATAGAAATATAATGTATGAAAGGAAAGTAGACAATCTATCACAGCCTATCATATAGTTTGTTACAATAGCTGGTCCGGAAATTTTTGAAATTTGTTCGTTAACGAGCCATATCGGAGTACGGCATGTCGCTTGAAAAAAATTAAACGGGGGTAAAAATGTGAAGTCATTTCAAGGTAAAAAGAAGGGTTCGATGGGGAATATAAAGAACAAAGTATATAAACCTGGGCATAATTTAAAAAGATAATATCGAAACAAACACAGAGGTATAGAGGTTAAAAACAGCGATGTTGGAGCCCTAAATTCTTCTAAGCTATAAAATGTCTTCTCGACCAAAAAAGTCGCTTTCTGAACATAGTGATATTTTCCGATCTAGTATATTTAATTTAATTTTTTATATTAAGTACTGGGTATATCTAAAACCATTTCCGGCTGTTATGCTTATACTGAGCTATCATCATCATCATCATGGCATCATGACCATCTCGATGACCATTAAGGATTTCAGATGTTTTACATAGGGTATATAATAGCAATTAATATGGGTTTTATTTATACTAGGATCAGAAACTAAATATTTTGATCAGAGCTTATGTGTTACACATTGTTAATAGGTAGAGAGAGTCAGACGCATTCTGAATTGAGAGCTGCAAAATTTCTTAGAGTAAATTTCGGTTGACAATATAGATTTAGACTCCTCTAGAGATTAGAGATAGACTCCAATAAAGACCATTAACCGATCAAATGTAAATATATATATATATATATATATATATATATATATATATATATATATATATATATATATATATATATATATATATATATATATATATATATATATATATATATATATATATATATATATATATATATATATATATATATATATATATATATATATATATATATATATATATATATATATATATATATATATATTTATATATACATATATATATATATATATATATATATATATATATATATATATATATATATATATATATATATATATATATATATATATATATATATATATATATATATATATATATATATATATATATATAAATATACATATATGTCGACAAAATGCATAGGGGCGGGATGTCTAAATATATAGATAATGTTAGTCAATAAATGCAGATGCGTCTCTGGGCAGATGATAATGGAATATTTGGAAGGAACACCTCCTTTCTGTTTTTATCGAAATAATAAATCGTGAACTATAAAGAAACAATTTGCAACACTTTTACTTTATTGGTAACGGCTGCAGTTCTGCATAATATTTTTGTCATGATTTGTTGCCGTTTTTAAATTTAATTATGGTATAATTTAATGACTCGTGCAACTGCGTGCTTTCATGATTTAGGAAACACTTTCTTACCACCTATTACAACATTGATGTTTTAATTTGTTTTTATTTTGTGGTAAAAATAATTAGGAAGGATGACTGGAGTATTGCGGAATTTTAACAGGTAAAAGTTATATGTTAAACTAGGAATTGTGGTATTATTACCGCATCATTTCCCTTTAATTACCCATTTTAATTTTGATACGTAGTACAGAAGCTTAACATCTTTTATCCGTAATATTTAAAATATTTTTCAAATATATTCAGTAAAACAAAATTGTTTTCAATATATAAATAGGAAAAATATCCCATTTGAATTATTTTCTACAAAACTAGAAGGTGTGTCAAATCTTCTTTTTTTACCTAATAGTCCAGCAAAAGAATTTAATTAGAACGGTGGTGTGAGAACACACATTTTTCGGTTGTTTTTTTTAAACAAATACTTCATCAAACCTTGCCACTAATCTAGTCAAGAAGTCATTACAACTGATTATGTATTATTTAATTGCTAATATCCCAATGACATTTAGTCTAGACAGAGAAAATATAAATAAAAACACCCAAATGAGAAGAAATTAAGGGACATGCCACAAATTAAACGAATTTTGGGGTCCATCCAACTTCTTATAATCTGTTGTCGGCGGTATAAGAAATAAATGTATTATTGCAACCTATCTCGCAAACTACAGCGTAAGTCAGAAATCGAGGTCAAAAATATTTTCAATTGTATTATTTTTTCATATAAGGCATCACAAGCTGCTTTTAAACCTATTTTAATCGAAAATCGTTTATCGTAAGATCTAAATAAATATCCTCAGATATCTTTCATATTTATACAGGGTGAATCATTCATTTGTGCACATTATGATCAGAAGTGCTTTTAAAAATTTGGGGGGGTTATTATTGACTTTATTTTAGTTATGGTGATACAGGGTATTGAACATGTTTAAAAAAAGATAATTTTTAAATAATTTTTAAACAAATACACTTATTCTAGAAATAAAATGTATTTTTGGATTTGGCCAGTGGCGTCTGTAAGAATTTTTTTTAGGAAAATTCTGCTACGCCACTGATACTTCAAGTTTTTAATTTTTTTTTATAAATCAATGATTTATTTACATAAAAGACCACTTGTTTTCTTTGATACGGGAAGCGGTATAAAAGTGAATAGGGTTTTTGTTTGACCACTTAAAATAACCTTATTATACCCGTAATTTCTTTTATTTAAATTCAAAAACAATTATCAAACATATTTCATTTAACGATCATTATTACTCAAGCTCCGTTTGAGTAATAATGTAAATTATATCATCACAAGAGTTACAAGTTTTGGTTGTAAATAAACTGTTGGATACATCAAGTGCACCAACAACATTTTTGGTTTATCCTTAAAGTGACATAACTCAAACTAAAAAAGATATCGCGATGATAATCAAGCAAAATAAATATATTTTTACGCTAAAACTACTTCCCATACCAAAAAAAACAAGATGCGTTTTTTGCTGCAAATAGGACAGTTATTTATAAAAAAAATTAAAAACGAAAATTGCCAGTGGCGTACCATAATCTCAATCGGTTACGAAACCAAAAGTCCGTAACGACGCCACTGGCAATTCCATGAATATATTTTATCTTTAGAACAAATGTATTTAAGTATTTATTTATTTCAGCTACCAAGTTTTATAAAAAAGTATCGACATGTTTATAAATTATTTACACATTATATTTTTTTTTGAAATTTTCAACCTCCCGTATCTCCGTAAAGAAGCCGGAAAAGACCATAGTTTATTAGAGGTTTTACTCCTAAAATATCGTCAATACTAACCGTAAAACTTCTGAAGTTTTTAAAAGTAATTCTGATTCACCCTATATACAGGGTGTCCCGAATTAAGGGTCAATATTTTTACGAAGTAATTTTTGTCATAAAAGAAGACTAAAATGTTATGTAAACATATGTCGAAAATTGCTGCATTAAGTATTGAAGAGGGTTTTTCCTAAATATGTTTGAAACCTTTAAAGACTAGAATATGAAATTTGGGTATTTTGGTAACTTTTATACGCTGATTCAAATTCTAAAGGCAAAAATATCAATACTCAATCAGGGGCGTCCAGAATGGGAGGGCGAAAAATCGCCCTGTCTTTTTTTGTCAATTTCCAATTCCAATTATTTAGAGATTTGTGATGTTATTAGGATAAAACGTTTTCCAGAAAAATATATTTAAACATTTTCTTACATAATACTGAACACACAATTTTCCGTTGAAGTAAAAACGAAATGATTCGATTTACTTATTTACTAAACCCAAAATACGTGTAATTTTTAATGTAAGACAATTGTCAAATTAATTTCTATCGAAAACGGTGTATCCTAACGAACTGAACCAAGATTACCTTTCTTTTCTAGAAAAAATCTTCATTTTTATAATTTGGAATTGCAAATTGCAAAAATCTATGCAGAAAAAAGTTATAGCGACTTTTCCCTCTCCTCCCATTCCTTCCACGCCCTTCTTTTCAGACAAACGCAAGTACTTATTGGTCATAAAATTAATAGTAAAGGAAAGAACTTATGTGAGTGAATAAGAACTGTGATAACCAAAGCTTTTGAAAAGTAAACCGAACTCTGCGTCGGTTCTTGGAATTAAGTAAAACGTACAAAAAGTTTTAAGCTGTCCACTCAGTGTCCCCGTTGATAGTTTTTAAGTGACTGACAGGTCTTTACTTTTGCCTATTTAATCATCTCCGTCGTATTCCTCAAAATACTGTCTCATACTAGTGAGATTTGATTAATAAAAAAAATACGTAACATATTTGGGCAAAGACCAACTTTTTGGTTTTGCTGTCCTATGCAATATAGGTAATTTCAAACTTAGCGGTTTTTCTTCAGTTTTTGAGTTCTCCGGTCCCATTTTGTTTGAGGCGGGTACTCATTACTCAGGGATTACTCGGGTAAATGGTGAAGGGCCCTCGGCGAGTCTATTAGGCTCTCCGTCTTCAGTTAATCCTGAAATAATGACGCCTATACGACACAGGACTTTGACTTTAAGTTATAAAAGAAAGCCTCTAATAACACACTCGCACTAAATCAAAACATAATCCGTAGTCAGAATCCTAGATCATTGTCACAAGTATTTCTTTTGTTAATGGATTTTGGTACACCTTTCGAAACTTATAACAACAAAGTCATCTTTGACGCCTCAGAGCCAATTAATTGATTTCGACGACTACGTGTCGGTCCATTTCGACTTAAAATTTTCTACAGTGCAAAATATTACTCCCATCAGAGTTTCGTGTTCGTCCGTAGTTAAACAACTAATTTTACCCCAAATTACCACTATGATTATATTATTATAGAACAGGGGCTCCCATTCGAGGGCGGAAAGGAAAGCCACTGCGAATGAATAGAGAGATATAGAGTGCGAAATAAAAGGAGTAGACCAGGTGGCCCCTAAAAGAAGTCCTGGCAATTTATTTACAGAATATTGTAACGTATTGCTTTAGATCTAGATCTAATCAATTTATTGCTGCGATATTTAAGTAGTGAGTAAAATTGACACATTTTAATTATATAATAGATAATTTTTCAATAAATACAGCTTTAATAATATAATTGAGAATAAAATAATATAGGCTATCTCCTAAAATTCTAGACTAAGCGATTACGGTTACGTTATTTTAACCTAATTTTTCATATAAATTCTTCAAAGAGAGATACAATTCTGGTAATAGGATATTAATATATATGGTGTTTAATAAACCGTTCGCTATTTTGTTCTAATAATTTCAATATTATCGATAATATCAATTATCAATATAATACACTGAATATCTAATACTTCACTTACAGTATATAAATAATATATAATATAAACTGGATGCGTACATGTTAGTTACTAATATTGTTATAGTTAATACACAATGGCTGGCCGCCATGTTGAAGCAAAAATTTTAAAGAGAAAAATGGTCGAGTAGTAAATTAAAAAGCATTTGCAACTTTAATTCATCCTCAAAATATGGGGACATCCAAACTGCCCAGTTCAAAATTTAACAGAATTAAAAAAATATGGAGAATAAAAATTGTTAAAAACTTACAAAACTGTATTTTATTCTACCCGTAATCCTGAATCGAAATATTTCTATAAGCATGAGTGCTAAATATTGCACTTTTCTATTTATATGGTGTTTTAATTTTAAATAAAATTCAATTTTTTTCCTATATAAAATGTTTTGTAACTAGAAAAGTGCAATAATTAGCCCCACGCTTAAAAAAATTTAATGAACGATCGCTGAAGTATAAAATAATTGAGTTTTGTAGGTGTTCAAGAATGTTTACTCCTCAAATGGCCGACATTTTGAACTTGGTAGCTTTAATGACGCCACATTTTTGGAATAAATGAATGACAAAAACCCTTTAAAAATGTACTAATCGACACCCTAACTACACCGTGTATAGGTTCATTTTTAACCGACTTCAAAAATGGAGATTATCAATTTGACCCTATGTATTTTTACTTCCCTGGTAAAACAGAAGTACTGTAATCACGAAAAAATTGCCCTCCGAGATTTTTTCAGATCTTTACGTTTAAGGGTCCCTAGATGCCGAAAAACATGTTTTCTCAATTCCGTCGATTGTCTCTTTCGAATAAACATATTTACGTAATGAAACGCTACATTTTTAACAGAATTTAAATACCCGATAATGTCTCAAATATTTAACGTCGAACTAAAAATTCGATAATTATGTTTTAATTTTTCTTTAAATATTTATTCAAAAACATAAAAACGAACTTCTTAAGAGGATCTTCATTAACAACGATGAAAAAAATAAGCAGCTTGTATAATAACATTCTAAAAATTATTAGAGAAAATTTTCCGAAAAAATATTTGAAAATTATGAATTAAAATGAAATATGTCATTGATAATTACGTTATATCTAGAATTGAATCCCATTAAGAATGCATCCACTAAATCAATATTATAATATTATAATTTCAATCAGCATCAGTCAGTAAAACTCAGTACTTCGCTATATTTGCTATAACAAAAATTCCGAAAATCCCACTTCAGTAGGTGTTCCTTTTTAATTAAAAGTTACAACCAAAATTAACAACCAATAATAATTAATAGACGTAACTCACTGTCATGATACTGTGTGAATTTGTTTTATATTATATTATTATATAGTGATTAAGATTATTCAAACACAATAAACACTTTCCGTATTGATCTAACCCGAGAAGAAAGTTCTCCAAATTAATTTCGTAATAATTAAACAAATTTAAAAATATTCCAAATAAATTTTTGAATTTCAATATAGTATTTAATTTATGGACAACTCTTGTGATACTTATAACGAACTGGGTAGACCAAATGGGTATGGCTCGGCTACTTTCATTATCCTACTTTCTCTCTTATGTCCGCTTGTAACGATCTGCAGTAAAATGTTTTAACCTTCGTTTCTTATGACTAAAATCCTTACTAAGAGGGGGATACTCATCTCGATGCCAATATTGTTAAGTGAATCTATATATTCTACTTATTCTTTAGGTGCGAGATATTTTTCAAAAAACAACTCTGCCACTCACATGGTGTTAAATGTAGTTTAGTGTTCTTGTGAGTTTTTTTCGGATTACCCCTCGCTATGTGGTCACAACAGGTTGGTGGCTAATTCTTGTTTGGGATATTATGAATTTGGATTTATAGTGAAATGAGCCAGAAAAGTGTGATTTTTTTGTGTACTAGACACGTTTAAGTGCATATTCGTTTTCACCCACTATGCTACTATTTATTGGCAAAAAAGTGTAAATTGTGACTTAGTAAATTGCCCTTGTTTGACGCTAGTATTAAATATACAGGGTAGGTAGGTAATTTTTTTATCCCAATTTAAATTGAATATTTGAAATCTGCCCCAAAATGTTAAACATTTTTTACATATCCTATACCTAAGTTCAATTGTTTCGAAATATTGAAAATTAACAATCTGACGGGCTGTTAATTCAAATAACTCAACTTAGAGCAAAAAGGATTGCACACCTCCGTTTTAAAATTCTATAGTATTTCTTAAGGTGTCACGTTCCAGTTCAATATGACATTAAACTTTTTCCAATTCTGTTTGAAAAGTAGAAAAAAACATGTAATTTTGCTTATTACTAATAGTTGAGTCTTTAATAAATTTCTAAAAAAAATAAGATATCAGTGAGGATATTCAATTCAAAAAATTGCCATCGATGTCACAGCGTCTGTAATTTAGTCTGGACCATCCTGTATATTTAGTACTACCGTAAAAAGCTCAGTTTAATAAATCACTTCACATACTTAATATATTTGTAAATACATATATATATATATATATATATATATATATATATATATATATATATATATATATATATATATATATATATATATATATAGGGTTATTCATGCTCAGTGGCCCATTAGAAGCTTCTGAAGAACCAATAAATACATTACTTGGAAAATTTGGCTCTGGCCATAGATGAACATGAACTCTCTTTTTAATATTTTAAATTGTGCGGTGTTGCCGCTTCTACCTGCATTTTTTATTGTCCTGAACATTCTAAGCCCTTTTTGTGTTATGTTTTCTATACCTAAATTTAACTGTTTTCGAGGAAATGAGACTTAAAAATTGACATTTTTGACCCTTTAAAACCCTGTAACTCCCAGATGATCTAAGTTGCAACGAAATTTTCATTTTCCTGTATTAGCTTTTAATTACCTATCTCCACATACCAATTTCCGATTTGACGAGAGGTATCAAAATTTGACATTTCCTGTCAAAGTAGACATTGGTGTCAGGAGATAGATAACTAAAAACTAAGATAAGAAAGTGCAATCCATTTCCTTGCAAGTTAAGTCGTTTGAGAGTTACAGACCTTCAAAAGGTGAAAAATGTTAATTTTCAAGCGCCATTTTCTCGAAAACAGTTGAATCTAAGTATTGGAAAAATAACACAAAAAGTGTTAAGATTATTCAGGACAACACAAAAATGCAATAATATACAGATTATTTCATTAAGAAAACGGATGGTGCCACCGGTTTAAGGTAGAAGCGGCATCACCGCACAATTTATAAAAAGTGTTCATATTCATCTACGGCTGGAACCAGTTTTCAAAATAATTTATTCGATCTTCTCCAGATAGTTTTAATAGGACACTGACAGTGAATAACTATATATATATATATATATATATATATATATATATATATATATATATATATATATATATATATAAATATAACTAAAAGATATACAATATTTAAATATTGCCTTTTGAAGTATCTAAACTTAAGTTCATCATACCTTCCTTATGATTTATGTTTTAAAGCAACATTAGAAACAAAGTTTGTTTTGTATGTAAACATACATCTGCTCACTAAATCTTAAACTGAATTAAATTTTTTGAAACAATATTAAATTTTAATTATCTCGCTATTACTTGACTTATTAGTTATTAAAAATTCTATAGTTTCAAAAATGAACTGAAATTTCATATTTAAGGAAAACATACGGTATTTATAATTTTAAATAATTTTGGATGATACAGCTTGGCCCAAAAAATGTATTTGGATGTATTTCATTTTTAATATATATTAAACACAATTTTCCTCCTAAATATTGCCCAATGTGTTAAAACTTGGGCTCCATTTTTTAAAACTTCATTTTTTTGAGAGAGATAGTGAAAGCAGTGGCATAGCTACTATAGATTATGAGAGTACGGATGACCTTTTTTTAGTCATCATATATTCTCCGGCTATGCTTTGGGGGCTACATTTATTGACAAGTAAAGGATCTTTTTTTCTCATCAGTTACTTTTCTCTTCTGAGAGGGGGCCCTTTACCGGGGAGGCCCAGAATTTGTAGCTACGCCACCGAGTAAAAGAGAAAAGTTTATTTAATATTTTTATTGGTTGCTGTCCCACAGTAATCCCTAAAAAGGGTACAATCCTCTACAACTTAAGGGGACGAAAAGGATAAAACAGCAAAAAATATAAACACAGAACAAAAATGTATTTTTCTGTCTGTTTGTTTCATACATTATTTATAGACCCAGAAAATAAACATAGATTAAAACTATTTGCAACATTCTAACAATCTTATTTTATTTACCATCTCTTGATTTACCATGAACCCTATAATGGGAAGAGATGTCATTAGAGCCGTACCATCTAAACCCTATTGGGTTCCAAGACTCATCTTCTCTGATAATATGAACATTATTTTTTGAGGGAAGTTGAGAGTTTTGAAACAATATTTTATTAGCATATACTTAATTTCCAAGTTATTTATTTAGTTTATTTGATTAAATTACTAAAAATTCTTTCATAGAAGTCCTATAAATTATCACGTTTGTCAATTTTGAAAAATTACCGAAAAAGTTTTTAACAGAAAACATCTACAGTTCTCCAATAAACTTATAATCAACTTAAATTACTACAACAACATTATTATTAAATATAACATTGTAATTATTGAATACAATTGTATGTTCATTAAATATGTGTAAATTGTGTGTTTGGTACATTTCAACGATAAGGAAAAGTTTCTGAATTCTTAATTTGTATTCGATGGCACGAAGTCGGTTAAGCCGCTAAATCTCGTCAATATTTACAACGAAAGTAAAGAAACGTAGCGAAGCTTCAAAGCGATAACAAAATATCGAGATAATTGGTTACACGCACTGAGTAATGCACTATGTGGAGTTATTTAATCCCTGATCTTGACGAGTTGCCAATACTTGGAAACAGTGAATATGTTACCTTAATTGTATGATGTTGACCTCACTAACTCATTTGTGCCTAAAAACTTCATTAATACAGTATTAATGGATTAGGGAAAATGATACTATAGGATACTTCAAAGTGGTCTGCAGGGTTAGCAGATAAATCACCGTTTGATTATCTTGTTAAACCACTTAATATTTAAATATATACCACTTTACCTGCGAAGTTAGATTATAAGAACATATCATAAATCAATATCATTAAACGTTTTTGAAAATCTTGGTCTTTACCATTTGATAATCAAATAGTAAAAATTAATTTATTGGTTTTAAACCTTCTTGAAAACTGATAATATAGATTCAAAATTTGACACACGAAACGGAACTTACAAATTTTGATTTTTAAGAATCGCTTTAGAGCTGAAAACCTATGCAAGAAATGTCCCCCTTAAAAGAAATAAAGTTATTATTAAAATAGAAAGAGTAATGCATAATATTAGTGGTGATATCCATCACGGGGTTTGGTGCTGTATCCAAAAGCAAAGTAGACAATAGACGAAAAAAAGTTTCATAATCTCTACCCCAATTCCTCAAAAACATTATTGAAATGTGCACCAAATAACCTTCCCCAGTTCATATAAATAAATAATTAGATGTTTCAAATCCAGAACAACCTATCTTAGATGAGCGACAATCCTAGAAATGATGTACAAGGATCGCAATGGGGTAGTAGTTACAGATTGCAATAACTTATGTTACTGTTTATCTCAGGGCCCGACATATAGGTGGAGATGGAAGGACTTTTCCCCCCCAATATTTTTCCATATTGGTCAAATCTTGTCTTATTGGTGGTAATAAAACATGCAGCTCTTTATCGAAATTGTTTTCCTTGCCTTGAGCCAAAAACAAGAACTTTTTTGTTTTAGTCGTCAGTTTTAATATGATAAACTTTTTATATATTTATGTTATTGAATAAATATTGTGCTGGGAAATATTGAAAAAACGGTTGGCAAAATTGTTTTACTCTTCCCCACCATATTTTTTCTTCTGTCCGTCCCTGGTTGACCTCTCGCTAACAAAGAAAACTGAAAAACTACTTATAACCTAATTATGATTGTCATTGTAATTATCCACAACAAACAGATTATTTGCCATCAAAACATTTCCCGCATTTTAAAAAGTATAAAATCCGTCTAAAAGTAAAATTTAATGAGATCTTTTTAAAAAATTAGTAACGTTTCACTAATTGGTCCCCTAGCCCTCATTTCCCACAATTATAACTCATCAATTAAGCTGCTGTTAAAATAGTGGAAAGCATTCAAATTGTGCAAAGCTTTATTTTTTGGTCGCTTCATATGGGTCTGTAATTTATTTGAGTGTTGCAAATTTTAATGCATTTATTTAGTTAATTCATGCATAGTTTAATTCTAATAATCAAAATCGGTGATCAATTGCGCATTTTACCGCTTCGGTTTAGTGTAAAAAGGTTTATATATTTTCCAATTTACATTTTGTTAAACATCTTTTTACGCAGTGTAAAAATATATAAATATCTGTATAAATGGGTAAAATAAATATAATCTATAGGAATGTTGCTCTACTCTTCAAAGTAAGAATTAATTGAATTCATTTGCGTCAGATAGATTTTTTTAAAGATTTAAATATTTAAATTTATGCTTAAAAGTGAAAAATCTGCAGAAGCTTTTTAAATTTTTGTACGTTACTAATAAGCATAACAAGAATCATTAATTTGGGGGATCCTGGGTTTTGTGACGTATGATTAGGTAAGTAGCATTATAGAGTTTCATGCCTGAGTTATCAGATCTAGATAATTGAGTATTTGGCAAAACCAGGTTAGTACAATTTCGAGTATCATATGCATGATGATCAGCCGCCACTGCATAATAATAGTAAAAGCATATAATGTCATAATATTAAGCGATTTAAAGAACTGTCTACAGGATGCATCTTGTTTTACTTTCACAATGCATTTAGCTACGGTCCTTTGAATTTTAAATACTCTATCCAAATGTATAGTAACAGCTGAGCTTGATGCCAGTATGCCATAGCGTAACACAGAGTGAAATAATCAATAGTAGGTATTAAGAGCCGCACTCTGATGTGCTGACTTCCTTAGTTGTCTGATGGCAAATATAGCTCTATTCAAGTTTCACAATAAGTTAACATCAACAATTACACCCAGAGAAAGTTTACGCTTTGGTTTTCTTTAACAATTTTTGAGTCAAACAAGAGTGATTTAGTATTTGATTCATTTAGAACAAGCAACTTAGGAATAAAGCAAAGTTTAGCCCTCTCTATCAGGTCCTCATGTGTTGTATCCTCGCCTATTTTAGAGGATACACCAAACGTAGCATATAAGATGCTTACGACACTTCCATTTCAAAATGCTCTTGGCAGAAAATTCATATAAATAAGAAAGAGAAGGACCCTTGTGGAACTGCGGTTCCTGTAAACGAAGGCTCACTAACTATACTGCCTGAACAGATGACCTGAGCTCTTTCTGAGAGGTAAGACCGTATGAGATCGTATTCCATACAAATTAAGTTTATCTGATAAAATGTTTCTATTTACAGAATCAAAAGCGGCAGTCAAATCAGTAAACAATTTGTTTTAAATACATTTCTTATAGGTGAACTCAAGTATTGTATCCACAATACTCTTACCTACCTTACCATTCAAAGTGTTCTGGGACTAAATTTCATATCTATCAAAATAAGCTACAGTTTCTGTGAGATATTTTACAAGATTAACAAAAAAATAATTATCATTTGCATTCATATTTTCAGGCATAATTTTATGTTTATTTTTTTGGCTGTTTCTGTATTTATAAACAATTGTCTCTAAAATGTTTGAGGTAACTGGCAAAACTTGATATCTGTCGCAAATTTGGAGGAAGACATATTTCTCATTCTTTATACACAGGCACTACCTTCGAAATTTTTACAGAAGCAGGATAACAACCCTCTATCAAACAACAATTTATGATATTTACGAAGGGTGCAAGCACCACATAAGTCATTTTTTTAAAACTAAAAATTGAAACTCCTTATATATCTTGTGTCTTTTTATTTCTTAAACTGCCTAAAATATACTTTAATTCATATTCATCTAATGGTCTAAAAACATAGTTTGTTTGTATTAAATTTTTATCTAAGAATGACTGAAAGGTGATGGATGGAAGCGGTGAAGTTTCTGTGAGATATTTTGCAGGATTAACAAAAAAATAATTTGTAATTTGCATTAATAGTTTCAGGCATAATTTTATTTTTATTTTTCTAGCTGTTTCTGTATTTATTAAAACCCATTCAGTCCTACTATAGTTATCTGCATTTTCCGGTTTATTTTGATTTTATTTTCTTGTTGCTTCTGCCAGGATATATCCTTTATATAAAACAAATTAATAATTCTACTCAGTGGCGGCTCTCCATTAGGTCATATGGTCAATGACCCCCCAATAAATATTTCCAAACAGAAAATAATAAATAATTTATATTTTTTTAATTTCTTTTAAATTTCGAAATTCCTTCTATTATTTTAAGCATGTAAACTCGTTCATTTGATTCCTCGACCCTCGCACTATCGATGCCTTCCGCAGGGATCTCTGGAGGTTTCCTTTCGTTGGATCACGGCCCGCGATGACCTATAAAAGAAGACGAGTTTTTCCCGAGTGTTCCCGATCGAATCCGCATAGGGGCGCATCGGTAATATACGGCCTACGTTGCCAAATTTGGGTCAACAGCCGCGCCGAGGCAACTTAAACATTTTTGTCAGTTGATGCGTTTAATATGAATCGTGTGATAGGTTGTGGTTACGATTGCGTATATTTATAGAAATTATTTTATTTTCAAAACTTGTTTGTTGATTTTGTAGTTTAAATTAATTGAAAAAATTGATGTTTTAAAGAATGGTAACCACAGTGGTTCAGAATATTAAGACTTCAATAGCCGCTAGTAAGCTAAACTTTGAGAAACATCTCGAATTTAACGCCAGTTGTCGCTCTTTGCCGGAACTTAAAATTCGGAAGACCAGTAAAGACAAAAATTAAAAAGGAAATCGTTATTTTAGTAAAAATATGTATAATTTATGTGACTGGATATGCGATGGCGATGGGATAAAAGCATTTTATTGTTTCGTGTCTCTGATTTTTTCAGATGACTCTTTGTGATGTAAAATATAATAATTAGGAAATTAAATATGTATATATATATTTGTATATATATATTGACCCCCTGAAAAGTTGACCAGGAGCCGCCACTGATTCTACTATCCCCGATGGACGCGCAACCTTCTTTTATGGATGAAAATAATAAAGGCCATACTTTATTTTTTGTAGGCTAAGTAAATAATATTATGAAAAATAAATAATAATAATTATTAAAAAAATACATTAAAAAGTTAAAAAAAATTAAATAAATTACAGTTTAGGATTTGTACCTTAAGATATATAAAACTATTTCATTTCCAAACGTCTTTATATTCTATTTTTTTGCTTAAACAGGACCCTAAAACAAAGGTAACTTTGCCTTTTTTGTGTAAAAATACCACGACACTCCTAGTTTGGGCTATAACTCTCTTATTTAGTTATATTAAAAATTCTCGTATTAAGAAGAAAAATATTTCTATACAGAAAGTCATCAGAGATAGAACGTTTGTGTTTATATTTCAGGCATTTGAAATAAATAGTTTGGGGTATTACTGTGGCAAAATTATAGACGAAACTGAGTTTTTATGTAATAGGTGTACATTTAAGCTGATCTTTTTCTTTGTGAAATTATTTTGAGTATCTAATGATTGAAAATTTATCAAAAGAAGTATCACGTATGTTTTTGTAATATAACCTATTAAACTACATTTACATATTTACTGAAAATACATTGGAAATTAAAATTTTGTACTCATGAGATTGTAAAACAGTTTAAATTATAGACCAAATTAGATAAAATTTTATAATATTTGTTTCATTTATGTATTAATATACAAAATGGTATAACTTAAAAAAAAGTTAACTGAGTTACGTTAAGCTCCAGTTTTAAGAAGAATTTTGGAAAATTGTGCATTGGATGTCGCAAACGGAAAACTTGAATGTATATTTTGTATAAATACTGTCATAATAAAGGTAAAAAAAAATGAAAACAATATCTTTTAGTGTTTCTATTAAATAAAATAAAATTTTAGAATCTTATTCTTCTAGCAAAACGTTTTTTGAGCGCGGGGGCATTTTCCTTAACTGCCAACAAAATAAAAATCCATTATAGATTGAATATTAAAATAAAAAATATTTCTTAAAAATGAAAAAATCACCCTCCGAGATTTTTTCAGATCTTTACGTTTCAGGGTCGTGTGTCTATCTGTCTGCCTGTTTTGCTGTTCGTGGCATACTTAAAAAACTACTTGCCCAATTGACGTCAAATTTTGGTAAAAAATTAAGGGTCATATAGGATGATATTTTGGTAAAAATCCAATATGGTAAAACAAAATGGCGGTTTAATGAAATGTTAAAAAGTTCTTATCCAATGCATAACAAATTTTGAAAAAAATCAAGTATTATGTAGGAATCAACTGGTAAAATGACCTAATAAAATATTTAAAAAAATACTTAATGGGCTTATTTCAAATTGTGTGCCATAACTAATTGTGGTAGAGATTAAGTAATAAAACTGTAGTACGTGTAAAAATCACCCTCTCAGGTTTTACATATTTTCACATTTTAGCGTCCCTAGATCTCAAAATACGCGTTTTATCAATTCCGGCGATCCGTTTGTCGGTTTGTCTCTCTGTCTGCCAATTCGCGGCATAATTTAAAAACTACTTATCACATTGACTTGAAATTTTAGTCGAAAATTAAGGGTCATATGGAAATGACATGGTAATATTTTGGTCAAAATCCAATATGCCGGAACAAGATGGCAGCCTAGTGAAACGTTTAAAAAAATATTACTAAAAAACTAGTTATCCAATTGACCTCAAATTTTTTAAAAAAACCAAGTGTTACATGGGAATGATCTGGTAACATTTTAGAATGGATATAAAATTGCAAAACAAAATGGCGACCTAATAAAAGAAATACATTTTTTTAAAATCAACGTAAAAAAAGTCTTGACATTAAAGTTTGTAGAAAAATTAAGTGTGATATTGGTACGAATTCAACATGACATAATAAAATGGCGGTGTGTGTCAAAGTAAAAACTACTTATTGAATTTATTTTAAATTATACTCAAAAATCAAATGTGGCATAGGCAGAAGCTGGTAAAATATTGGAAGGAATCCAATATGATAGAACAAAATGGCGCCCAATAAAAATACTTGAAGAGACAGTACATACAAATGTATTACAAAATGACTATGTTCTGTCTGTAACTTAACTGGGTCAAACTCCACTATTCCTAATAAAGAAATTTACATTTTTTTATTTGCCTACAAAAATGAAAGAACACTCAATTTCTATATGAGCGGAACTAAATTGGGTCATACTTTACTATTTCTAATTAAAAAAAAATTCATAAAGAGGGTAAGGGAAAATTACCGATATATAAAATAATAAATAACGTCTACAAAAAAAGTTTCTTTTGCATATTTTAGTACTAATTTGTGTTATAAATGTTCTATACTATTTTCAACACTTTTCGAGTTTCTGGCATTAAAAATTTCAAGTTTTTAAATGGCTGTGAAATCTAAACGGTTTGAGAGCAATGGTTTGCAGCTGCGCGTCTTAGTTTTAGCAATCTGTTTAGTAATAGATAATTTCCTTCAACCATAACTGATACATTTCATGCTTACTGTCAAATAAAAATTACCGACCCCATTTATTAGAACTACAGAAACTTGACTCGATGTCCAAGAAAAGTGAAGATCTAGACTACCGAGAACATGATCGAGACAATCAATATTTTTCGAGACCGAGACTAACTAGTCTCGGTCCCGGGAACCCCAACGAACAGTTTACCAGTTGTTGTGACAGAAATCCTTTTCTTGATTATATTTTACTATATTTGGGTGGAGGTAATTAAAAGAGTATTGCCTGCAGTTGATCTAGGGAAAATGAAATAAAAATTCTTCTTTAATGAAAATTAAACTTATCATCTTCATACTGTTGACTCGATATTTACCGGAATCCTGGGAAATTTGTTTGACGGTAGCCCCGTATAAAGGAATATTTAAAAACTTTATATATTATATATAATAGAAAATGCGACTTTCAATAATGTACTGCGTATAACAAAACCCTTATAATGTTACAAAACACACTTCTACTAATTGAATATCAGCAGTTCCTTTGTCTTCCTTTAGAAAAAGTTAAATTTAGCCCCAAGGATTTGGAGAGGCAACATGCAATATAGAAAAATTGTATTTTACTTTTTAACATTATCTCGTTTGCTGTTGTACTCTAATATTCCGTTCGTTATAAAATTTACGGGAAAATGCTTTTGCGGTGAATATTTTCTCTAGAATTATTTACAATGTTGATGCATTAGCGCGAAACGTTTTCACGCTCAACTATTTTATGAGCTTTATTTTGTAATCAAATTTTTCAAACCTGATAAAAAATAAATTTTCAAAACATTGTTAAAACTCAGCAGCATTTTTAAAATTCAATTAATTCATGTTCATCAAACTGTAATAGTTCACCGTAATCTCCTGCAAATTGGGCCACTCGTGAATATTAATGAGCAAAATATTTTGATCGTGTGGTAAAATTCCAGCATACTAAAAATTTTGCGGCATAGCAAAATACAGAACACTAATTTGGCCCACGAACTAATGTAGCTACTTCGTATTTATAAATATTTTGATTGTCAATTAGGTTTAGAAAGACAGTAAAACATTTTGCTAGCAGAATATTCTTGAGACCGATTGGCCAATGGAATTTTCGAGGGTGTCAATGTGTGACAGACACAGTCACCCATCCGGAATTGAGTTCGGCGGTGAAATTAAATTAATTATACATTATACCTTATTTCAAAAAGGCAGAGAGTTGTATATTATGTCAGCAGAAGATAAAGTCTAACATATTTTTACAAATATTGAGTTGTTTTGTTGCTTTATGGCTTTATACCCCAAATGTAAGAAAACTAATTTCCATACAAATAGATTGTATTATTTCTAAAGCAAAATGATATGCCAGTGGCGTTTTTATAGTCAAGATACAGGAAAATAACCATCAAGATTCCACATTAATTTCTCTTCCTTATTTACATGATCTACACATTTATTCCACTTTTAGGAATCAACTTGCTTTAAAAAAGCCTCTTGAAAAATACTTTCAATTTCATTAATTTTAAAAGTGGTATTATGCCTGGCCACAAAACGTTCAACTTCAACCAGAACCAATACCATTCGATTTAGTTCACAATGGTACGGTGGAAGTAGAAGTTTAATATTTCGCTTTAGAGCCAAGGAGGCTTTTTTAATCAATTCCAATTGCAGTCAAAATTAAGGGTCATATGGGGATGACCTGGTAATATTTTGGTAAAAACCCAATATTTCGGAACAAGATGACGGCCTAGTGAAAAGTTAAAAAAATTATTACTAAAAATACTAGTTATCCAATTTTCTTAAATTTTGCACAGAACTCAAGGGTTACATTGTAATGAACTGATTTTGGCATGGATATAAGATAGCAAAACAAAGTGGAAACCTAATAAAATATTGAAAAAAACTGCTCATTAGATTAATTTCAAATTATGTGCAAACATTAAATGTGATATAGAGATAAACTGGTAAAGTTGTGGTACGAATTCAAAATAGCGGAACAAAATGTCGGCCAAATAATTTTTTCAAAAAATCTTCATTATTCTTAATAAAAGAAAGAGTCATAACGAGGGAATATCATGGTAACGGAAATTTACTGAATTTTTTATATATACTCATCACTACATCACTCTCATATTAATAAAAATTATAGCTGATAATTGATTATTACAAATCCAAGCATGAATTTAACTAATATCAATAATTAACACAAGAACCCAAATAGACGCAAAATCTTAAACCAGTCAATTTTTGGTAGAACTATCTCCTCTTTTCGTAACCCCTTTTACCATCCCTAGGATCACCTTGTATTTTTTAGGTTTCCATGGAAACACATTTATCTCTTCAAAGAAAATATCAAAATTATGACTCACTTTCTTAAATAATTTGTAGCATTTCAAGTTTTTTTTTATTGGAATTTGATAGGTTAATCGATTAAACTAGCTGATAAAATTTTATTTTATCCTAATTTAATTTTTTATAGTAATGATAACTATCGCTATTCAAGATCCGGCGTTCAATAAAAAATCATAGGAGATTACCAATCTGACTATCTGAGATCCAACACTTTCTGTTTTTGGTATTCTATCAAAAAAACTTCAATTTATTCTTATATCTGGAAAGTAACACAAGATTACTAAAACTCGAAAAAGCCCGGTAGGTAGGTCAGGAATTCTAAAAAATTCCCGAAACAATTGTACAGTAGAGTTGATCCTTGAATCAAATATTAGTATATTTAAGGATGTAAATATTTTATTTTTTGTTTTATTTTATAATGTCGTTTTAATAAACGTACATTGAATGCCTTACCGTACTTAAAAATTGCATTGCCTACTAATTGGTAAAAAGTATTTAAAATTCGGCAAAACAAGCATAATATGTTTACCACAATTAATTTTAATAAGGGATTGGGGCTCTCAATAAATTGCGAACATATTTTGTGGCAAAGGGGGATATTGCCTAACGTGTCGATGTGGAATAGGGGTATGGGGTTTCAATTATCTTACTGTCACAAACAGCTTTGTAAGGGAGTCACCTGCCATTCATAGTCTAACATATTCCGTTAAAATCAAAATAAAAACTTTCAATATTTCTTCCAATCGGCCAGTTTGTTTTATACAGACATCGTGGAAGTATGTTAGATTTTCAATTAAGTAAGTACTATATATTTTTGTCAAATACTATATATCAATGGTTTACTGAAAAAACTGAAGGTTGTTGAGAAAGTAGAATTATACTTTAAAGGCTTATATAAAATCAACTTTTATTCAAATGCAAACGCATTTTTCACATTAAATGTTTAAACTAAAAAAGATTTACAATGATTAACGTGAAAATATGTGATATCAAAATATTTTTGCAATAAATGATAAGATTTCAGCATTTCAAAAGAAATAAAATAAGCTACTCAGAATCTATACCACATTTGATTTGTAGGCAAAATGTAAAATAAATTCAATACGTAGTTTTTGCAATAACACACACCGCCGTTTTGTTACGTCATGTTGAATTCGTACCAGTTTATCCCTATATCATATTTAATATTAACTTAAACGGCCGGTTGCAAAAAGCTCAACTGAAGTTTAGACGGTCGCGGGTGAAAAAGTAAGTGAAGTGCAAATGAAGCAAGAAAATATCGCAATAATGTTTTTTCTAGAATTTTTTTATATGTGGAGGGGGTAGAATATTTTTTTACGGCTTACCTAAATTTTGTATACTAAATCAATTCTCCTATCCTTCATAGCAGCAAATGTATTTATAACATCCTCATAAAATGCATGGGTTGCCCTAATCTCCTCCAGAAATTCCTTTTGAAATGAAATATTGCCAAGAGAAGTAAGTCTTTCTTGAGATATTGTATTTCTTTTTTATTTAGTTTTTACACATTTGAAGCAAGAAAAACTTCTTTCCACTGAAGCACTTGTCGACGGTATTGTCAAAATAAGGGAAAACAATTTATATGCTTCGGTAAAAATATATTTATTTTTATTAATTTTTTTCACTTGCTCTTGCAGCGATATAATCCAATTACTCTCATTGGCAAAAATAAGACCAAGCTCATTTTTAAGTCGTCAACTTTTTGAAAATATTTCCCCGTATAACTGTAACACATTTTCAAACGGGCCAGTCGGAAAATTTAAACTATATTCGGAAAATTTAGCAGAACCTGCCAAACATGAAAATGTAAGTTTTTACCAGTCTTGAAATCTTAGTGTCATTTCCATTAAAATATGGTCCAATATTTCATAAAAAAAGGGTTCTATACTTAGCCCTAATTTCTTCAGGTGGAAGCTTAGCAAGCTCACATTGGTAATGCTTTTATGTAATAGAATTTGCTTTATCAAACATGATATTAAAAAAATGTTCATTTCTTTTTTTATAGAGCGCATCACGACAGCGTTTTATATTGGATACGCAAAAATGAAGGTCAAGCGATTTTTTTGAAGAACGTCAAATAATCTGTCCGTGCTAAAAATCCTTTCGCAAGGTGGATCGATTTTTCATCAGATTTGTCACAGTTTGTAATAAATTCAAAGACGTCTTTTAATTTATTTCAGTCCTGAACAATCACATCTACTAACTTCGAATTTGAAGTCGTAACAACACTATAAATAAATATAACACAAAACAGACAAGTTAACTGCAAAGGAACTCACCGGTTGCAGCGAAAATAAAAGTAAACAACCACCGCAAACTGAACGACACGTGGGTGTAGTGTACTGCGCCTGAAATTCACCGAGAGCATTGTACGGCGCTGGGCTCGACGTCATTGGATACGCGTTGTCATGGTAACATAATAGGAAAATCGTAAACTAAACATAGCACCCCCAGCAAAGTCAAAGCGGTTTGCGCCACTGTTATAGTTGTTATAATAAAGTTCGATTGAAAGTTTTAAAAAGACATGCCGCCAACAGTCAAGTAAAATATTTATTCGAGATGTACAGTTTATTTTTTACCAATTAGGTAAATAAATGAATGTAAAAACTAAAATTTTAAGAGATATGTAATACATATAGTTAGATGTTTGCTTGTTTATTTTTCCTGGTGAAGTAGCACTTCACCTACTTCACCTGAATAGCCGCCACTGGACTGTTTAGAATGTTTAACTTGTCAAATCCGAAAGCTCTGTTAAATATTCTAAACAGCAATTAAGTTTCATGCAATCGAGTGTAAGTCAATAAATACGATTTTTTTTTGCGTAGATTTTAAAACAAAATATGTTGCAGCCATTTTGTTCCGCCATCTTGAATTCGTACCACAACTTTATTAGTTGTCTCTATATCAGACTTAATTCTTGCACAAAATTTAAATTAATCTAATAAGTCGTTTTTTTGTATTAGGTCGCCATTTTGTATTGCTATCTTATATTCATACCAAAATGTTTCCAGTTCATTCCTATGTACACTTATTTTTTGTGCAAAATTTGAGGTAAATAAATTAAAAATATTTAAAGATATGTATAATAAATAATTTTTTTATGATTACAAACGTTTTATTTGACCATATTTTAAATATTTTATTAAGCCGCTATTTTGTTCCGTCATCTTAGATTCGTACCAAAATTTCACCAGAGAGATAAATTGGATATGTAGTTTTTTAGTAATAATTTTTTTAACATTTCACTAGTCCGCCATTTTTCGCCATATTGGATTTTTACTTTATTTTATTTTTTTATATATGGTATTGGCAAATAATTGTCTGTTTTTTCTTTGTTGGTTGTTCCTGGTTGTTATTAAGAAAAACAAGGTGCAAACAGAATGGTACACCAAAAAAACCGTGGTCCAGACGCTATTTAAATTACTTTTCCCAATACCCCATGTCTCAAAAAATGTCTGTTGTAATCGGCTCAGCAGACAGAGCTATAAAATTATGTAACCCAAATTTTAAAGCCAAAGCTATCCGAAAGGCAAAAGTAACTTTAACTAAAAACAATTATTCCATAAAATTAATTCATACTTTATTTAACTCCCGCTTACAACTTCTTAACCAGCAAAAATCAACAAAGAAAAAACAGACAACTATTTGTTAATACCGTATATTCAAGGACTATCTGAAAACCTACAAACATATTTTAAATAACATGAAATCGCAGTATGCCATAAAGTACATTACTTGTTAAAAAAATATTTCAGTTCAATTAAAAGTAAAACACTATATACGAAATACCATGTCCGTCTTGAATTTAAAATTAAATCGTTTAAATGGCCACAAATATGACAAAAACAATAAAACAGCCCTAACAAAACACGAGACCCAAACCTCCCATAAATTGAACTTTGAAGCAGCAAAATTCTTAACATCTTATCAATATTCAATAGGTAAAATAAAACTAAAGTAGAAATAAAAATATATGAGACTGGACTTAATGTTAGTTGATATTTTAAAATGTATGTGAACATTTCCGTGTATTTTTTAAAGATTTTAGTGTGTAATATCAAACATAGAAATAGTGAGTGACCTCATTAAGTGAGTCGAACAAAATATATATATTTAAACGTTTAAAATTTTAAGCTTACTAAATGCGCTGATAAAGACTAGACCCCTGTGGAAACGTTTATTATTTAAATATTGCTAGAAAGATATGTTGTCTTAACTATAATTGAACCAAATATCCAAGAAAATCTACTTAAAGAATATACTTTCTGGTATATATATATATATATATATATATATATATATATATATATATATATATATATATATATATATATATATATATAATTTATATATAAATATACAATATATATATGGTAGAAAAATTATTTTTTTTTGGGAAGACCTCTAAAGCACCATGAATTTTGGCCAACTATAGACACGTGTTTTTGACTTATGGTCTTCATCAGTACAGTTAAACTAGTTGGGAGACGAGTACAACTAGCGCCAAAATTAATACACAAAGCCACATCGACAAGGACAAAACAGACATTTGTGGTTACCAAAGGAATATCCGAAATCTTCGCTGGACTTGATACTCTACTAACACCGAGCAGAAACACGTGTTTATAGTTGGCCAAATTTTCTGATTCTTTAGCGGTTATCCCAAAAAAAATTATTTTTCTACTATATAATAGTTCCTGCCTTAATATTTTCTTACTTCCGATTTAATTACTCTTTGGTTTCGCCACAGATGGCTACATGCTGTAATAGAGTATCAAGTCCGGCGAAGATTTCGGATGTTCTCTGGGTAACCACAAATGTATGTTTTACTCCTGTCGGTGATTCTGGTGTGGTTTTGTGTATTAATTTTGGCGCTAGTTGTACTCGTTTCTCAACTAGTTTGCCAATATTGATGAAGACCTTAAGTCACACGTGTCTATAGTTGGCCAAATTTCATGATTGTGTATATATATATATATATATATATATATATATATATATATATATAAAATAGTTTGTATATATATATATATAAATATATATATATATATATATATATATATATATATCCTTTTCTGTATGTCTGTCAATGTTAAATTAAACTCGAGGCTTCAGACTTATTTTGATTGTACAAAATTTTGTTTGGAACTTCGGTTTTGTGGGCAAAGCTCACTGCTACGCAGTTTTCCGCAATACTTGGGGATTTCCAGCCGCCGCGCCGTGTCGTTTAAGACAAAAACGTCAACTGCAGTGTTGACCAGTAAACTGGCCAAAGTCCTTGGGAATGAATGTCCCGTGTATTATTCTGAGTGATCCAAACTTAGGAAGTTTGCGATATTACTTAGAAGTTCAGTAGATCTGTTTTAAACACGTTTGTAAGAATACTGTGTGTATATATATATATATATATATATATATATATATATATATATATATATATATATATATATATATATATATATATATATATATATATATATATATATATATATATAATATATATATATATATATATATATATATATATATATATATATATATATATATATATATATATATATATATATATATATATATATATATATATATATATATATATATATATATATATATATATATATATATATCTGTGGCGAAACACATAACCCAAAGAGTAATTAAATCGGAAGTAAGAAAATGATGAGTGAAAATTGATATGCGGGAGTTTTTTGGTATGACAAATTCGAATCTAATATTAGTATTGCTCTTACTTGTAGGAAGCGCCACCTACATGTCTTTCTACTTCTTCGAACCATCACAACTTTTTGGTACAGTCTTGTATTACATTTTTAAGCAAAACAAATTATTCCCTTGCCATTTCTACGTCAAAAAGGTATACCTGTTAAAAGTGGATACGAGCAACCGTTTTCTAGATATTTGGATTTAAAACAGTTTCGGCGCATGTGATTTTTTTTATCAAATTCACATAAAGTATGCATGTATTGTAAAAAAATAGAAGTGTGCCTTGCCTGACAGAACAACTGCTGGTTGGTGTTCTCATTCTTTTTGCCTGTTACTTAGCAATAGTAATGTCAGTTAATAATAAGATCAAATTTTGTCACTGTCAATTTCTGTTCATAACTTTTATTATCTGACAATAATCATTTAATAAACTTTAGATCTAAATACGTCATTATGCCTGTGATATTCTCGCATCGTGAATATGCAGATATGATATTAGTCTATGGCTTCTGCAATGGGGTCGCAATTCAAGCAGTCGCGGAGTACCAGCGTCGTTTTCCAGATAGAAGGGTGCCAGATAGAAGAATTTTTCAACAAGTTTTCACTACTGCTGGAGAATCTGGGATGTTTCCAAGTGCGAAAATTGTATCTGAAAGGGAATCGGGACCCAACGTTAAAGTAGATATACTCAATGCCGTCGAAAATGATCCAAGCATAAGCACTAGGCGGATTGCAGATACTTATCAAATTACACATTCGTCTGCTTGGAGAAATCTTCACATTAATTGTTTATACCCATTTCATTTACAACGGGTTCAACATTTGCAGAAGGGTGATTTTGAATTGAGAATGCAATTCTGTAGCTGGATTAATGAAGATCGAAGGTTGTATAGGTATGTTTTGTTCACTGATGAAGCACAGTTCACGCGTGATGGTATAAATAATCTTCACAATGAACACCGGTGGTCCTATGAAAATCCTCACGCTACAGTAGAACATAATTTCCAACATAAATTTAGCATTAATGTGTGGTGTGGAATGTTAAATGGTCATTTAATTGGTCCATTTATAATCGACGGTAGTCTTACAGGAGAAAAATATTTAAACTTTCTTGAAAATCACTTGCGAAATCTATTAGATGTTCCCCTTAATGTAAGACAAAACATGTATTTGCAGCATGATGGAGCCCCTGCACACTACAGTTTACTTGTAAGAGATTTTTTAAACCAAAACTTTCCAAACCGATGGATTGGTCGGGGATGTCCGTTTAATTGGCCACCTAGATCGCCAGACCTTAATCCTTTGGATTATTGTCTTTGGGGATGGCTCAAATCACTGGTATATTCCACTAAAGTAAATACAAGAGAAGCATTATTGGATCGGATAACAAACGCAGCACAAACACTAAGAAATGCGCCCGAATGTATCCACAGAGCAACCCGAGCTGTACACCATAGAGCTGACTTGTGCTTAGAAGCAAATGGTGGAATTTTTGAAAATTATAAAACGTAACCTAGATTTTATTAAAAACAACTTAATAATAACAATTTTAATAAAAATTAAATACCTTTTGTTTTAGTTTAAAATGTGTTAGTCTTTCATTTCAAAGCTTTTGTGCCAAGATGCGTTTAAATTTGGACAAAATAACAAACTTTTAAAATTTTGCGATAAAAAATTACATGCGCCGAAATTGTTTTAAATCCAAATATCTCGAAAACGGTTGCTCGTATCCACTTTTAATAGGTATACCTTTTTGACGTAGAAATGGCAAGGGAATAATTTGTTTTACTCAAAAATGTAATACAAGACTGTACCAAAAAGTTGTGATTGTTCGAAGGAGTATCTGTATCACACCTTTTCTTTAATTCCGTCAATCTATCTGTCTGTCTGTTCGCAGCATAACTAAAAAAATACAACCCCGAACTGATTACAACAACGGGTATAGAGGGACATATATAGAAGGTTAAGACTAAAATAAGGATACAGCGTGTAAAAAAAGTCTGGAAACCCTCAAATATCTCGAGAATCGCACAATTGCAATATTGTCAACTTTACCGATTTTCAGTAATTGATAGAAATTTTCATTTTTTAAACAGAATACTCTTATTACATTGTTCAATTCTACTAATTATTCTAAAGAAATTTCCTAAGGTACATTTAAATCCTAAATGCAACGGTTTTTGATTAAAGGATCACTTTTTAAAAATTATTGATGTTAATTGTTCACCTACACGGAAAGCAGTATTTGAATACCAGTTGAAGTTTTGTGTTTTGTCAACGTCGAATTTAAAATAATGAATTCGTTAAGCCAAACTCAAAGAATATAAATACGAATAATATTGGGTTTTGGGCACCGAAAAAAAAAACGTTGCAGCAAGTTATGGTAAATATCCTAATCGAAATCCAATAGCAAAGTCTACTGTGGGCAAAATTTTGATAAAATTCAATGCAATATGACATGTGAAGAACGCTGAGAGGTCTGGCCGCCCTAAAGCAGCGACAGATGGCGATAAGGCTTTGGATATGTTAGTCAGTTTGTAGGAAAAAAGGAAAAAAATAGGAAAAGGAAAATTCTGTTAGAAAGTGATGAAACTTTTCAACGTTAATCCAAATTTCATTCGTCAAACGATCTTTTCCGATGAGTCGACTTTCACTTTAAATGAAATCGTCAACTGGCATAATTGTCGATATTGGGTGAGCGAAAATCCTAACTGGATACGAGAACATCGCTCAATTTCCAAAAAAACTTAACGTTTGTGGTGGTATATTAGATCGGAGGATAACTGTACCCTTTTCGTAAAGCGAAATCTGAATGGTGTCAGAAATTTGCTATTATTAAGAACCGAAATTGTTTCGGCTTTAGAGCAATTGTTTTTTAATCCTCGTTCTTTTTTACCACTCTAAAATACTTTTATGAATTTACACTCAAAATGATCAAAATCTCAAACTTTTCGAAAATAATGCAGTACCAAATAATGACATCTGGTTGCAGTAGGATGGTGCGCCCCCACACTGCTCTCGGAAAATTTGGGAATACCTTGACAATGTATTTTTTGGAAGAGGGGTAGAAAGAAGTGGCAGTATTGAATAGCCAGCTCAGTCCTCAGACTTGACGCTTCTCGATTATTTGAAGAATATTATAAGAATATTCAAAACAAAGTTGTTAAACCTGGAAGATCTGCGAAAACGAATCAAAAACGAATGTAGAAATATTGAGTAATATAATTAATTACTAAAATCGAAAAAAAACTGTACTGGTTTTTGTCGAAATTTTGCACATAGTAGACTTTGCTATCGGATTTCGATTAGGATATTTGTCACTAAATATTCACAAACTTGCTGCAACGTTTTTTTTTTAGTCCCATAACCCAGTATCATTAAATTTTCGCTTCACGAATCCAATTTCAAATTTGACGTTGACAGGTCTCAACTGGTATTTAAATACTGGTTTCAGATCAGGTGTAACAATTAATATTAATAAATTTTAAAAAATGATCCTTTACTCAAGAACCATTATATTTAGGAGTTAAATGTATTTTAAGAAACATCTCTAAAATAATTAGTAGAATCGGAAGATGTAATAAACTACAGGGTATTCCACTTAAAAATAAAAGTTCCTATTTATTATTGAGAAAACGGTAAAACTGGCAATTTTGAAATGCCACCCGCGGCTTTATCACATTTCCATACATGGCTGGTGCAAATTTAATTAAAATTGGATGAGCGATTCTCGAGGTATTTGGAGGTTTGCTGGTTTTTTTCCAAATAGTACTTACCTGATTTCCCGTATAAAGAGAAAAATAAAAACGAAACTATGTCAGAATCCCCCGTGTACCGAAAGAAGCACATACACCGATGCCATGTTAAACTAACCTATCTTAAGAACTAGTTATTGGATTCGATTGTGCGAATGAGAACATGATATCGTGATCAGAACATCCCGAAATGTAAATAATTACGAAATTGTAGTGGCGGATTCATACTTTAAGAAGAAAATTATTGTGGATATTTCGTCACACATAGTTATAACAATAAGATTAATATATAATAATACGTTTAAATTTTAAATTGTACTCATGAGTTCTGGGTCCACTGTGAAGGTACCCGAAGAACGAGAGTAAAAAATATCAAGCTTCCTGGACTTTTCGATGGTAGGTCTACCCCCCTTTAGCAACTAGAAAACTGAAAAACCAGTAAAATCTTATTTTTTATATCAGAAATTCGACCGCAATGACAAATCTTTAACACAATGTCATTTAAATGTCAATTTAAAGGTCTTATGGTGAATAAGGTGAAAAAATTATGTGTATCTAAAGTACGTTGATTTTAATTAACTGTATTTTGAGGTGTCCTTTTTTACTTCAGTATTTAGCAAATTTAACCATTTGTTATTAAAATTAACTGAACAAGAGGTTACACAGTTATCTTTACTTAACAATATTAAAGCATTTTGTTCATTTTAACGTTTTTTAGAGCATGGTCTTTTTGCCGTTGCAAATGGGTATTGGCAAATGTTTGATTTTTGAAATTCCTAATTTTTATGCAAGTTTTTTTTTTGGCTAAATAATAAGTAGCGTAGTTTACCCTACTTATTATTTACCGACTCATCATTTAGCTAGGTTTCTTTTAAACATATTAAAACCACTATTAGATAAAAGTAATTCATAGATACGAAAAAATTACAACACTTTCTAGAGAAATTGTCTGATAAAACACTGATAAGTTAATCATATCTTAGTTAGTCTTTTCAGAGATGTACATGGTAGATAAAACTTTAAACAGAGCAAGAAATGAACTTGAGAAGTATAACAATCTTAGTGAACGTACAATATTAAACATTAACACAGTTCTAAAAATTATTAATTTTTGTTTGTAAAAACCAAGTATTTTCAATAGAAAAGTGAACCAAATTTTGGCATGGCTATGGGGTCTACTATATCTCCTTTATTAAGTTATATCTGTATGGGAAATTTTGAATTAAAGTTCAAAATTTCGATCATTAGCTTGTTTGGTGGAGATACACTGATGACACTTTTTGTATCTATAAACATGACGATCAACATTAAAACGATTTTTAACTCATATTAACACCAAAGAACGAAAATTAAATTTACTGTTGAAAAAGAAACAGACCAACAACTTCATTTTTAGACATACTTATTAAAGCAGACATACACAATCTTGAAAAAAAAGTATACAGAAAACCTACACACACAAACCGATGATAGAGCAAAAATAATTTGCAAAGATCAAAATTTGTATAGATGAAAAAAATGTCATAAAATATTTTAAATCTAAAGACATCATTGAAAGATGCTTTTATGAATTTTGGAATCCAAAACAACAAAACCAGGATAGGCCAGTTACAAACCTCTTTATATCGTACACACCTAACTTTTCAGATAAAATAAAATGAATAGGTAAACATTTTAATGTAAGAACGATTTTTAAAACACAAAATACACATAGAAGCAAACTTACAAAAAGAAAACCTAACAAGGAAGAAAATACAAAAAATGATATTTATAAAATTCCGGGTCAATGCAAAAAACGTTTACATTACAACCTGTAAGCCATTAGTCAAAAGAATTAGGGAATACCAAAAATCAAACATTTGCCAACATGCACAATAATCATAAAATTATTTCATATAAATGTGTAGCATTTTGTTCAGTTAATTTTAATAACATGTGTGATTAAATGTGCTAAATACTAAAGTAAAAGACGAACACCTCAAAATACAGTAAATTAAAATGAACGTACTCTAGGTAGACATGATGTTTTCACCTAAATAATACTGCTTTTTAATATTTCCATTTTCTAGTTGCTGAAGACGGGGGTAAACTACCCTAAAACGTCCGTAAAGCCAGATATTTTTCAGTCTTGTTCCTTGGGTACCTTCACAATGGTCCCAGAACTCGAGACTATAATTGAAAGTCTATAGGCATTATTATATATTATTCTTATTGTTATTATTATTTTGTGTGGCGAAATACCCAAAATAATTTTCTGCTCAAATCGCGAAGTGTATTACATCAAAAACTTTGATATAATTGAAATTACCAAAAGTCACGATCTCGGTCTCGAAAAATTTGAAATTTTCATGGTAGTCGGGTTCACACTCTTTTCATAGATAGAATTTTTTGAAATGGGACACCTTGTGTATTATCACATATTTTAAAACTCTTGGTACACCCTGTATAATATATATTTTTTTAATTTATAAATAGATTCTTTATAATTTTCTGAAATTAGGTAAAAAGCCATTATCGGGGCTTTAAAAATAAAAAAACCAAGGGTATGTTCCATTTCTAATCAATAACCCTGTATTTTATTGCACATTACTTGACTACCCTGCGTGTACCAACTATTTGTTTAAAAATTGGAAGGATTAAAAAAACATAGGCTTGAGATGTAGAATTACTAATAAATAAATTAATTTTTTTAGAAATATTTAATCAACTGCAAAAGTTATGGTACGAGCGGGGATCAAACCCGCTCCTCTGGATCTCTAGCCCATTGCTCTAACCAATTTTGCTGTCATACCATTGATAAGCAAATCGTTAGAACTTGTACATATTCAAACCCACCATCATCATAACCACTGTTGATCCTGCCAAATATTCTAACTTTGTGGCGCGGCGTTCCTGACTGGACGTCAAATCTGACATCGCTATTAGTTACCGTTCATATTATTACAGATCCAGAGGTGCGGGTTCGACCCTCGCAAAATTTGACTAATACAGGCATAACGTAAAAATTATAAATTTACTAATATGGACGGTACCTAATAGCGATGACAGATTTGACGTCCAGACAGGAACGCCGCGTCATAAGGTTAGAATATTTGGCAGGTTCAGCAATAGTTATGATACTGGTAGGTTTGAATGTGTACGAATTCTAACGATTTGCTTATCAGTGGTATGATAGGGCAATTGATTAGAGCAATGGGTTAGAGATCCAGAGGTGCGGGTTCTATCCCCGCTCGTACCATAACTTTTGCTGTCGATTAAATATTGATAAAAAAATATTTCACAGCTTCAAAAAAAAACAAACTAATAAAATACTTCTATTCAAATTATGTATTAAATTTTTTTCGATACCGAGACCGAGAAACTCAAAGCATGGTCTCGAAACCCGCCGATTGTTTTTAACATTATATCAAAGAATGTTTTCATGTTGAAAAATATGTAGACGGAATCCAGGTATTTGCTAAAAACATTATAATATATTTTAGGTGCTGAATTTCCTGTGGCGCGTACTGTGCATCGCTGATAAAATATTTAATGCAGATTAATGTTTTCCGATAGAAAGGGAGTCCAATCAAAGAAAGTGGCATTGCATGTCGCGCAACAGTTTGAACTGATTTTTTACTCTTTATCTTGAAAAATATACGGGCATGTTAAGGAAGTTATATCCATCGACGTAACAGTCGTAATCTGCTTTTAAAATGCGAAAAATATGTTAATTTTTATTTGTACTAACATCAGGAAATGTGTAGATAGTAGCCCTCATGTTAGTACGAAATGCAATGTTTAGACGTAAGCGTTTTTTAATTCAACGTGGACATTCGTAACAGTTATGCAAGTTAGCGTGTAACAAACACTCTAAATTACCTAGAATTTAGCATATGTAGTTTTTTGGTTCTACTGGGAAATACACAGATACATTTTATTTTTTTAGTTATTAGGTTTAAGTTTTATTTTAAAAATATTTGCTAATTCAACTAGCTTAGAGTCATTTAAGTTTGGTATGATTTAACATCTAAAAATGACCTATTTCTTAGTGGAATATATTACCATAAAATTTTCCTTGCGAGAATAAACTGCCTTTGATTCACCGATAACTAAGAATATACAGAGTTACACAGAATTGTTTAATTGCTAATGCAACTTAACAAAGGTTTAGTATGTCTCACATCCGTCTCGTATTTGATATACCCTATGACGATAGTTTCACTTAACTTTGTTTTAATTTTGGCATTTAGATATTTAATATTTCTCTGGGAAAATCAAGCGGTGTTAAATCTGAGCATCTTGGAAAGCAGTCACTTGTTTACATCGACCAATTCGGCGATTCGGGAAAATTGTACTTCAATATCTTAAAACATTAATAACGAAAAGTGGAGTAGCGTCTTCTTTTAGTAGGAAAAATGTTATAATTAGAAGCGAATTGTGTCTATTAATTAGTCCTTCCAAAAGAACTTTCGTAATATGGAGACGCATATTTATATGTTCTTTTACAAAAAATATTTCATTTGTCAAATGTATGCTTTTTAAAATCTCTATACTATGTATATTACATGGTATAGAACATAAAAAAACAATTAAGGTATATAGGTTTCCATAGATTGATATTAACTTCCTTACCGGTTTTGCAAATCGTATCCCTTACTGTACAATGACCTGCAGATGTGGGAATATAATTAGTTCTTAGCGCTTTTGGATTACTCCAAAGCATTTGATATGATAAATCGTGATCTTTTGTTGTCAGTTTTAAATTTCATTGTATTTTCAAATTTCGTCAGAGAAGTTATTAAAAAGTATTGTAATAATAGACCTGAGTATGTCAAAACCTATAACCCTCTTAACGTCATGACTTGCGTATTAATCCTGAAAAGTCTCGTGTTATGGCTTTTGGTAAACATAAATATAATTATTGCTGGTAGGGTTTTGGAATTTGGCAAATGTGAAAGGAATTTGGGCATCAGAATCGATACAGATTTTACAGCGTTTTAAACAGCAAATTGGGAATAGCCTATAGAGGGCCTTCATGCTTTATCGGCATCGTCACATCTTAAGTAAAAGTCTTAAAATTAGATTATCACTCTCTTGTACTTAGCCATTATAATTATTGCGATGTTTTCTGTGGACCAAGTCTAGATAAAGAAGATATAAATAAAATTGAGAAGTAACAAAAAAATGTTTTTTTACTATACTGAAGTTTGAGCCAGTATCACATAAGTTAAAAAATACAAAATGGTTCTTATGCAGAATCGACGTAAATTACATTATTTAGTTATTAGTTTTTTATGTATATGTTTAGTTCATATGTTTAACAATTAAAATTATTCACAAAACATATATCGACAGATTAAATTTAATCTCGCCATCACCACAGAGCTTTTTAATTAATTTATTTATAATAATATGTCTGTTTTTTTAAAAAGGTTTAAAACTGAAATGTGTAAAAGAACAGTACGAAACATCTTAATGAACGAATAGATATATTGTTTGCTTTACTCTTTTTTATGCCGTATACTTTACAACATAAGGTTCATCCTTTTCTGTATACGGAAAATGTGGAGAATTTTTTTTATCTTCATTTTGCAAGCATTTAGGTATAAGACATGATTTACAAGGGTTAATCTTTAAACAGTTTTAATTGTATTTAGCTCTTTTTTTATCTAGATAATGTAACAATTTAAAAGTAATATGTTTTATTTTATGTTGTACTTGCAAAATAATAATAATAATAAATATTATTATTATTATTATTATTATTTAAGTATATTATTATTATTATTTAAAGGAATGTTCTTTTAACGGTTGATTTTTTATTCATCAAATAACACACACTTCTCTTTGAAAATCCGCACCACTAACATTTCACCATCATGTCTGTATGACGATTCCATTTTTGTGTAGGTAACATTAAAGCACATACAATCAATCGAATTTGCGGTTGGTTCCTTGTGAAACTTTTTAAATAGTGGTTTATTTAAAAAACTTTGGCTTTTTAATGTTTCATTTATTAGAGAGTTACTCTACATATGTTTCGGCTTTTTAGGCCTTTCTCAAGAGATGCTTCAGTGAATACTAAACTAAAAATGAGCTATATCTAATGGTGTGCATAATGCAATTTAGTTTTATAGCCTATCTATTTAAAATGGGATTTTTTACATTTATATTATAGGTACTTAGAAGGCTGTCTATTATTGGGGTAATTTGGAAATTTTGGTGGTCACTCGTTGTGTGTTGCAACCTAATCTATTAAGCTTATTTGATATTTTGTCACTATAATTGGGAATATAATTTAAAAACCTAAAATTTTTGGTTAATTGAGGCGTGACACTATAAAACTGTCTTCTAAGAATTTTGCGTTTTTTTATTCTTTATCATGTTATCTATTAGAAATTCATTATAACCGTTATTTCTTGCAATTTGTTTTAGTACATTTAACTTTTTATAGTCTTCTTTACTTAAAGGAAGGGTTAATAGCCTATGTACGAAACTATGAAAAGGTGACATTTTTATTCTCCAAGACTGTTTAGAATGGTTATGAATAACTGTGTCTGTTGTTGTTGGTTTTCTGTATATGTTAAATTTAAGTTGTTTATTGATTCTTTTTATAGTTATATCTAAAAAGTTGATTTCGTTGTTATCTTCTAATTCCATTGCAAACTGAATTTTTGGATTAATTGTATTTAGAAAATCTAAAAATTGGGATAGTCTCCTTTCTGTACTATCCCATATACAGAAAACATCATCGACATAACGAGTCCAATAGATAACATGTGATTTTAAATTGTTATTGCTATTAAATATTAATTCCTCAAAATGTGACATAAATATTTCCGCTAATAAAGGAGAAATGGGTGATCCCATTGGCAGTCCTTCTTTTTGTAAGTAAATCTCATTTTTAAATTGGAAATAACTTTGATTTATACAGATTCGGGAAAGGTTTATTAATTCTGTTTTTTCTTTTACGGATATTTCCGATTTTTGTATAAGTTTTTCTAGTATATCTAGCAGTTCTTTTGTGGGTATTGATGTAAACAGACCTTTTACATCAAAAGAGACAAGTTTAGCGTTATTAGGTAACTGTAGAAATTCTGTATTTTTTATAAACTCAAAAGAATTTTTTACCGAATATTTTGAATGAAAATTGGTTAGTTTTGGAAGAATGTTACTTAGTTCTTTGCATAGCTTATAGGATGGAGCATTAATGTATGATACATGATTCTAAACAGTCTTGGAGAATAAAAATGTCACCTTTTCATAGTTTCGTACATAGGCTATTAACCTTTCCCTTAAGTAAAGAAGACTATAATAACGAGTTAAATGTACTAAAACAAATTGCAAGAAATAACGGTTATAATGAATCTCTAATAGATAACATGATAAAGAACAACAAACGCAAAATTCTTAGAAGACAGTTTTATAGTGTCACGCCTCAATTAACCAAAAATTATAGGTTTTTAAATTATATTCCCAATTATAGTGACAAAATATCAAATAAGCTTAATAAATTAGGTTGCACAATTTCTGTAAATAACTAAATTTAGGTAGTGTTTTAATAAATAATAAGGAAAAAATTTGTCAGTCTAATAAATCAGGTGTGTACAAAGTTAAATGTAAGGACTGTGAAGCTGTCTATATTGGGCAAACGGGTAGAAATATCCAAACAAGAGTAAAAGAACACCGTAACTCTATTTTATATAATGTTAAAAATTCAGGATTATCTGCTCATTGCATAGAAAACAACCATTTTATTTACACCGATAATGTAATGTTATTACATCAAGAAAATAAAGGTAAACGTTTGGATCTTTTAGAACAACTTGAAATTAAAAAATCTTTATCAAGGAATTCACTCACAACGAATGACCAACAAAATATCCAAATTACCCCAATAATAGACAACCTTCTAAGTACCTATAATATAAATGTAAAAAATCCCATTTTAAATAGATAGGCAATAAAACTAAATTGCATAATATGCACACCATTAGATATAGCTCATTTTTAGTTTAGTATTTACTGAAGCATCTCTTGAGAAAGGCCTAAAAAGCCGAAACATATGTAGAGTAACTCTCTAATAAATGAAACATTAAAAAGCCAAAGTTTTTTAAATAAACCACTATTAAAGCACATGTCAACCAGATATGGTCAAAATTTGAGAAACTCACTTGGCCTTGACCTTACGAATGACTTAATACTAAAATCCAATTATATCCACTATCTGCCAATTTTTCTCGAGTATTCACGCCATACAAATGAGGAACCAAAACTTTTATACCCACCAAATATCATAAATTCGACCTTGAATAATGTTCATTCACAGTGTGGCCCAAAAAAGAGCTAATGTTAAAGAAATTTTGTCTCCCATATGCATCGTCAAAGATGGAACTTGCACAAAGTTTTAAATATGAAAAAAGTACTATTGATCACAGGATAAAATGGTGATGAAAAATATTCAATGTAGCCGCTAGAGGGCATTAAAAGAGCAGCAATATTCAATGTATATCAAATTGTCATGTTCCTATTGACGTGACGTCATACAATTAGAAATATCCGTTCTCGTACAATGGTATCATTTCTTAGCAGTGACAATTTATTGGTATTCCTTGATAGTAACTATCATCAGTTTGTTTCCTCTTTTTTTAATACCTTGCGGATGACACTGAATTTTTGACTAAGGGGAGTTTTTTCAAAACTCAATCCGATAATCTGTCTAAAGTTTTTCCACGATTATTCAATTTTTTAGATACACAATTATTTTGTAGGTATTATTACTATACGTTTTAAAATGAATAGAACTAGTCTATTCTCAGATTAATGTGGTTAAAGCACTTGAAGTAAGCGCATGACTAGGTAAGCTTTATTTAAAATATGTTCATGTGCTTTTAAGGCGTCAGTGTAAGAACAGGTTAGTTATTACCATTGCAAAAAGTACAGAATTATTTCTGAAATATGTAATATCAGTTTTGGCTGTGGAAGAAGCCAAAATATCTTTAATTTTTTTTTAGGATTCACATCAAAGATAATATAGGAAAATTATTAACTCTAAAACCCAAGTTTACAGTATAAGTATGCTTAGGAAGAACAAAAAATTTGTATTTACCTTTTAAAATATTTACACACAAGTTATTTTTAAATGTAAATAAAAATGAACGAAAATAAAATGTTTATGAAACATTATAGATTATATTTAGAAGATCATTGAAGACAGATTTCAAAGCTATTTATTTCCATATTTCCATTTCATAATTATTGTTCTAATCATAACACATTTAAAATTTTGGCATCATTATAAAAATTATTTGAAGTCAGGGCCTATTTTTCCAATAGGCCAGATAGGCCCGGGCCTAGAGCTCCATAATCAGAGAGGTCCCACGCTCGGCCTGACTGTGGCCGATGTTGATTTTTTAAACAACAATACATCACATTTAGCATTAGCAAATGTAAAACATTATTTTATACTTTCACATTATTTACCTATTTAGGCCAAAAATTACTTTTGTTTTTCCTTCGATTTGGTTTAGTACAGGAAGCAGAGCTGTTTATTTAAACTGGGCATTGAGAAAATTAGGAAGCAGACCAATTTATTTAAACTGTAACTCTTTTGGTGGACTAAGTTTACTTTGCTAGTCCTTTCGCAAGTAAAAAAATGTAAAAAAGATACAACAGTTGTTGCCAGAATATCGTAGACAGAGTAGCAGTTATGCAAAAAATGAAGTTCGGAATATTTTGTACAAAAATGTTCTTGATAATTTTTATCTAGAATTAACATTGTCCCTTTCCCATCTTCTGTTAGGTTAAAAATCTGAAAATTTTAAATGTATCCGAGATAAAATGTTTAATAATTCAAGCGAAAATTATTATATTCTGATTTTTCAAAATGAAATTTAGAAGTGGATTTCTTCTCTCTATATACACAAAAGACGATGCTCTAAAATGAATCGAAAGCTCGTGAATTCCATTTTGATTTCATATCTAAAACATCCGGAAAAATCACATCAGAAAAAAGAGCGATTTAAAGAAAAAAATTAAATTTTCAGTCTTGAGGGGTATGTAAATTTCTCAAAAAATGGAACACTTCCAAGAAAAAACGAAAAGTAGAACTTTCAAGGATTCTAATGGTACCAAATGTGAAGCGATATTATAGTTTGTTTCTGCGGTTTTGATTTGCTGTTTATCACGAGATTTTTGAAAAATCGGAGAAAATACCAAAAAGCAAGTAATGTTGACCACAAAGCGAGGTTTGTGATACAATACTAATATTCCAGGTCCTCTTAGGCAGATAATACCATAAGGATAAGTGATAAAATGATAAAATCTGTAAAATCGTAATTATCTTATATTTTTTCGAATTTCCTCTTTTAAATTTATTTTTAAATGTCAAAAAAATAGTTGGTGGAGATATTGTAAATATCGCGCGTTCCGAAATTTCAGATTTTTCTTTGCATAGTAGACCTTAGTAGTAGAAAATTAACTATAGTTTCCGATCGATTTATCTCAGAAACTGCCACATTGAGAAAAAAAATCATAAGAACCAACTTTGTTGTCCTGACCTTCAGTATTTATATTTACATAAATGCTCTCTCTGTCTACACTATTTTGGCAAATATTGGCAAAAAATGCTTTTTGTTATCGTCTTTGCATTTTTTTAACTTGTAACTGTTTGGGTCAAAGGAACACTCAAAAAGCTGAAATTAAAAAATTAACCTGCTTCCTAATTTTCCTGACGTCTGGATTAGTTTCTGACTAGTTTTAGATTATAAGGTACTTTTTTGTGTGTTTTTCTTTTTATTTATTTTTCTGTTTAGAGTGTGCTTAACCCGTAACTATAGATGCGTTGTCATTAGGCCATTGGTACCTCTTGAAATGATAAATAAAAATATTTGTAGTCAACGTTTTTTTTGCAATACTTTAGCTATAAAAGAAACTTCTTGATTGGGCTCCGGATTGGGTAAGAGCCTAAGGCCCACCATAAACAAAAATAGGTCCTGCTTGAAGTTACTTCTTATTGCACATTTATTAGATGTTAACCGATTTTTGTATTGTAATCTGTGTAGAGTATAGGTATTTTGTTAGTACAAGCAAGAGGAGCTAAGAATGCAAATCTCGTAATCTACGTATAACTCTTTGAACGCAAAATCTTAAAGTAAAATAAATTGGGAATGCGTTTGATTTCTAGCACTCCAGTTTTGGTCGATTTTATTCTTGAAGAGACAGCTGGGGTGTAGTCAGTTTGCAATTTTTAGCAACAAGTAAGTGCTCATTATGTTTAGAGATTTTATGTGTCATGATAGCCATTTTAAGTGGCAGCATGCCAGGTTGACAATCAATATAATATCAAAACACTTGCCTATTCATCCTTTTTTGATCTCCCCTAAGTTTTTAGCCTGATATCGTTTTCTATGTCATTAAAAAAAAGACATTTAGATACTTATTTATATGACAGAGGCAATAAAAACACTTTCAACACAACTCTATTAAGTATATGAAAATATGTAGTGTAAATATTGGTTTGAAAGTGAACAGTATGCATGTATTTACCTAAATATTTAGCCTTCCATACAAGGAAAACTTTTAATTCTATATAAGAAATGCGCTACTATAACACGAATAATGTACTTATAATTAATTAATCTTCACACACATGAAGAGATTGAATATTTTATTTCGCGATTTAGATCGTTCTGTAACCTAATAAATATTTTAATACTGTTACTAGACGGTACTAAACAGGATTTATAGTACGTAGGACTATTGTTTTCAATAATGAACAAACACAAAATCCAATTCTATTTCGTCAAAAAAATTAATATAAAGATATAATAAGAAATAATTGCAATTAGCAATAATTTTGTCTCATTTATATTTTTAACTCTTTTATTAAATAGTTCTTCGTATTTTAATCTGTTTAAATTCGCAGGGTTTTTAACAAAGTACGTTCCAGTTTGGGAGACGAAACTTTAAAGGCACTAATATTTTTGCGGCATATTTTTAAAAAATTGTAAACTTAGAACTTTTGTTCATATTTACATTTACACGCATGCTTAAATTTGTTAAGAAGTGTTTTCGGGTAATTTCTCCGTTTTACCTTAATGCAAAGAAGTTAATAAATGTCATTACTATGTCTTTTTTTTTCAATGTATTTTCCCGGCATTTAATCCCGGGGTCCCGGAATTGTGCAAACAATCTCGAAAATCTCGGGATTGGGAAAGCCCTTTGGTGTTGACATCCCTAATCATAAATTAGATCGAGCTCTAGGAACTCTAAAACATTTTATCATATACAATATATGAACTGTTCTATAGAGGAAGTAAAAATAACCGGAAAATTATTGATAATACTTTATCCTATGTAAAGGCGAAAATAACTAAGGCTGTATTTCCTTTTAAAACAACTACATGAAATGACCTAATTAAACTCTCTATAAAGGGCAAATGCAACCATAAGTACCCTCAAAGGCAATCGGCATTTTCTAATATCCCTTTGATTGAAAATACCATAGCATTCAATTTAAAGAACTGACGAACTAAACGATATCAAAACCATTTGGTTTTTTTCCCAGTTTCAACTCACAAAGTACTTTGTTAAAAAGCTCTGTCTCTATTCCATTTGAACTTTTAAATACTAAATTCTATTTTCCTGGCTTTCGTCTTTTCTTTTCTCGTCAATTTACTTTGAAGATAGTCTATCAAATGTTTTAAAGTGTTCGGTATTTCAGAAAAAAAACTTGAATTTGATCAGTTATTAAGCTTACATATGAACAAAATTTATATTTTTATATTAGATAATTTATATTTATTTATCAGTAAAATACATCAATATAATAAGTACAACATAAAAATGGTCAGTAATATAAAACAATAATATTCAATATTATAATAGATAAAAAGGAATACATAATCAATAAAACATTAAACAAAAAATGCTAAATTAAAGGTTAGGTTTCGCTGTATTAAATACTATCACTGCTTTCAAGGTTGCGGAATAAACAAGAAACAAATCACCATTAAAATCTTTTGCAGATTTCATTATCCGATTAATTGGAGAATTGTCACTATATAGAGTTCGATGTTGCCTTTTTTGACAGGTTTTATGATTATTAGATCTCCCGGGGATACGTAAAATTATTTTTTGGGATGGAATTTCGGTGCATAAAACATTACTATAAATTATGTTATGAATAAATTGATTTTCGGAATTAGTTCTTCTAATACCAAGTTTTTTCAAATTAAGAACTTTCTTAAGTTCATCAAAATTGACATATTGTTGTGCTAAGCAATATACCTCAGGAACCTTCCTTAAATTGCTTCCAATTTATTAGAGTGAAGCTGAAAGTGGAGATTCCAAAGAACACTGCAGAAGTCTAAATGTAGCCTAACTACAGCCGTGTAAAGATATTTTTGTAACATGGACATTCTAAAAGTCCTTAGTGTTTCGTTTTATACAGCCCAAAATTTTAAGAGCTATTTTCATAGAGAACTCATAGTGAAAAGCGAATGTAAGTTTTAAATCAAATATAACACCCAAATCCCTTGTGATCTCAACTCTCTCCAATTTTATATTATTTACGTTATAGTGATAATTGTCCTGAAAGACTACATTGGATTTCTTAAATTGAATAAATTTACATTTTTCAATATTGAGATTCATTTTCACTATTCATAAAATTTATTTATTAATGTGGAATATATGAATATGAAATACGGCCCTGAGGCAGCCCTGATTCCCTGATACCACCTTGATTACATTAGGCTCAAGTTTATTAATTCTAACTACCTGAATTCTATCCGAGAGAAAGGACTATATCCAAGCCAACAAAGTTCCCAGGATACCATACCATGATAATTTCTGTAACAACAGAGCATCGTCCAACTTATCAAATACCTTAGGGGAGAAGTTCCTATATATATAGAGTGCACTAAATCGCCCTCCTCCAAGGCATTAATAATGTACTCATAATAAACCATCAGAATGGTGGTTTCTATTTGCAAAACCATGCTGTCCTGAACAAACAACATTAGAAAACAGCTAGTTGAAAAAGTCATATTTTATTGATTCAAACGTTTTGCAACTAAAGATAATTTAGTGACATACAGGGTGTTACGGGTTTGACTACAAATATTTTAACACGTGATAGTATGGGCCATTTTGATCATCAAAAGGGATGGGTTTTTGAGAAAAATTACCTTAAAATTGTATTTTATGTTATTTCATTTTGAGCAACGTTAATACCTTTATTAATTTTATTTTATAAAACTGTTACGTATATTATTTTTACGTAATTTATAAGGTTTTTTTTTAATCAAAATAACTTCACGATCTAAATTTGCAGAAAAAGAACAGCATTGAAAACTCAATTTACAAAAATCAAACTCAAACTACAAAAATCGGCAACAGCGCTTCTTGTATACGGAATTAAACACGGCTCAAATTTCAATGAACAATAGCAAAACAAATAGTTTGGCTTGTTTTTCTAAGCAGGTACGTAGCGTTTTGTGTTCAAGTTTAAATATGTAGTATGCTTTTTAAAACAATTTACAAATGAAAAATACAACGTGGAGATAACACATTGTTTTATAATTCCTTCTGATTTTTTGGTAAGTGGATATTTTTTAAAAAGTTTTGGAAACTAATAAACTAAAGTAGCTGTCTGTAGTCTTTTGGAGTTAAAAAGGTGCAAATAATGTATCTCGCAAATTATTATTGTTTAGTTACAATGACTCGTAGGTTGTTTCTGTTTTTATAAGCGCCGACAATATGCTTCCAAATTACTATCCTTTATGCCAAAAAATTAATCCATGTCAACTATAATATCTCGAAAACCATTTAGAATTGACCGATGGTATATAGGAACTTTTGTTCAAAATCGTCCTGACTAAATATTAAAATATACCCCTAGTAGCATCCTGTATATTTAGTGTCACGTATGTTTCTTTTTTTTTATTGTTCTCTATTAGATATATACACTAGTCAATACTTGCATCACTGATTTTTAACGTTAATTTTAAATGCATATATTTATGTTATTATTCAACCGATTTTCACAAAGTTTTTTTTTCCTGATAGGTCAGTCCTTCTACTTTCTGAAGCCCTAGGTAGAGTTGAAAATTTTGATATATTGTACCGGGAAAACTAAAAGTTTCTTTTGTAAACAAACCAAAATTTAATACGAATGCCGAAAAGAGACCAAGCATGCAGATTTAATTTTTTCATATGCTACGGATACGTAAAGTTTTACTATACCACATCCCCAACTTTCAAACTTTAATTTTTAATACAGAGTGAATAAAGGGATATACCCTTTAAACTATAACTTAGAAATATGGTTAATTAAAAATAAACTAACTTCCCTAAACAGTGTTGCCAAATTTAATATTGTATTTGTATTATTATTTTTTATTTTTTTTACTTTTTATAGGTATCAAGTAAAAAGACGCTAATTTCAGGACTACTGTATACCATCACAATGTTTAAATATTTGCAGTTTTAATACAGGGAGGATAAAATGATGATATCCCAATTTGCTCACACTGATTTCGAACGAAATGTTTGTTCATCTAAAAGTTCGTCTAAAAGTCAATAACAACTACTCGTCAACTTAACTACAAAAAGTTAAAAATCCCTAGAATTTCTGCTTTAAACCAAGGCCGTATCATAGGTTTAGTGGAGACCGGTAGAACTCAGAGACTGATTTATTGAGACTGGTTCAATTGAAAATAGATTTCGAAGGGCATCGAAATCGCAACACCACATCAAATCAAGATCGTTGTATTAGAATACTGGCAAGGATGAATCTAACATCAACAGTTATAAAAGAACAAATTCGGGTAGTACATCACATCGAGGTATCAACTCAAGCAATTCTTTAAATTTGTGTATCGAACATCGCCATTGGAACATCAACCAATGGAAAAATGTAATGTTTTCCGATGAAACCAGAATTGGTTTAATGTCCGATGACCGACGGGTTCATGTTGGCGAGTTCCAGGACGTAAAGCCAAGGCTGCTAACTATAGAGAAGTGCTACCATATCAAGGCGGTACAACCTTTTGAGGTTGGAATTTGGAATTGGAATAATAAAACGCCCCAGAACGATGACTGGTCAAATTTACATAGAACATTTCCTGGACCCTCTTATTCACATGTGGCGGGGTGCTGTAGGGCAAACTTTTTATTCATGGATGATAATCCTACCGCGCATAGGACAAGAGCAGTGATCGAATATAAAGAAGTAGAAGGACCATCAAGTTTGGACTGGGCTGGGCGGTCGCCGGACTTAAATCTAGTCGAAAATGCTTGGGATATATTTGGAAGGCGTGTAAGGAAAAGAAATGAACTTTTTTGCAGGTTTTCCCAACCTTATTGAAGCCGCTATGGAGGAATGGATTGCAAAGCATGCCAAGAAGAATTAAGCAATGCATTAGAGCTGGTGGAGGGCCAACAGACGCCTTATTTTCGCTTTGGTATAGTTTCTTTTGTATGTTTGGTAATAAAAACTCATTTATATTAACTGTTTATTAGGGTTTTTTTTAGTGGGCAACATCTCTGAAAAATCTGTAACTGTGTCCTCAAATGTAAAATAAACCATTTGGACCTTATAGAATTTCATCTACCCTGTATTAAGACTCCAAGTGTCAAACCTTGCGATGGCATACAGTAGCTCTAAAATTGACTTTATTTCTTTTTTACTTAATGTGTATACCAAGGCATAAAAATAAAAAATAATAAAAATAATCTATAAATAATTGAACTTGGCAATTTGCTTTTCAAGAAAATTAAAATTAGGAGTACATCTCTAGCTATTCAAAAATGTTCAATGGCTAAGTGTAGTTTTAATTAACCATATTTCTAAGTTATGGTCTAAAGTATATCTTTTTATTCACCTTGTATTAAAAATTAAAGTTTCAAACTTGGTGATGTGGTATTACGTATACGTAGCATATGAAATAATAAAATCTGCCCCGTCTCTTTAAATTCAATCAATTAAATTTTGGTATATTTACATGCTCACGTAATTTTTAGTTTTCCCGGTACAATACAACAAAATGTTCAACTCTACCTAGGACTTCAGAAAGAAGAAGGACTGACCTATCAGGAAAGAAAAAAGTTTGTTAAAATCGGTTGAATAATAAAAAAATATATGCATTTGAAATTGATGTTAAAAATCACTGATGCATTATTAAGTTTTGATGTGATATATTGGTTAATACAACTATTCCAGAAAAAAAACAAATATTACCGTATCAGAACTAAATATTTTCCGTGTTAATTCAAAAAGATGTTCGTGCTCAAAAGATCGTTTCCAGAAAACTTAATTTCACGCAAATTTGGTTTAGTGAGATATTGACTTCCGCTTTTGCGGAGGAGAATTTTGATATACATGCCCTTTGCCTTTAAATGTGAATTATTTTAATTAAAGCATTAAAGTTTAGTTAAGAAAATAGTTTTATTACACAAATATTACATTTTAGTAGAAAAAATATCTGGTGTAGATCCTATGAAAAGTAAATGTTTTAAGGCAACATACTTCCGAAAAAACGAGTCTTAAAGAAATTATTGTGAAAAAATACCTAAAAAATTAAAATTTTCTGCAGAGGGTTTTGCGATTAGAGTGGAAACTGTAGAACTTGGGCGTAGAATCTGATCCGCAAAAAAAGGAGCTCTTAGATGTATATACAGAGTTAAATTTAGGGAACACTGTAAGTTATTATTTATTGAAAACAAAATTTTAATGGTCATTATTAAAATTAAGCATTATGAGGGTTAAAAAAATTATAATAAATTAAGCTTGTGACTTAGATCTTTGGCGTACTTAAAATTCCATAGAACTGTCAGCTTGGACTTCTACCGTCTTAATGCACGACACTATTTCATTGTGATTGGAAAAAGAATTAAGATTATTACATCGGAACTAAAGAAAATACGGAGAATGATACAACCTAAAGCATAAATTTCCAGTTTTTAAAAGTATTGATTTTAATCTCTTAAATTATAATAATGATAATGATGCTGTCAATGACCAAAAGCGTAAAAGTGTTCCAAGTTAACTGAATGAAAAACAAGCCCAACCTGTCTCAACTGCTAAATACATTGACTTCGACATTGAAATTGAAATGAAAGTTGACCCTGGCTGTGAAAGTAAATTTATTTACAGGTATTTGCCGACACAAGAGGTTCCATTAATATTTATACATTCTATCCGACAGCGATGAGACAACACCCGGCTGTTTGGCAATTTTCTTTTAAAATCAATTTAAAAAGGAAAGTATTACACGTTTGTAGTTTCTTACGATGCTTGTTTTACATATTACTATACATATATTTACGGATATTAATTTGAAGATGTTGAAATCTAAGTAACAGCGTGGACAGACCTAATATAAATTATTGTGGAGGGGGGGTATTTATTTAAGCAAAATACATATTTACTATCTTTATTAGCTTAAGGCCGACTTGACAAGGTTAAATTTTCAAGATGAAATAAAATGGTATTATTAACTTTTTTCTGTTTTGTTTTTAGTACTCTTTATGCGAACTTTTATTGTAAAGGTCAGCTTTAAAGCGTTAGAGTCGTATAACTAGGATCAACTTTTGAAAGTCGATAATAAAATAAATAAATGCGTACTGGGGTCCATTCCATATAAAATTTTGCTGAAGTGAAGTAATCTTTTAGAATCAGCAATTCCTAAGTTATGAATATCTTTGTTCTTAATTCAGAAAGGTCCTTAAGAATAAGCATCCTCGAAAGCTAGATCATACAATAAATACACTCTCATTTCTAGCTCCTAAAATAAAGCCTCTAGATAGGGCCCAAAATATAAAAACCCTGTACCTGAAGGTACGCCCAAATAACTTTTTGGTTAGTCCAAATTTTCTCGAAGAAAAAGTTTCAAAATGGCGACATGTCGCAATTTTGTTTTTGCTTCGATATGCTAATATATTCGATATTCTCTAAAAAATCGTCCAAATTAGCCAGCCCGTTCCTGAGTAAACGGTGTATGTGCATACAAAAATACACAGGGTCGAGTTCAGAACCTCCTCCTTTTTAACTGTCTTAAAAAAAATGAGGTTATCAACTAGACGCTATATTTGTTTTTATATATGAACGACCTAATGTGTTTTTATGTATGTACCCAGATTACTCCTCCGGAGTGGTCGGACCAATATGGTTACAATTTTCAGGAACTATTCAAAGTAGGTGCCGGAGTGACCCCATAACAAACATATTGAAAAAAAATTATAATGTCGGAATGGCGAAAGATGCAACATACAATAAATGCGATGAAATTATTCAAATTCAAAACAAATTTTACTAATAAAATACCGAATTAAACTTATTAAAAAAACATTATATAATACTAGAAATAATACTACCGTAAATGACAATAAGTATGAAAAAAATCATATAAATCCTAATAATGGCTTGCGTTTTGTTCGCTATATTCAAAATTTGAGTCCTAAGATTATTAAAGTTTCTAAAATAGAAAATATAAAAATCGCACAATGTAATGTTAAAACCATTAGTATTTTGTATAGTAAATTAAAAGATAAAGATCACGTTTTAAATCGGTATAACTGAATTTAAACCATTCCTTGTTCTAATTACGATAAAAAAATACAGTAGTTCAGTAAAACGAAGGTTAAGTAAAAGAATTGTATTACACAAAAGTAGTGCAAAACTTAATAAACGTCTAGTGCTCCTTCAGAGCATATTATAGATACGGGACACACGTGTAATTTGAAGGAAACAAAAATTTTACACAATGAACAAAAAACCTATATCGAAAACTTAAGTTCCATTTATTTTTATATTTTAAATTTAGATCACGAATAACTGCTTAAAAATCATAAATATTTCATTTTCAAATTAAAATACCTCTAATATGTTGCTCCATGTATTGTCTATTTTTTCAATCTAAACATTCCCCTTTTTATAATATGCATTATATATATATATATATATATATATATATATATATATATATATATATATATATATATAAAGCTTTTATTACATGAAAGAAAAGCAATTGGTTTTAAGTTGTTTATTTCTTTTCAAAAAATGTCAAAATTTTAGTATACAAAAACAACGTATAAATATATAATTTGAAATTCATTCAAAATTATCTATACAATTTAATTAGTGTAACGGTGTCCACATAAGATCTTCTATCCCCTGATCTCGAAAGATATTCGATTTATTGTTATTGTTTATAAGGGAACTTTTTTATATAACTTGAATGTATACAGAGTGCTCAGTTTTCCAGGGATCAACTTTTAGAAATTAAATAAAACACCCTGCATATTATTTTGGATATGGATTCCTAATGGAAGAAAAAAGCGACTTTCTATAGGATATCCTATAGCTAACCTCTCGTGGTTTAGGATGTAATAGCCGTTTTATTATTATTTTTTGCTAAAAAATGGGTAAAGGTAGTAGGGAAAATATAAGAATATAATATTTTCGAAAAGTGCCATTTGAAAGTAATGCCGTAGTATATAATTTTAGTTGTTTAGTTTGGCTATAAATTATAAAGGGCGACGTCAGAAATTATTCCGATCGGGATACATAAAATCCCCTAAAAGTCGAAAATTGTATATGGAACACCCTCTATATTATTACCATATTATTTATATTTATAATTATTATAATTCACTCCAATGATTGGTAAAATAAAATACCTACGTTCGATATAAAAATAATCTTCAACCTTTCATTTCAAACCAGTGGCGTTAACTGGTTTAACAAAATGGAAGAAACGTTTTAACACTTAACAATATAATATTTTTTGTAAACTAATAAGTAAGTACTTAAGTAAATAATGAAAATTTAATTACAAATTAATTAATATGTCAAAACAAACAAGACAGATACATATAACGAAAGTACCAATAAACTATACCTAATACAAAATGGAAAATTAAACTAAATGTGCTACATGCCCTTCATTCTTGGCAATACAAGATGTGTAGATGACTTCTAGTTTTCTTAAGGCGTCTCTTATTGCACCACTTTTGTTTATAATTTGAATTTCTTTCCGTATTTAATCAGTAATCACTGAGGTCATTAGTATCTTGAAGTTTATTTTTATAGACTTTATCCTTTAATGTCCCTTACAAAAAAATAGTCCAGGGGGTCAAATGAGAACTCCCCAGGGACCAACGAACATTTCCAGTTGGTCCAAAGACCTCTGCAAAATGTTCATTCAAATAATTTCGTAATAGCTGGGTATTATGCCAAGGTGCTCCATCCATTTGGTAAATAATATTATTATTTTCCAAATGTTATCAATGATTTCTAGTAATGGTCTTATATCGTTGGTCAACAGCTCCAGGTACCTCGCACCATTTAAATGATTATTCATAAATAGAGGACCTATTATCGGATTCCTGTAAATCGCACACTAGCAATGAGCGCTACGACGATCTTGATGTTGTATAGTTTTAAATATTTTTTTTTGTTTTCTTTAGACCAATAGTGATAGATTTTTTCTATTAAATATCCATGAGGTAGTGAAGAGCGCCTCGTCCGTCCAACCAATTTTGTTAGAAAAAAATTAGGATCAATAAAATGGCAATCCAGCATTAAATTACAATAATCCAAGCGCAGAATATAATCGTTGGGTTCCAAATGTTGTAATTTAGCGAACTTAAACGCCATGTAAATATTTATTTCCAGCGTCTTATGGATATTAGTTCTAGCAATATCCAAGCCTTTTTCTGAATCATTAATGGAATTTTCGGGAAATTCTTTGAAATACTAACATATATTTAATTCCGTTTCGTCATCCAAGATATATTTAGGTTTATTTTTTTATCATATTTTAAGACTTCTTTCCGGATACTTCTGACGAACTGCTCTAATAGTAAGTGCAATGCTTTTTTTATTTTGAAGATACAATCGATACAAATGCAACTTTTCTTGGTTACTATAAGATATTATAAGCTAAAGCTAAACTTAACGCACAACAAATCAAAATTATTATTTGACCCTTGTTTACGTTAGTTTCCAAAGCACTTCGTTTGTTTTCCATATCAGTTTTGATTTTGCAGCGTTAGTTGGTTTTTGATTACATGCAACGTTTGGTTTAATTTTTCTATTTGTAGTATAGCTTACTGAATGTTTTTTATTTATAAATGTTTTGTTGTTTAAGCAAGGATAATATTAAATAATCACGTTTAAAATAAACCGTAATTAATTATTTTAATTCACGCGAACAAGATTTGCGTAAGTTATGTATTAAAACTGTTAGCTTTTATGGTCAGATTGGATTATATTTTTATAATAATATAATAATTTTTAATATACATAAAATTTTTCCTCATCAAATTTACTCGAAGGGTAATATTTATTGCATAATCATGTTTAATAGCGAATATTTTCTAAACGGCGAGAGATAGGTATAGACTATTTTATACAAAGTTACCTTTCTATTTTGTGAAGAATCAAAATTGGTAATAATATACAGTGTGTTCCATTTAAAATTTTCAACTTTTAGGTGATTTTATATATCCCGACCGGATTAATTTCTGATGTCGCGCTGTATAAATTGTAGCAAAACTAAAGAACAAAAATTATATTATATGCTTATATTATTCCCTACTACTTTTAATAAACACGTTTTTAGCAACAAAAACCATTAAAATAGCAAAACATATTTTCAAGAACTAAAAACGTAAAACTGGCATAGCTGGAAAGTTAGTATAAACAATAAACACTGTAATGCTGTATCCATTATATCGGGCATTTAGGTAACGTTTTCTTTTTTTGCAGATCTGAAATAATATTTCAAGCTCTCTTTATAGCGCATAACGATCTGGTTTCTGTAGGGATACATTGATACAACCGAATTTACAGTATTAAGGGTGAATATTGTTTACAAAACAGCACGCATGGAAAACAATTTAATTAATCATCAGAAATGTTCTACATTGTACATACATGGTTTACATTTTACTATAAAAATAGTAATAAAATATACAGAACATACTTGATGACATAGAAGGAAAGCTTTCGCGGCTTTGGTCAACTAAGAAATCATGGTTCTTGGGATTATTCCGTGTCAAAGTGGAATTACTATCCGACGTTTCGCCTTCGATTGCACCAGGCATCTTCAGGGATCATTACTACACCATATTTTAACACTAAACGAGCTCGAAGAGATGCAGGTGGGCTTTTATACCCGACTTGTGCTCGCCGAACCATGAACCTGTATTAAGATGGGTTTCCACGTGTGTAAACCGTAACCCTATTGAAGTTTTTTGTATGTTTATTTCAATGGATTCTGTAATTTTTCGTTTATAAAAACCTGGAACCGATGCTACAACCTTGCTTTCTTTTACATTTATAATATGACCAGTGGTATTGCTTCGTAATCTTTAATACTCATAAGAAGATTGGACAATACTTACGATACCCGAAAGATGTTACTTTTTCAAACAGAAGCAGTATATAAAATTCCTTGCTCCTGTGAAGTTGTGTATGTGGGAGAAACAGGACGCGCAATATCCACTACACTTAAAGAACATGAACGATGTATTAAAAAGAAACAAATTGTTCAATCTGCTGTAGTTGAATACCAGCATACCACTGGTCACATTATAAATGTAAAAGAAAAGGTTTTTACAAACGAGAAATTAGAAAATCTATTGAAATTTTTAAACATACAAAAAACTTCAATAGAAATACGGGTTACGGTCTTTTCTTTTCTTTTCTATTTCAGAATTAGTGCTGCTATTTCTTTTACTACTGCACTGCTTTGCTTCTCTCGTCCTTCTCCTTGGTTTCCAAAAGTTGCCTAACCATAGCTTTTACCGCCTTCCACGCCTGTGTGCCAGTCATTACAGTTCTCCCAAGGTTTTCCATTGTTAGTATTAGTACCAGCATTTCATTAGCCTCTTCTCTCACTTCATCATACCGGGTACAACGAAACATTACCTACATCGGTCGCTCTCAACCTTTTCCATCCACATTGCATAACTTTTAAATGTACCATGCCGCAGTGTACCTGACGGTGTTTGTATTCAAGCCACCTTTTTATCTCAGGAATGATTATTTTGGTCCACCGGCTCGGTGTGATTTTTATCACATTTTTTGCAACGCGTTAAGGGTTTTTTTTTGTTATGGGTTTTTTCCCTACCAAGGAATTTCCACAACACCGTTCATGTTTTTCCCTTCTTTCTAGTGCTAGCCAATCAATAGAAACAGCACCTGATATTTCAAAAATCTAAGAACTGACTTTTATAAAATTTAAAGCCATATCGAAATGTTTTCATTTAAATGCACAGATGGCGACACTTTCCGATAAACTAGAAGTTAGCAAAACTGTTAAACTTAGGTTGAAAGTTGACAAACTGTCTCCCATATAAGATATCAAAATTTTGAATTGATACTTTAAGAAACAAAAAAAAAGTCTATGGTCACCCGGTATGAAGACGTACATACTGTTAAACACATTGCCCTCCTTTACATGCGCAGTGGGATACAAATTTTAAAAAAATATCCGTTTTTAAAATAATCTGTTGCTATTTAAGGGGTGAAAAAAATTATTTTCATTCAGTAATAGTTTTATCAAAATAATTTATATAAAACTACAAAATGATGCGGAATTCATTAAACATTTAATATTATCTAGAGATGAGGAAAATTCAAACATGTAAACGTATTGAATATTGTAAAGGTATTATGTTTGAATAAAGGTATCGAATACAGCATAATAAATGTTTGTTTTAAATATTTAAGGAGAGCAATTTCCCATTCAATTCCTTCTGACCGTTTTAACGGCTATTTAGAAATATCTGTTATAAGTAAATAAACAAAGAAATCTATTTATAGATGTAAGTAGAACAGAAACTTTTATGAATATTACTTGAAGAAAATATAACAGAAAGACAAATTGAAATGTAAAAACTCTGGACTACCCTTAATATCAAATGAATTATATGAAAAATGCTCAAATCGGTAGCCTAGGGAGCGAAGAGAAGCATATGCCCCCGCGCCCCTATAATGATTGAAACGGCGCCCACCTAGGCTGCCCCTTCCGCCCCCTTTAGGTAGAACCCTTTTTGGTAAGCGTTGCTTTGTTTTAAGTAAATTTTATAGGCGAGTGCAGCGCCGTATTACGAACATTAAAGAGTATAAATTATAAAAAAAAAAAAAACCCGAAGGCTTAAACCGAATAGGAAGGTATGCATGTGAAAGACAGGTCGCTCCTTTGCTTCTCACTCAATAATATTTATATTAATTGTATGTATTTTGCACACCCTGAAATCGTCTTAAGCAGCTTTTTAATGTGACACTTATGATGATGGATTTTGAAAAAATATTTGTTTATGCTGGACAAAATGGCCCCTCAGTTCCGCCACATTTCTAGTAAATCTATATAGTTCTAGTAAATCTATATAGTAAGTGATACTCGCGAAATTGGTACGAATCTTTTAACCTTTCATCCATTAGACTATAAAAACATATCTATACTATTTGTATTATACGTGTAAGCTTTTATGAACTTTGATGAAAATACTTTGTCTTAGCTGCTCACAATAAATAAAAATCCGTTGTGCTATCACATTCTGTATATAAAGCATATATGCATCTTTATGTATGTAAATTGATGATGATTGTCAGTATAAATAATTTACCACATTATACAGAATCCTTTGTTTCATAAGAATAAAAACGCACAAGAGTTTCAAAAAGTACCAAACTCAGTGACACTTTACTTTATATACAAATTACAAGAAAATAAATTAAAACTATTGCTGAATCCCCCGGTTAATGGAAAGGGCAACTATTCTGAATCAAACTGCTTGTCACCCCGTATACTAATATAGGAAAAAAACACAAAACATATTAAAATATGCGACACTTTATATAAGTACCCAGTAGTCAGTACATAGTAAAAATAACAAAAACAACCTCTGAATTCCCTGTATACCCAAGAAAGAATCTACTCCGATTACTTATAATTTTTTAACATTTCACTAGGTAGCCATTCTGTTCCGACACATTGGATTTTTACTAAAATTTTACAAAGTCATCCCCAAATGACCCTTAATTTTTGACCAATATTTTATGTAGTTTCCTGCTATGCGATGCTGCGAACAGACAGACCGACGAAATGGAGAAAACATGTCTTTCGGTATCTGAAAAGTGAAGTTGTGCAAAAATCTAAGGGGCTGATTTTTTCGCGATTAAAGTACTTCCTTTTTGCCAGGGAAGTAAAAATCGGTAAATTTCCTTTACCTGGAACTTTACTCGTAATGGATATTTTCCTTTTATTAGGAAAAGTGAAGTGTGATCCAATTTAGTTCAGCACCTAGTCATGTAGTAACACATATGGGCATTTTATTACAGTCCAGTAGCGAATATAGACATTGCTTTCTTCATTGACAATGAAATTTTTCAACAACCAAAAAAAAGGTCCTCAGTTTTTGTTTTTTACCTAATTGGGCATAAATAATATCAACAACGCAAAAGATAAGGTCTTTACTTTATTGTAACCGTAACAAACTCTATTTTTGGGTATAATTTAAACTGAATAAGCAGTTTTTCTTAGACTGATTACGTATGAACTAGTTTCTTATTTTTATGAGGTAAATAATTTTCCAGATTTTTTGGATATAATTAATTTACTCCCTCTTTAACGATAAATAGAATGTTAAAATTTATTCATTTTATATAACAAAACAAATTTTAGTAATTTGGACTAAGCCGGTAACTTTCCTGTGCCCATCAATTACTTTTGCATTTTAAGTAAAATTTATAAATACGTCAAATATTTTTTTTGGAAATCAAGTACCAAATGCAAAATACTTTCAGGAAGTAATTGAATTTTAAGTACAATTATCGAAAAATAAAATATATTAGAGATACCATAATTCAAATACCGAGAAGTATTTGAATTATATCTTCTAAATATTTTACTTCAATTACTGACAGCTCTGGCTCATTTCGCTTGTGAGTTTTAAATTGATTATGACTATAGCCATTGATGATTTTAATATAGTTTACATTCGTGTTGTGTCTTTGATAAAAAAATGTATTCTTTTTTTTTTCAGATATTTGTTGCACTTCTGGCTTACTTGACACTGCAACATGCTGCTGCTGTTGTAAATACTGGCCAAACCAAAAACGTAGAAGAACAAGAAAAAGTCACTCCCGAAACTAAAGAAAATGAAAAAAATAGCAACGATACTGCCGACTTAGTAGCGGAGAGTTCGGAAACAGCCAATCGTAGAGAAGCTTCTGCTATTTCTAGCACATATGGAGTTCCAGCCTTAGGATCTAATGGACAGATCAGTTTGCCAGTACCTGTCTATGGAGTTCCCAATGCTCCTTCTAATAATGTAGTTTATCCTGCTCCACCTCCAGATATTCCACCTCCACCTCCAAAAATATATCCTGCTCCGCTATATGGAACCCCAACCTTAGGAAAAACCTATGGACTTCCTCAAATTAATCAACTACCTCCGATTTCAAAGGGATATGGAGCACCGTCTTTAGGAATAACCTATGGACTTCCTCCATTTAATCAATTACCTCCAATTTCAAAAGGGTACGGAGCCCCACCATCGGCTAAATATGGAGCTCCTTCATACTATCTTAACCAGTTCTCAGCCAGTTTAAACCCACCTAAAGCTATATACGGACCTCCAAAAAGTACGTACGGACCACCTACAAAACCTTTCAAATATCATAAATATCCCTTGAAAAACTTTAATTTAAAACCACCTAAACCAGTCTACGGTGCACCAGTTACGTTCAAAGACAATTTTAGCTACAACAAACTCAACTTGAACACCAACTTTTTGAATAGTAATAGCTTAAATAACTTGTACACTGGCAATCAATTCACAAATAATGCTTTTTCAACAAATTCTTTCTCAAATCTATACTCAGGGGTTTCGAGTCTAAATCACCAGTACGGTGCGCCTATTTTACCACCTAAGCAAACAATTGCCTTGCAGTACGGAACTCCAAGCGTTGGCATCTCAACCCAGTATGGAGTACCAGACAAGATAATTGCATCAGGACCTCCGCTAGTGGCATATGGCCCTCCACAGCCATCACCCAACCCAAAGCCTCCACATCCAGGTGCACCTGCTCCTCCGACACCACCAGACATAAAATATGATGGATGGCAACCAATTCCCGGATTAATATCTAAACGTCCAGTAGAGGAAGTACATCACATAACGGCTGAAGGTTCTGGTTACCACGATTTATCTCCACCACCTTTAGATAATAAGAACCATCAAATAAGTAACTCATATGGCCCTCCACAAATAACTTTAGATATTAGTCAAGGACACGGTGCATTAGACCAGTCCTCAGGTATAGACTCGTATGGAGGAGCCAACGGTGTGAGTGACTCATATAGTGCACCTCTGGGAACAGTTACAGGATCTGGAGGCGTTGTTGCGTCTTCAGGGGCTGAAGCCCACAGTGCAGGAACTATAGCTGAATCCAATTCGCAAGGTAATTTGCATAGTCTTACCCTAGATCTATCTTCTATTGGAGTAGGACATGGTTCTGATATACAGGCGGTCCAGAGTATAGAATACGATATAAGCCACCAGGGTGGATCTGGAGGTCTTGGAGGATCCTCTGTCCATATATCAAATACATATGAAGCACCGCAGGCAAGCACCTATGCATCTGGTCATTCATATAATAGTGTTGGTTCATCTTCTCATAACTACAAAGGTATCTCTCATGGTCACAAGTCATCATCCCTATCTGATGTAGGTATAGGATTAGTCCCTCCCAGCGGTGTTTACGGAGCTCCACCAACGAGCCAATATGGTACTCCTTTATATACAAATAATCATAGTACTTACAAAGGCGGAAATCGGCAAGGGATATATACCACTAATGTAAAAGGCTCATACAATAAAGATATTCACACATTTAGTGGATCATTCGGAGGTAACTCATATTTACCACCTTCTCCACCAGTAAAACCAAGTATTGCATATGGCGTTCCAAGTGGTACTGGTGCCATATCGTACCAGAATATTGCTCATGGTTCGGCCACAGCCGGTATAGATAGCACTTTAAATATTGAGGGAGCAAGCGCATTGCCGCTGACCAGCTACAACGTTCCACTCGGATCCCCTGATGAAAACTACAACACATTTTCAGATTCTAGTGGAGGTATTAGCGTATCATTAGACTACTCTCATCCTCCGGTTTCTATAGATTTAACACAGGAAAGGCAGGTTTCTCTACCACATGATTGTTACAATAAGCAACAACTTCCAGTTCCTTCGCTAGCATATGGAGTTCCCTCAGCAGATAGTTATACATCTTCACTCTCAAGTCTCACCACGAATATTGCAACTTCTCATGCACAAACTGTTGTACCTCAGCCTACATATGGACTGCCAGATTTGGTAGCACCACAGATTCAAATTTCAGTGCCATCTCCCCAATATGGAGCACCAGATTTACTTCATAGTTCCTCCATTAAGACAGAGGCAAAAGTGAACTCAGTTATAGAAAGTGAAGAGTCCCATGGTAAGGATTATGGTAAATCAGTAGCTGCCAGCTTTGGCCCTAGTAGTGAACTTGTTGAATCGCAATCTATTGATTTAAATAACATTCCACTACAGGGCAGTTTGGGCAGCTATACGCTTCAAATACAATCGGCTGATGGAACAGGAGGTCAAGTACCTCACACACAAGTTTTAAACGAAGGCTTACTTCAATCTATACTTCAGGCCATCGAACAACCGGGTAAACAAGGCCAAAATACAAAATACCCAATTATTTTGCAACCTAGTGTGGAGCGGAACAATTATTCAATTAATGAAACAATAAGTGCTTTGGATGAGTCCCATCAACAGGCTTCAGAGATCAAAGAAGTTATAGTCGAGGCGCCGAAAGATAATAAATTAGAAGATAGTAAATTAAATGATAATACTGATAACACAGATGACGAGGAAACTTTGCAGCTGCTTGATACAAGCAATATTGCATTGTATTATAAGAAAGATGACGATATGAAAAAAGTAGACATAGAGGAGAAAGTAGATGACAATAATGTAGATACTGGCAGCAAATAAACTATATAATATAATAAGAGTCAGTTTCGGATTATAGTTTTGTTGTGATAGGTGCGTGGCCATACCTTTGTCATGTGTAAAATATCATTCTCACTAGTAAATGGTATGAATGGTTACGAAAAATTGCTCAATGCAACACAATATATTTGCCAATATAATAATAGATACCAAAACTAGATGCTATAAATATCTTTTAAAATATGTTGAAAATCTTGTTAATTAGTTTAAACATTACAATACATTTGTACATATTAATTTTAAGTCTAAAGATGTGAGCTAGAAGATTAGAAAGCACGTAGCTGAAGTAGTATTTATTTATTTTCTTTATTTATGTTAGAAATAAACGAAATACAATTTTGTTTTTATAATAATCGTGTTTTAATTGTAAAATGGTAGATATACAGTGTGTTTTTTAAACCTGGCAAAGGGTCAGTTTTTTACTTTGACATACAATTTTAACAGGAAACTTATAGAGGTGTGCCAAATTAGAAATTATTTACAGAAAAAGTATTGAAACATTGCCGATTTAAGCTCTATAAATTAATACACTATTTATTTTAAATGGCAACATTGCATTTTTTTACGAAAATTCCATAAATTCTATCGTTCTAACTAAAACATAAAGAGAGACGATATTTGATTATATCAACCGTTATTAAGAGAATATCGGAGTGAATTTAAATTCTCGATTCTGCTGCTGCTTATAAATTACATAATATCTTTACTGTCGCAGGTCCGACAGAAGTCTCAGTGAAAAGACTCTTGTGTTTTTTTTTTATTTTAAAGTCAAAAATAAAATGTATCTAAATTTGGTATGAGGATATCCGAAAGTGTCCTGCAAAGGTTCAAAAAGCTTGGGTGTTTACCTTTTTGACAAATTTTATTTTATTTGATATCTGGTTTAAAATAACGTTTAAAAGTGTTATTATAAAAATTTCACGTATTTTAGGTTTCACGCTCTGTCAGCTCAACAATTAATGGCTAGTTTACCTAAAGAGTTCATGTTTCGAGACCTTTTCAAAAACTTGGAAACGATTTTGGCAGACTCTTTTTTATAAAATCGTGCCTTTTACACAAGGCTTCAATCACTAAATGTTATACTAAACTTTTTATCTGTACCGTGACTAAAGTGGTCTACCTGGAAGTCTTTTAACAAAAACATTTATATTGACCCAGAAACATTTCATTTCTCCAGAAATCCTTCTATTATAGGCAGCGACAAAGCCACAGCATATTTGGTGCAAAAAAAATCAATTAAAATTCCTTTATGATTTTTACAAGAACTCAGAAAATTATAGGAGCATTCAAAATTATTTGGTCCCTAATGAAACAGCATGGAAATATATTCCCCTAGTTCTCCTTACTACCACATGCACAGGTTGTTCGAAGAATTTGGTACAATTCTTCGAAACAGACTGGTGCAATACTGATTGCTCTCTTTTAAGTGACCCATCTCACATCCATTTCTAAAAATAGAATAATTTTTCTTCAACAGACCTTTTGGAAACATTAATCTTAATCGTCTCCAAAATAATTCAAAATCGTTAATACCTGATTTAACCAATGATCTATCAAAGAAGATAATGTTGCCCAGCTTCACTGGCAACGAGTTTTGTCAAGCTACTGAGCCCTGATGGCACTCTTACTCGCTCTCTCACTAAACTCATTACTTTTCCATTAATAACTGTATATTTCTCGCATTCATTATATTAATATGTTCATATATTGACGCTATTAGCTCGCTGTTCATCTCTTTTTCGCTTACTCAGTTAAGATATAATAACCTGTCGTGTGAAGGTTAAACTTTAGAATTTTAAATGCAGCCATATCGAACTTTACCTTATTTTGGAAACAAGCATTTCTGCGCAAACCGCAGATAAACATTGTGACATAAAAATGAAACGTCATCTATTGTCATTGTTATTAATAAAAAAAATTGTTTTTAACACCTAGTTACTGAATTTTAGAAGGAATTTAAGAACACTTAATGTTGTCGTTCGCTGTGTACTAAAGCTTAGGTTGTTTGCCTTTGTGCTATTTCTACTTAATTATTTTCATTTTCTTTTATTTCATTATGGTTCGTACTAATAAAGATAAAGTTTTTTATGGACAATGTAATAGGTATTACAATGGGGCATCCAGACTATTTGATGAAGCTTTTCCAAGTAGACCATCTTCTTCAAGTTATGTGAGAAGTGTTGTTCCCAAGTTCGTAACAACATTTAGCATTAAATATGCTCCCCAATCTTTCCGAAGAGTTGAAGTTTAAGTTCTAGGAATATTTGCTGTTCAACCGAAAGTATATCTTCCAGTAGTAGCTACTGATGTAGGTGGGGGCAAATCAAGAGTTCACGAAATTATAACAAAATGCATACATTTTACCCCTACAAAGTTTATCTCGTGCAAGAACTTAATGAAAATGAATCGCAGATTACAGAGTCTTAAAAAAATGTTACATTTAATTGAAACGCAACCAAATTACTTGTATTGCACATGTTTTAGTGATGAAGCAACTTTTTTTCTGAACGGCAATTGACATAATTTTCGATTGCAGAAAAGAAAAACAATGTCTCGGCCTCAGTCAGGCAGTCAGTCAGTCTTTTCTGCAATTATTAAACCAAGTCTCTTAGAGATATTATGGACGAATTACTTCTTTAGTCATAATTGTCGTCACGACCCAGTTTTTCAGCTGGATCGAGGCCCCACGCACTTGCTTCACTTGATTTCTCTCTTTGATTTGATACTTAATTGATTTGATACTTAAAAGAGCGAGTGTTTCTTAAAACCTAATAATTTATAAAAACTACAACAAAAAATTACTGAGGTTTGTCTTAGTGTGACGCCAAAACGTCAGAAGGGAAATTGAAAGTAGACTTTATTATTGCCAAGAAATTATGTAGACAAAGGATCAATGCAAGGCGCTAAAGAGCTATTTTGTGGAAAAAAATTATATGCGCATTTGCGTCAAAAAGTGGTCAAAAAATTGTCGAAAATCGACAAATCTACTTCTATTTTATAAATCTAGATCTGATTTTTTCATAAAAATTCGAATTTAGCGCCCAAAAAAATTAAATTATATTGAAGCAATAAATATATCTTACAACTTTAACACAATATTGCAGCGGCGGAAGGCTTGCAAATGATCCATAATACTGCGTGCAGTTACCCCTTAACTATAGTAATTTTCAGCATCTTATAGAATAAAATTTAAAATAACAATTTAAACTATTTTTCTCTTTAGGAATCGATTTACAATTCAAATGTTCAGCTCTTTCTCGTTACCCACAGAAGAAAATGAAGGAATCCAAAAAAGCTAATTTGGTTGTACACATGAAACGTCCAAATCTTAATCTTTTTACCTTTATTAGGACTCAAGATATTAGCAAACACTATACTATACTAAGACTTTTCCCACACGCTGTATAATAAGTTTAGTTGATTTCCGTCTCTCATATTTTAAAGCTGAGTGCTTCAACGGGGGGCAGTTTGTTCGAGAAATTCTCGCAACAGAGAGAAGAGATATTAATTCGTTTGGACAAACAATGGTGACATATTGTATATTTGTAAGAAATAATGATACATCTTATGTTATGCTGGTCAAAATCAACGGGATGATCCAAAAAACTTAATCTTACCCTGTTACAGAGATTCGTCACCTACAATATCTCAGGACGTCTAATGAGTGATAGTTTACCTGTATTGTATAAAAATACGTGGGGGCTCCGCACAGAAACTTTAGAATTTTATCATTCTGTTGTATCCTCGAATTTCGGCGTAATACGGAGTGTCCCATCTTATTTTTCAACATTTTGAGGAATAATAACTTTTTAACGGTTAGAGATATTCGAATGCGGTTTTTACTAATCTATATAGAGTTAATAAAAGTTTTTTCTTATGTACACAGGGTAAGCTAAAAGTATCGACATCTTCGTAATTCAAAACTGGTTAATTTTCAACGAAAAATAAACGAAAAATTTTAATATGACACCCAATATTTTGTTGCATATTTTTAAAGTTTGCTCTTTGATCTTTCCAAAACTGCCGCCACTTTATGCTAATTTACCTCGTGAAGTAAATTAGAACAATAGGTTAAAACGAAAGGCTGTATAATGCTTAAGTTTACCAGATAGTCACGAAACAAAAATACCTGCACTCCTTAGAAACGAAAAATAAATGTCATTACTTGTGACAAGCGTTATTACAAAGTAAAGTAAGAAGTCAGAATAATATTATTAATCAGTACAAGAAAAAATATAAGTTTAATTCTATTGCATCGACGTTTTCGATGTATGTATCGAAAAGTTCCGCCAGGTGGTAGACACTGGAAGGAAACATTTTAAACTTAATAACTGTCTCATTGTAGTTAAAGCGGTAAGAAATAATCCTAAAAATTCATTGAGTAAAATGGCAGCCACAATCGAAGATTGAAAGATTTTCAAAAAAGGTTTTTTCATTTAAATCACATAAAGTTTTTACATAAAGAATCACGCCAAACGAGTTTTTATGTGCGAAATATTGCTGGACTTAGGCAACTTTTCACCTTAATAGGAATTGGAACAAGTCATTCGTGCGTATCCGAAACTGACGGTGTGGTGTGGGCTAACCAGGCGTAAGATTTGTGGACCGTTTTTTTTTAATAATGCTATTGTTAAGGGAGCAGCATATATACCCATGTTCGAAATTTTTCTGTATCCGCAAATAGAGCAAGATAGCATTCTTGATACCGTATATTTTCAACAAGACGGAGCTCCCTTAATAAAGAAAAACAACAGCCTCATTAAATTAAGTATTCGTAAATAGGTGGATTGGAAGAAAAAGTCCCATTCATTGGGCCACTCGGTCACCGGCTTTAACAGTACCCGATTTTTATTTATAGGGTTTGTTAAGTCAATGTGTTATAATCCAACCCTGTAAAATCTTGCGGAGTTACGGCAAAATATATGGGGTTATTTATGATATTCAACTAGACTTTTTAGAAATAGCATTTGAATATTTAGTAAGACGGCTGGAACTATGTATCGAACAAACTGACCAACATTTTGGACAATTTTTAATGTTTAACAATTACTCCATATGTTTTATTTATAGGTAGATCCAAATGCAGCCTTGCGTTTAGACCTACTGTTCTAATAAAATTATTCATTGATTTTTGGTTCAAAAATAACCAATTTTACCCTGTATAATACAGAAAAATTATTAACTCTATATAGATTAGTCCAAACCGCATTCTAATATCTTTAACCGTGGAAAAGTTATTAGGCTTCAAAGTGGGGAAAATAAAAAGACCTGGCACTGATCTCTGAATACTGGTTGAACAGTAGGGAGTTGGCTAGTGAATGATTCACTGACAAATATTATATCTACAGAAGGGATTGTGAGGATGTGGGAATAACAACGGTATTAGTGGAGGTGAAAAATTGCTTTCAGTCCAAAAGGTGTTCTGAGGTCGAGTCCGATGCTGAGGATGTTAGGGTTTATTTAAACCCCAAAAACGGTGATCAAGTGTATTTTTGTTGTGTATATATTCCCCTAATAATGACTCTGCGGTTACTTCCTTTGTGAAACAATTATATTTACTTGAAAAACATATTACAGAAAAGGCGGTGACCATCATTGTTGATTTCAACCTTTCAAAGATACCTTGGAATCCTATTAAAATTTATACATTTCGCAAACGCTAATATTGACGGGAGATTCTAATATGATCGACGCATTTTCTTATCTCGAATTTATGCACTACAATAATATATTAAACACTAATAACACAACCTTTTTTACGTAATCAAAACAGAATTAAAGATACTTCCAAATGTATAGGGTGTTTGGCAGACGACGATTCTTACCACTTTTCTAAAGACTTGTATGGCGCCTAATAATAAGCGTAAGTTTTGATTTTTAATACAGCCGATTATGTCACCATAAACCAAGGATTAGCTACAATTGACTGGGAAAATACTTTTGATACATCAGATGTAACTTGTGTGGTTAATAACTTTTATTTAACAAACTAACCGATAAACATCTACCGTCCTTTTCGGGTCGGTCAAGTTTCCCCCCGAATCAAACGAATTTCAAAAATAGATACACTATCATTTTGCACATATTTTGCACAATTTTGCACACAATAAATACAATTTTGCACACAATAAATACAATTTTGCACACTCACCCAAGATAAACTAAAGCATTTTTTAAAGCGGGGGGCAAACTTGACCGTTCCCCCCCGTATTTCAAAATATCTAAATATTTTTATATCAATCGTCCCGTCTAATTTTGCACACTACTTTTCAAATTTTGCACACCCTCCTAGAGAAAGTTAAGGGGAGTCAAAAATTTGCATTCCCCCCCCCGTCTGTCACGAAATTGAAAAAATTCTATGCTGCTTTATTTACCTAATTTTGCACACCTATTTTTAAAATTTGCATACTCTCCTAGAGAAAGGTATGGGGCGTCGAAAAATTGTATTTCCCCCGTCAGTCACAAAAACTGTTGTGCTATTCGTTTCACCTAATTTTGCACACCTATTTTTAAATTTTGCACACTCACCTAGAAAAAGTTAAGGGGCGTCGAAAATTGTGCAATGTGTGGTGAAATGTGTGCAAAATTGTGCAAAATTAGGTGAAACGAATAGCACAACAGTTTTTCATTTTTGTGACTGACGGGGGGGAAAATACAAATTTTCGACTCCACATGACTTTCTCTAGGAGGATGTGCAAAATTTAAAAATAGGTGTGCAAAACTGTTCAAATTAGGTAAAACGAGTAGCGGAACAGTTTTTTAATCTTGTGACTGACGGGGGGGGGGATACACATTTTCGACGCCCCTTAAATATTTCTAGGTGGGTATGCAACATTTGAAAATGGTCTGCAAAACTGTGCAAAATTAGGTGAAGCGAATAGCACAACAGTTTTTCATTTTTGTGACTGACGGGGGGGAAAATACAAATTTTCGCCCCCGCCACATAACTTTCTCTAGGAGCGTGTGCAAAATTTAAAAATAGGTGTGTAAAATTAGGTGAAATGAGTAGCAAGAAAGTTTTTCAATTTTATGACTCACGGGGGGAAAATACAATTTTTCGACGCCCCATAACTTTCTCTAGGAGAGTGTGCAAATTTTAAAAATAGGTGTGGAAAATTGTGCTAAGTTAGGTGAATAAAGTAGTATAAAAGTTTTTCAATTTCGTGACAAACGGGGGGGAAATGCAAATTTTTTACCTCCCTTAACTTTCTCTAGGAGAGTGTGCAAAATTTGAAAACTAATGTGCAAAATTTGAAAACTAGTGTGCAAAATTAGATAGGACAATTGATATAAAAATATTTAGATATTTTGAAAGACGGGGGGAACGGTGAAGTTTGCATCCCGTTTAAAAAATGCTTTAGTTTATCATGGGTGAGTGTGCAAAATTGTATTTATTGTGTGCAAAATTGTGCAAAATATGTGCAAAATGATAGTGTATCTATTTTTGAAATTCGTTTGATTCGGGGGGGAAATTTGACCGACCCGTCCTTTTCTATAAAAGCCAATTTTCCAGCATATTTTAATTTCGATACTATAAAAATATTTAGAGAAAAGAATCTCTTCTCGATTAATATCATTATCAAAAAGATTAATAAAAAGAGGCTACTTGGAGTAACTAAATAGTATGAAATCTAAATTTTAAATAATAATAAAAATTTTTGGAGTTATGTCTCTTCTAAAAAAGAAATCGCATTTAAGCTATTCCAAATATACTCCATTATCGCGACATAGTTACAAAATTTGGCTAAGAAAGTGGTGACCTTTTGGCTGATTCTTCCTTAGTGTGTATATTCCGAAAAGTTGTAGTTTACCCAAGCCACAAAAATTACAGCTTAAATAAAGTCATCATCAAAGCCAAATTTTAGAATTAACAAATAATTTAAAATTGCATAACTCTTATATTTATAGTCATTTAAAAAGAATCTAGTAAAACCATTGCAAATTGCAATGCATTTTTGAGATACCAATGAAGTTTGGAATTTTCCGAGATATGTGGAAAATATCGTATTTTAAAACGGCCAAAAGAATTGCTAACTAATTACAGGCCTATCAGTAAAATTTGTATATTTGCAAAAATGTTTGAAAAAATAATTTATTCTGATATGGCGTCAAATGTTAAAAATATTATAGATGAACAACATGTTTTTTTTTCGGAAAGATCCCTGGAAACCAATCTGATATGCTATTCTCAATTTTTTTTTCTATTTAATACTAAGTGTTTTGGCCACGGAATCTTAAACAGGGGTACAAGAGAACTCTTAAAATGTATTTGATGATTTAAAGATATATATGGACCTTGGACGATTGCCTTGGGGTACAATAGGTTCTTGATAGGTTGTGTGAATATCGTGACAAAAATAGTTTATTTTTAAAGACAAACAAAAAATGTTGCTTAACTTTTGTATATATTATTATAATGTTATATTCATATAAAATTAATCATTCCGGACAGCGAAGGGTAAATCAGATAAAAAATTTGGGGGTTTTACTGGATTCCAAATGATCATTTCAACCTAACTTCGATAAACTAGTAAATATATCAACAGGTTACTAAGATTCATTAATAGAACCTAAAGAATGTCGAAACCCACAAATAATGATTTCTCTGTATTACGGTGTGGTATATAGCAAACACCACAATATTTAATACACATTAAACGAATAGAGTCAGTTCAGAATCGATTTATTATTAAAATGTTTATAAAAAATAAAACCGACTTCAAAAAAATGCACTAAAATGTGAAAAATAATATTTTATTCCATCTTGACAATTTTACTCAGTGAAGTCGGCGCTAAACTTATTCATAATTATTTAATCACAAACATATAATCATGTATTCAGTTAATTCGGTGTTTTGATGTCTAATACTACGCGTATAAGGTCTATTAGTTTGGCGCCGACTTCACGTAAGTAAAATTTTGCAAGCTGGAATAAAATATTATTTTTCATTTTTTAGTGCATTTTTTTGAATCGGTTTAATTTTTTTATAAATTTTTTTATTTCATCCTTTTTTGTTTTATCTATACGAGCAATAATAACAAATGATCCACTGCATAGTATTTTTTTCCTGATATAATGGTGAACGCGTAAATCGAGACGGGAGAGTAGAATATTAAAAAACTTCTTGGAATATATCTTGGAGCAAAAAACAAAATGGCGCCATTTCTCCATTTTTAACATTTTTTTAATAGTCTTGTTTTGGGACCGCTCCGGCAATATCCTGAATATCCCCTGAAAATTGCATCTAAATTGGTCAAACTATCGCGGAGTAATCGGTGTACAAACCTAAAAAAATACATAGGATCAAATTGGTTGTATATCTATGGGTCAAACTGATAACTTCCTTTTTTGAAGTCGGTTAAAAATTATAACGATAGTCGGGTAATAACGTTTTATTCATACCCAATCTTCATTTTTCGAAAATATCAAGTAAAATACTAGGTTTTGAGGTTGCATATTTTCATGGCAACCGTGTATACAGAAAATTACAGAGCGGGATAGCAAAAGACATACCTTTTATCAAATGGGGTTATATGTCTATTACACACCTCAATGCTTTAGTTTAAAAATGGTATTTAAAAAAAAATCAAATTTAATTATAAAACTCGCTGCTTTTATCGCTCTTATACCTGTGTTTTTTTTAAATATTGGTATTACACAAAAACGGGTGAACGGATTTTAAATCAAATTATATGGCACCACCAGAGAAACGTCCTCTACAATTTGGCGTTTGACTCATCAAAATCGGCCAAAAATACAGATCGAATTTAGAACCTCTTCATTTTTTGAAGTCGGTTAAAAATCACATTTAAAGCTCAGTGCTCTACGGAAAGTGCACAACAGAGGTTTGGTCTTCTCTATTTAAAAGAAATGAGAAAAAATGCTGACATACCGTTTTTTATACCAAAATGTTAACTTCATTTATAATGTTCCAGAGTTTCTGTTTTTAACATTTCGCCACGACATCTCAGGGATCACAACAAGGAAGAACAAACCTTGGTATTAGCACACACTTGGTTTGTCTGCAGAGAACGTTAAACTTGTACTGTCACTTATTTGATATATTTTAACAATTTATTAACATTTAAGATGCATTTAAATCGACATTTTGTAAAGCAATATTTAACTAGATACGTGTAATTAGTTCAGCTTATTTGGGGTGGGTTATTTAGATCTTTCGCAAAAATATCATGCGTGAAAATTATCGGTGAAAAAATTGCGACGCCGATAATTCAAATTACACGTTTTAATAAAAATGTTTATAAAAAACGAAACCGTCTTCAAAACACGATTACAATACTTTCCTTTTTACGAGGGAAGTAAAAATACCCTAAAAAAGTGAAAAATAATATTTTATTCCACCTTGAAAATTTTACTCTGTGAAGCAGGCGCCAAATTAATAAAGATAGTAAGACCGTATACGCATAGTATTAGACATCAAAAAACCGAATTGACAGAATACATAATTATATTTTTGTGATTAAGTAATTAAAAATATTTGGCTAATACATTCTAAATATAACTTTAATATCCATAAAAGCTTTGGTTTGTGAGAAATGAATTTATAGTAATAAAAAAATAGGATAGATTGAATATTTGCATTTGATTCTTGAAATAACTAATACATAATCCCAACAGATTTCAATATTTAAAGACTTCAAGAGTATTGAAAACTTTATTCTACAGATTTACAATGACAGCATAAGTAATATATTTCCGTATGCAGCACTAACAAGTCTTTCAAAAAATCGTTCTTTACGTTATTGTATCATCTTTGATCCTTTTTCTTATGTCTGTGGATCGGCAACAAAGAAAAATATTTCAATTCTTAGATACACTTATCAATAAATCTAATTTAAAACTGAAATCACATACCATATTTAAATAAACTAGACATCGATACAAACTAATTCAGAGCGGATTAAATTTGACATAAAAATATCAATTACTTTTTTACCCATTATACAGAAGGAATTGTACTTTTTAATTTTCTAAGTTTATAAATAATAATAATTTAGTATACGTCCAATGATTTATTTATAAAACTTTTAGTTTTAAATATATCTGCATTTTTCGAGATGAAAAAAAGTCCACAACGTAGTCACGATCATTTAGAGATTTGTAGTATATTATGAAATTTTCTCATAAACTTCAACCAGCAACAAATAAATGAAAACATATATTTTTAATATAAAAGACTAACATGAAGTACATATTTGAAGATAACTATTATTTTATTAAAAAGAATTGACGCATTATTTAGTGTATGGTAACTAAGCAAATTCACTGTTTTTTTCCGGGTAGTCTCTCCTTTTTTAGGGAATCTCCTGTATATTGGCTTCAATCCTACAAATAATCATTTTAGCGGGAACTTAGTAGAAAAAGTTCATTACAAATGAAGATGATGGTTTGGTCAATTTTTTATCAAAACTACATATCATATTACTAATAAGTGGCAGTGGCGGCTCGTGCTGAATTATATTGGGAGGTCAGTAACAAATTTAAAAACAGGCATACTTAAAATAAAAATAAATATCTTGTCCTTAAATTGAGCTTTAAATTCTCTTGAAGTTCAGGTCTACTCTTTGTTCTTTAGAATTGGAAAAATGCTGAATGACACGTTCGTTACAATTGCAGGCACATTCCTTTTATATACGATTTCTCGATACTTAACATTGCTAAAGCGGATAGTGGCCCAACTCCTCAACAAAATTTATAAGCCCTCAAAAACCCCCTGGATTTTCAGACAAAGCCGTTTCATCATGGCCACGTAGTGCCAGCTCGAATGCCCCACAAAATTTTACACAATCTATAATTTTGTTTAAAATATAACGATTTTTTGATACATTTTCATTAAAATCTCTAAAGGATTTTCTATAAGCTGTGTCGATAGTATCATAGTTCACCGAACTTGTGATCATGTAATCTGCAGAAAACGCATGTTTTTTTATTTTTTCTTTTAATTGTTTTAAGTCTAACACCGGTTTTGCACCATAATGAGTCCGACAAGCACATATCCAGTTAGCTACTTTTCCGAAAGTTTCGATGAACCTCTTTATTTTTGTCTTTATTAGTTTGTCGTATACTAAGTTCTGGCAAATTGAGACCACTTACCTTGAATTCGGTTATTTTCTCAAAATTAAGTCCATTAGCACTCTTTAGTTGTTTAATTTTTTGCACCACCGACATTTTATTTCATCTACATTCACAACTCAAACATAGACCACCTTGAAATTTGTTATTTTTGTAAAATTAAGTTCGTAAGCACTTTTTAGTTGTTTACTTTTTGCACTAGTCACTACCAACATTTTCTTTCCTGTATATTTCCAACTCACACATGGATCATAAAAATAAAAAAATATATATTACAAAATAGAGTATATAAATCAATTTTCATCGATTAAAAACGTCCGAAACAATATCGAGTTAGAATATCGACCGCGCGACCTCTGAACAACTGAACTTCCGCATGCCGACGTGATGCCGCTACCGATCGATCGAATTATGAGAAGAAAACGGCTGATGACCCAAATCGCGATTTTATATTCCATTTGCTATCACATTCGGCTGCCGCTCGGTAGCTGTGAATCTTCGGGTACTTTCGTCAAGCTTTAAGGTAATCAGGGCAATTCGGACTGCCCAGCCTAGCTTAGTAATTAGTATAGCGTATTTTATTAAGGCTAAGGAACACAACGAGACCATTCGAACCGCCGCTCGCGGCTAATAGTGTAGCGTATTTAATTTTTCCCAAAGTTCGCGTTTTATTACAACTGTTACGAGGGACGGTCAAACGAATATTTTATTTTCCGAAATATTTTTGGGGGGTAATTGACCAAATGACCCTATAAAAGAGCCGCCATTGATAAGTGGTAAATAAATCATGCTATACATGTCTCAGTTAATAAAAACTTATTTTTCTTCTAAGGAAATACAAATAATTCGATAAATTTACTGAATCCAATATTTTAAAACTAACACATCTAACAAATGGAAAATTACTTCTGTGTCACGTCTTTTTGGCAGATATTATGTCATTGCTCTCGACAATTTGAAATTGATATTGAAATATTTTATTTGTTTTGGTAACCTTAAAACAGGTATATAAACATGTCAAGACTATAAAATACACTAAGAGAAAAATTAATATTTAACCTAAAGCAAGTATGTGAAAAATAAAAAAGAACAGGATGCATTAAATTAATTAACACTTGAGATATTCATTGGCTGATTGTTAAAATATTCTTAAGCCTAGGCTTGAAAACATTTACAGACTTAATTCTGTTTAAGTTGTCTGGAAGGTGATTGTATAATATTAAATGCAGTAAATTATGGAATGTTTCATGTTTCCTTATAAGAGAAATTTAATATATTTTTGAGGATAACTTTATTGAAAGATAACGTAAATTTCACTCTTCTCTTGTACTAAAAAAATTGGTTGGACGGGATTTAAAATTACACCTGTGTTATTCAAAGAAGCCGATCGTGCAAATTTAAAAATATATAAAATTTGAAAATTGAGAAAATTTTTCAAATAAATACTAATTGTTATCGAAAGAATTTCAATAAATCAATTTTTAAATTGAATAAAAACTCTATAACAATATATATATATATATATATATATATATATATATATATATATATATATATATATATATATATACCTAAAATTCATTAGATGGCTGAAAGTAAGCATTGGTCTCTTAAACCCGCCTGTACCTAAAATCAAACGTATCCATTTTCATTCTATTATTTATTAGACATGTGACCGGTTTCATACCTAAAAATGAAATATACCTGAATTTTGTGACCAGATTAGAATGGCCCGATTTGGTTATGGGGCTTTAACATAAATACTATAAAATCCATAGCCAAATAAATGGCAATGCGGCACTGCGATAAGTTTCACATGTCCGAAAAATCGATATTATATCGCTTTCGACTAACATGCACTTAAGCTCTCAGTGGGCATCGTATGTTATGGCTTTGTTTTAATCCCGTCATACATCATATCGAGACTTAGGGAAAACGACCGAGCTACACAAAGGGCCATTTATGAAGACATCAGCCTGAAAATGTCCAGGATACAAAGGATGTTTTAACTGGAGGAAATATTTGGTCGAGCGACCCTGCTTTTTATATCAAGGAATGTTACGTTTTGTAATCTAAGTGTTTCATTTTCTTCTTAGAGAGACCGTTGCGCTTGTTACAATAATTTTCAGTAGTTCGGCATGACTTTAAAATTAATTTTATTAACTTTTTTTAGTAATGCAGTCAAAGGATGGTCCTAACGAGAGTCCTTTTTCGCTTAAAGGTTTGCCTTGTATCAAAAGATAATTCTATACAAAACTAAAGTAGAAAACATTTCTCACAAAACGAACATATTAACTTTAATTTTCTGATAAAGGCTGCAGGCCAGAGGGCGCTAAAAAAGAGCGACTTTTTGTATCTGTGTGCAAAATGGCGGCGACGCACAGTGGATCGAGGTATAGGAAAATTTGGATATTCGTTTTAAAATTCAATAATCTTTTTTGTTTTAAACTGTGATTGTTTCTTTTGGATTAGTAGAAAGTAGAAAAGTCACGTTAAGATAAAATATTAGATTTTCATATAAAAATGACATATTATTACGTCAAAAATGTATATTATAGTGTCAAATATATTATGTAAAAAATTAAATAAGATGGATAATTTCATGAGGTTTATTCATATTATTTTAAGAGGTCGCAAACATAATAAATGTAATGTAAACCAAGTTCTATTCACACGTGCAATAAAATGTTTAAATATTTTATACAGGGTGATATAAAAAATATAAACAGTATATATTTGAAAAACAAATGAGCAGATCAAATTCATATTTTAAGCACTAATAAAGCTTTTAGAGGCGATTTTACTGATTTATAAAAATTAAAGATTCCAGGTCCGCACTAACAAATATTAATTTCTGTTTTTTTTTTTTTTTTTTTTTTTTTGTTAAAACCAGCATTCCGTAAACAATATTTTTTAAATTACGTCTTTGTTTATTTATGATTGTAACAACCACTTGTTACTAAAAATTACAACGAACCAAAAATTCAAGTAACCAATCAGTGAATGCTATTAAGTTAGCCACGAAATCACAAAATTTGAATTTAATTGTATATTATACTATACAACAGGCGAAAAGAAAAAGGAATATCTTGAAAATATTATTAACAAGTATTTTGAATATATAAATTTCTAGAATGTTTAAATAAGTATTAATAACAAAACTATAATCTAATATTTTTATTTACAAACAAGAAACCAAATAACTCCATTTAACTTAAAATTTAAGTTGAAACTTAATTTAACTTAAAATTTAAATTGAAAGCAAGGAAAGAAACTCTTCAGCCATTATAGTATCTTTTTTATTGTAACATTTCAGTCTTACGGTAGAAATAAGAGGATCTGATGAGAGTAATAAATTGTGCAAAATGTCTTCGTTTGTGAATTTTCTGTTACATTTTCTTGAACGAAACTCTCTATAATGGCGGAAGTGTTTATTCCTTGCTTCTGCGGCTTCTTCAGAAAGAATGCCTATAGGAAATATACAATTTTTTATAATCTGGGCTCCATGCATGAGATTTTTGTGTATGGATGCCGGCATGTAATACCATCCATATAAATTTATAAATAATTTTGCTGTTTCTTTGGCAAACTGATCAAATTTTTGTGCATTAATATTTTCTCCAGACACCAAAACTTGCAGTATAACATAAAATCTTTTTATTAAAGTTTCATCGATGCCAGTAATTTCAGATGACTTTCTATAATTTTCAAAAAATCTTCTCGCTGTGTTCCCGTCGTTGGACGTACCCAGTCCTTGTTTTACAAAATCTACATGTAGGCCAATTTCTTCCTTAAGTCTGAAACAAAATTCTTCAGAAATCGTTCAGAAATATTGGCATTTTTAATACCTTTTTTTAAAGAAAAAGTCAATATTTCCTTGCATTTAGTTGATGCTAGGTAACGACAAATAACTGCAAGGAAATATCATTATTGTACTGTAAGGAAATATAATTTCCTGATAGTCATTTTCTTACAGTTGACCAAAAATTTAAAATTTATACACAACAAATAATATATTGTCTTTTAAACAGTTTTCGATTTTCGGAAATATAGTATGTATACCTCGTAGGAAAAATCACATTCCCGGACTCCGTTTTGCCAGTCTACTAGATATACAATAACTATTATTGTATTAGAATTTAGAAAAATAATTATTAATAAATAAAATTTATATAAAGAGCAGAAAGCAAAACTATACCTTCTTTGTATTTGTTTTTTCCTATATTAATTTTGTTGTTTCTCTTTCGAACTTCTCGCGGACCATTTTTTAAAATCTAGGTTATAGGATACATGGAGCATTCCAAAGCTCTGATCCAGGAGTGAAGAGTAGAGATTCCTAAAGAATATTGATTCTCTTTCGGAATTTTCTTGTTTATGATCTACAAAATATCAGAGTAATAACTTTAATACAAAATATTGAATAAATGCCTAGCATAGATACTGTTTAAAAATTTTTCGAAAATTACCTCCATGTTGTTCATTTCACTAGGTTTTGCTCCGCAAATATAACAGACCATTGTTGAAACTCCTGCTAAACAGAAACAAATTTTACCATCAATCATAGTTAAATAAATTTCGTGTGTTATAAATAATCCACCAGAAAAAGTCGTTTTAGTAAGCAATTCTTTTTCTTCATTAAGGGACTGAAAACATTGTAGAATGATTTCCTTTGATTCTTTGACGAACTGAAAACTAATTGGTTTGCAATAAAACGTAGACGAAGGCTTTGGATTTTGCCAAATAATCTTGGAAATGTCGTTTGAATGAACTAATCTTAGAGGTACGTAAGCTGACATAAAAATGCTGGAATCATCCGAATTCACTGTTTCAAAGGTTTGCTTATATACACTTTGCCCTGATGCACCGTAAAGGCCAAATTTTCGAAAAAGTATTAGCTCGCTAACAGCCTCAATTTTATTCTTACAATCTTTTATGTCTAAAATTCTCTTTGCGGAATTGTCTAGTAAAGATTGCAGAAAGTTATTTTTGCAAATGTGTCACATATACTTATTAAATTTTGTGGAGGGTAACACTCTTGTTTGGCTTGCTGGATCTGATAGTAGGACGGACAAATATTACAATGTTCATCTTGTGCTGATTTCCTCAAACTTATGTACTGCTGCTTTGATAAACCTAATGACACAAATAGAGCCAGAGCCCTCTCATTTGAATACAAATGACAGTGATATTGATCAATATTTTGACAAAAATTAAGGACATTCTGAACTTGTTTGGGATTTCCGTGTAAAAAATTTAAAATTTTTTTAATGCCTCGATGCTCCGACCCTAAAAACTATTAACTATGTTTCATCACTTTTATTTATTATTATTATTATTACTGTTATATATTTGTATTATTAGTAATTTTTTTCACTGAAATCTCCATATTTAAATTACAGTGATGGGTGCAAATAATAAAACTGTATAGATTTTATTAGTTAAACTTAGTTACTTTGTTACTAACCTGCCAGCTTCTTTGACGATATTGCAAAATTAAGTTCATCAAGATTTTCCTGTCTTAATTTTTCCGTTCGGCTTCGTTTTTGTCTATCCGACAAATTTTGAAAGAGCTTTCGTTGCCTACCGTTAATATTGGTTTCCGGACTGTTGCAAAATTTTGGCTATTTAAATTTCAGGCTAAGCCAAGAGCGATTCTGAATTAAAAGTTTTCATCAACAATCAACATTTTGAGCTTTTATGTAAAAAAATAAATCTTGATTACACTTTAAACCTTCCATAATAAATAAAGTTAAATCACAGTAACTTTTGAATATTCGCGAATAAAATATATTCTTGGATTGACTTTTATTGATAACAGGCAGCGTTACCATAGTTACCCGAGTCCTGTACAAAACCATTGCTTGCTGAGAATAGCAAATCGACAACCGTATATGTTTTTGAGCCGTATTTATTAAAGGCGTTTAAATTTATATCAAGTTTAACTGGATAGTTACAGGTTTAAGATGACATATGTAAAAATGAAACAAATATTTTTTTTAAATGTTATTATTGAAAAATATGATAGTAACATAAGCAGAACCTAATTGGTGAACTAGGAGTTTTAATTTCGAAGGCAACTTGCAACTCTTAAACCTTTTTAGTGAACACGGGAGTTAATTTTTTTTATTTTCGACCTGCACCGTATAATAAATATACGATTATTTCGAACGGTCGCAAGTGGTCGCAGCTAATTCTTGTGGATACCATCTAAGCGATGTTTAAACTTATTACAACACATACTCTTAGTCTGGCCATTTTTGTCCATTTTTGTAAGTCAAAAAAAACCTTAAAAAATAGAATAAAAAAAATCATTTACAAAAAAATTAAGTTCCTCAAAATTTGGAAACAACTAAAAATAGATATATACAGTATTTGATTCTCAGAACATATGTCTTTATTATGTTACACAGCGATAATTGTAAATTTAATAATAATACATTTTCTGATTAACCAAAAATTGGTAAATATTTTGTCTGATTTAAGCAATGTTGATTATAACGTAAACAGCTATAATTTTTTCTACATATATCGGTAACCAAAAACATAATATGGTGTTTTCTATAAAGAACAATATGTTTGCAACATAAAAACATAACATTGTTCAAACAAAACCATACTTTTGAATATTCGCCAATGTCCAGCCATTTGCATTGCCTCGCTCCAGTGTGCGACGCTCTAGTTTCACTAAATCATGCCGAAATTCAGTGTCGCATCTACGGCCTGGCCAAAAGGGTGACCGGCAGGGGCGCAATCCACGCCTAAGATATTATATTACTCTTCTCCTACATCGAGTCCTCAGTTTTAAAACAGTAGAAAGAACAGCAAAGCATATTGTTGGTTTACAAAAGTATCTAATAGACTTTAGATAAAAGGTAAAAATAATGTTCTATAAAAAAAGCAAAGGATGAGGGGGCGTCCATGACAAACTTCAAAATTCAGTTATATGATGTTCTCGATTCTATGATTGCGGGTGGAGGTTGAATGGAGGTTTGAAAGCCTGTCACACGTAGCATCCGAATTTAGTTTTTTGACAGCAGATTATCTCTCTAGAAAATCTATTGAACATCTGAAAAAAGCTGCAGCTGATTTAGCAATAAAATATAAAGATGACCTGGATGTCAATTAATTATATCTAAGAATAAAAGTTTGAAGTATCAGATTGGTTCCATGATAAAAAATATAGAAAGCGCAGATTGACTAACTATCTTGAACGTTATTCACGAATATAGATTGGCAACCATCAGCTCCAATACAGAAGTCGGTCTTCGCTTAGCTACTCTTCTAGGTACGTCCGCTTCCTGCAGGCACGTAGTTAGGGGGGAGTCCTGGGGGTCTGAACTCCCCCCGAAACTTTGAAAATATGTTGGTACAGGCATGCTTCTTACAAATTTTCCTAAAGTTTGACCGTTTGGAACCCCCCTCCCCGAAATGAAATTCTGGTTTGGACCCCCTGCCCCGGACTGAATTCTGGCTACATGCCTGGCTTCCTGCGAGAAGTCCTCCAGTAAGCTCAGACTTGTCAAGGCCTACCTGAGGGATCAAATTAGCCAGGAACGTTTGACAAATTTAGCTATTATGTAATTGAATACGACATAACTGAAAAAATTGACTTCGACACGGTAATAGATAAATTTGTATTTGTTTTGTAATGAAGTAATATCTGCTGCTATTGATAAGGGTAGGATAGGATACCAAAGGAAATTAATAACGTAGAAAACAGTAATCAATTTTTCAACGATAGCATTAAAAAACCCAACCCGCTAATGACTTAATTTCGTCAATTTTCACCAAATTTCCGAAACTGAAATCCTTAAAAAATATCGAATATTAAAGCAAAAACTACAGGTCTGGACGAAATTAATTCAGTATCATGCAAAATCAGTTCTTCTAGAGCTGGACACAGCTGTTGTTCTGCCTTGTCAATGATAACTGGCGATATGATTTCTGCTACTGATAAAAATAAGCTTAAAATATTGGTAATGTTAGACTACAGCAAAGCTTCTGATAGTTTAAATTAGAAAGTTCTGATGTCAATTTTAAACATTTTTGGGGTGGGAGAAAATGCAGACTTTCTTATAAACAGGTTCCAAACGGTTTACTATGATGGTATAAGTCCATTGCTCTTCTCCATATATACCTCTAATTTCCCTAGAGTTTTCTTGTAATGCATGCAACATTCTTATGGTGATGACACGCAAATATATCTTTCATTTTCTCCTTGCGAAGACTCACAAGTAGTTTCCGCTATCAACTTTGACTTGCATAATCTGTAGGAATTTTCTAATAAGCACTGCTCACAACTTAATTCTGCAAAATCGGCTGTTATGGTGTTTGGGAGAAAACTAAGATACGAATGTGTAATTTGACTAACTAATATTATATTAACAGTACAAAAATTTAGGAATGATCTTGGTCCAGGATCTGAGATTTTCGCAGCATGAAAGTAAAGGCATACAAAAAGCGTTTTAAAACTTAAAATCGATTTTTCAACATGTACTTACGAAAGAAACCACAATTGTGTTGTGTGAATCGCTGGTGTTATCACTGATGAATTATTGTGATGGATAACTTACGAATTTAAAAACTACAAAATGCATGTCTAAGAGTGATTCATGGAATAAAAAAGAGTAACCCTATAGAGCATACTTTCAGGGTGTGATTAAATATGAATGACTGTTATCGTTAAATAATGAATTGTTCAAAATATCCTTTTCTTACCAAATTATAAACATAGTAAATCAACTGCACAACCAAATTATAAACAATAGTTCAAGAAAAATATTTAGAAATAAGGTTTTGTATCATGCACAGTAGGTACTTGCTAAATATAATATTATTTCTTAGAGATACACCATAATAATCTTATTATGTGTGTCGTATGCAGTATCTTATAATAATACTTTTCTTTATAATTTAGTGTTATCTACTGCTTTTTAGTGTTAGGTGGAAGAACAGACCTTCAGCTTTTTTTTACATGAAGGTATTGATTCTCACCCTTCTTTTTTCTTTATTGTCAAGAATATCAATTTTGCGTTTGTTATACAAATAAAGACGTTTATTATGATTTTTTTTTGTCGTTACTAGTTTTTGTCCAGGCCTCCGGCCACTTGGGGCTGGTCCCACAGTCCAATTTCAGTGTCTGCTGCATAAAACAATATGGTAAGCACGCTACTGAGTCCGATACTCGTATACCCTAAGCAGCCTTAATAAACCAAGGATGACAGCCCTCTGCATGCTTCCAGCCAACATTGAGCCTTACTACGGCATGCTGGTCTAAAGGAGGATAGCAGCGTATGTCTGATTCCTCCCAGTGTCCCAATGACTAGAACGGCCATTTTCACTTTATACCCTTGATATAGCGTTCGAAGCTCGAATAAAAGATCATGGTATTTGGTCCGTTTGTCATCCTCTTTTGCAATGATATTGCCCTCAGCCGGTGCCGAAAAGAACGGTGAGGACCCGCAGGGCCGCGTTGTGTCGACGGATATAGGCCGAGATAGCATACGTGCATATGGGGTATCAATACCATCCTGGAACGCTATGATGAACCCCTCCGTCTCTGATCTTAGCCCACTACATCATAAAAACGCAAAGGTCAGTCTTTTAGGCAAGCCTTGGTCTTCTATAGTGTCGAAGAATTGACCATGCATTGGCTTGTCCTTATACTTTTGTAGGTGTTGGCCGACCTCAGCTGCTCTCATGTGGGCCTTGCCATGAGCACCTTCCAGATCACCCTGGTGCAGACACTCTAAGCTCAAGAGGCCATGACCTCCCAGATGACGTGGAAGATATAATCGTAGTGTGGGCAATTTTGAAATGTCATTATCTTGGGGGTTTTTACATCGATTTGGAGCAAATCTTGAATGTCCCATTTTATATTCCCAAAAGAATATAAAAGAATCGGAACGGCAAGCATATTTATATATATTCTGAACACCAAAACCGGCGCTGATACTTGCCGCGGAGAGACTCTTTATTAGTGCTAACCTCCTGAATGTGGCATTGTTCTACACCTAAGTAAGTATAAGTCCCTCCTGCATCCAGGTGCCGAAGAATGCTTCCATCCACGAGGTGCGCGTCCTCTCCGTAATCACTCCCCACAACGCCCCCTCTTGAGATGAACCAGTGCGCATTTATCCAAACCAATATCCAATCATCCCATTTGTATACTTCCTCACCACCCGAAAAGACTGGTTGAGATCCCTTTCCGCGGAAGCATAGATCATAAGATCGTTTATAAATAAAAGATGGCTTACTTTATGCCTCCTGTTTCCGCGTGGGCCGCAGCAATATCACCGCGTACCTCTCACATACATCTCAATACCGGGACTGGCAGCCCAAGGCACTTCAAAAGATGAACAACCAGCTGGTGTTGTAGAAGTTGAATCAAAAGTATTATTACTATTATTATTATCATTATTATTTAAGTCTTCTTTGTTTTAGTCTGCATCCGGATGGTCCAGGTTGGGGAAGTCGTCGTGTACAGTAGTCCGATCTGATCAATTTGAAGTAGGGTGGATAGTGTTTCCTTATCTGGAAGATGCATTATTTTAGCGAATATGTGAATAATGAAAATATAATTAAATGCTAATTATCTGGAATATTGCATGATATAGTACCTTCTGCCATCTCACCTGCCTCAAACGGTGGTATTGCAATTGGAGAGATCATTCTGGTCGCCTTGATCTTCCAGGTAAAACCTGTCATCGATATTTGAACATGTCCCTTCGCACTGAAAACAAAATTCATTATTCACATTGTCACTATAACAAACTCTCTTCTAATAGAGGAACCACCATCCACCCTAGTCCAAGTTGACCAGCCCGGACATTCTACTGCCCGAGACGACTCCCGCTCAACTAAATTACTTCATTGACAATAATATTTATCTGTTATATCTATCGTTTCGTACTCCACTACAAATTACTTTTTTTAATCATACACACTTTCTTCCAGTTGAAAAAGAATCAATCAATCAAACCCGGCCGTTCTCAATTTTCGTGGTCTATAAGATAAAATTATTTATTTGTTATTTGTATTGTATTATAAAATTTCCTTATAAAGAAAATTGTGTCAAACTTATTTCACTTCGATACTACTTTTCTCCAAAGCCCGATGTAATTTATAAAAAAATAGTTGTTTTCAGACATAGTGAAACAAGAGCACCTCCGCCGTTTTGCCCAGAAGTCCAAAAAGTCGGCCTTTTTCAGAAAATTGATTTTCTATACAAAATTAATTATTCAATTGACGGCGGTATTGACAAACGGAGACTTATTTCAAATATTTAAACTTGAACTAACGCAAGGTCCTCGGCACTCCACTGAGGTGCAAACTAAGTAATATTACTAAAACTACGTTGTTGTGTATTATTTTGTTTACGCAACTGGGTTGTGTACTCTCTCCCTTAATTTATTTAAGTTTACTTAAGTTATATTTGTTACGGGACACTGCGCAGGCGTGAGTTTTTATAACTTCTAAAAAACATTTGTGTATCGGATTATAAACGACAGATAAAACTGTGCAAGACTATCTTTGAAGGGTTGGAACCCCTTTATACAGAAGAGGGGGTCCACGATTATTTCGCTTTTGCAATGACACCAAGAAATCCCTGTTCGAGACAAGTAGTTGTACCCCTACGGAGGTGATGCCATGCGATGCGATCCTTGAAACCTAATCATAGAAGTAAACTTTAAAGGGCTGCCACCCCCACGCGCAGGTGAGGGGGGCCCTAGATTATTATATCTACAAACAGGGATACCTTACTCTTTATTATAAAACTGAAAAGCCCGAATTTGACAGGAACCCTCGGGGAATGAAACCACCCCGAAGCCGAGATACCGGCATACCTTTCAAACTTGCAGGACTGGAAATCTATCAGATCTGACCATCTCTATACCCTAAGAGAGGAGCCCGAAATTCCAAGAGTAGGCCAAGATCTACTACCAAATCTATCTGGAAAGTCTATAGAATCGGCCTCGTATCAGTGTTTGAATCATATCATGAGAGTATAGATGCAGGTAAACGGGTGGTAACGATATTTTTTGACTTACCAATAGCGTTTTACACAATAAATAAGGATTTTCTTATTCTTATAAGACAGCAAAACAAAATGGCGGCATAATAAAATGTTTAAAAAATATTGGGAAAGCATTAAGACTGATATAGAGACAAATTCCGGTATGAATTCAACATGACGGGACAAAAAAAGTCACCGCACAACCTTTGGACTTATGAGATAAGCCTGTCCAGGGGAGATTTCACAATTCGCACGTCCTCTAGGAACCTATATCTCACAGCGAATGGCCCGTTTTACGTAGAACGTTCCTCCAATGATGTTTCCCCGATGCGATGGTCGCTAGACTGCTCCCTGAAACACCGCGAAAAACAACACTTCTATTCTGCCACCAGGGAGCCTTCAAGGTACGTGTGCGCGTAGAGCGCAAAAATATTATTCATACATAGAACGGAAGCTTTCACAGCTTTGATCAATTACAAAACCATGGTTCTTGGAATTAGACCGTGTTAAATTGGAATTACTATCCGACGTTTCGCCGTCGGTTGCACGGGGCATCTTCAGGGATCTTTACTCCAAGAGATGTGAACATTGAATGAGTGCAAAATTAATGCAAAATAACAATGGACTAAGGAAGTCACATTGGAAGGTCCCTCTTTTTATAGCAGTCTCATCAGTACTTACAGATGTATTAGTGTTATTCAAATGAGTGTTGTACTCCACTGTTACTTGTTGTTATCTAGAAGATTTAAAGCATTAGAATGTATTTTGGATATTCGCAATACTTCCATAAGCTAAGAGTATGGCACACTATCGAACGCCTTGCGGTAGTAGCTTAGTATTACTGAATCGATAATAAGTTGTTCTTTTCATCCCTGGTGTGCTTGCATTATTTCTGTTCGTCTGCCGGTAGTACGTTGTTGGTGCTGACGTAAGTTCTGTTATTAATGGAAGTTGTAAGAATTTTATACAAAGTTAGCATACATGTGATAGGTCGATACTGCGATAGATCAACCGTTCTCACGCTAATCTTTGAAAAGTGCATATCAGAGATATTCGCTCTTTTCCTCCATAAAAAGGTTTTATTTCAGGAAATGAAATTGTACCGAATATTTAGACGTTTTATTAGGCCGCTATTTTGTTTTGCCGTATAAAATTTACCCGCTAAAATATAACCTGTTTCAAACTTGATTTTTGTGCAATTTGACGTCCATTCTCAAAAAAAGTTTCTCACTAATAATAATTTAATTTGGTGAATTTGAAACCAATCGGATGAATATTTTTTGAGCTCACCGACAGAACGACTGATCTATGGAAAAGAGCGAGTTTTTTTTTGAGACCTAGGTACTCTAAAACGCATCTCGAAGGGAGATTGTTTTGAAAACATTTCTACAGCTTTAAAAATTAATCAATGCACAATTTTATGTTTTTCTAAATAATTTAATAACCAAAATAGCTAGAAGTGGTCCCCAGGGCCGTAAATTATATAGGGACTCTAATTCCGGACCCACTATAGATAGCATCACTGTTCCAGAGAAGAAAGAAGGTACAAGAAAAATAAAAGGGCAACAATTAAAGAGAAATGCTCGATTTAACATTTTGGCGAACGATTTTTGTCTGTTTTTTTTTTCATGAAGTATATACCTAAACTTTTTCAAAACGCTTTAAAACACGTTTTCATTTTCAAAACGCATGTAAGAATTTCTAATATTTCTAATAAATACTATAATAGGATCACTAATAATGTAATTCGCAAAAACTGCATAATAAAATTTGGCATATTTTGTAAGCTGTAAAAAAATACGCAATTATTCAAAAAGAGTTTTTTTTCGGAAACTGCGTTTTGAAAATAAACTTCTCGTATGCTCGAAAGAAATCAGATTATTAATAAAGAGAATTAATTAAAGGTTTAAAATTTACTCTATAGAAGGTAGAAAATTTAAGGTTTCTCCTTTCCGCCAGTGATTATAGAGAGCAAAAAGATTGTTTTGCCAGGAAACTGATTTGCATTTACCGTAGCCGTGGGAATGCCTTCGCATTTCTTAAAGACGAGATCTTTAGACCAATTTTCTAAATCAGAAATCAACGGAATTCACACTAAATCCGAGCTTTTTCCGTACGGAAAATTAAATTTACTACACTGATTAAAGTTAAAAAAGAACTGATTAAATATTTTATTTTCGTAACAGTTAACAGTTAGTTTTACGAAAATTGTATGTTCATTCTCATTACAGTTTGAAAATTACATTAGTTACATTAGTAAGTTATGAAAAAAAATCAAAATAACTTGTAATTACACGTTGTGCGCTAAACTAACTTTCGTCAAAATGTCACATTCGTAGATCGTCGTATACATTAAATTTTTACCGCCAAATTATGATAGACCCGGCCCAAGCAACTACATTTTAATATCAACCCACTAAATGTATAATTTAGTGTATATTGTATAACTTTTCATTAATTGTTTTATGTATAAATAATTTTTCATCAAATCAAGAGTTTTTAGAATATATTTAAAAACAACATGTCTTCTATCTACAGTAGTTGTAGGAGGTACCTATATATTTCAGGGCAAGTAATGGAAGATATTTTTATTCTAAGATAACAAAAGTGCTTTCGACTATTTAAACTCTCTACCTAGTGGGTTTAAAGGAAAGATATTTCCTCACTAGAGAACGTTAGCACCTAGTCATGTTATAATGATTAACGTGTGTTTAGGCTTTTAATTTCCTGGTATGAGGGAATTATTGTAATCGTGAAAAAACATCCTCACATGTGTTTACAGGTCTTCACGTTTTAGGGTCTCTAGATGCCGAAAACATGTTTTCCCATTTCCATCGGTCTGTCTGTCTATCGGTGGGTCTGTCTGTTTGCTCGCGGCATACCTAAATATTACATACCCGAATAACTTAAAAATTAAGGGACATATGGGGATGGAAACTTAACATTTTGAAAAAAATCCATTTTGATGGAACAAAATGGCGAAAAAAAATTTCAGTCAGTGTAAAAATTTGGGCTCGCAATTTTGAATTTTAAGTATTCGTATATTCGTTTCAAATTTTATTTGATTATTCGAATAGTTACAAAGATATTTTAATATTCAAATATTTATCTACTCGAATATTCAAATGTTCGACTATTCAAATATTTGAATATTCGAATATGCAAATATTCAAATATTAGAATAACCAAATGTTACATTAATCAAGTATTTTAGTATTTAAGATTGATTATTTGATTAACAGCTAACTGTTTACTATTAATTCATAACAATAAGCTTTTTATTCCTTGGCCTTTCTTATTAATGTATTTTAGAAATTATAGAAACTATTTTATATAATATGGTACGTAGGCAATGAAGAAGAACTAATGGCTTAACTACAATATTGGGAACAGAGGTTTACAACGCAAAAAAGGCTATTTAAGTTTTCATATAACTTGTGATTCAAGTTCGAATTACCTGAAGTAAGAAGGAACATAGCATAACATAAATATACGCATTTAAATTAAACATATTATATATTTTAAAAAATGAAAAAACAATTTTCATAAAAACAAAAATAGTTTCTATATTCCATTTTAATCATAAAAACGCTAGTATACAGTATAAAAAATTACATGCAAATATTACAAAAGGTTGCATTGGCTATAACTTATAGAATAAGTTTATATTTTGGTATACAAATTTATTGTCAGTCAGAACAGATTTAGAGGAGAAAAAAATCGAGAAAAAACGTTGAATTTCCCCATACATTTTTTTAATGCTTTTATGGTTTTTAATTTTACTAAGCAAATACCCGAATTTATGCTTAATTACTTACTATTTTATATACAAAAACCATAAAATGAATTATAAATTAGCGCTGGGAAAACAAAATTTTCTTTACGTTACTAGATTTCAAACGCTTTTGGCACTATGTTACCGGCATCAGAAAATTATCTTTTCGACGGGACAGAAGTTGCTGGTACACAATTGCTAAGCTTGTATACTACTCGTTTATCAGCTGAACCTCTAATAGAAATGATATATTGAAATTTATTTCAGACAAGAAGAAATAGTTAGCGATTTTTAAAAAAAATCCTTATTCGAATATATATTTAGGTCTAAAAACTATTAATTTTATAATTTATATTATTATACGAATTCAAGATAGGAGTACAAAATGGCGCCTAATAAAATGTTTAAATAGAGAAAACTAATCTTTGTAGATTTCCATAAGAGTTCATTAAGGCATGGCACATTTTAAAATCCCCAGGATTTTGAGACCATAGAAAAACAACGACCAAAACGTAACAATACCCTAGCACTATGACAAGTCTCATTTGGGACGATAAAGACATTAGGAACGATGGATCGCACTTAAATTACCTACGTTTTGCTAATATTCTCCAGTCACAAAAACGAACCAAGGGTGATGCTAGAGAGATAAAATACTTAGGGGGTCAAGGAATCTGGACGCAATTTATAAAATGGTAACCATCCCTAGAAATAACGTATTTGTTTGTTTTAGGACTATAATATAAATATTGCACATATGTTTACTTATATCTTTCTATAAAAAAAAAACTAATAACAATAATATTTTTATAGATAACACAAATACCGTACATAATTTCTAAAATTAAAAAACACCGAATCAATACTTAATACATTTATATAATTAAATATTTAATAAATTTATACAAGTAATTCTTAGACGTGGTCGGCAACTATTCTAGGAACGGCCCTGCACGTGACTTCTTTAATTGTTAATGAAAATGTATAACAATTGTTGAAATTATTAAGCAAGTCAAATATTTTCTCTATACAATTAATTGCCCTAACCTATCCAATAAAGCAAAGTAAATATTAACTTTAAAATCTTGGGTTGGTCGGGTCTGAATTGTTTTGTCAGTACATCCGAACGAAAATCGAACAAGTTTCCTTTGTCTATAGGTAAAGAAACTGTTTCTATGTAAAATTTGAAAAAAGATGAACCTATCTTTATAAATTCATTAAGTTTGTTATTGGATCTTAAAGTTTTCTTATATTTCAAGGTTAAATATTTCCAGTCAGAGTTAATACATCAAATAAAAATTTGATGTATTCTGGATTTTCTATTGCAAATCGTAGAGTATATTATTTTCGCGCAGCCATTTTTTTAATTTATGAGGCGATTAATATGAAACCTGGTAGAAGTAATCTATACTAATATACAAAAGACTTAGTTGACTGACTCACTCATCACGTTCCAGCTCAAACCGCTTGAGGTAAAAAACTAAATTTTGGCATACAGGTTGATTTTAGAGTGTAGAGGTTCGATAAGAGGGGATTTTTCAAAACTCAAATTCCAAGGGTGCGAAACCACCCTTTAAATATTACAATATTTTTTATTTAAAAAACGGTCAGTTTTTCGGAAAAACGCTTGAATGCGTATTTTTTCATTTATTTTTTACATATTTTAGGATTTTATAAACATTCATACAGGGTGTTCAAAGTGGTGAAACTACCACTTGAATAATACAATATTTTTTATTCAAAAACCGCTTAGTTTCTCCAAAAACGCTTGAACACGTGTTTTTTAATTTTTTTTTTACATATTTTAGAATTTTTATAAAATTCATACAATGTGTCCAAAGGTGTAAAACCATCCTTTAAATATTATAATATATTTTATTTCAAAAACCGTTAGTTATTTGGAAAACGCTTGAACATAATATGTTTTATATTTTATTTTTTTACATATTTTAAAATGTTTTAAAAAACCACCAATAATAACTCCAAAAAATAGCACAGCAGATGAAATACATCTAGCTTTATTGGAAAAAATTATTGCTCCACAATTGACATACTACTCAATAGATGTAGTTATAGATTAGCGGTTAATTATCCTGTCGAGTTCCTACACTCTCTAAACCCTTCAGGAATCCCTCCTCATGAGTTAACTTTAAAAGTGGGGCACCCGTGACGCTTATTCGAAATTTAAAACCACCAAAATTGTGTAATGGAACTCGGCTACAGGTTAAAACATTACAAAACAATGTAATAGAGTCTACTATTATTTCTGGCCCTGGTCTGGGAAAAACAGTTTTTATACCACGTATCCTTTTAATTTTATTCCGTCAGACTATCCTTTTCAGTTTAAATGTGTACAGTTTCCTTTAAAGCTTTGTTTCGCCATGACGATTAATAAAAGCTCAAGGGCAATCCTTAAATAGAGCTGGAGTAGACTTGCGCTACGATTGTTTTCCCATGGTCAATTCTATGTCGCATGCTCTAGAGTAAGTTCGCGCGGTAGCTTGGCTATTTTACAGAGAGAGAATGCAACAACAAACGTGGTTTATAAAGAGGTACTTAAAAGAGTTTATTTAAGTACCTCTTTACATCCCTTTCATTATAGTTATATACGTTTACCCGCTATATAATGCAACTTTGGCATATCCATCTAAATGGATACACCTCTTCTAAAAATTTGTGCCACAAGAAAAAAATGTCATGAAGCCCCATCGTGTATGTACCACAGACATTTTCCTAGAAAATTGGTACGTCTTTAAGGAACAAAGGCAATTAATTTTCTAAAAAATTCCTGTATGAGTTAGCAAGCCGGGTAAAAAGGAAGGCCCTATAAAATGGCATTGGCAAAGCCAATGGAAATGGTCATCAATTATACTAGCCCATTTATTTAGAGAAAACTATTCTTGAAAATATGTGTCTACTATACCATGTGGATTTTCTTCAGCATATAAATGATTGTTATGAAAATTCATAATTATATTTCTCGAAAAAGTAGCTTCATCAGTAAAAAGAATTTGGCAGTCACAATTGGGATTCACTATAAGCCTCTAAAGGTGCCACTGGTATCACAATTTTTCACTTCGCTCAAAAATAGTTAACCGACAGTGATATCCTATAAGATTAATCAGATTCCAAGGCATTGCTTTGGAATTTATTGTTATTTGTTTACATGGCTATTTTGACTCTTTCGTGCATTTTAAGTCTTTATTAGTAGTGTTGCGGAGAATCGTATGATCTCAGAATCGAGTACCGAGTACATAAGCGTACACAGCCCTAAAAATATGCTGCGGCATTCAACAATTTTTATACATCTGTACTCGAATACGACATGTACTCGTATAATAATTGTATTATGTTTGCTCTCTGTCTATCCAATAGAATCGAGCTAAAATGGGATTTTCCAATCACAGGTATAACTGTGATCGTGATTTTTTAATCACAGCGGTTTTAACCTGTGATTGTGACTTAGATTCGCTGTTTAGTAGTTTGCAAATGACGCGAACGTATTAGTATTTTACTTTAGATTCATTTGAAATTTAATTCGAAATAGGTGAATCTTGAAATGTTTGGAACAAATAGCATTAAACATTTTGCTACTCTAATTAATATAATACTTTATCTAGTATAAAGTCACCATTCGTCCCCCTCCCGGGACGAGTACCTCAAAATGGCGGGACAGCCATTTTGAGGTACTCGTCCCGAATTAAAGGCGTCCCAATTTTGTACCGCTTTTGAGACATTTACTTTTAATATTTTCTTATATATGCAAAAGTCACATATAAATGTTAAATTTCTTCAAATAACTATCGATGGTAAAAACAAATAGGTACATTGACTATCTAGCAGCTGACTTTGACATTTCTTAACCGTCGATAAACATTGGACATCCCTACAGTATGCGGGACTTCCCCTTTGTTTATTTCTCTTACCGTCAACTATACTCCTGTCGTAAATCGAAATTGTAATCAGCGTCTACGGATGGAATCAATAATGGAATAATAGTTAGTCTAATCTATTGTGTTTTAATTCGGGTTAAGGCAGAGTATTTTTTTAAACGTTGTTGGTTAAGTTAAAGTGACAAATTGAAGCATAAAACGGGTAAGTTCATTATTATTAATAATATATAAAAATGTTAACATTTCTTTGACCATTTAAGGATTATATATCGGCATGGCATCAAAACCAAAATATTGTTTCTAGGCAGAATTACAAACGCAGTATCCATTCTTGAAGAAGGGAAAATTAGATTCAAGTGTATTCTGTAAGACCTGTTCATCAAGTTTTTCAATCTCACATAGAGGCAAGAATGACATCGAAAAACATTTAAAATCCGATAAACATAAATCATATTTAACTGCTAGTGCATCTTCATCAAAAATGGATGATTTTCCCCCAATGACCAACAATTAGCAGCCGAAAAAGGACTTTTCGCTTTTCATACGGTGTTTCACAATATTAGCTTTCCTGTAATGGACTGTAAATCCAAACATGTAAATCAAAAACATTTTATAAAAACAAATTTTCTTGTGCGCGTACAAAGGCTGAAGCTATAGTGACCAATCTTTTCACGCCACATTTTTTTCATCTCTCCAGAAACAGCTAGAAAAAGTTTACTATGTTTTTAAAGTTAAAATGTAAAAATTATGGATATGTCATCTTTACCTCGGGAAAAAGTGTCCTAATTTGCAAACATGTACTTGAGGATTTAAAAACCAATAACTTCGAGTCAAAACTAGCTGCATATTGTGCTGACAATGCTAACACCAATTTTGGAGGGCAACGCAGACAAAGTACAAATAATATATTTTTTAAAACGGCTCGGAGTGTAGACAAATCTATATTAGGTGTAGGTTGTGCTGCTCACATTATTCACAATGATATACATACAGCATCAAAATTTTTGCCGATTGATATTGAAAGCATAATTGTAAAAGTATATTCGTATTTTTACATCTATACTGTTACAATAGAATAACTAAAGGAATTCTGTGAAAGCGTTGAAGTCGAGTACCAAAAAATTTTATGGTACAGTAAAACTAGGTGGCTGGCCTTACTTCCAGCTGTAGAGAGAATTTTAAAATTGTATTTGTCTTTAAAATCCTAGTTTCTTTCAATCGATAAATGTCCACAAATAATTAGTAACTTTTTTTCAAACGAATGTTCTGAGGTTTGGTTAAAATTTATTCGTAATATGGCTTCTATGTTTCTGGATGCTATTAAAAAAATTAAAGATAATAAAATAAACTTTTTGAGGTAAAGGAAATTCTGGAAATGCTTAAAAGTAAATTAAACCACTGGGGAGAAAATAAAATCGAGACTGATAAGATTTGAAAATATTCGAAAATTACTAGAATTATATTGTGTTTACCTGGTACAAACGCATCTACTAAACATGTGTTTTCTATAATTAATAAAATTTGGACAACAGAAAAAAATCAATTAAAGATGGAATCACTTAAAGCCCTTATTATGGTAAAATGAAATTTTGAGGGTAACTGTATTGATTTTTATAACGAGATTTCAAAAATTCCATGCCAAATATTCCTAATTAATTATTATTATTAATATTATTAGCTGAATGAATTTTTTGTTATCATTTTCTGTGATGCTGTTTTATGTTTTTAGTTGTGTTAGATGTATTCTTAATATCTATATGTTCAGGGTTTATTGAGTATTAAACGTTTGGCAAAAAAATGTTTTATTCTTCGAAATGATGGAACCGAACGAAAACTTATAATATATGAGAGATATTAAGAACCGATCGAAAAATTTAATTTTTTTTTCTTTCTTTTTTTTAATTGCCTGTCCCGCTTTTTGATTTTCTGGAAATGGTTACTTTAATCTAGTACACACATATACATGCAATTTTTTTAGAAACAGACCACACACACATTTGGATGTAATGAAACAAAGAATTCTGTCTGTATAATATGTATATCATTCTGCAAAAGATCGCAGCAAAACAATTTCGACTAACAAGTCATTCTCAGTACTACTACTCGTCAGAAAAAAACAAGCAGAAAAGTCAAATCAATCAGTGAAATTAAAACTGTATAATGTATATGAAAAGACAGATATAAATGTTGAACACAAAAATCAAAATTTAAATTTTTGCCTTGCAAAAGCAGCAGTCTTTTACGAACTGGAGAGTTCGTAATGTCGAAAAAAAACAGCAACAATATATTAAAGCAAGTACATTCAAGGATCCAGTACTTTTCCGAGATATAATATAATATTAATCAGATTCTATGGCAATGTTTATTTTGTTTACATGACTATCTTACTCATTCGTTTGTTTCAAGTTTTTATGTGGACCAGAAATATGCGAAACATTTTTTTCTCGAAAACGAGGCGAGGTAAGAAAAATAAAAATCACAGACTCGCTTAATTTTTTTTTCAATTGGGTTGCTTTCGGGACGCCACTGGACTTAATAATTTTAATCTCATTGGGTCTAAATTATTGTTCAGAGGTTTTGGGAATGTAAAATAAACACGTTACTTTCCAACTCACAGTAATTGTTTATTATAAAATGCACATTAAAAACAGAACAACAAACAAAAGCAAAAGATAATTATTCCTATAACTTCGTAACAACACGACTACAGTGACTTTATAAGGTCACTAGACGTATGAAGTCACTGTAAACACGACTGACTCTTGGCACCATCTATCAAGGTAACACAAACATTATAAAATGCGGTTTTTCAAAACGCAATCCTAAAACCTAAACATCGTTTATGTTAGGCAGCCAGTACTACAAAAAAAACTACCAGAAGTGATATCTAACATCGAACTATTAGGAACTGGATGAATTAATATTTGCTGCTACAAAATATAAATAAATCTGCCAAGTTTCATCAAAATCGACGAAAGACGGTAGATCGAGAAAGATTATCTAATAATCTGGTAATCAAAGTTATTAATGTAAATATACATTTTTTTAGTGAAGTTAAGAATTTGGGTGTAACTTTTCACAGTTTCCTTAGATTTAATAAATATGTTTCAAATTGTATTAAAAAGGTAACTACAATTGTATTAAAAAGGTAACTACCAAATTAAAGATGTTTGTATAATTCAAGGCATTCTAAATAAAACATTGAAAATAAAATTATACGATTCATTAGTTATATCAAATTTTAATTTATGTGATAGTGTATATGGACTTTGTATAACCAAATTATTAAAAAGAAAGAGATACACTTTACAATTGACTAAATGGACTAATATGGAGAAAGGACGTCATTATCACAGAAGTACTCTATATCATAAAATCATATTGCATAAACAGCCCTCTTACTTACATTCAATTCATAAAACGTCACAATTTCAATGTTCTTTTTTTTTTATAATGTAACTAAAATATTTAATTGGCTGTCCCCTACCCTCCGGCGCGGCATTGCAATATTACTACATATTTTTAGACTGTACAAAACAAATTTTTACCTTTTTAAAATAAAGTCTGCTATTTTAGTTGAATTTTTCATTTTAATATTTTGCTTTTTTGTTCTTCCTACTTACTGGCAGCAAGATCTAAAATATAACCTAGAAATTATGTAAATAATTATATATTGTAATATTGGTTGAGCTGTTTTAAGGTTAAGTATTGAAACCAACTCTGAATTTCCAGAACTGAACTTCGCCTTTTCATAACTCAAAATTAAAATCACATTTGTTGTTTAATTTTTTTTATGAATAAAGCTGTTTATTATTATTATTATTAATAATAAAATGAGGAGCTTCACTTCATATTTTATAACGTCAAGTTGAACTTAGCCTGGATGGGGTAAGATCCGTATTTTTAATACCAAACAAACTATTAAAACAGTAATGACCCAGATACATTATCCCCAGGTATAACTTCAAGTACTCATGAACCAATACTACAAATGACATTTAGGACGAAATATAGCGAGTGTAGCTTTACATGAGTCACTTTTCAATTTTCTTTCATTCTTTCTGCAGCTGCGAGGGAGGAGGCGAACTTTCTAGTTACGCCATTGGAGGGTTACTTTTTCTGCCAAGAAAAAATCACCCTTTTGCGGCACAATTGCGGATCCATGGGTACAGGAAATGTTCTTGTTATTTTTATTTAGACTCACATTTAATTTTGCGCCACCCTTTATATTATCTTTTAGGCACACCCCCGCTCAAATACACTAAGCTCACCCCTGGATGTTTTAATTTACAGCAAACTATTTATATATATATATATATATATATATATATATATATATATATATATATATATATATATATATATATATATATATATATATATATATATATATATATATATATATATATATATATATATATATATATATATATATATATATATATATATATATATATATATATATATATATATATATATATATATATATATATATATATATATATATATATATATATATATATATATATATATATATATATATATATATATATATATATATATATATATATATATATATATATATATATATATATATATATATATATATATATATATATATATATTTTATATATATGAATATATATATATATATATATATATATATATGATATATATATATATATATATATATATATATATATATATATATATATATATATATAAGTTTTTTAATGCTCCGGACATTTTCGTTTTTATTGTTTGTTATTTATTCGGATAAATACAAGCACCTGATTATTTGTATGCATTAAAATGCTAATGCCATATTAAAACTGTTTCCGATTTTATTTATATAAATGTTGCACTTAAAATGCACGAGCATTCATGATATGAACATGTTCATTTAATAAATATTATCTGTTTCAGGCAGAAAGTTTGAAATTGGTGAGTCAAATCACTAAACATAATTTATCTTAAACTTCAAATGTTTCTCCCTCTATACTTACATAACAAAACGCACGTGAACATACACGTCAACAGCAACATTTTAAACTATATACAAAGGGAATTCTCTGTTTGATATAAGTAAATTATTCTTCAAAGAGCTTGCAATTTAACAGTTTAAAGGTACAACATATGAGGCACTCAAAGAAATTACTGCACTGGAAATAAAGAAAATAAGCTTGCGTTTATAGCAGTGGTTAAAGAGTAAAATAAAAAATTGCTTCTTCTACTACATGGTAGATTGTAGTTTCAGGATAACAAAAAATATGTTAAGAATATAATTAATGTTTTATTTTAGGTTTCTACTCGTTAACCTGTTTTACTCTTTCTGTGAAATTTGTTTTATTAGAATATCATTAAAAATGTTTTTTGAATATTGTTTTGTATTATTGTACTTGTTTTTGTATTTAATTCTGCTTTTTTCAATTTTTTTTGTTCTAAATAAAACAAAAAGTAGGCACATAAAAGAATTTTTTTTATGTACTGTCTATATTCGATAATATACTTATAATTATTTCATTTGTAAATTGCTTAGTCTTTAAAATCACTAATTTTTCTTTTTTAATTGGGTTTCTTAATTACTGGGTATACAACTCAGAGTGTAAACGCGGTTTAAACCAGGATTCTAATTCTGCGTTTAAAACTGGTTTAAGCAGGATTTTCAGCATAGTGGGGTTTAAACTGGTTTTAAAAAAGTTAAACCAGGTAAAAATTGGCAATCAGCCCTGTAATAAACAAAGTGCGCAAAAAATACGTAAACACAACTAGGCAAAACAAAAAAAATTAAAAACATCTAAACTAAAGAGCCTGTAAATAAAAGTCCAAAAGTCTTTTAAAATGTTTTGGTAATATATGTAATGTTTAAGAAAATTGATGCTTAGTATGTAAAAATATGTGTCATTTGAAATATTTTACTTATAGGCCATTAAATTTTCCAAAAACTACACCTTGTATAAAAAAAAATTCATATTACTTTTACTTAAATTTTCATAGACCTTAAGCTATGTTAGAAATTTTAATTTTACAGTTATTTTTGTATTGCCTGCTTGTGTTTACGTATGCTTTGTGCGCCTTCTATATTGCGTTGAAAAAAAGATAACTTTCATTTGGTAAATCGATAATAAAAGTTTCCGTTCGTCACCTAAACCTGAAAAGACGCTCGAACCCGAACATAGCTATTTTGTATGCATACAATTACTCAACAATGAACAAAAATATAAACTGCATTCTATGTTTTGTCTAAAGTGACCATTTGTCCCTTAATTTCAGCATGCGTCCAGTATTAAAAAATGCCCCTCATAGAGTCCACTACTGGGCGTTGAAATCTCTGTTTTCTAACTAGAACCGAAAATTACTAAAACATTATTCTAATTCAAAGAGCATGACTTTATTTTTAATGATTTTTTACTCATCCTTTATTGATAGTTGTTACCTTAATACATTAAGAATACTTTTTTTAATTCATGAGTTATTTATGGCCCATATTTATTTTATTATTATTATTATTATTTTTATCCACCTTGTTGTCTCACAGTATTCCTGTAGTTGTATTTTATACTGACGGGATTATACCAAATCAGTATAAAAAGAAAACAAAAGGAAAAGGAAAGGCACATCTCCTGCACATGCCGTTTTCGATCGTTGTGTCCTTGATGTGCATTTAGGAGTTTCTGGTTGTTATGACTTTGTCCTGAATGGCAAGCAGGAAGCCTTCTGTTTCGGGGAACAGCTGCCCTTCTTGTAACCACGTACATGAAAGCATTTTATGTATGTGGTCTTGCTTTATGTTGTATCTGTGTCTTCCGTGGAGTGTTTTTTTAGACCAAGTGTTCATCTTTTCTAGTCGTGATGGGATGTGACTGTGTGCGTCTGCTGCGTGGCTCGTTTGAGACAGGTTGAGCAGTGTATAATTCTTGTCTGCCTTCACTATTGCCATGTGGAGGTTAGTTTGTTTGTTGTGGAAGAATTTTCTGAGTTCGTAAATTTATTTTTTATTCAGCGATTGTATATCTATAATTCCCCTCCCTCCTTCTTTTCTCTCGATGGTGAGTCTTTCCTTGCATGCATTGGGATGTAACTTCCTGTGTTTAGTGAATTCAGAGCGTATGAGAATGTGAATGTTTTCTATGTCTGTGTGTGACCATTTAATTATACCAAACGAATACGTAAGAATAGGAAGGTGTTAATAGCTTTCGTTAGATTTCTGGAGTTCAATTTTGTTTTTAGTCGTTTTATGAGTCTGGTTTTAAATTTCATCTTGAGCTCTGATTTATTTGATATGAGTGTGGTTAATCTTGGTGCTTTGATGGAAGCCTAGGTATCTGTTTGTTTCTTCTTTGAGCATGTTATCTATGTGTTCATTGTTGATTGTTTCCATCGTAGGGTGGTCTTTCCACTGCCTCTTGTTGATATGAAGTAGCTTGTATTTACTTATACCAAGTTCCATGTTGATGTCCAAGGTAAACGTTTCTGTGATTTTAAGGAGTTCCTTTAGCTGTACCTTTGTGCTTGCGTATAATTTTATGTCATCCATTTACAAGAGATGGTTTATCTTGTGTAGGTTATTTTTTTGGTGTTTAATGTGGAATCCGGAGTTTGTGTTATTCAGTGTGTTTAACAGTGGATTGAGACAGAGGCAGAACCACAAGGCGCTGAGTGAATCTCCCTGGAATATACCTCGCCGGATGTAGATCTCTTCTGTTTCGATGTGTTTTTTTTGTATTCTCAGGTTGATTTTAGTTTTCCACGTAGTCACAATTTGCGTAAGAAATTGCCTGAGGTTTTGATTGACTTTGTATAATTCTAGCACTCTGGTTAGCCAACTGTCGGGTATCGAATTAATGGCTTTTTTATAATCTATGTAACCAGCACGAAGGTTTCTGTAATTTTTTCTGATTTGTTCCATGATGACGCTGCCTATAATTAGCTGCTCCTTGCATCCTCGGCTATTTTTTCTGCATCCTTTATTATCATTATTATTATTATTATTGTTATTATTATCTCCTATTGACTCAGAAATCTGGCAATATTCCAAATTTGGATCAGTTTTTTAAAAGATCCTGTCCGCTTAACAAAAACTGCCATTTAATTAACACAAACAAAAAAAATCTACTGAAACCCAAGAGTTCAGGTATTAGGATATGTCCTTTCATTTAAAAAACAATGTATAATATATTTCTAATATATGTGGGCAGTGGCGTATCATTGTTTCAGTCAACCAAAAAAAGAAGTTGAGCGTAAATAATACGAACAGAAAAAAAAGGTCATTACTTTATTTTAGCTATAAGTAAAACTGCTCTGGGGGGAGGGGGGTTTACCCGCCAATCCCGAAGAAAAAATACTTTATACTCTTTCTATCATTTTAGATTAAATAAAAATGGCTCTGGGAAGAAACCCTATCCTTACCCCACTGTATCTGGATAAAACAACCTTTTTTAACGAAACAAACATTTCCAAAGAAAATAGTAATTTTTATTATAATAAAAATAATATTAGAAAGTTGGCTATAATATTAAATGTTTACGAGAATTTTAGACTTCTGAAGAGGAAACTAAATTCAAAATGATAGACCTTCAACTGGCCGAGTAGAAATTTATTTGGATCAGTTTCAGTTCCATCTAGACCACCGACTCTAATTAAATTGTTCATGACTTCAACACCAGCAGCCGGAAAATTATAAGTAGCGAGTTCTGATGAGAGCAATTTTTTGCAAGGGGTTCGAGATAAGACGCCTAAACAGAGGAAAACTTTAAAGACAATTTTTTCACCTAAAGTTTTAATCTATTTAGTTTTTATTTATATAAGGTATTGCATTTTTGCATCGTTATATAAGGTACTAAATTAATATTATTACAGATTATGGTAGTGCATTTTAATACAAGTTCAACATTATACGTATATTAGCCCATCTAAAGACCGATTGCACTCCAAATAGACAAAACAACAAATAGAAAATAATAGAGGTCTTAAATGGATCATAACTTTGTATTTTGTTCAGTATAGTTAGAATCCTTCAAGAGATTTCCGCGTATCTCAACGTCCAGATTTGCCAGTCCGCGAAGCACGATTTATAGATCAGTTTTACTTTATTACCCGGAAATTCTATTTGTCTCTTTAAAGCATAATAATTTTTTTATGTATTTCTAAAAACATAGATTTACGCTAACGTAAGAAGCAGTATCGAGCCAAAACTGTCCAATTCGAATTATAATCGGTCTTTGACCATAGTGATATAATTTTTGAACACGTTTTTAAATTCTACCTGATAACTTCAATATGATGGAGTGTCCTATTGATTGAAATAGGAAAGTTCATACTAGCACAGAACAGGTCAATACTATATAATATAACAAAAAAAAATGTCTTAACTTTTCCGCTACCTCTTCTTTATTTGCTTTATCTTGTACACACTGTACTGTTGAATGTTGTACGTTTGTGTTTAAAAATAGAAATTAGTTTTATAAAGGTTTACTTACTAACATTTAAGATTATCATAATATTAATATTATTAAAATATACTGTATGGCCCAAATTTATGTGAAAAAAATAACGACTTTTTAGTCATATGTTGATGAATACTACGTCTTAGGCGTTGACATTTTTTCTAGCAATTTTTTAATGTTTGTTCTGTATTGTACATTTAAATTGAGAAATAAATATTTGAGTTTAAAATAATACTTGTGCTGGGTTTTTATTTAAAACTTAATTTAGATTGTATTCATATCATTTTTATTTGATTTTCTTAAGGCCAATTGCATCTGCGTTGACATTTTTTATTAAGTTTTCTATTTCATTATTTTTCTGGAGTGTATTGTATTTTATTTCAGAAAAAAATATTTAAAATGGAAATTATACTTGTATTTGTTTTTATTTAAAACACAATCTGGAATTCTCGGCATTTTTGCCAAATAAGGTTTTTTACTTAATCATATACCATTTTGCTTAGCTAACAGAAGAGATAAACTTTACAATTTAACATATTACAACATTCCACTCAAATTAATTTCACATCACTTGTTATGATTCGTAGTTCCTATTATTTATACACAGTTTTACTAAGTTTATATATATATATATATATATATATATATATATATATAAATATATATATATATATATATATATATATATATATATATATATATATATGTGTGTATAGTATTTGTTTTGTTCTTACTTTAGAGAATTTCAAAGTTAACAGATTAATTTTGTATCAGGTTTATTCAAATTTGTTCCTTAGTATACTAATTGTTTATCCTGAAAACATGTTTACAATTTCCTGTCTTCAGTTTTATTGGCATTATGATTTATTATATTACTGTATATTAATATAATTTGAGTTAAACTAAAAATAACCATTCTGCTTATTTAAAAAAAACAGTAAATCTTATTTAGTAAATTCAAATAAACTAATAAAAAAGAAAGCTGTAATATGAAAGAACAATCGAAAAGAAATAAACAAGAAAATATTAAGTTGCTGGCATTTTATAACTTATCAAAGGTTTAAATATAGCTACAGATGCAAATTTTTCCATATCGGTTCTCCTGCGGATTACGTACTAGACACCACACCGCTGTTAAATTCTTAGTTGCAGGTACATTTTCTTAGAGTAAGTTACAATACGATTAATGTACTTACTGGCTACGTATCGCCACGGCTACAGAAGGGCAATTGTAACTTCTATTTCACCACCCATAATGCGTTCTCTATCTGTTTTTTTGCACAGGCGGACAAACGCCACATTACTTTATAACCTTGTTGCATGGCAATGTCGAACCCAATGTCAATTTTAAGGCATCAATAACATAACAAGCAATAACCTTAAACTCCTGAATAAATATTAAAAGTATTTGGACAAAAAGTTTATTATGTAAAATATAAAATTAAATAATATCTGAAATGAATGTTTTGTTAAACTGACTGTTTAAAAGAATGTATCACACTAATCTGTTTGTTTAATTTAGTCCTTACCTTAATCCCAATACTCTTTCAAAAGTCATACCTAACAAATTTTCAAATTTCCTTCTAAATTTCAAAGTAGAAATCAAATTGGATACGCCACTGAAAACAGGACACAAGGTGTTATTTTGAAAGGTCATCGCTTTAAATCACTTTCGCGGTCTCGCCAAGGTCACGGCTCCGCACCTTCCCGTCACTCCTGTCAGTTCAGTTACTCAAAAGGAAATGAAATGTAACATATAACATAAAAATAACTGCAGTGACAGGTGAGTTGTGTGTTCAAAAATTGGTTACGTAAATATGGTGTCGTTTTCTATACCTCAAAAGCACTTTTTTTTGTAAAAAATCAAACGTTTTATTCGCCTTACAACAGTAGTAAAACTTTCGAAAATAAAAAAGGTGGTGACAAGTTCATTTTGTTCCTGAATGGAGAGAAATCCATGTATTGACATAAACCAAAAAACGAAATGTTGAGAATAGATAGTACTATATGCACATTTATTTTTTTTTCAACCCTTTAATGAAACTTTACTAAATTTTAAGGTGTCCGTTTTTTATGCACCTAAGTGTATATTTATTATGTAGTGTTATTTAATAAAGTTAGTTCTGGAAAAAATATTTATCTATATCCATTATGTTTATATAAATAACGTCGTTTCAATAATACCTATCGTTATGCTTCTTTTACTATTATTTGCCTGGTTAATATCTCTACTACATTATTAACTACTGAACAAAATACCGTATACTATTAACATCTTTTAAAAGCAAGCAACAATAGTATAAACAACAATAGTAGTAATAAGTATAATATTGTTGTTACATTTAAAAGTTAAATGGTGCATTTTCTGGTCTGCTAGAGCTAATTAAACAGGGAACGATTTCTCAAAAGTCCGCATACTGTCTATAAATTGTCAGCCAAAGAAAATTAATTTCTGGAAGCCTGGAAAAAGCAGCCAGAGTATCCTATAAGCGCCGTCGACGCCGTTTGATCTACAACTCTTCCTTCTCCCTATCAAAACGAACTGAGGCAAAACCTCCACTGGTTAAATTGAAAATTTCTCTACACAGCAGCTGTTGACATTTTTCCCATCCTGAAAATGAATATGTAATTAAATTTAAATTAGATTGGATTTTTCGTTAATTTGGCTTTGCCGGAGTAAAAAGGTTATGAATTTTAAAAGCATGATTTCCCGGCTTTCTCCAGACAAAAGAGAAGCATTCGACGTATTTGTGTAGCGGATATTTGATGAAATGTCTTTTAGGCCTTCAGTAAAACTCATTTACAGACTAAGTTCCGGCGCGTTTTTCTAAAGTATTCCAAAGAAGAGAAAAGCGGATATAAGTATAATGCTATTTTATTGTTAAATAATTAAAGATAAACTGGGCTACACTTTTAATAACTACCCTTACTTTCAGTTGTTATAATAATATTATTATTTAGCGTTTATATATGTGTATACAAACATAGGGTGCTTCCATAAAAGCTTGCATAAATTGTATACAAATATAAGGAATTATTCTTGACAGAAACGCCAAAACACTTAAAGCAAATTATTAAATTACGGTTCTTTTGACACTAGATAAAAACATACTGGGTGATCTGCTTAGACGGTAAATCATCCATTTTTTGCAAATTTGAAAGCTGTCCGAAATTTTTTAACATTTTTCACGTCGCATACCCTAACCTTATTCAACTGTTTTCAATTTTCAATTTCATTATTAACAATTTGATTTTGAGTGGCTGTAAAACTTAAATGGTTCGACTTGGGGCAAAGCAAATTAGACATTTGTGTCTTAGTTTTTTTGTGGTTTATATGGTGTACCTTTCCAATTCAATTCAACATGATATTAAACTTTTCGATTTTTTTAAAACCAGAAAAAATTTACTTCTGGTTAAATCAAAGGTTCATCCTATAAGAAAGACTATTAAAAACTAAGAAACGTGCAATCCTTTTTGACCTAAGTAAGTATGTAAGAAAATATATTTCCAAAATGATAATATATATCAGTAAAATACACAAATACAAAAATTCAGTTGCAAATTTTAATAGTATTCGCTTAAAAAACTAAAAACACGTATTCATATAAATACTAAGAAATAATGAGCATGAACATATGCACGTATAACCATAAAAACATTGTATCATGGACTATATCTAATTTAAAATACTGAAAAAAATTTTACTCTAATATAAAGTAATCAAAACAAATATACAAAGTTCCTAAGTTATCAGTTTTATTGAAAAGTATCTTAAATAGAAATATTTTATCAGTTTGTTTTTAAACTGTGAAATATTTTTCATAACATTTGCTGTTGATTAAATATTTCTAAAAAAAATATTTCACAGTTTCAAAACAAAGTGATAATAGACTTGACAGGATCAACAATGGTTATGATTGACAAACAAAAATCTTTTTTGGCTTTTTCGCAACTGAATAAAAATATTTAACTTTAAATTAATTGAAGCAAATACTTAATAAAATTACATACCTCAACATGTAGACTAGTCTGTCTACGGAATGTTTCGATACATAATATAAACAATATTATTTAAACAAGCATAAGAAATTATGTCATTTACATTAAATTTTTATAGACACATAGTAGTTGTACAAATACTTCCATCATATCGGGACTCATCAGTGCGCCGATCGTAAGAGAGAAACATTAAAAAATAGAAAAGAATTGATTTCAAAATTTTAAAATGTGTCAGTTTGTTTGTTGAAATAATAATAAAATAAATGTTTGAATAATAATAAATATTAATAATAAAATGCTTGTTTAAATAATATTGTTTATATTATGTATCGAAACATTCCGTAGACAGACTAGTCTACATGTTGAGGTATGTAATTTTATTAAATATTTGCTTCAATTAATTTAAAGTCAAATATTTTTATTCAGTTGCGAAAAAGCCAAAAAAGATTTTTGTTTGTCAATCTAAACGCAACAAATAATTTGATGGTTATGATATTAGTGGGTTTGAATATGTATAAGTTCTAACGAATTGCTTATCAGTGTTACGATATTGCAATTGGTTAGAGCAATGGGCTACAGATCCAGAAGTGCGGGTTCGATCGCCGCTCGTACCATAACTTTTGATGTTGATTAAATATTTCTAAAAAAAAATATTTTACAGTTTAAAAACAAACTGATAAAATACTTCTATTCAAAATTTGGCTAATACGGGCATAACGTAAAAATTATAAATTTCCTAATATGGACAGTATCTAATAGCGACGTCCGCAGATTTGTCGTTCAGTCAGGAACGCCGCGCCATAAGGTGAAAATATTTGGCAGGATCAACAATGGTTATCATACTGATGGTTTTAAATATGTACAAGTTCTAACGAATTGCTTATCAAAAGTGAATCCCCGCTCGGACCATAACTTTTGCTGTTGATTAAATATTTCTAAAAAAAATATTTCACGGTTTAAAACCAAACTGATAAAATACTTCTATTCGAAATTTGGCTTATACGGGCATAAGGTTAGAATATTTAGCAGGATCAACAATGGTTATAATACTAGTGGGTTTAAATTTGTACTACTTCTAACGAATTGCTTACAGTGGTACGGTAGCACAATTGGTTAAAGCAATGTGCTAGAAATCCAGAAGGGCGGGTTCGAACCCCGCTCGTACCATAACTTTTGCTGTTGAAATATAAAAAAAAATGAAAAGTATCTGTTAAAAACTCATCCAAGATGCGTAGTATGCTCTATCAAAACGAAATTATTTTAGTTCTTATTTTAATCTGTTAGAAGGTAATACTCTTAATTTCAAAGGAATTTTTTTTTAGATCTTTCCATTTTTTTTTTAAAGAAAATACTTGTAACAATTTAATTTAAAAGCGTGTTTCGCTTTCGGGTCTTGACAGAAGTTGATTTTACTTTTCTTTTCTCATGTTTCACGTTTTTATTAGCTATAATAACGATCAAAAATGTATGGAGAATACAGTTGTTATCTCCGTGATGACCTCAGGATAATTACTACTTACTTTCCAATTATTATCAAAAGAAAATAGTATTTCCTATTTTTTTGTATCGCATTAGTATGACTTGGACCATTTATTTTAAGAGATTTCAGAAAATTCTAATTATTTATTATAGTTGCCAAAATTCGCCATCGGATAAAACAACTAAACAGCGAAAAGTTGTTAGAAAATACCCTGTCCTGTTTTTTTAATGGTATATTATATGCTCATTAAATAGGTCTTGTTTTTCGATTATAAATATTATAAATCTACCCGGATTCATACATCTTGAAAAACGTACTAGAAAATAAACACAAACAGTGCTGTAAAGAACAATATATTACAGATAAATGGAAATTACTGACATGTTAACACTGATATACTATCAATTCAACTATTCTCTCTCTAACACATTGTTTCTTATGGCTCTGTAAATGTATATCCAGAAAAACAAAATTATTTGAAGAGCTATAATAAACAGAACAGTGTGATTATTATAGCTTTTTGATGTTTATTTGCTTTAAACAAGAAGGGTATTCCATCAAAACATATCTACCTAATTATTCTTGAAATCAACTTTTGTAACAAAGAGTGGAGACTATCTAGATGTATAGGACCTATGCTGGATTTTTCTGAAATAACACTAAACCTACTTAATACCTGAAAACATGATGTTTATACTCGTTAAAAATGAAAAGCATGGCAGTGCTCACACCAGTCACCAGTTTTTTTTGTGTATATTTCGTGAATTTGTTAATTTAATATGTGGTTGATGGCCAATGAGAAGTAATATTTTGCCCACAGATGCCGTAGAAACATATTCACGGGTCTTCATAAATCCAACTCGTAACACTGTTCTACTCGAACTGCTTGCCATCAGCATGAGGCGCTTGGACTAATTAGATCTCACACGGAAATATGTTAAAATATGCTCTAACGAACAAGGACACTTCATGAAGAACATCTTCATATCGACGTTTAGAGTTGGTTTTCAAAACTTCTCCATTCGATATTTTGGAAGCATAGACGACAGGTCCCCTTTCTTTAGAACTCCGAATCACGGTTGAAATAGCATTTCTACTCGGGCCCTTATTAGCGTTACAAAATCGCCTGAATGCATGTTGTATACATCTCTATTATAAATGATCTGTTATATAGATATCTATTATAAATTTCTTATAAAAGTCTTCTTTGATAGATTTAAAAGTAATAATAATAATATACAAATTTTAAAATGATCAGGTTATTTTGCGCGACCCTGTATAGTGAGAATACTCTTTGCATGCTTATATTAAATAATTAATAGGGATGTTAACGATACTTCGATACTTTAAAAGTATCGATACCCTTGGTGTAATATCGAGTATTTTTGACATCGATATTTTTAAAACGATTCCAAGTTGGTATCGATACTTTCGTGTTAGTATCGGTATCGAAAATAATTAATTGTTTACAGTGGTTTGTACAAAGTCACTGCATAATTATTATATTACCACTGCCATCTATTATGCCTTAGCTAAAGTGAGCATTTATTTACATAGTAATCTTTAGCCTGTGTTGATGGGTTCCTTATCTAAAGAGGATTGTTATTAAATAAACAAACCATTGATTGCATTTTATGCTAAGATTATGTTACATTGAATTTAATAAAAGATATTTTATTTATGTTTATTTTTATCAGTGTTCAGTGGTTTATAGATTATTAAGTCTATATCCTATGTAATACAAAATATAATAAAATCTACACTTTCAGGGAGTTTTATTTTTAAAAACGTGTAAATACTTGATACTGCATACCGATAGGATACCTAAGAGTATCGATACTTTTCGAGGGAGAAATTGCAATAATTACTGCGTCTAGGGAAATGCTAGGGATTTTTCGCCTTCCATGTTAAATTCCTACTTATTCGGAAAAAATACTTTGATTGGTGAAATGCGCACGAATCGAAAACGGAGTAAAAATCATATTGAACATCTAGCATGTAAAACTTTCCTTAGGTAATTACAACAGCAACAATCAACACTGGCTGAAATATTTGACTTCTTTCCATACATCAGGGTCGAATAATTACAAACGTGTTATGTTAGTCAAACATTTTTCGGAGTGGACCGCCCAGAATGGCTATATTTTTACCTTTTTATGATGTTAGTTATTTATAGCTTTGGAGCGTTTTTTAATACTTATATACACGATAAGATGCAAAACTGCTTCCGCCTCCAATGATCCAAATGCACTAATTTACATTAATTCTATAACAAGCGCCTGCAGCCTACAGCAGCAGTTTTATGCCGCTACCATCTCTATTTAGCTTGAGGATATTCACAATTGCGTTGCCTAAGCGCGAAAGTCGGCGGGCGGGGGGAGTCTGACGCGGAATTTGTTACTGCTGATTATGATTCCTCAACGCATTAGTTTTGATAGAAAATAATAGTATAATTAAGTAAATAATGCGAAATCATATAAAAAATACTACATTTTTATAATAGAAATGTAGATTATAAAATACTAAATATCTTAAAGTACATTTAGTGGAAAATGTTACAAATGTAGGTGAAGCGCGTCCCCTGGCGAACCGCCACTGTTAATATGTTTCGTTTTCTGCGATTTGAATTTTGTTATGTATTTGTTTATGCGTGCATTGTTAGATAGATAGTATTTTTGGTGGTCACAGAGGTAAAAACAAAAAACTCAATAAACTGGATAGTGAAGCTTTAAACTATGTTGCTATTAATGACATTAAAACAATAATACCGCTACGTAGGTCAGCCATCGGTTCCGATTTGGCTGGTATTATCCCAGGATGAGGCTCAAATCAAAAAATTATTCATTTGGGACTCAGGATTATCCTAGAATTGCAGATTATACCGATAGATAAAAGATTACTAAAAACATCGACTCTCCTAATAACATTTGGGAAAGCATTCGCAATGTTAAAAGTACTAAGTTGTTGAAAATTATTTGATTTAAATTTAAAAAAAAAATAAATAAATAAACTTGCAACTAAGTTTTGTCGTAGGGGAGGGCTTTAAATTGAGGAGACAAGATATCTGCTTACGGCCAGACAAAAATCTTATAATTCCTCCAATTCAAAATTTCAGTTATCTTCTGACTTGACTTCAAATCCTGTGGGTAAAATGGCGAATTAAATATACTAGTAAAATCTACAAACGTGGTGCCATCTCTTACTGAAATAAACATATGTTATTAAGAGGGATCGATTATATTTGTTTTGAACGTCCATAGTTAAACGTAAAGGCATCTTTTGGTTGCTCTGTACCATTATTGATCGGTAATGCATGGCTCAACTGTAATAAGAAAATCAGACATTCAAAGTGTGGTTCACGACACTGACCGCTATGTGAACAACACAAGAGTGGCTAATAGCTGAGCTTTGAGCTAAAAAACACAGAAAAGATAGTGGTGGTGCGAAAAATAACCCACGCTATTTAAAAATCATAATAGCAAAAAGAATAATTATTACTTTAATATATTTTTATACTTTATATCGGTCCCTAATTCTACGAGTCACAATACATATTGTTCAATTTTCATCCTATTGGTTCATTGTTTATTTCCGCGGAAGATAAAAAAGTTTCGTTCAATGTTCAGTGTGAACCGCCTAGCTTAGAGATAGGATTCTCGTCTTTGGATGCATATGTGTTCGAATCCCAGTTCAAGAGTATAATTTTTTTCAATTTCAAGACGGGTTAGATTTGTTGGAAAGATAGCGCGCTAACAAAATTCCGATTCTAAATGAAAACGAGCATTATTTTTAAAATAACCTATACTGTTAGGTGGTTCGTTGATTGCACGGGTTCCCCTTAATTAATATAACTGACGTTTAACTTTAAGGTGAACCTTAAGCCTTGCTTAAGTGACAGTTGGAACATTTGAATTGACAGTGTGCATCGGTTCTGTTTTGATTCTCTCTCTGATTTTTTAAAAATTTGTTGCTTGCCTTTACCTTTAAAAATAAAGTACAGACATGGATCGACATAATATATTAATTGATGATGATGATGATCTTGATGAATTCAATTTAATAATCCACGGAATTCCAAGACGCGTATTCAACAGGGCGAATTATTTTTATTCTTTTGATCAATTAACTTTTTTCAAACGGTTTCGAGTAACGAAACCTACAGCAGTTTTCATACTAGATCAGATTGAACGTGAAATTGAACTTCCCTATGATTTGTATTTGAATATCTGTAGCTTTTCATAAATTGATAGACAAAATAAATAACAAATGTTTATATATTCCCATGTGACGGCACCGGTATTTTTATTTCCGATGATAGCCTTATACGTATGTATAAGATTTAAAAGAATAGTTTTTTCTCTCCCTGAGAAATTAGGGGTTCTTATTTTTATATTTTGACATTATTTTAAAATTCAAATAAGTAACCGACAACAAACAACAGAAATTTCAAACTAGTATAAATGACACTAATGACAGATAACGGGCTGGGTCTGGTAGTTTTAGACTGTTGCCAAGTTACTTGCTTGTTACTTGTGCGACTTAGCTAGGAATGTGGCTGAGGAGGACTTCAACAAACTGATTTAAGGTTTTAAACTAAGGTTCACCTTAACTGTCAAATTTCAGTTAAAGCGGTGCAATTAAAGTGGTTGGATGAATTCAGACATTTTATGCAGGTTTTGAATCACTTCATAACCTATACCTCTTCTTCAATGGAAAATCCCTCATTGCTCATTTATGATAACCGCAAGAGCCATATTTCGACCAGAGTTGTAGACTCTGCTCTGCTCTGTCAGAGCAAATGGAAATTGATGACGACTTTACTGACGGTTTGAACAAAACTTCCGTGGACGCTAAGGACTGAAGGGCAAAAAACACCACCAATTAATTGATAGTTCACTTAAATTTGTTGCATACGAAATGATTAGAGGATATCCAAACGCACAACCAAGGAAACAAATGCGAAAAGGCAGAAAAAGAGAAAAAAGTAGAATTATAACTGAAACACCCGAAAAAGATAAAATAATAGAACAAATGAAGAAAATAAAAAACCAGAGTGTCATTAAAAATATTAAGTCTGTGAAAGATAAACAAGAAGAAATGAAGAAGAAAGAGTGCACGAGTCAGAAAAAAGAAGATAGTGGCATCAGTGGAGATGCAGAAGAGCAGCACGAAGTTTTGTCCGAAACCAAAGCACGGGAACCTGAAGAGGACATTTTTTTAGAAAATATCGGTGAATCACATGAAAATCTAGCTGAAAGAAAGTTTGTTTTAGTAAAATTTCCCAAAAACATATTTCATTTTAGTAAAATTACCAAAATATTGCAAGCAAGTGAATGTGAAATATATTTTCTAATAAGCTCCAAAACAGACAACTGCCTCCTAATATTCCGGATATACAATGCCTTGATGTAAATGACGCAGTTAGAGTTTTGCCAGAGCCTATAGCGGGAACTACTAAGAGGCAGTCCGATCTAGTCAAATTTACAATGAATTTTAAGTCAATTAATATTCGATAGCTGTTCATTTGCTTGTTTAACTAGTTAAGATATTTCATTTCCATATTGGAGTTGTCTTGTAGTTTAAGTTATACTTAATACTTAAGTTATTTTTTGTTGAGTTTTGCCATGACGCAAAATATTTTTTTTTAGGTTTTAAACTAGGGTTTTAAGTGGTTTTGTTTCACTTGGTACCCATAGTGGTACTAAGTGAGACACCTTTTGTGTTTTGAAAAAAGTGGTATATTTTATTAAAAAATGGTATTTTATTTATAACAATTATACCTTATTGTCAAAAAGTCTTGTATTAAAAGTTTAGAAAGATGATAGACCCAAGATTCGAAAAAATTTTGCAGGTACAGTGGAAAAACAAATTTTTGTTTCACTTAATACCAGTCTCCCCGACTACTTTCAACTTTAGATCTAAAGAGGGATATGGATATTTTTTTAACACAAATACATTTGGGTTGCCTATAGGCTTTCTGCTATTACACTTACTGATATTTAATCAAACCAGATTTAACTTACACCAATTCTCAAATCGAAGGAGATCATGTTGTAACAAATGTGATGCCTCTGGAGGCTGGAGAGTCAATAATAAGTAATATCCTTATATATTTTTAAGTCATCGGCATAGAGTTGAGCTTGGCTATAGTGGTCACAGTAGATAGTATCATTAATTGAAATGTTAAAGAGTAAAGGTGCTAGATGACCCCCTGAGGCACCCTAGATGTTACGTCATATTCCTGAGAGAGATAAATAACAATTCTTACTCTTTGCCTACGATTAAACAAATAAATCTTAAGCCAATTTAAAAGCATGCCATGTTGCTTTAGCTCGTATGTTAAAAAATTTGTACATATTGACCTTTAATAAAACCATGTGTTTGGTTGGCAAAAAGTTATTAAAAAGAAGGTATTTGCTAACAATTGATGCAAAGATCCAAGAAAATGTGACATTAGCGTACTCGGCGATAATTTACAATGTGATATTTATTACCACTTTTTTAATAGGACAAACAAAAGATATCTTATAAAGATGTTCGAAAACACTCCAGATGCAAGAAATGTATTATAAAGAATTCATAGAGGCCTTGATAATGCAAAAGCACAGTTTTAAAAATCAGGACCAGGGCCCTTTATTTACTGCTATTGAAAACAGGAAATTTCTGATATATACAATATATAACATATTTAAATTGACACTAGGGTAGTTTTGTTCTGAGATCTCAAAGCCTGACGAAAAATATTTGGCAAACAAGTCAGGAGCACTTTGTTTATCAGTAATACTGATGCCTTTATAACTTAGGCCTGTTGGAATTCCTTCATATTCTCTCTGAGAAAATTTTATATACGCTTGGACTTCCACCAATCACAACACAGATTGATCAATGTGCTTCCTATACTGTTAGGTGGATCTGCCCCTTGTAAATCTGATACCCTAGTTGTTGCGAAACGTCGATACTCGATGTTAGAAAATTTTCAAAATTTTGAATACAGATAAAGATGCAAGATTAGTTCATTATCTGAAACATAATCAATTTGAAACAGCAGTCATAGTAAAAGAGGCGCATTTATTGGATCAGTCTGCACCGCTCACCGAAGAATTTGCTGTTCGAATGTTAGTAAAAATCGTTGTGTTTTTAACAAAATTTATTTTACCGTAATAAATAGACAAATAAGGTTCGAATTTGGAAGATGGGTAAATCAAAATAACATGTGGGAAAATGTGTTTTTTTCTGATGAAAAAAGCCAAAATGCTAGAATGCGCCTTTATAACCACTGAATGAGAAAAAATATGCTTATAAAGTTAGTCAAAATAATCGATTTTCTGGTAATTTCTAGTCTGACCTTCGAAAAGAACTTCATTGAGAATATTTGAGAGAAAATAACAATAATGTATTGTGCAACAAGTGCCGAAACATGCACATTTCACACGAGTGTGGAAGGACGAGCACCAACCGAAGGCGAGTGCAGCAAATACACGAGTATAAAATAAGCTTGTCTCACGTGTTTCTCACTATACTTTTGCTACGACTGCATAGGAACTTTTTTTGACAGTTGAATTAATATTTTTTTCTGCTAACTGGCAACATCGCAACACAGTATATACGGAAAAAAAGTGCGATAAATTTTCAGTTTGTTTCATTGTGATTTAAGCAAATTTATTTCTATTAAATATATATATATATATATATATATATATATATATATATATATATATATATATATATATTAATTGGACTTCTTTCTTGGGTATAAGTTTATTTGCAAAATCAAACAATAGGATTAACTTGACGTTTCGCCTATCATAGTAAGCTTTTTCAAAAATTACTCATTACTTTTTTTTTTTTTGGTATATATTGCTTTCCTTACCTATCTACAATTAATTTAAAAAACATTTAGTGGTCTAATTATAAAATGACATTTACAATTTTTCTAAAACTTATTTAAATTTTATACTATTGACAATAATTATTACAAAATTAATAAACTAAGGTTACATACCTCGAAAAATACATGTATTTTCTGGAAACCTTGAGATATGTCAAAAACTATACAAGTTGGGTAAAAAAGTTTCATATAAAAGTTGTATAGTTCCTTACGATTTATGATTCAAAAGTGTCTTGAAATATACAGGGTGTTTTAAAATCAAGTTACACGCCAAAACTTCAGAATCTCTAAGGGAACACCCTGTATATTATTTCATTTTAAGAATCTACATGAAATTCTTATCATATTTTATTAAGCATACCCTATCCCTAAAGTCAACTGTTTTTGAGATAAAAAAAATGAGAAAACTGTTTTACAAAATTTTTTTAATAACTATTAACAACGATAGTCTAAAATTCTAAATGATGCGTTTTAACGTAATAAATGCTGGAACTGTTGTCCGTTCACTTCCTGACAATATCCTAATCGATTGATGAACTCTTGTTGTAGATTTCGAATGAAAGTAGGTGGGATTTGTCGGATTTCATCTCTTATACGATTTTTCAGCGCATCGATATTAGGAGGTCTGTTCAAATAAACTTTGCTCTTTAAATATCCCCACAGAAAATAATCTAGGGGAGTTAAGTCCGGGGACCTGGCCAGCCATTCGTAGGGACCACGACGTCCTATCCACCTGTTAGGAAATATTTCACTGAGATACTGCCGAACAGGTAGCGCGTAGTGAGGTGATGCTCCATCTTGTTGGAACCACATTGCTGCAGTAGGCATATCGGGTTCATTACCTGGATACAATTGAGCTAAGGCAGGAATCAACTCGAGTTGTAAAAAATCAAGATAAATTTCGCCGGTTAAATTTACGTCGAAAAAGTAGGGACCTATAATTCTATCTTGAAATATTCCAGCCCAAACATTGATTTTCTCGGGATATTGCGTATGAGCCACTTGAGCCCAATGGGGATTCTCTGTAGACCAATATCTACAGTTTTGTCGGTTGACAGTACCATTAAGAAAAAAAGTGGCTTCATCGGAAAATAAAATATTTCTACAAAAGAATGGATCCAGGTTGCATCGCTCTTGCATACTTTCGCAAAACTCAAGTCGGCGGTCAAAGTCGTCTTCATTTAATTCATGGATTAATCTTATTTTGTAGGGATGATACTTTGCCGTGTGCAGAATATTTTTTACCGATGATTGACTAAGGTTTAAATCTAATGCTACTTGACTTGTAGGTAAATGTGGATTTTCGTTATAACTGAGTAAAACATTCAATTTCATATCATCATCTAGTTTTGGCCTACCTGTCCTGGAAAGATCTTTTACACAACCATGATCACGAAATTTTTTGATAATTTTGCTAACTGTGGATTTTGCAATTGCTTGTCCTCGCTCGGGATGCGTATTATTAAAAAGTTCACATACTTCGTCAAGATTTCTTTGGCGATCTCCCCATCCAAACATCATAAGAATCTCTATTCTTTCTTTCTGAAAGCATTTTTATCAGGAAAAAAGTAACTCTCCAACAATATGTTAACAATTGACACAGTTTATTGTCAGTACATGACAGTTTCTATGGGAGTTCTAAAATAATCCACCAGGTTTCACTATGCATAGGGAAATCAGTTAATTTTGTTTAAAGCCAAATTTCCATTTTCTCATTTTTTTATCTCAAAAACAGTTGACTTTAGGTATGCTTAATAAAATATGATCAGAATTTCATGTAGATTCTTAAAATGAAATAATATACAGGTTGTTCCATTAGAGATTCTGAAGTTTTGGCGTGTAACTTGATTTTAAAACACCCTGTATATTTCAAGACATTTTTGAATCATTAATCGTAAGGAACTATACAACTTTTATATGAAACTTTTTTACCCAACTTGTATAGTTTTTGACATATCTCAAGGTTTCCAGATTTTATGCCCTCATTGTATATATATATATATATATATATATATATATATATATATATATATATATATATATACATATATATATATATATATATATATATATATATATATATATATATATATATATATATATATATATATATATAATCGTTATATATTTAATTCAATATAATCTAAACGTTTTAGTTATTTTTTAAAATGTTTTGTGTGAGTGTAATTCACATCATATTCTGGGTTATTATTATAACTTAACAAAGATATGAATTTATTATTCAATAACACAGCTTTCACTAGTCAGCCGTATATTTAAATGTAATTCTCACACATTCTCTTACTATCATTTCACAGGTTGTTATGTGATAAATATAATAGTTCATTCTCTATTAAAACTCTAAAGAAAAAAAATAAAAACCCTTGGATAACTAAGGGATTAAAAGTTTCAATAAAGAATATGCGATCATCTCATAAAGTATTTTGTTAATAGTGAATATTTTAACCATGTTTTCTGTAATTACCGACGAATCTATAGAAAAACAATCAAAGCTGCAAACCAGATCTATTATCTGAATAGGATTAAATATGCAGTTACACAGGGTGAAACGTGGAAGTTTGATAATGAGTTGAGAGGTAGGGATAAACGTATTAATGTGAAGGCTGAGCTGTTAGCTGGGATGTGAATTTTTTTTTGTTCTGTAGCATCATCTCTGTCCAGCAAACTAACTTCCAGACCTTTTTACTCGCAGTTTCTGAATGACGTGTTAGGAAATCCTTCTTTTTTCACCAACTGATCTGGGGGAGATAAAGAAAACCATTTCTGAACCAAGGAGAAATGGAGTCTTTTTATCGCGGTGACCTCCCCTCTTGCCTAAAAATTGCCACAGTTGTGCCTTTGCTCAAGGGATGTGACCAAGAACAGCCTTCAAACTATAGGCAACTTTGTCTAAGATTGCGGAAAAACTGGTGAAGAAGAGAATGACGGTTTTTCTTGCAAGAAACAGGCTTTTAAGACAGGATCAATTCGGCTTTTAGGCTGCAAAGGGCACAAATGAAGCCATATTTTCTTTCCTGGAAAAATTATACTTCAGCCTTAACCAGAAAGAGGCAGCTGCGGCAGTATCCTGCGACTTACCAAAAGCCTTCGACTGTAATGCAGAAGCTAGAGTTCTACGGTTTTAGGGGTAGATCAAAGAAGTGGTTTAGATCTAATCTGAGTGACAGAGCTCAGAACGTTTCTTTTGGGGGCTGTGTGTCAGAACGGTGTACGTAGGATTCTGGTGTTCCGCAGGGATCATTTTTAAGTCCTATTTTGTTTTAGTTGTATGTTAATGACTTTGAAGGCATCAACATAAGAGGCCAGTTCACACTTTTCGCGGATAACGCGACCATACTTTGGCATGACAATCAACATTAACAGGCTTGTAATGTTAACTGTGATATGAGTTAATCAAAACTTGGTGTGATGCAAATAAATTGCAGGCTTATGTTCTACAAAATCTTACTGAAAACAAGTTCTTGGGCCTTACATTGATAGTCGGTTAAAGTTTGAATGTCATAGTAAGCCATTAAAAAACTGACATCAAACTGCTACCCTATCAGAATTATGTCAAATGAGCTGGATATTAGCATAGTAAGATCAACATATTTTTCATTAATTGAGTCATATTTACGATATGCTGTTTGGTCTTGGGGTACTTGTACTGCCCATGTTTTTCAGTGTTTTTATTTTGCAAAAGAGAGCCGTTAAGTATATATTAAAGGCAAAAGCCCGGGATTCATGCAGGCCTCTTTTCTTGTGCCATAATATTTTAACCCTTGCCTGTTTATTCATGTTGGAAACTGTATGCCTCATATGTAAAAAATTCAAAAAGGTATCAAGAAATACAAATGTGATTTCTCTTCCTAATCCAGATTAAAAACTCAATTTTATACGAATAAACTTCTGATTAAGTCCAGTCAAGAAACTGCTATGTGCAGGAGCCTACTATATTGTAAATGAGTTTTTAAATGACAATTTTTAATTTAAAACTGTATTTTTCTCCATGTGTCATGTATTTATTTCATTTGATGTGACATGTATAATCAAATACACTCTCTTCTTTTTACCTATTTGACCCTTTTAGAGCCTGAAAATTGTATACTATTTTTTACTTTTAATTTAATGTTAATAATTTTAACTATGCAAAATATTTTGGTATTTTTATGTTATAGCTGGTCTGTTGGCATATTTTAACTGTATATGTGTATTTATTTTTTTTTGCATTGTCTATAATGTGTGTCTTGTGTGCTCATTAGTATGTTAAATAACTATAAATTTTATGTTGTTCCTTTGTAAGATGCAACCACTTAAAAACAAAACAGCAACTTTTAGGACCAGTTAATTTATCATGAACACAAAACTATAATCTAATTATGTCCAAATATAATTGTCATAAATGTAGACCACTCCAATGCTGAAAAAAATGCTTCAATAGTCTGGATTAAGGGTCAGACTAGAGCATGACATATATCCCTCATTTTACAATCACTGGGACAGTGTGTGTAACGCTATAAATGCTATATTTGGTTTTCCTTGGTTGCTGTATGGAGGTGAGCATTCTCGGACACAAACTGGGATAACGGATTTAAATCATATACACGACAATATAAAAAAGATCCCCATTGCATGTGAAACGAGTTTTGAATTTGGCACCGTCAATATTGCTTGATTCTGAAGACAGAAAATCTATTCAGCATCATAATAAAACTGTGAATCAAAATACACGGTCTGATAAATAAAAATGTAATATATGAAAAAACATTTGGAAAATTCTACTGCTTTCAGTCTATGTTAGAAGTGTGTAGGGATAAAATCTTAGAGTAAGATTTAATTCCTACTCTGAGAATAAAATAGTGAGTGACATAACAAATTATTAATTATTTCTATAATTACGGTTGAGACTAGAAGTGTGTCAGCAACTTTTCAAATGGTAGTAGTTCTAGTTACATACGTGATAGAAAATCTGTTGAAAGATTTTGGGGTTTATTAAATCCAGAACATGATGCAATATCTATGGTGACATATATAAAAACTGAAATCGATCGCCATATTCAAAATGAGCTATTTAAACTTAGCATAAACGTAGCATAAACTTACGATGGCGCTGACGTTATGAGTGGGAGTGGGACATCTAATGGGGTTCAAACCAAAATTTATCCAAATGCTCAATACGTCCACTGTTACGCCCACTGATTGAATTTAATTATGTCAAATACTGCTTTCATCATTCATGACGAATGTATTTTTTGCTAATTTGAGCGGTATCTGCATTTTTTTTTCAAAGGACAGTTATTTTGGATGAAGTTTTAGGTAAAAGGTTACCACGAGCCGTTCCTACACGGTGGAATTTCAATGCAAGGATAAGACAGATTAATCCAATGTACGTGAGAAATTGAAAATGATAATGAAATTAAACCTAAAACAACAATAGAACAAGCTTCTGGATCAAAACGAATACTAAATGACAATAATTTTGTTTTTTTGGTTAAAGGACCCCGCACAATCCCTACGGGAAATGACTTTCAGTCAATTTTCCTGAAAACTTGATATATTGTAGTTCCTGAAAACTTGTTATGTTGTAGTTTTCAAACCTCCGATCAAAAGTTTTCATAGGTACAACTCAATCCTGCTGCTAGTTTGCCTGTTCCTTCTTTTATGCATTTTTTTTGTTCTTAAATATTTAATATACGTTTAAAGAAGTCAGTAACTTAGAATATCTCAGATTAGAAGTTACTGTATGTATTAGTAAAAACAAACTCAAACATCGTGTAACTGTTTCCTATATTGCGGTCATTTTTGTTTCATATTCAACCGCACCTGAAACATTAAAACTCCAATTTTTACAGAAAGTTCAATTAAGCTAAAACAAACAGTCAGATTTGGATAATTTTTTAATATGTCTATTCAAATCAAATAAAGATTAAATAATTGTATCTGAAAGATTTTACATTTTAATACACGTTTTGTAACCTATTCATCATCTAGACCTAGGCTTACAGCAAGGATATTTAAGTAGGTAGCCGGTAAAAGTGACACATTTTAATTATCAAAAAAATAAAACCATGGGAAGGTAAATTAAATATTAACAGATATAATATAAAATGCCGAACAGACCATATGAGAACTGTTAGGTAGTAGTTCGATAAATATTTGTCTCACTTTGTTTTAATAACCGTGAGATATTATCGAAAATACCAAATATAATAGCAAAACAAAAACACAAATTGTAAAAATCTTCTCGTTTTAGACTTAAATAGATAAAACGTGTTAAATTAAAAATATATTTTTTCGGGTGGAAATTATTTTTAATGATAAATTCTAATAGATTTAGATAGAAAATTAAGAAAAAAGTTTTTTTATGTAACATAAGAATATAATACATCATATTTTTAAAACTAGTTAATTATTGTACTCGACCTTGGACGTATAGTGAACACATCAAGATTTTAATTTCTATACAAAACCAATTAATTATAATTCTGGTTTTACAGTTAAAAAAATGCAGCTCTATAGTATTTATAATAAGACTTCTAGTTACTAAAGCATTAGAAAATGTCGCCCTGCATAATAATGACTTATTAGTGAAGTTTTATAGTAATATTTCGTCGCATAATTTGTCTATAATTTTATGGGCCAAATTGTATATTTTTACTTACAATAGTTATATTCATATACTATATTTACTAACAAGGTCGTTCTATAATTAATTGGTGTCACTTTCACCGGCTAAATATATATATATATATATATATATATATATATATATATATATATATATATATATATACGTATATATATATATATATATATATATATATATATATATATATATATAATATATATATATATATATATATATATATATATATATATATATATATATATATATATATATATATATGTATATATATATATATATATATATATATATATATATATATATATATATATAAAACAAAACATGTATTAAAATTCATGGCTACGGTAATGTCAGCTATTTACAAATGTTTTCGATACAATTCTTTAATCTTTTTTGCTTTAGCTTAATTGGATTTTTGTAAAAATTGGAATTTCAGTGTTTCAGGTGCGGTGGAATAAGTAACAAAAATCTCCACATTTTGGAAAACAGTTACACCCTGTATGAGTTTATTTTTACTAATACAATTTTACAACTTTGATGCTCTGTATATCAAAAACTAGCCGCAGGATTGAGTTGTACCTATGAAAGCTTTTGATCTGGATGTCGAGAACTGCAACATAGCAAATTTTTAGGAAAATTGACTGAAAGCCATTTCCCATAGAAATTGTGCGGGGTCCTTTATTCCACAAGATAATGCCACATGTTGACGTATTATAGAAAAAATTACAAAATGCAGAAATTAATCCTGTATATGTTAAAACTAACATTGAAAACATCATAAAAGAAATTTCCAACATACGAAACATCATTCGCCCAACTTAAAGTATGGAACAACCTAAAGAAGTAGAAAGTATTAGCAGTAGAGTAGTAAAAAAACGGCACAGATATATCTGATTCAACAAAGCAAATAGAGACCAAAGAGGTATTGTGATGTGATAGTCAGCGAAAGAAAATTCAGATACAAAGTCACATAGTCGCTACGAATCAGTTCCTGTGCACAAACGACACTGAAGAATATTGAAAACAGTTTCCGAAAACTTAATTTGCTAAGTACCGCAGTTAGATGCAAAATGATTGCGCAGAGAACTAGTGTTAGTGCATGAAAGAGAAGAATTTCGAAATATTATATGCTCTAGTCGAAATCGAATTAATTTCCAAGGACTAATAATTTTATGATGTTATGTAATATTTAATACGACTTCGTTTTAAATATAATATTATGTTATATAGGTGTAATAGTTTCAGTTTAGTTTTTAGAGCCAGACAACACCTTTTTTTTTGCATCACACCGCCATCGGTGCAACTATATAAAGATCGAAACTCAGCCTCTAAAGAGACATCCAACCAGGGCAGTTCCTACCCGGAGATGCATGTGGTGCAAGGCTCGAGATATAAGCAATAGCTCTTAGGTCTTGCTTTGTAATCTCTTTACATCTTCTGTGGCTTTGACGATACTGTATAAAATAGCTGAAACCATCAAATCGATAAACACTGCCGGGCTAACTGAAACTTTGGTCTCACGTTTTGTAGAGGCTATTAAAATTAGTTGGGACTGTCGAACTGCAACTCTTCTAGCTTCACGTTTCCAGTGCAGCAGGCCCTAGACGAAAGTTATTTTTTTATTGGTTGCAACTAATACGCATTTTAACAAGGAAAATATTTTTGGGTTTTACGCCATAAAATACAACAATATAATAAGAAAAATTATGATAAATTACCTTAAAATTTTAATCTGTAGTCTTTAGTTCCGGGTCCACTGTGAAGGTATCCAAGGAACGACACTGAAAAATATCTTTTCGAGGGAAGATCTATCCACGTCTTCAGCAAGCTATGAAATAAAAAACTAGAGCAGTATATATATATCTTGTTTCTTTATATCAGAAATTTCACCGGAATGGAAAATCTCCGACAGAATGCCAATTTAAAGGTGTTATTTTTATTGTTAAGTTGAACAAATTATGTGTAGAGTATGTTTTTTGAACTCTTTTTACTTAAGTGTTTAACAATTTAACCACGTGCTATTAAAATTAACTGAACAAGATGCTACACAATTCTCTTTATTTAACAATATTAAGGCACTTTCTTTTATTTTAAGATCTTTGGAACATGGTTCTTTTGCCAAAATACTAGAAGCATTCCAATTAATTTTATGATTGTTGTCTAGTGCGTATTGGCAATGTTTGATTTTTGAAATTCCCTATTTTTATGTAAGTTGGGAGTTCTTTAATTCTTTTGGCTAATGACCTAGAGGTTTCACCTATGTAAAATTGATTGCATTGACACGGAATTTTATAAATAAGCATTTTTGTATTTCTTGTTCATTGTCAGGGTTTGTTTTTGTAAGTTTGCTTCTGAGAGTATTTTGTTAAAGATCGTTATTACGTTAAAAATCTACCTATTTGTTTTATTTTATGTGATAAATTAGTTAGGTATGTATATGTATGTATGTTTTAAAGAGGTTTGTAATTGGTCTATTTTGGTTTTGTTTGACTTTTGGATTCTCAAATTTATAAATACATTTTTCAATGAGATTATTAGGATAGTTATTTTGATTTAAAACGTCTTATAATTTTTTTTCATCTCTAAAATTTTGATCTTTATAAATTATTTTTGCGCTACCATATAAACCTTTTACAACTCGCTTTTTAACCATGACTGGACGATTTGAGTTAAAATTTAAGTATCTGTTTGTGTAGTTAGTTGAATATAATCGTAATTTTGAACATAATTTAATTCAAAATTTTCCATCAAAATATTACTTAGTAAACGAGATAAAGGAAACCCCATATTATAATAATTATCCTGATAATTTCACTGAAAAATATTTGAATAAATTTGAGAATCAAAAAGTCAAACAAAACCAAAACAGACCAATTACAAACCTCGTTATACCTTATATACCTAACTTATCAGACAAAATAAAACAAGCAGCTAAACGTTTTAATGTAATAATGTAAGAACGATCTTTAAGACACAAAATACGCTTAGAAGCAAACTTACAAAAACGAAACCTAACAATGAACAAGGCAATACAAAAAAATATTATTTATAAAATTCCTTGTCAATGCCGTAAATTTTACATAAGGCAAACCTCTAGGCCAATAGCAAAAAGAATTAAAGAACACCAAATCTGCATAAAAAATAGGGTGTTCCAAAAATCAAACATTTGCCAACACGCACTAGACAACAATCATCAAATCAATTGGAATGCTTCTAGTGTTTTGGAAAAAGAACCATGTTCTGAAAAATGTAAAATAAAATAAAGTGCCTACTGCCCGAATATTGTTAAATAAAGATAACTGTGTAGCATCTTGTTCAGTTATATTTAATAGGATATGGTTAATTTCGCTAAATACTGAAGTAAAACAAGGACACCTCAATATACAGTAAATTAAAATGAATATATTCTAGGTACACATAATTTTTTCACCTTATCTTAACAACAAAAATAACACCTTTAAATTGACATCTAATTGACATTCTGTCAGAGATTTGCCATTCCGGTGAAATTTCTGATTAAAAAAAAAAGATTTATACTGCTCTATTTTTTTATTTTTTAGCTTGCTGAAGAAGGAGGTAGACTTTCTCTCGAAACGTCAAAAAGAGTAGATATTTTTCAGTGTCGTTCCTCGGATACCGTTAATTTCGCTAAATACTGAAGTAAAACATTAAAAATGAACATATTCTAGGTACACATAATTTTTTCGCCTTATCTTAACAAAAATAACACCTTTAAATTGACATCTAATTGACATTCTGTCAGAGATTTGCCATTCCGGTGAATATTCTAATTAAAAAAAAATTATTATACTGCTCTATTTTTTTATTTTTTAGCTTGCTGAAGAAGGAGGTAGACTTTCCCCCGAAACGTCAAAAAGAGTAGATATGTTTCAGCGGCGCGCGGCGTTCCTCGGATACCGTCACGGTGGATCCAGAACTAAACACCAAAGATTAAAATTTTCAGGTAATTTATTATATTTATTTCTTATTAATATTGCTGTATTTTGTGGAAAAAAAACCCAAAAATAATTTTCTTCTTAAATCATGAATCCGCCACTACAATTTCGTAATTATTTAATACGCATTATTATTCCATCTTGCCATTGGAATAACAAAGCGTCAAATATGTGAACAAATAGACAACGAGATTCATTGGTTATGTTTTGGTCCACTTCCTTCGACAGTTATGTGTCCTAATATCGCGCATAATTTCAATTTAATGGAACTGCAATACGTTGATTTGTAAAACATGTATTTAAAAATGCATACATGACGATGACAATTCTATTACAACTCTTTAACTCTTCTGTTCGGCCCGGCTGTGAGTATTATTTAGACAATATATTTGTGCACCTATTTTTTAATTGAATTTTAATCTAACTCTCATTCAAACTAACTTTACTGTCTTCTGTAGTATGGAAACTATGTAAACTTAATAGTAGGGGGATCGAAAAGATATTATTTTTCAAATAGAACACCCCGTATATTATATCGAGCCCTTGCCGCCTGGTTTCTTTGCGTAATTTTTTGCTACAAATTATATATATATATATATATATATATATATATATATATATATATATATATATATATATATATATATATATATATATAGGATTCCATATCCATAGAAAATATCTTATACCTACGTACGGAGAAACTTTCCCATATTTTTTTTAAAAAGTCCTATCAAAGTTAGGCTTACTAAATAAACAATGCATTTTTTATTGTAATTTATTATATAACATTTTTATTAATTTCATAAAGACCTAAATATGAATATTTATTTGTCCTTAATGTACTTCAAAAGTGAACTGAGAAATATCCTTTAAGATGGCACAGCTGTGGCTCATGGTCGATGGAGTCCGACAGGTCCCGACTGCAACAGCTGCTGCTATATTTCATCAATATCATTCGTTGTTTGGATTAGGGGTTTGAGTATTGTTTCTATTGATTTTGTTTTTAAAATTCCAGCTGGGGACATTAATGCAACGTAAGGTTAACCAGTTTGGAGAGTATTATTAGGAGTTTCATTATTGTTTGTATTTCATTACCTTTTTCAAGTTTTTCTTTTATTGTTAGGTTAATCACTATAGGATTATTATTAGTAGCTAATTTAATAAAGATTGCAAACAGTGATTTGTAAATATCCACACCGTCAAATCTTGAGGCGTTCTACTATTTATTTTACAGTTTTCAGATATAATTTTAAAACGATAGTTGCCATCGAATTACGACGAGCTCTCACTCGTACTAAATAAAATAACTAGATATCTAAGTATTTGATTTATTGGGAATTAAAATACTTATTACAAAATTATCAAATGAATAATATAACACGACAATGACTACTAAACAACTACTTGAGAACCCGTGATGGAATGTTTAAAATAAACTGCAAACACTGTGCTAATGTTATCAAAAAAAATCATGCATTTTAAGCAGGTAAATATAATTTAAAATTTAAGATAGTTCAAAACAAAGTGTGCACCACATCTACATAGGATTATATTTAATCATTCCACCATAGGCCTCTTTAACAAATTCAAACTATTCGAAAATGACTTTAGTGCAGCAAACTCATGAATAATAAATCAAAATATACATAAGATCTGTAGAAATAATATATCTTTTTAAGAATTCGAAACAAAACTACAAGCTAGAACAAGAATACAGTAGGGGTGTCAAAATGAAAGCTTGGTAACAATGTTGCAAAACTCAATGAGACTAGAATACATTTTACCCAATGAGCAAAAATAATTATTAAACAGCCACCAGTTTAACAAATACATTTTGCAATGATATATCAACCCCTTCACCCACAACCTTTGAAACCCTTAAATTTTATTGTTTGCTTTTATTTTCAATGCTTAGCACAATATTAACTTACAGTGCAATTTTTCCAAAACTCGACACATGTAAAGAGATAAGTTATACTGTGTACGATGTAAACCTACTTACTCTAAGCAAATATATAAAAATAGGATATTTTTAAATGGCAACATCGTATTTTTATCGAAAATGATATTTTATTGAAAATGATATTCTATGAATTCTAAATAATCCGCAGAAAAAAATTAAAATTAAAAACATTGTTTTTAAATAGGATGTGTTTCTGTGTTTTTAAGCTATGAGTTTATCTGATTTATGACCACGAGACTCCTAATGTTATTAAAAGGTACCTCTGTGAAAAATAGCACTGTATTTAGCAATGTTTTCAACAATTATATTTAAAGTGTGTAGCTGGTGAGAGTTAAATATGTTTAAAATACTTAAAAGTAGACCTGATGACCTGATAATGATAATTTGGTTGAGCAAATAAATGACTTACCTATGATCTATTCGAAGCCCAAATTGACAACCCTAAATCTTTGAAATTAACTAAAACAAAAAACTGATGAGGTCTGAGGGATTACAGAAGAAAAATAAAATTATCAGATGGATATTTTATAAAACAATTCCCTATTGTAATGTATCTTAATCAAAGTGTAGTTACACGGGATGTCTTTATACGTCAACTGGATAAAAATAAAATACTCATTATATATCCTTTTTTGCCATCATATTGGTCCTAAAACGACTATTCTCTATTTAAATCTCCGTACAAGTCACTGGGCCACTAGGAAGAAATTATACGATGAATCGGGCTTAATTTTCAAGACATCCCGTATAGTACATATCAGTTTCACATAAGATTTTTTTTTATACAACACATTTAATATTGCTGCTCAGGAAGACTTTCAATTATACATCGATTACTGAATTACACAACATTTGTAGGCATGAAATGAACACAGCTAAATTACTGTTAAGGCAAGGCAAACAGACAATTATTTATTACTTGTATGTACAGAATTCAGTCAATTTTCACTGTCGAGGACTTGGCGTCCACTTCTGGTGAAGAATGTTGAGAAAATTGACGTTTTTGATGGTAGCTGTTAAAATATTTTGAAAACTGTGATTTTTCTAGCATCTAGTATATTGTCTGCCATAAAGCGCGTGTATATTGTTTCAAAACTTAGGAACTAGGCAGGAAATAATTCATTAAAAATGATAATAAGTGCTCATTTGTTTTTAATAATTTAACTATTTAGGTACTAACAGTGATAATTCTTATGCTTTTAGATGAATACAAGAGCTACAAAAATATTATTGTAAAAGCAAAATACAATAAACTTTAGTTATTATATATGGAACTTTTTTACTATTGATTTTAGAACAAAAAATGTTGCTTGTCGCAGAAACAAGATTGGCGAAAAAAATCGAGAATATTTTACACATTATGCCTAAAAAAAATAAAAATATTACAAGATAGTAATTAAGTATATAGAAGAGATAAACGTTTACGTTATTTTAAGACAATAAGTTCATATAAATACAGATCCCAACGGTTTCGTTTTCGAGATTCAGTGTATTTTAAAAAAGATAAGCATTTTTTTTCTTGAGAAGTGACTTGATCAACTTGACGGTTAAAACCGTTTTTGCAAATTAAAAGTAGTTTCCAAGTTATATAATTCTAATTAAATATTCCAGCCTGTATATGAGTAAGCTTCTTAACAACAACTCTGTTTCTCAATAGTATATGCTGAGAGGTTAGTTAGTAAAAATACATAAAAAGGATTTTGTAACTTGACTAACCGTTTTAGAGAAAATTTTCAAAAATTTCATTTACCCGATTTATGTCTTTAGTAAGAACAAAAGTTGAATTACAAAAATTGGGTATGATATAGATTTTATAAGAAAAAAACTAGGGTCCAAAAAAGGTTTAATTTCCAGATATAGGGTATTACTTTTTATTTACCAATATTTCAACACCCTGAATCTGGAAATTTAAACATGTCTCGATACATATTCGTAAAGACGTTATTCTTATTTTCATCAGACATATCTCATGTCCAATTTGTGCAGGGGGTTTAAATAACTTCAAATCCTAGTAAATTTGCACGACTTAAAATATTTCTCCAAAAAGAACTTATACAATCCAAAAATATGTTGAATATTGACGTAAAGTTTTTTGTTAAAAAAAATTCTAGAATATTACCCATATATAATAATGCCGTCTGTGGTCGAGCTGTAAATAGCTAGTATTAGAAAAAAAAAGTATATTTAAAAAAATCTAACTCCTTGTATTTCTAATACGAAGCAGTTTATATAAACGTTTTATCTCAAAATAATGAAAAGTTTTATCCTTTTGTCTAAGTACTTAATTTATACTCTTAACATTTTTATTTTTTATGCACTTAGATTTACTGAAATTCATAAAATATCCATCTAAAAATTAATTGCTTAAGGAGATAAGCTTTTAGGTAGTATAAAAGTTACTTATCTCGCAAGGCATAAATCTCAATTTCACACTCAGAATATCACATTTTACTACACAACATCTGGAAGGATTCAGATTTTAACTGTCTGTTACGTTTTTACGAGGTTTTTAAATTTTAATTGAATTTCTTCCCTTCAAAAAGTGAAGATCCATTTATTTAAATTCGACAAAACAGTTATTTAAAATTAATAAATTAGAGAGAATATGCAAGGTGTAAATTAACTCGAGTTGATTTTTCTCATGAAAACAGACAAAATAATACATAAACAGAGGTCCGCAAACGTTTTTTTTTTCAAGATACAGGTTATTACGTCGATGTTTTTCTATTTTTTTTTATCACTTCATACATGCATTATGACACCCACATTAGCTATGCATAAATGGACATTTTAAGAGAAGCAACCCAAAGAAAACCCCTTGAAATTTTGTCTTAAAATTGTTTAGTGGCTTTATTGACATCAGTCATAATATAATGTGTATCAACATTGATTTATGTATCTCTCGGACGGTACAACTGGTGTTAAAAAAATGAAAAAATATTAACATTTTAACACCCTGTATCTAGAAAACGAAACATTTGCGGACCCCTGTTCATATGACTTTTTTTAATTGTATGAGATAAATCATCTGCTATGCAAATGATTTTTTTTCAATTCCGAGAAATTACAAATATAACTAAAATTCCAGAAACTGTGTAGATTAAAATTAAAACTTCTCCAGTAAAAATATCGAATTAAGCTCCTGCAGAGACATCTGAAAGACAGTTTATTTATCAGTGGCCTGTAATTGTACTTTTAACCTCATTTTTCTCGTTAAGCCCTAGATAATTATTATTAACATTATTAAAACCTATTTAACAATTTCAGCCGAAATTCAGCGGAATTCAGCACTTATAAGAACACTTTGTACGGTGGACACTTTATAAAAATCCAGCTTTAGTAGTTAAAGATGGCATAGAAATTTCACTGAAACTTATAAAAAGATTTTAGCAATGTTCATCAGCACTAAAAATTAATATTAACAACACGTTGCTAACCAATACTTTAACGAAATGCTACTTCTTATCTTCTTTTAAATCACGTTCACAGTCATACCCATCTAACAACTGATCCCAATCGATGGGAACACCGTGGACTTCTTGTTCCAACCACAAATAATAGTTTTGTTTAAAGTTGTCTGATAGTTCATGCGGTTGTCCAAGCACGCTACTAGCATTATTATCCACAGGATCGAAATCACTATCCTAAAAAGAGAACTCAAGTTACCTATTTTATACCCGAATCTATACTCCGGTGATTTGTTTTAACTCAAGATAGCTAATGACCGCAAAAACTAATTAAACTACAATCTCCGAAACTCGAAAAATGTCCAATTGGCTATGACTGCCGAATATGCATGATCGAAAAAGCTCTCGATCGTCTCTTTTGCTCTACTTTTAATTTTTAAACACCTTACGTAGATAAGGATCGTATTTACGTATTCCTCTGCAGTAAACAAATGAGATGGGATGGGTTGAGGGATTTGTAGTCTTCCTTCCTTTGGGATCATTCTTCCAAAGATCCTTCCAAACTGTGATTACAATTAGGTGATGTAATCCAATTAGGTACTGTTTGAGGAATCGTTCTCAAACATTTAAAAATACCTAATTCCATGCACGCCGTGTACATAAAGTACCTATCTAAAATCGATTTAAATAAGTCCTAACGCATCAAAGTCGATTTAAGTCCTCTAAATCAATCCTATAAGTAAAAATGTTCAATTTACTTCTACGAAATTCAGCCGAATATCAGCGCAAAGCAATTCCACGAAAAATATCTACATATAGAAACACCTTTTTTTCCTTGCCTCTAAAACCAATTCTCTACGAATTGTAACGCTGCAAAAAAAATGCCGAAACGCCGCTAAACACGTGGCAAAAGAAACCGCTCGTATAAAAAACTTATTTAATACCTAAAAACCAACATCAATGTCTTTCTGCATTTTCCAAGATAAATTCTGCTACAATATAATCAAACATATCATCCTTTAAAATATTTGTTGGACAACACAATTCAAGCAAAAATTGAACACCGCAGGTCACATTCCCCTTTCTAACCAGTTGGGCACTGTTCGATCGTTCCGTTCGTTTGGTCTGTCTCCGTTTTACAGATACTACTACGGATTTTAATCTTCTTTAAATCCCACATTAATAAAATTTCCCTCTCTAAAACTTTCCCTCTTAATGCAATTCAGCCTTCGCACACCATAGATAAAAATTTCAAAAAAACAGACGTTGCATTTTTGAAAAAATACTTATGTATTTCGATCAAGTTTTTAATTATGAATACTAACTTCCCAACAATTTGCTTTGACAGCTATAACATGACAATTCAATTATTGTTTTCAAGCATATCCAGCAGTCATGGCCAACCTAACTTAAACATAAAAATCGCAATTTTATGTAGGGTTTGTGGAGCGATAGCAAATCGGAAAAATGTTGGATAAAAATGTACCATAAGAATATACTGCGTGATTTATGAATATAACAATCTCACAACTTTCATTTTTGTCATCCTGGCATCAAACCTGGTACAAAGTAGTTTGGGACACCCTGTATAAAAATCAAATAAACATAAATACGTCTAAGAAACTTTTGTAATAAACTTTTATAGTTCTGAAACAAATGAGGGTCCCAAGATATACGGACAACTTTCAGGTACACACACACATATTGTTTCTATTTTTTACAAACCAAAATAAAAATTAATATTATTAATACATCAAAATACAAGAGTTCTAACCACACTACACCACAACTTGTTACGTTCTGGACGCGCGTTTCGCTAACCAAGTTAGCATCATCAGCAGATGATATAAATTACATAGTTTTTGCTGCTGATGATGCTAACTTGGTTAGCGAAACGCGTGTCCAGAACGTAACAAGTTGTGGTGTAGTGTGGTTCGAACTCTTGTATTTTGATCTATTTTCCACCACAGGTTCCAGTGTTAAGAATTATTAATACAAACAATATATAGCTACTTACATTAATTTGAGTGTATCTACGATTGTTAAATCTATCCACAGATGCTCTTAGAGCACACTCTTCAGCTTGGAAATCCCAAGGTCTTGCATCAAGATCTGCAGAAAAAAAACTTATTCTTATGCACAGCCTATTTCAAGAAGTTTGTGCGAAAACTGTTTTAGTATTGATTTCTGGGGAAATTTTATTCTTAAAGTGTGTTCGTAAAAAAACCTAGTTTTAAGGGTGTCGATTCTTATGTTATATTGAAAGTGTCCAAAAAAATACCTGTGACAATGAAAATATAGATTAAGTGGAATTTTTGGAATTCAGGTATAGTTAATAAAAAATTTAGACTCAAAAGTATGCTCTCTAGAACAAACCAAAAATTTTTCGACACCTTGCACATATGACGTAACGACTTGACCATGCCAAAGCTAAGTTTTTTCTTATACAGCAACTTTCATCAAGAATGAAATTTTCAGAAAAATCACTATTTAACGAATTTTCCATATTGATTAAACTACTTGGACCACACTGTATTTAAACATTTTTACATATTTTTCATGCCGGTTACGTAAGCTTTAAGTCCATTAAATTTGACTGAAAAATATGTATTTCGTCTTAGAAAAATGCATATAATTTTAATTTTAAGAAAATATCGGACGGAAATCAATAATTTAAATTACCAATTGTGCGGCTATACATAAATCACATATCTGCAATGTGATATTTGGTCCGAACGAGCGATATTTGGCGAACAAGCGATATTTGGCGAACGAGCGATATTTGGCTAACGAGCCGGCTATTCAACCAAATACAAAACATGGCGGTGAAAACACGTCGTCGTTGAGTAAAAAAACCGTTGTGACTTTTGAAAAAAAGTTAAAATAAATTTTATATTTTATCCATATTTTATAATGGAATCTCAAGTTTTTCAATAAGCAAAGATATACTATTTTGAAACAGAAAAAAAATATACGAAAAAATACTGACTTTCCGATCATTTTAACGAAAAAACACGTATGTCATTTTTTTTCGACGCTTAATAAGACATTGAAAACTCAACGCGTTTTAGAGTTACTCCGATATCCACTTAAATAATTATCTTACTCGATCATCACGAAAGTTGCAAAGATTAAAGATAATAAAAAATTGGGAAGTAAGCAGGTCTCACTCGAAACGCTAGATAGTTTTATGAAAAAAGAATTAACATAAGCAAATGTATAGAGAATAATTAAATTCCCTATGAAAAACTTAGTGGTGGTGTGTCTATATCTCCAATAATGCAGACATGGAGATGGCACAGAGAATTACACAAATTTTTATTATTAATTACAAAATTCCAATAAATTCTTATTTGAAATAGATACATAATGGTTATATCCCGGGGTATAAAAATTATTTACTTCAAAACTTATGGCTTAGTGCAAAAAGTGCCCCGCACGAAGGCGCCATTCAGAGGGTGCACCCAATAGCCAACAATTCGCGAAGAAATATTATTATTATATTCAAATCAAATTAATCATATTTTCCGTTAAATTTAAGGTCGCGACAATATTTAGGCCTTTGTATTGCATATTAGGCCTCATATTAAGAGGCAAGCAACAGTCCAACGCCGACGCCGCGCCACGGACGGGTACGAGGGGGATCGAGATTCGCAAAATCGCATAAGGTACAAGATGCGTTATTGCTATATCGAGTCGAGCGCGATAGGCTTAGCAACAGCTAAAGGCGTAAAAGGGATGGATCATATATATATATATATATATATATATATATATATATATATATATATATATATATATATATATATATATATATATATATATATATATATATATATATATATATATATATATATATATATATATATATATATATATATATATATATATATATATATATATATATATATATATATATATATATATATATATATATATATATATATATATATATATATATATATATATATATATATATATATATATATATATATATATATATATATATATATATATATATCTATTGCATAACACCTTTCATTGATATTCATTTGTATGCCATGTAATAATTGTTCCTAAAGCCAGAGGTTTACTAGGTTTACATGCTTATAGTGGAGGAGACTGGAAAATTTCTATTTGCAGCAGCAGTTTCTAGATAAAAAAATTATCTTATTATACACATATTATTATTGTAAATAATGTCATCTAAAAGCCCTTTATTAATATTAATGGTATAAAACTTACCATTCCCATAAGCCCAATCGTCATTGAGACGGTGACGAACCTTCTGGTAAATCGCACTAATCGTTTTCATATTGGATTTTCTCCACTGTCTGCCTAGATACTTCGTTTGCATCTTCAGAAGCTTTAATACATAAAGCTGAGTCATTGCATGCCGTATTTTTAATGTGCGCTTAAGAATAGGGGCTGATTTAAACACTACAAGCATCTAAAATAAACGAAAAAATCGATTATCAAAGGTTTTATGTAATACTAGGATATAATACACAATATACAATATATAATACACAATTTTCAATCGCAAAAAATTTCAGAAAATATAAGCTAACTTATATAGATTTATTATATATTTTTTCAAACATTTGTATGTCCTTTGTAAAATAAAAATATTGTTTTAGAACCACTGATGAACGCAAAAACGCTGAAACGTCTCAATAAAAAATGCTACATACAAACTAAGTGTTCGTTTTATATATAAAAAATTAGGACCACAATACCCAAGAAAACTGTTGTACTTTGTATGTGGTCAGGAAAATTCACTTGATCATCAACTAAATGCAAATACAAAAAAGCTTATAAAATTTAGGATTAAAAAAAAACTCACCATTATTCTAGAATGCTTCCATTTTGTCAATTTATTTAAAATGCGAAGGAGATTTATGCACGAGAACATGTTCCTCCATGAGAAGAGTGCTGCATCACCTATTTCAAGGCTCTCAGCTGTTAACTCAGGCTGGTCGCCAATAACGCAAGATGGAAAATCCAAAATTGGAATACTGGAAATTACTCTAATAAGGGACAGCAATGGTTAGTAACATATTTTAAATCAACAATCTTGCACTTGTATTTCAGGATAAATATGCACATAACACATGACGAAATTAAGTATTTATAAAAACACAAACAAATGTATGTATATGGGTTGATTAACGGTATTAGACATACCTAAAACACCACACACCTTTTTATGTTTATTTCTGACAGTAAATAAAAATTAGTATATGTTATCATTTTTTAGAATATTCAGCGAGGTGTTGACGCTTCTACTCAAGTTTTAGTCAATTAAGAAATCATGTTTCATGCCATTAGACCGTGATTATTTTACAAAGTTTCGACTTTAACTGCACGTGGCATCTTCAACTATAAAAATTAAATTTCTGGAAAAGATCTAAAAAATACAATAAGTTACAACACAAGACAAGTTACTCTTACCAATGCCCATATAATTTATTGTTTTGCCCCAGGGCTTCCAATTCCTCACAATGAGGTTTCCTAAATTAAAGTACTCTCTCTTGTTAACTTGCACATTGCAAATTTTTGAGCCGGGTCCAGAGATATTAGCGGCAAAGGTCGCGAACAATGTTTGCAGATTTTCAAATCCGCTAATATTTTCAGCTAATAGATTTTACAGCAAATAAAATAGTTCACAGAAATTAATTGTTACATTTGTTGTCAGTTCACTTCTTCTCTCGAGTTAATTAAGAAATCAGGGTTCTTAGGTTTAAACCGTGTAAAATGGAATTACTTTTTGCCGTTTCGCCTGCGATGCTCGAGGCATCTTCACTGAATGTTCAGTGCTGATTTAATTAGACTTCAAATACTTTAATCAAATCGAGAATGGTGGAGGTTTCATTTTGATATTTATCACTATTAATGTTCACTTATAAATGCCCTCAGCTATAGAAAACAAGATATTGTAATAAAAGCACACAATAGTCTGATTATTAAATCCAAGAAAACTTCTCAGCAAAACCATTTCAAACTTAAATTCCTTAAGTTTTCTTGATTTCAGACACAATATGCATTTTTTATAGGAAATAAGAAGATAATTTAAAATATGCACAGAATGTAATTATTGTAAAGGCTTAGATGCATATACAATAGCGAAAAAAATAAAAATGGAAGTAGAGTGGATAAAATTTATTAAATTTTGCGTATTCAAAATTACCTTTCTCAATTGGAATTATAAAACAAGGGAACCAGTTCAAACATAGTCACCCAGTTTTAAAAATCTCATGAGTTGCTGACGAGGGCGCTCAACAAAACAAACACCAATATTTGAAGTTAATATCATTGAGTAATGACTTTTTAGTTGTTGCCTAAATGGATGATGTTTCGTTTATGTAAGTTTACTTAGTTGCCTACATCATGTAAAATGAATCTTAGTCCGGGCTAATAGGAATAAAATGCTTGCGGTTGATTCGTACAGTTTTTTATTACAAATTATTATTCTTCTACATTTTAGCAACCTTATATTCGGCGCCTATGAGTTCAGAGCCAGGTATAATTGTTTTTGAGCAATTCATGACGATCTGACAGTATTAACTAAATATTCAAAAATGAAGCAAACATTTGCAAAGCCGCTTCTGTCTTTCAACTTCGGACTAGAATAGGAATTAAAATATTTTCTATCCACCATATTATTTAACTTTTTTCTTATCGTCAAATATTAACGTGACCGCAGCACTACACACAATTATATTATCAACAATGCTGGAAGATGACTTAGTTTTTCACAAAGTAAAAGTAGAAAAATGCAGGAAAATATTGTGTGGATAAACAATAGAATGTTATCTTCTCACTTTGGTACAGAGAGTCACTATTCGCTAGCATTTATAAAAACAAAAACATGTAGAACAGCCAATCTGGGCAATACCAGCTATACTTATCTTAAATAAACAGGGTAATGGAGATATGTACAACCATCTCTAGCTGATAAATGGATGTTTGTTATTAAATATAACTCGGACGGTATATGCATATTGGATAAAACTACAATTTCAAATTATTTTGAGAAGGTCCCTCGTATAAGATTTTATTTTTAGGGTTCCTTGACCCCAAACATGTTCTCCCATTTCCGAAAGTCTGTCTGTAACATAGCTTAAAAACTACAGCTGTCATATGGGGATGGAATGGTTACACTTTGGTAAAAATCCAAGATGGCGGAAGAAAATGGCTACCCCACAAAAAAAGTTAAAAAAAATATTATCAAGAAACTATTTATCGCGTATGATATAGGCAAACTCTTAAAATTTCGATGTAAAGCCATTATGGTGGAACAAAATGGACGCCTAATTAAAAAAATAAATATAAAAATTCATAACCAAAACAACTTATCCAATTGACTTGAAATTTTGCACAAAAATCAAGTATAAAATGAGGATAAACTGTTAAAATTCTAGTGAGAATGATATATAGAAAAAACAAAACGACGGCCTAATAAAATGTTTAAATATTCAATACACTTTTTTATGGAGAAAAACAATAAATAAACTTAATTCATTTTTTATAAACTAGGTGAATAAAGCTATAGAAAGTAAATAATAATAATATTAATGATAATTCTTATTATTATTACAAAAACTAAATTAAAACCCAATTTAAAAAATCAATAAATCGTCTTTACCCACAACTTCCCTCATACAGAATACCACTACATAGAGATAACACATCTTATGAATACATATAGTTGTTTGGTAATAACCAAAAAAATAGTTGGAAAATCGGCTTTACCCAGAATTTCCCTCGTAATAAACCCTTAATAAGGAAATCAGAGATAACATAATTTATATATTTACTGTACATATTAATAAATTACTACATGCTCAAGGAAGGATTTGTAACAATGGAAGTTCCAGGTAAAGTCAATTTACCCATTTTTTTAAAGGAATTCCATGATTATTGTATAATTAAGTGCCCAATAAAGTATTAGGCCAGGACTATTAAGGGTTCCCTACGTCTGATTTTTTAAATATTTGAAATTTTTGGAACATATTGATATTTTTTTTCAAAAAGCGAATATTACTGAATGATACTATCAATTAAACTGCAAGTTTTGCAATGCTTTGAGCTGCCAGTATTAACTTATCCTGTCACATAATATTATACACAATGTCAAAAATGCAGTAGTATACTTTTCCAAGCTACAATAGTTTTTAACTTCGTTATTAAAAAAAAACGCCAGTCTCAAACTGTAATAGGCGGCCCTATACCTGTTTACCATAATTTGGCGTTTGTCTTAGTAAGTAAAGTATTTAATTATCTAACCAACAGTATTCGATTTACCTATTCCTAAATGTTTAGCTGTTTTCCCGTAAATCCGACTTTTCTCAACTTAAAATATAATTTCAACTAATATCAGAAAGCATATCAAACCTACCTCGATATTAAGGAACTACTTAAAATTTATGACTGACTTATAGCCACCGAGAAGTTTTTTGAATCAAACTGAATGGAACTGAGGTACTTTTTTATTTGATAATGTTTATATTAGTATTTTTATACAGCCATATGCCATTTTAGATAGACCATTTTGTACACTGAATTCGTATTTTATTAACTTATTAACATTCTTATATCTATGATGAACTAAAAAAAATACCTATGTAGCTCGCAAGCAGCTACCGTCTATTAATTAACGACTTCTCCATTGTAGTTATTTATTATTTGTAAAAATAATTATTTGAAAATTGGATGCATGCAGTCACTTTTTCTATACTTAATGTCGCGTTTCAAATATAATTATACCATATTTTAGTATTTTTTAAAAATAGTGACAATGCTGCTTAAATCATGTGACTTAAGAATCAATAAAAGAAACGCGCGCGAAGCGACCGCGCCTTGTAGGAAAAGGTTAAGTCTTTCATCAGCTGTTAAAAGAGGCACTAATGTTTTGTTACGCTAAGCGGAGCAGGTTGCTCATATGCAAATTTATTTAATCTTGTGTTCTATCATAACTAATAAATCATGTACCTAAACCATTAAACCAGCGAGCTTTATTTGCGGTAGTGTTTTGTTCAAAGAAGTCCAGCTAGATCTTCAAGAGAGAACAACACAAGCCCACCATAAATGGACCTTCGACCCACATGGTTTATGGAATACATGAATGCATGGTTTTGATTTGGATTGATGGAATATAAAGAAACTGTGAGTCCTTTCCGATTTTATTACTTAGAACCTATAACGGAGCCATAACATTGAATTATGTGCTTTGTTTGTGCCTTTAGGGAGTTTAAACTAATTATTAATTAATAATGGAATGGTATTTATCACATCTTTTGTGATATAGACCTAAAGTTATTATTTTGCACTCAACAACCCACCTTTGTGAGGCAGTTGTGCTTAAGTTATTTCTTAAAAAAAAAAAAAAAAAAAAAAAAAAAATTGTGGTTTAACCCTTCTAGGTACCTATTTTAATCTGCGTAACTACATTTGCATATTTTATTTATATGTGTTATCCTTTGTGCACACATGCTTATAATTTTCCGCTCTTTCTCTAGCATCTAATATTTCGCGCTGTTTTGTCTGGCGTACCCGTTGGTGCGTTTGTACTAGCCGTATTGTTCTATATGTGTTTAACCAATGAATAGGTATATTGTCTTTCTCACTTGCCGAGAGTTTGGTGGTTAATGTTATTATATTAGCGATATTACGTCATTCTTTCACAACCCGCTCCTGTCCAGTGGCGGGGAGACTACTTTGTAGAATTAACATTCGAAAAATTTGTTATAGAGTTTTTGTAATTGTCATTTTAAATATTTATCATGTCTACTTCAGACGTGGAAGAGGAGCCAAAAGTAACTACTATTGCTCGTCTAGTTAACCGGCGTGGCCAAATTAAAGGCAGGCTAACGAGATTTAAAAAATTTATAAATGATATTAAAAATAGCACCAAAGTTTCTGAAATTTCTACACGCACTAAAAGGATTGAAAACATCATTAATGAGTTTAATGAGGTGCAGTCCGAGTTAGAACTCGTTGATGAAAGTGAGGTGGAATCTCTTGAAAGGGACAATTTCGAGGATGACTTTTATGAAGCAGTGTCAAAGGCATACGATCTTCTTAATATGCCCACCCAGGTAGCAGCTCAAGCATCTGCCACGTTGCCAAATCCACAAGGGTATCAACCACCTTTTATGATGCTTAATAATGTGAAGCTGCCTCCCATAGTTTTACCTGAATTTAACGGGGCCTTTGACAAATGGCAAACTTTCTTTGATTCTTTTTCAGCCTTAATAGATAAAAATACTTCCCTTTCAGACGTCCAGAAATTTTATTATTTACAAGCCTCATTGAAAGGCGAGGCAGCTCATATTATTGAGTCTTTAGAGATTTCTGAGTCAAATTATGACGTTGCTTGGGGTATTTTGATTTATCTCTTGCTAAGTAAAGTAGACACTAATACTAAAAAAGAGTGGGAGATAAAGACGATAGACGAGGTTTCTCCAACAATAGATTCTTTCTATACATTTTTACGTGAGCGTTGTCAAGTTCTTGGGTCCGTTGACGCCAAATCAAATAACGCTCAAAATAATTCTTGGGTTAGCACCAAAAAACCGTTTAATAAATATCAAGCAAATATTGCTGCCAGCTCTGGTAACACCTTGTCTTGCATTTTTTGCAAGGACAATCATTCTATTTATTACTGTAATAATTTTCAAAAATTATCAGTCTCTAATAGGCTAAATAACATTCGCAAGTTAAAGGCTTGTACCAATTGTCTGCGCATGGGTCACAGGAGCCTCGACTGTCATGCTAAACCGTGCAGAATTTGTGGTAATAAACACAATAGTCTTTTACATTTAGGCAATTCTCGGGCAAATAATCATGGCTCTGAAAATGAAAATAAAATCCATGAAAATAATGCGCACGACCCTGGCGCCACAAACAGTCGCTCATCAGCTGCTGTGGGTGCAAAACGTGAAGTTGAATCCTCCGAAAATAAAATCGATACGATCGCATCTTGTGCTCAAAATACAGAAAACCGGTTTACTAATTCCTTAAACAGCTACGATAGCAATTCTTTTGTGATATTATCAACCGCACTTGTGCATATTTATAATAACAAAAACGAGCCGTTTGTTTGTAGAGTTCTCTTAGACGCCGGTTCTCAATCGAATTTCATTAATCGGGAGCTGTTTGAATTTTTAAAGATTGAACCAAATAGGGTAAACATTGATGTCATTGGCATAAATAATCATATAAGCAAAATTTCACAACTAGTCAAGGCTAAAATAAAATCATTAAATAGATTTCATGCACTAGAGCGTAAGTTTCTTAAACTCCCCGACTTAAAAAATAAATATTCGCAATTTATGCGCGAATATATGGATTTAGGACATATGTCCTTAGTTCACTACAATGCAGAGGCTACTTTTTACCGCATCATTGCGTAATAAAAGATTCGTCTGTTACGACGAAATTACGCGTGGTGTTTGACGCATCATGTAAAACTACATCTGGAGTGTCCCTTAACGATTGTTTAAAAACCGGACCTTGTATACAGGATTCTTTATTTACTATTCTGTTGCGCTTTCGTACGTATGGTATTGTAATAAGTGCCGATATCGCCAAAATGTATCGCTGTGTTTACGTGCATGAAGACGAACGTAAATATCAACAAATAGTATGGCGGTTTAATCCCAGCGATCAGTTATGCATATATAAATTAAACACAATTACATACGGTACTGCTCCAGCATCTTTTCTTGCTACAAGGTGCCTGAAGCAGCTATCTCTCGATAACCAAGACAATTTTCCGGATGCGTCAAAATCCATTCTACATGATTTCTATATGGATGATTGGCTGAGTGGAGCCAACGATATTGATTCTGCGATAGATTTAATAAAAAATGTCAATAACATTTTGGGTACGGCCGGGTTCCACTTGCGCCAGTGGTCATCTAATGACAAAAGAATTTTAAAAATTTTTGACGGGTCAGAAAACTCAATTAAGCCCGAAGTTAAATCACAATATATTATTAAAAATGAGCAAAGTAATAAAACTTTAGAGACTCTTTGGAATTCTGCTAAAGACACTTTGCAGTACACTGTAAATTCTAAAACAGAAAATAATTTCACGAAACGGGGAATATTGTCGGTTATTAGCCAAATCTTCGACCCGTTAGGTCTATTAAGTCCAGTAATAGTAAAGGCAAAGATATTTATGCAAAGGTTGTGGCAACTAAAAATTGATTGGGATGAGCCACTTCCTAATGACTTCTTAGTCAATTGGTTAAATTTTTACAAAAATGTACATTTTATTGAAAAAATCAAGATTCCCAGAAATGTTTTAATTAATAATTATCTAGAAACAGAAATGCATGTCTTCACCGACGCTTCGGAGGCAGCCTTTGGTTGTTGCATTTATTTCAGGTCTATAAATTTAGATGGTCAAATTAAAGTTCACTTAGTTTGCTCTAAGTCGCGAGTCGCCCCCCTGAAAGTAGTATCTTTGCCGCGCCTAGAGTTGTGCGGAGCGCTGTTAGGAACTGAATTGTCAAAATCGGTTCTAGAATCTATTAATATAAAAATTAATAAAACATATTATTGGTATGATTCTACTATCACATTAGCATGGTTATCAATCGAACCAACTAAATTAAAAACCTTCGTGGCAAATCGCGTATCAAAAATTCAATCAATTTCTAACGCCGACCAGTGGCGACATGTGCCTACCGCACACAACCCAGCTGATTACGTCTCGCGCGGGGTAGACCCCGAGAAAATGCAGCATATGAGTATGTGGTTCACGGGTCCGGATTATTTACATAAGTCGTACGAGTATTGGCCAAATAGTGAACCGTCAACAAATGTTGAAATTCCGGAGATAAAAACTGTTGAAAACGTTTTAATCGTTAATACATTTGTAAAAAACGACTTAATTGAAAGATATTCTTGTTTGGGAAAATTGGTACGAATTGTAGCCTATATTCTTAGATATAAAAATAATTTAGCTTTAAAATTAAAATCGGAACCTTTCGTCTTAGGTAAGCTTAATTCTTTCGAATTAGATAATGCTACCACTGCTATTATTAAGGTAGTGCAAAGCGAATATTTTTCTATAGAAATCAAGGACTTAATAAAAATTAAACAAGTTTCTAGAAAAAGTAAATTAATACGATTAGATCCTTTCTTGGACAATGACGGTGTTATTAGGGTTGGCGGCAGACTTAAAAATGCTGATATTCCGTTTAACGCAAAACACCCAATTATATTGCCATCTCAAGGTCATTTTGTATCCCTGATTATTAGATACTTTCATTTTAAACATTTACACGCTGGTCCGCAGACCTTGTTGTCAGTTATTAGACAACAGTATTGGCCATTGAAAGGTAGAAATGCTGTTAGGCATATTTTAAGAAAATGTATTATATGTTATCGTGTCTCTCCCACTATGGGCACTCAAAAAATGGGTAATTTACCGGCTCCTAGGGTACAGGCGTCAAGACCGTTTTCTGTGTGCGGTGTAGATTATGCAGGACCCTACCTAATAAAAAATAGTTACCTACGCAATACAAAATCAGTTAAGGCTTGGGTTTGCATATTTATTTGTTTTGCATCAAAGGCAATACATGTGGAGTTGGTAACTGAGTTATCGACAAATTGTTTTCTAAGCGCTTTTAAGAGATTCCTTGCACGGAGAGGTTTGCCTTCTGATGTTTATTCGGATAATGCCAAAAACTTTATCGGCGCAGATAATATTATTAAAGAAATTAGTAGTAATGAATTTCAGAGATATCTTAAGTCGAAGGTCGCCGCATGTGGGGGGGCTATGGGAATCCTCAGTAAGACTCATGAAATTTCACCTTAAGCGTACTTGTCAGGGTGTGTTGTTGAGTTTTGAAGGTTTTTACTCCCTATTAGTTCAGATCGAGTCCATAATCAATTCGCGACCTTTGGTTCCCCTCAGTGAGGACCCGGAAGATTTTATGGTTCTGACGCCGGGACATTTTTTGATTGGCGGTTCTCTACTAGCGTTGCCCGAGAGTCCTGTTACCGATGTTCGGCAAACCCTACGTTGCAAGTACAAACATTTGCGGTACTTGTTTGAGCAGTTTTGGCGGAAGTGGCACAAAGATTACTTGAATACTTTGCAAGAGAGGTGCAAATGGCAATCATCATCCGATGTGTTCAAGGTCGGATAATGTGTCGTACTTCATGAGGACAATTTACCTCCCATGCTGTGGAAGCTAGGAAGAATTATTGCAGTTCATCCGGGACAAGACAGTAAAATTCGAGTTGTGACTGTAAAAACAAAGGATGGTGTATACAAACGTTCAGTCGTAAAAATTAGTGTGCTACCTTTTGAATCGTGAACTTTAATTTTTGATATTTACTTAACCTTTCTTGCTTAATTATATGTATACACGTTTTAATGTTAGTTTTAGTTTAACTTCAGATCATAACTTATTGTTATTAAAACAAAACTGATATTTGTATTATTATTAATATTAGTTGTATTACGCTGTATTACTTAGTTTGTTTATTTCCTTTGAAACTAGGAGATTTCAAGGCCGGCGGCTATGTCGCGTTTCAAATATAATTATACCATATTTTAGTATTTTTTAAAAATAGTGACAACGCTGCTTAAATCATGTGACTTAAGAATCAATAAAAGAAACGCGCGCGAAGCGACCGCGCCTTGTAGGAAAAGGTTAAGTCTCTCATCAGCTGTTAAAAGAGGCACTAATGTTTTGTTACGCTAAGCGGAGCAGGTTGCTCATATGCAAATTTATTTAATCTTGTGTTCTATCATAACTAATAAATCATGTACCTAAACCATTAAACCAGCGAGCTTTATTTGCGGTAGTGTTTTGTTCAAAGAAGTCCAGCTAGATCTTCAAGAGAGAACAACACAAGCCCACCACTTAACAATATAAATGTTTGCATAAATGTTCATTTTATTTCGCGTTTTCGAGTACTTATATCATAAAAAATATATTTAAAAAAAATGTCTATACCTATGCATGTAAGTCAAAAAATCGTATCATTAGATTTTCCAAGACGATGTAATCAAACTAACAAAAAAGGAATTTAGCAAACATACTGACATCACAGAATTTTATTCCGGGGTCATTGGCGTAGTGGCTAATATTGTTTGGGGTTATACCTGTAAAACATCAGAATCAAACAAAAAAAGAACGAACTATTGGGGGGTTACTGGCGTAGAGAATTATCCTTTTTTAGGGGTATATATTTTAGAAAAATATATACAAATTAATAAAATAACTAATTTTTGTAAAAAAGACGGCATAGGTAAATAGCTTGCGGACATAAAATTGTGAGAATCGTTCGCGTAGATACTTAAAATGCGTAGAGCTGTATATTATCTTAAAAATATCATTTGGTAAAAACGACGAATTCCCTAATATTGAGAAGAAAAATATTTTTAATACATTTTCGTTAGTTTCATTCGCCAAAAGATATAAACTTAAGTTTTTTTTACAGTAAGAAAATACCAACACGCATCCTAGTAATTTCAAAAAAATTCTTTTTTTGAAAATATAATTGTCTGCTACAACCAAATTATTTTATAATATGGTATAGCCCTTAATTTTTATTATTTTTCTAATATCAGTTATTAGATAATTACATTTAATACTTTAAATATATACAAGAAAGTGGCAAAATGGTAGTAAATTACGTATACGTTTTATAAAGTAATATTATATTACCAAAATTAAATATATCAAACAATGTATAACGCATATTTATTGTAGCCGAAATCCAAGTTGCTATAGATATGAATATACTCACCGGTCAGTCAAAACTACACAAGTCGGTTGGGTATAATGCAGTTAGAAAGGGTAATACAATATACTATCTTATGGAAAAAAATGTGGTGTCTTATTTAAAAACGCGAAATTAATAACCACTGAAGTTGAGAAAAGTATACCACTGATTTGTGTACACCCTGAATAACAATTAATAAAAAGAGATGTTAATACTGATAACTCAAAGCATCTTAAACCTACATTTTATTGTTCAGTTTGTAACGATAATTAATTTCTTATTTATTCCTTGATATTTATACAAAAAAAGAAACTGAAAACCCTTTTAAATAAGAATAGAAAATGGTTTTTAAGAAGAACTTGTCTATAAACTAACATGATATGCTTATTGACAAACCCTGTATATCTCCAAGTAGTTTTCTGCACATACCATCCCAGTTATACCATTTACTAAGTAAAGGTCCTGTATACAAAACTTTTATTTTGTCTTGAACTAATATGGTACACTATAATTACAGGTTTTAAAAAAATATATTAAAAACAACAAAACAGTTTAGTCAAAAAAGTAAAAAATATAAAAGAACGCATATAACAAATCAAAAGATCCGTGGATAGTCAAAGTTACAGAAAGTTAAAAAAAATAAGTAACTAAGTTAGCTACTTATTGCTTCAGACTGAATTTATTTACAGCATCCAAAGATTTTAGTTCAAGGGGTAATGGTAAAAGTAGCTTAGCCTATAAAAATATAAAGGGCTGTGTCTTATCTTTGGGTACTAAAGTGCCCAACAACTGATCCACACAGGTAAAATTATTGCCTTAGTTTGAAACCGCATTTCTCGGTGAAGGGAACCTTGATCCAGATCCCGCTACTGTTGTTGGAATCTAGATTTCAAAGCTAATCGAAATTTTATTAGCTGTCAATTATACAGGGTGTTTAAGAGAACCTTGCACGATGGTCAAAGTTTGCTTAAGAGCTACAGTTTAAACCGGCATCAACTTTTTTGTCTTGGCAAATTTTATTAATCGAACATTTTGGGAATTCTCAGTTTTTCTCATTTGTTCTAGGGGATAACCTGATTTTATCAAAATAATGCATTTTACCACCGTACATACCATATATCTGTATATTTTAAGTCCGTCTTTCAATTCACATTCAAAACATTTTTATTGTGTAAATTTCAATATAAGAAATATACAATAGGTAGAAAAGCACAAAAATACACAAAAACAAGGTACACTGTCTCTAACCTAACCCTGCTTTCAAAGTCACTAACTATAAACATATATGTATTTTGTAGCTGCACCCCTATGGTAATTTAATAAAAAAAAGACTATTGATAATAAACGTGATTTAAGATTACCCATTATTAGTCAAGGGAGTACTCACAGGATGTTTATATGTAAGAAAACAAAATTTGCTTATTGGTCGAAGTTGGCGAAGAACAACAGCTCATCTTAATTGACATTTTTTTCTTGGTGCACCATTTCAATCACTTAGATCAGTCCCCCAAATGTTTTCGAAAATTTGAGCCTCATATCTTCTAGTAGATAACATAATTTTATCGAAATGATGAATTACACTTTTGTGTCTTTGTACCTTCTAACTTAATAAGAAAAAAGCGTTTTGTATATATTGTGAATTAATATCATCCATTATTAGTCAGTGCTTGCTCAAAACGTGTATAAATCTAGGAAAATAGGATTTTGCTTAATGGTCCAAAATTCGCTAAAAAATATCGCTCAATCACCCCACAATTAGATAGATAGAACCTATCCAAACCTAACCCAATTTAACCCAAATGATGGATTCTACACCTGCGCCTTTATATATTCTAATTCTGTCTAACTTTATAGCAATATGCTTATTACAACTTGATAACAAAAACACTGCTGATAATAAATTTTCATTAATATCATTTTTTATTAATCACAGGCGTACTTGAAGACTGTTCGAAATCAAGAAAATGCGGTATTGCCTTCATTTCATAAACTGACTATACTCCCTTAAGGTGTTGTCCCGTAAGTAAAAAAATATTTCGTTGCTGCTGTTCAGAATACTTCTCGAATAATTGTAATAAATATTTGTACCTACTATTTTTTTGTCATATCATTTTTTTCTTTTAATATGCAAAACTTGTACCTAAACTGCGATAATTGATATGCAATGGGACCTTAAAAAATTTCTATAATCAGCTCTTGCTTTACATGGTATCAAAAAAATCAGCACTCTTTAAATAGTTCTATAAAAGACATATTTTCTAGACTTTTTTTTATTTTTAAAATAATTGCAGACATGAACAGTAAAGAGAGTTATTAAAGATGTTTTATTAGGTTTGAAACGTTTTAATGCGATTAAACTAATACTGCATTAGGATGTAATGAGTATTGGAGTTCACAATACTGCAATAAAAATACAAGATCATATTTAAGAAAGTCGACCTGATGATCGCCGCCAGCAGACAATACGTCGAAATTAAAATCGGAGTTTTATAGGCGATCAGAAGTTGCAATAAGAATGAAAAATTTATTTTAATTCTTTTTCATTTTCCAATGAAGTCAGAAACTATAAACTTTTAATTGGCCCACTTTTCCTCCATTGAACTAAATACCTCTTATTGTTGCCTAGATTCCAATGCTCGTACCAATACCAAAGGTTTAATAGTAAATTATTTGTTCAGTTGTTTTCTAACAACTTATGAATAAGAAATACAGAGCCGAGCAAAATCTCGTTTTCTTACTACTGAAAAAAACCTTATGTACGCCCCTGACTAATAATGGACAATATTAAATCACACTTCTCGTCAGTAGGCTTGTTGTCATTAAATTGTCAAACAAACTAATACAAAGCTGAAGAATCCAAAGAATCAATGATAAAATGCATCATTGCAATAAGGTTATTATTTAAAGAGATAAAAAAAACCATTAAAGTATCGAAAGCATCTTAGTGGATAAACAGGACAGCAGTTGAGCTGTAGTTCTTCGCTAAACTTTGATTAGTGATCAAAATCCTATTTTCTGACATTTAAATACCTTTTAAGTACGCTCCTGGCTAATAATGGCCAAATTGTCATAAGAGTGCAACTACAAAGTAAGGGAATTAGAGGATACAAAAACAGTGTAATAAAATACATTATTTTGATAAAATGAAGTAATTTGCTAGAGTTATTAAAAAAAAACTCGAAGTGAGAAAAATATTAAGAAGCATGATCTTGATAATTAAAAAGGAGTGCCAAGAAAAAAATTCGCTACATACTAGAGTTGTAGTTCTTAGCCAAACTTTGAATATTAAATAAAATTCAATTTTTTTACTTTTAAACGCCCCTTGAGTACACCCCTGACAAATATTAGATCACATTTACTGACAGTTATCATCAGCAGAGTTTTTCAAATCACAATGTTGTAGGGGTGCAGCTACAAAATAAGACAGACCTAAAATATACAGATATATGTGTGGCGGATTAAGCACCTAAGAGGCTTTAGTACAACCTTGCCTTGGAGGCCCCTCATACCAGGAATGATATGGTTGTTGCGTGGAATGGGAAAATAAACCAAAGAACAAAAAAAAGTCCTCACTTTCACCCTGTATAACTGATAGCTACTAAAACTTCAGTTAACTTTGGAATACAGCATGTACAAAAAATAACTCTTTCCAATACCAGTAACGATTCTGTTTCAGGATTTCCTTGACCGAGAAATATGGTTTCAAACTAAATCAAATATTTTACCTGGGCAGGTTAATTGTTGAGCACTTCTATAGAATAAACCAGTAAATTCATATCCAAAACTCTGCGAGATGATTTATCCAATGGAATAATATAATACCGTGTAGTAAAAAAATCCTGAATATCTATTACAGGGTGCGTAAAACTATGGGATTTTTTTTATTATTATTGATTTTAGCAGAAAAAGTATTCTTCATAAAAAGTTTTTTTTAGCTCCAAAGCTAAAATTAGCTTAAAAAAATCTTGAATATCCTATACAGGGTATGTACAAAACAATGCTAAAAAGTATAAAGTAAAATAAAATGTAAAACATATTTTTACAAACAAGCTTTTATTTATTGAACTAAAAAGTAAAAAAATAAGGGTATGAAGTTACCTACTTAAACACAGAACTTTAATATTTTCTTAAAAGCTTGAGGCTTTATTTCAAGTGTGATGACTGATTATAGCTCACATCTCAAGCTTTTAAGAGAATATTCAAATTTTTTAAAGTTCTGTGTCTATGTATTTTATTTCATACACTAACTTCAACACACATTTTTTAAAAAATGTTTTACATTTATTTTATTTTGTACTTTTTAGCAGTATTTTTTACGCACCCTGTATCAGATATCCACTATTCTTTTTTACGCCAATCTTAGCTTTGGAGCAAGCAAAACTTTTTATGAAGAATAATTTTTTCTACTTAAATCTAAAGTTTAACACATTTCAATTTTTTTACGTACCGTGGTATAAGACACTCAAGTTTTTTTACTCCATGGTACGATGTTATTGCATTGTCATCGAAGTTTCATAGGTATGCCAAATCTTAGATCAATCGGATGCCAGCAAGTGCTTGAAAAATGAATTACACATTTTGAACCGAAAAGACATACGAAGAAAGCAAGGTAAATTAGAGCTCCAAAAAAATAAAAAAAAACAAGTATAAAAAGGGATCTCCGAACCGGTAATTAAGGTGTTGAAATCTTAATATTTTGTGGTTTTTATACACCGTCTACATTTACAGAGATTTTTAAATCAAACTTGGTGCACTATGACCAATTTCAATAAGGCGACTAAATTAGCTTTAAAAAAGTCTACAGGGTATTATTTTTTTGGGATACGACCCCTTTAACCTTCCAGAAATGTTTAATATGACAACACTGGGCATTTGCAAACCGTTTTGAAAACAAAATCAAATTCCTCATTCCATTCCATAACTTTTTGGTCACTTAGATTATTTTGATGCTTTGCACCGTTTAGAAGTTATTTAGTAAAATGTAAAGGTGATAATGAAAGTGGAACATGGTCAAAATAATAAAATTGTAATATTTGCGTTACGACCTTCAAATTAGGAACACATGGACGTTTTGCTAAATAATTTCTAAACAGGGCAAAATATCGAAAACATTGAAGGGTCTGAATACAATAAGAATAAGGAATTTGAATTTGTTCTAAAAATAGACAGTGGCGCAAATAAAACGGGGGTTAGAGGCGTCGCAACCCATAGTACCCTGCAGATTTGACCGAAACTTGTGATTTTATTGATACAGTATATGATCTACAAAATTCGATTTTAAAATCTCTAGAATATTATGAGGTATATCACAGAAAAAAACGAGAAAAAATAATTTTAATTTATGAGACAAATGATCTGCAGTTTTAAGCTTGAATTAATATACACCCTGTAGTTTCTTAATATTAAAATGAACTGAACTGCAACAAGTAACACAACCCAACGAATCTCTTAACATACAAATTCAGATACCAAAGTGGCTTCTAGTAATTAGGCTCTTTAAATTCCATGACTGGTTGATAAAGAAATAGTTTAGGATCTTTATTTCTTACCAACAATATATAATGAAGTAAGAAAATCTTTATTATTCTAGATCAATTTCTAGTACACTTTTGACAAAAGTGACCCTATAATTTAGTAAATTCTTGATTCGTTTATCAACATACTGAACATTTGACTTACGCATTCTTTGCGCCAACATACGCCATAATATTCTGGTTGAAGAACTTGAGAACGAGTGGTATACAGTTGGCGAACACCAAGTGCTGAGACATAAATTCAAACTGGTAGATGTGATTCAGTTTAAAATGCTTCAAAAGGAGCAAAAGAATTGCGGACACAGCTTTGACGATTATTTCCTTATGTCTATTTACATCAATTCCTAACTTCATCGACTGCAATACAGTCATTCTGAAATCAATAAAAAGAAGTAAATAATTGGTTAGCCAACAGATTAAGCCAAACTTACGGCATTTCTTCAGGCAGTACATCAGCCATAATATTAATGGAGTCTGTTTTTGCTTTTGAAGTAGGTGCGGCAGCTAACAATATCTTTAATAAGGCAATCATGTATTGAGGTAAATTGGGTAGCATACCCTGGTATAGCATTTCAGCAGGGGTTAGCTCAACGTCATCTTCCTGAGTAGATATTGGATTTCTGGCAATTTCTTCTTCTTTTTGTATCTGCTGTTCAACCAATGATGTATAAACATGCTAGAAGAAAAAATAAGTGACATGTTATTAAGTACTTAAATACTGAATGATTGGTGATCAACCAAAAAAAAACTCAAACTAACTGCTGAACATAATAAGTGGGACAAACGAATTTTTAAGGGAAACTGAATGTGGAATATTTTCGTAAGGGTGAAATATATTAAGTTACGATTTTAAATATTTCTTGCGAATTTTGCTGGTAATTAACCAGTTTAAGAGTAGAGTTTACTTGAGATGAGTAGCCTTTTTTTAATTTTAAAAAATATCTCTAATAATAATATCACTTTTCTAAGATTTTGGAATCTAGAGTATGCATGCATTATACAATTTTACATTAGTTAATGTTACAGGGTAATTCAATTTATTATTATCCAAAATAACCTTTTATAAATGTTTTTAATGCACATACTGTCCCAGTAATTAACACAACACACCATAATAATTATTATAGTTTTTTAACACACCTTGTACAATTTCGGAGATTTTTAAAAGAAATCTGGCACATTCTATGCTATAATTAATGTAAATTAATAAGTTTTAAAAAATATACTGGGTGTTATATTTTTCCGAGTTTCGACTGTTTTAACTTGATGCATGAGGGATATGGAAAAGATGCTAAAATTGCAATTTTAATGCATTTCAACCTTCAACCGAGCCATAACTCTTAAAACAATATAGACAAATAAACAAAATTTATATTTTAATAATCTGCATATATATATATATATATATATATATATATATATATATATATATATATATAGCTAGGGCAGCTATCCCATGAATTGTTATTTTTGGCTTCGAGGGAAGCGCCTAATTTTTTTTATTTACTTAGAGAAAAAATTAAAAAGCATTTTGGAAAAAGTACTCCATGTTACTCAAACTGGTGGCTATTCTAAAGAGTCTGGAAATGCACTGGAATAAATTTGAATTACCCTACCCACTATCTAATCTAAAATTAATTTACGGACACCCTGTATAATTCATGCATATTGTAGGCTATCCTCAGAAAAAATGAAGAATCAATGTGAGCCGATTTAAAAGATTGGGTCTTAGGTTGAAGACCTACAGACCGATTACAACCGATTTTCAACAAATGTGATATTTTTTGAAAAAATTGCAGTTTTACTAAAGATTGTAATAAAATAGCAAACAAACTACTGCAGTTAAACTTTATGTTTAAACTGGTGAATTAGCAATAAATATCTCTTCTCGTTACCAAAATATCCCCCAAAAATATTTAATTCCACAAAAATTGTAAGAAATAAAATACTACTTTTAGAAATTAAATAAAATTATATTTCTTACCTCTTTTAGAATCCTAACTCCCTCATGGATTGGCTCAGGAAGACCAAAAAGAGTATCTTGATCACCAGGTAAAGTATATCCCAAAAATTTCAATCGTGCGGAGTCCAAAAATGCGTCAATGTCTTTCTGCCTGACCTTCGGTTTCCAAGGTAAACCTCTAGGTATGACATCGTGCTGTGGTGGAGGGGAAACCTGCATATTATACATATTTAAAATGTGATTATTAAACATATTACTAGCTTCGGTATTGTCCGTAGGACGTCTCTCGTCATACTCCGTCATATCGGCTAAATCGTCGCCATTCTCGTTGCCCATGGATGTTTCCATTTCCATACCAAGGGTTTCTTGGTCGTCTAAGCTACTTTGTTTCATTAAACTCTGAAATATAAAGGGGCCTCTAGCATGACTCTTAACCCACTTTACAGATTATTCAAATACTTGATAGTATAATTAAATATTACGTTCATAATACAGGGTTTTAACGCTCTTATGCTATTTAAAAAGCGAGCCAGGCAGGAGCGATTTTTGAATGAACAAATGCGCTAAACCTCCTACAAAATGGGTGCTTTATACATTTTTTTGGCCTTTTTATATTAAAAAAGTAACTTATTCTTATATATGAAAATTACCATACCCTATATACCATAAAAACCAATATACAATATCAAAATTGAATGACTGCAATATTGTAACTTGTGACACTATGGGTCATTTTAACCAAGGAAAGCTTTATGTAGGTGTTCCTAAATTCGACTAGATATTAAAAGATATGATTTTTTGGATCGTTTTAAGAAAAAAAGTTTATATAAATATGTGCTCTGCTTAATCTGAAGAATTTATGAAACTACCTATTTGAAGTATTGATTTAAAAATTGTACTGCTCACTGCTTTATTGTCGCTTATCGTTAGCTAAGTAGCGGAGCGGAATAATGACATCTAACCCATTTGGTTCACTCTTTTGTGAGGAGTACTCATCTCTCCAAAGGTACGTTTCATTTGGTCATTTACTCTACATATCCACTTTAAATGTGGCCTAATACTTATATTGACGTCTCCTGACGTTATATTTTGTTATCAATTCAACAATGACATTTGATTTAAATATTCTTTATCGAAGTTAATTATAAGGTTAACAACGTCTATTAAATATCTTCTTGCTACTTAGGATAGCAGTTTTCAATTACAACTGTGCCTAGTTTGTTAATAAATCATTTTGAGAGATCAAAATATTTAAAAATCTTATACCAGATAATGGAAATTTCTTCTGCATAAATTCCCAATAATGTACTGTAGGTGTAGGTTGTTTCTGTAATATTGTACGGTTATGTAGACTTTTTCAAGGGACAGTTCTATTCAGAGAAAAGTGGTACAAGTCTTATGACTTGTTTTCATCACATTTGCTGGCAACCGGCTTTTCAAGCTGACGTTTTGTTTACATTGTCACTTGCTAGAGGTTATAATATGACAAACATTCAAAAAACATTGGTGCCAGGGCCGGCCTTTTTGCCAAGAGTTAAAATACTGCTCTTTGTGTACTATATTTTATTCAATTTTAAGTTATATATGAATAAAACACAAACACAAGTGTAACTCTTAAAACAATAATTCCTAAAAATGTAATGTAATGACAACATAAAATATTAAAGAAATATTTTCCTAACCTTGTAAATTCATCAATTAAATTTAAATGCACTTTTTACAAATATCATTCTCTAATGAAATAATAAATTTTAACCCCTTCAGGTTAGTTTCGAAAGAATCGTTTTAAAATCTCATTTAGTTGATGAGATATTGTTGAAAAAGTAAATTACTATTTTACATGTTTTTACGGTATTAATGGTAGATTATTAAGTCATTGACGAAAGAATTTTAAAATCTTCCTTAAAATGTATTTGAAGAAGTATTGTTAAAAGGTAAAAATACATTTGACCCAGTTAACTTTCAAAAAATTCAGAAACTGATTTTTAAATAAATATTTTTGAAAGCCCTGGACAAAAGAGTCGTTTAAAAAAACACATTTATTACAGAGAGATTGTCGAATTTTACGGAAGTTGTTTCTAAATAATTATTTTTAAAAGCCACTGGCAAAGGAATTGTCTTAAAATCACATTTAATTGAATATATTTTTTCTAGGTACCCCCTTAAAGAGAAATTTATTTTAGGATTAAATCCTTTGATGAAGAAATCATTCATATTTCGTATTTCGTTGAATATATATTGTAAAAAAAATAAAAACATATTTCACAATTTTTATCCTATTAAGGGAAAAATTTAGAAAAATCCGATCGGGTTTTCGACTATTATTTTCGTAAGCCATTGACCAAAGAACTGTCCTAAAATCCCATTTAATTCAATAGGTATTGTAAAAAAGTGAAAAACATAGTTTATCCCTTTAGAGGCAATTTAAAAAAAATATTTTCTTACTTTCACTTATATCACAACAAAAAAACCAAATATAAACGAGTTCAGAAACAGATTTTTTTTTATGTATTATGTAGGTATAGATAAATCAATCAATATATATTTTTTAATTTTGATTCTAGAAGAATAACAACCCAAACTTTTTTCTGTACTCAAAGATTAAGAAATATCTGTTTGTCTAATAAATAAATTTACTTTTAAAAAATAAACCACTTTTAAAATCTATAGTTAATTTAACAAACAACAAAAATATTGAATTCACAAATATAATGAATCACAATTTTACCCTATTTTGGCCGCCCCAAGAATCGCTTGACTTTGTGCACGCACAATGTGCACACCCATAAGGACGGTCCTGATTGGTGATGAGGAAACAAATACATAGCGAGATTTAAAGCAAGTATTCGATATATTTTAATATAAACAAGAACAAAATTTAACATGAATAAGAAAAATACTAAAATAAGGAAGAACAATCAACAAGTTTGGCATTGAGTTAATTATATTTATCACAATATTGAGATCAAGTTCTCCCCATCATTGATGGATTGTTTCCCACACTTCATCAAAATTTTGACGCCTATAGTTACGTCTATCGGATTCGGACTGTAAGAAGGCCAAGGCAATACCACATTATTATTCTGAGACCACTCTCTAGTATTATTGACAGCATGAACAGGCCAATTATCATGTTGGTAAATATAATTGGGCGACTGATGGAAGCATTATGTGTTCCAAAATATGTTCATAATATTCTGCATTAAACCTGCCTTCTATGCGATAACATACGCCTAATCCATTACACTTACTCATACATTAACGGAAAATCGTCCAGTTTAGCAAGCTAAGCCGCTCGTATACTTTTCTTAAAATATGCTGTTGTCTGGCCGGTATACACGAATTTGGCAATTATAGGCAGATAGAAAAGTCTTTTCATAGGTGAACATGATCCTATTATAAAATTGTCGGTGAAAGTAACATAGTTCAAGGCAAAGATTAGCCTTTCCTGTTTTCGCGCTTCCGTCAGCAACATTTTTTTGCAGCCACTTGGTTTTTTAACTCTTGAATTGTTAATCCTCATACTGGCCGTGGGCTGTGATCTAGGAAATCCTGTGGCAATCACAGAGTATCCCTAGAGACTGCAAAAGGATTTTGTCTCAGGTGACCTAAGAGGGCCGCATCCTGTTCTGCGTTGGAAACCCTGTTATATCCTGAACCCGCTTTCCCTTCTAATGTTCCCTATAACTCCTATCGTTTTTTGATTTTTAAAATGGTCGATTTACTTTTCCCGTGTTGCTCTGCTAGGGCACGAATAGACCAATCTTCTTCTATCCTCGCAATTATCTGGGCTTTTTCAACTATGGATAGTTAAGCAGGAATTTTAATAATTATACACACATGTGAAAAAATTTCTCGAAAAAGATTATTGTGACTTTGTCAACTTGACAACTAGTCATTTTGAAATTTTTCTGGTGGCACCGAAAATTCTACTTACACAAGCATACATTAAGTGTACCACTTTTCTCTGAATAGTATGTGTTCATTTATGTAGAATTTTTTATTTAAATTGTACAAAACAAATCGTTCGGGCGAGACCAAAAGTAAGAAATATTTTGCCAAAGAATGGAAACTGAGCGACAATTGAACTCGAGCGCCAAGTTTTTTCGACAAAAGTGCTTGTAATTTCGAAATTTGAAAATCAATTTTTATAAAATTTTCAAATTCTGAAAGCTTGATTTTTGTTGTGTTGAGAATTGCTCTGGAGAAGGCTTTATTTTGTATGTAAAATATGCTGCAGGGTGCAAAAGAAAGAAGGTTTTTTTAGAGAATTAACTGTAAGCAATGTTTCTAAAAAAAAAAACAGAGAAGTTTAGTGACCACCTTTCAGACGAGAGCACGACGGTAATGGCTTTATTTTTTTAAGATTTTGCGAATATCTTGGCAAACTACGATTATATTAAATTGTTTGTGAAATTGTTAATAATGTTTCAAAATGGTCCAAAGGCTTGTAATTTACGTATACCGAGTGATTCAGTGATTCATTAAATCACATATTTAAATCAACTAGCATGTTTTGCAGAGAAGAATGAACATTTTTAAATTTGTATGCTTGTCAGTCAACTAAAAAAATTGTGTTTTACTATAAATTATAAAAAGTAGTATTTCCCCGAAATGGAACAAATAAAGGCTACTAATGAAGCTGACTATGATTTAGTTTGCACTATGGCCTATGATTAAGTTTATCAAATTAGGGGCTCCTGCACATAACGATATAAATCAGAATAAAAACACATTCACAGTGTAGCGTCACAAAATTACAGTTTACTTTAGCAAAAGACACTTCAATAGAACGATTTAAATGGTTCTACTCTGATTTGTGACAAAATGTATACTTAATTTGATAAACTTAAAAAGAACAGGCATTGACAATAGGTGTAATTTTTGTTTACAGTGGTACACATTAACATAAGTTACATATTTTTCAAACGCCCTGAATATATAGGACTTTACCCTTGAAGTATTTCTCCCCTATGTATTGTGAAACTTTCTGCTTTGCAGTTTAAGTGTCACAGTCATATTGAAGGCAGTCATAGACCATCATGCGGTTTAATTAGTAGCGTTTCGGGGAAACACTATATTTTTTATAATTTTCTTTAGTTGATCAAAAAAAACTTAAAAATGTCACAAATGTTTGTACTTCTTGTCAAAATGTATTCGTTGCTTTAAATTTATGTTTTAAACGAATCACTTTGTATACATATATTACAAGCTTATGTAGCACCTTTAAACATTATTAAGCTACTTTAACTTTGATACTTTTCAGGATGAAAGTCCAATAGTCCCACAAGTTCACAAAAATTTTGAGATATTTGGATAAGATATTCATAAAATCTCAAAAAGTTTCGAGTCAAAACCTTACTCTTTAAAAGATGGTCCTTAAAATTACCTAATTTTGCTTTACAATAAATACCGCTTCTGTAAAATTCTCCAAACAAAATCCTGCTTTCTTCAAAAAATTACAAGTATTTCAATTTTGTGGAAAAAAACTAGGCGTTCATTTTTTAAAAATGATATTATACAGATGTGCAAGAGGTATTAATAAAAGCTGTGCAAATTTGTTACAAGACAAGAAGAAATTGTACAGCTTTTATTAACAAATCGTTCGGGTGACACCAAAAGTAAGAAATATTTTGCCGAAGAATGGAAAATGAGCGACAATTGAACTTGAGCGCCTAGTTTTTTCCACAAAAATGAAGCCCTTGTAATTTCGAAATTTTAAAATCAATTTTTATAAAATTTGCAACTTCTGAAAGCTTGATTTTTGTTCTGTTGAAAAGAAACCAGGTGTTTTTGGAGAGTTAACTGCTGTTTGGATAATGCTTTATTTTTAAAATGTTTGTGAAATTGTGGGGCTAAATATCAAAGTTATTGATAAAGTGGCTTAATAATGTTTTAAAATAATTTATGTATACCGAGCGATTCATTAAATCATATATTTAAATCAACTAACATGTTTTGCAGTAAAATATGCAAAAGAAACCAGGTGTTTTTGGAGAGTTAACTGTAAGCAATGTTTGTAAAACAAAAATAGATACGTTTAGTGACCACCTATCTAAAGAGTAAGGTAATGGCTTTATTTTTTTGAGATTTTGTGAATATCTTGGCAAAACTATGATTATATTAAAATGTTTGTGAAATTGTGGGGCTAAATATCAAAGTTATTGATAAAGTGGCTTAATAATGTTTTAAAATGGCTTGTAATTTATGTATACCGAGCGATTCATTAAATCATATATTTAAATCAACTAACATGTTTTGCAGAGAAGAACGAGTCAAAACCCTACTCTTTAGAAAGATGGTCCTTTAAATTATCTAATTTTGCTTTAGAATAAATAGCGCTTCTGTAAAATTCTCCAAAGAAAATTCTGCTTTCTTTTACACTCTGTCACACACACTAAGGACAAAGTAAGGCGTTCTCCAAAGCAATTTTCAAGACACTAAGAATCAAGCTTTCAAAACTTGTATAATATAGATGTGCAAGAGGTATTAATAAAAACTGTGCAGATTTGTGACAAGACAAGAAGAACGAAATAATTACCCAGATATTAGAAATTTGAAACTACAAAAGCAAAGTTAATTAAGTTGCAAAAAAATGTGTCAATTTCAGTTACAAAAATATTAACTCTGACCTTACAACCCACATATAGTAGAACAAGAAAATTTCAGTTAATTGAAAACTCACCCTCCGGAATGGTCTAGTACTTCTTTTTTGATTTTGAGCTTCGAGTAAGTCTGAAGCGCTGGCGGGAGGTGATGATGATCGCATAGTTTTGGCTATCTCCATTGTGTCTTCATCTTGAGGTGGCAAATTAGCACGACGACGTTTTTCCGCTTTAAGTTCCTATTTAATATAAAAAAACACGAAATTCAAGTTCAGGAATCGACACTTAAACAATGGTAAAATGGCACAAACATACCTTTAACTTATTCATACCGCCCAGCGATACGAGTATAAGTTTCCATAAAAGTAAAAGAACTTTTTTCATAGGAAAATGAGGTGCAGCCCCACTACAAAATCTTGTAACCATAGACAATAATTTAATTACTAAATGGTCATCACCGTGAGCATATCCTGGAATAGATTTAGTTATCACTAACATGATTAAAAGAGGCAAAATTAACTCCCCAAAACGAGGCAACCAACTTACCAATATCATACACAAATGCTTCTATGTCACTTTTATACTGGCTATTTTCATACATCATCTCGTTCCTGATCACTTCAGTAATAATATATAAAACTGATAAAATGACGCGAAGGTCTTGAGAGTCATTCAATGAAACGGCAATTTTTCGCATTGCAACATGGGCAGCAGTACTGTTACTAAAACAATGAAGCTTTCTATACTTAAAAAACAAAGACAGATAATCCTCCGTACAGAAGGTCCATTCAATGTTAAATAAAATATCCCCTAAATGGATCCCAACTTTGTATTGAATTCCTTATAGTAGGGAACCAACGAGGAGAGATGTCCACGTGGCTCGACACAATTTCACGGCTATTTTTGCCAGAATGTAACAGTCTCATACGTTCGAAATGAATTACGCATACAAATATTTCTAAACAGATAGACCTAACCCGCGCTCTCGGCATCTCCGCGCCTAATTTTGTTGCACGACATGAACGATAAAAAGTGGTGAATTTATTGTGTATCTGATGGACCGTCTATGCGAAGTATGATCGGTCTTTGTAAAAAAAAATATTAAGAAATATGTTATTTTTATTGAAGAAAAGACTTTAAGACTTTTTAATTTATAATGGAGAAGTTGGACCAAAATCAAATAATTGCTGGTTTATGCTCCGATCAAACACCTTTGACACCACTGACCACACATAAATTTGAAGTCTATGGAATCTTGTTGGTAGATGTGCTTCACTCCTAACGTCCTATTTAACAGGAAGAAGGTAGACAATCTACGTTGCATATGACGGATTACAGAGCTTCTCTGAGCATACAGCACCAAGGCAAGGCATACATCAAGGTTCAATTTTGGAATTAATCTGTCAGTATGCAGATGATATATCAGTAGTATTGGCAAATCAGACGCTCACTGGGCTGTTTGTTTCAGCAAGAGGTCACATAATAAATCAGTTCTTTCAACACTTAATCATAAAATGATTCCTCTATTGGATAGTATTAAATTCTTAGAGTTTGATTGATCCTTTTGGAGCTGGTCTTAAAACATCAACATGTTAACTCCCAAACTGAACAGCTAAATGTGCCTTAATGCATACATTCGGAAATGTACTGTCCATGGAGTCTTACCACGCTTGCATTCAATCAGTTATGAACTATGGTATCTTGTTCTGGAGCTCACTACCAGACGCTAGGAAAGTTTCCAGAATGCAAAAGCGAGATATAAAGGGCAATTTACAAATCTTACAGCACGTCTTTCTTTTGTTAGTAATATCCATTCATAGAATTGCTAACGAATGTGAACAAACATTGTGAATTTTGTTGTATGTAACTGTTTTGTAGTATAGAGCATCAAGCGGTAACATAAATATCTTATTAGAATTATTAAATCTAGTTATGTCTGAAATGTTTAGCATAAATAGGAAGACTGTAGTGTGTGGTGACTTTAATGTTAGGTTTGACTTACAGGACACTGGTGCAATGGATATAACTAACCTACTGCTTACTTTTAATCTTAAACCGTATATAAGGGGCATGACTAGGGTCTCTCCTGAAACAGCCTCTCAGCTGGATAACATTTTTTTAAATATTAATAAGGATCACATCTTAGGTAGGATTCTGAATTATGCTCTTTTGATTAATATGCCCTCCCATTTGGATTCTAATGGTTCTAAGAAATTCTATAAAAAGAGGTCATTTAATAGGGAGGCTACTCATGAATTTAAGAGCTACGTGGGTGTTGAGGATTGGTTAGAGATCTACCATAGGGCAGATCCAAATGAACAATATGAAGCATTCTATAATATATGTACACACTACTTTGACATGTGCTTCCCTCTAAGAATTGTTAGGTCTAGGGATTCAGCTAAGACTTGGGTTACTATTGAGATAAAGGAATGAGGGCAAAGACTCAGGGATATGTACTCACTTTATAAACAAAGCAATAATTCTGATTTATTAAAGAATTACAAAAGTGACAGAAAACTCCACAAAAAATATATCAGGGACTATAAAAAAAGTTATAATAATGATATAATAGTAAATTCAAATACCAAAACAAAAGCTACTTGGAAAATGTTTAATAATATTCAAAACAAAAATAGGAAAGTAAACGAAATTAAACTACAGAACAGGGAAGGAATTGTGAAAGATCCTGAAACTCTTGCTAACTTGCTTGCTTCGGTTGTTGGCAATGGTGTCCGTGGCACGACATGTACTCTACCGATTATGTCATTTTCCTTCTACTTGGAACCCACTACCCCGGAGGAAATATAGCATACAATAACTTTAATTTCCTCCGAATTTTCATCAGGGTTGGATGATATACTATCTATGGCTATAAAAGAGGTCGCAGGCTCGGTGTGCTTCCCCTAAGCTAACATAATTAATAACAGTTTTCTTAAGGGCGAATTTCAAGACCTTCTAAAGAACTATTGACCAGTTTCGCTGCTGTCCATTTTTTCTAAAGAATTTGAAAGGGTGATGTATTTAAGATTGCTGAACTATTTTCTAAGGTTTGATTTATTCAATGCGGCCCAACATGGCTTTTTACCAAAAAAAGTCTACTGTTACAGCCATTTTTCAGGCTTTAAATTCCCCCATAGAGGCTTTGAATCAGGGTGCAAAGGTGTCAGCCAAAAAAATAATCATAAGGGCAATTATGGAAATGCAATATCAGCAAACTTTCAAAGAAGTTTTCAAAAAGCTCAAAATCTTATCAGTCCCCTGTTTGTATATTTACAATTGTGTGGTATTTATTAAAAATAATTTACAGTTATTTGCCACAAAAGGCTTCTATTCTAACAATTTAAACACAAGGGGAAGGAATGATCTTAGTATGCCAGCACATCGCACAGCATTGATTGATAAGGGACCTTTGATGTATTTTACTATAATGCATTATCAATAAAAACTAGGGAAATTCAAGGCAATGTTAGGTTTAATTCAGCCCTAAAAAAAATTTACTAGAAAGAGTTTTATTTGCTTCATGACTTTTATGTTTGTTTTTTAGTGTCATTTATACTTAATTTTCACATAAATTTGACGTCAACGTTCGTTAAGAATAATGTATGAAAAATGAATAAATAAATAAAAATATTAAAAAACACCCCGATATTTTCAACAGTAATGCTGATAACTACTGACACAGCATGTCAATTATGACCAGGAATGGAGGTGACTGCCCTGTAATTCTGTCATTTAAAAATATTTTAAACTGTGGTGTGTATGTTATTTATGACTGTATAAAAGTTCAAATCGTAAGACTATGATTTTGTACTAAATTTTTTATTATTCTCCACATTTTTTTTTGTTGTGGCTGTGTGATTTTAAAATCATTTGGTTGGCAATAAAATTAACATTTATTTATTTTTTATTACTGTTGATCACGACAAATGGCGAGTTGGAGCACAACGCATTATATAAATGAATGAAGATGGAAAAAAGGCTATATTAAATAATAGACTTTTTTTTATAATACAGGGTGAAAACTAATTCATATCCAAAACTCTGGAAGATGATTTTCATACTCGTATAAACAAGGGTCCGCAAACGTTTCATTTTTAAAGTACAGGATATTATAATGTTCATTTTTTTTTTAGTTTTTTTGATACACCTCGTACATTTCTAGTGATTTGAAAATCAAATTTGGTAAAAGGTATGTATACTATAACTAATTTCAATAATGCGATTAAAGAAGAATTAGAAAAATCTGCAGTATTATCCTTTTCGATTTGCCTACTGGTCTTTTTACTATGGCGTCACTGGCCGCTTTTATAGCAGAATGAAATGCATCATTCTGTTGTGTAACTTTATGGTCTCTTAGATCTTTCTAACACTATAGGTTTTGTTTAAAAAAAACCCTTGTTTTAATATAGACTCACTTTTTACAGCACCTCAAAAGAAAAAAATACCTAACCAGGGCAAACCAAAACACAATGCGATTTTTAAAACACAAACTACATACAAAATTATGTTTTGTTAAAAAAGTCATTTCCTGAATTGCGATTCGAACACACTTCCCTTGAAGCTAGGGCCCTACCCCCGAGCCAGGAAGCTCACACTAAAAAATTCAAGAAAACTTGTTTATACCCTGTTAAAATAAAACGACGGACCAATAGGAAGCACATTGAACAATCTCTGTTGTGATTGGCGGGTTCCGTAGCTCAACTTCGGGTCTTCTCCTAATTTTCAGATATTAATGCATTAACCTTAAAATTTTGCCATTTTTTCCATATCCCTCATATATTAATTAAGATCTTCAAATTAGCTATGCATAAATGGACATTTTGCTAAATAAATTCTAAATGGTGCAAAATATCGAAAAAATGTAGGAGACCAAAAACGTACGGAACAAAATAAGGAATTTGACTTTTATGTAAGAATGTCCATCAACATAGTAGTAAAATATTCAAGAGACTTATCTGGAAAAAATACCAGCCTGTAAATTTTTCTAAAATGTACTTGGTCAGTTTACTCACCTTAGTAGAAGAATACACTGTGACTTTGTTTCATATTATTCATGAGTTAAATTATATCCCAGAGTTTTGGATACGAAATAATTTACATCCTGTGTAGGGGGCGTCCGACAATTCCGTTCCAATATTTGGAAGCGCTATTCAACACATATAAAAAAGTTCATATGAACAAGGGTCAGGAAACGCATCAGTTCAAAATACAGGGGGTTAAGCTTTAAATATTTTCTACGAAGTGAAGATCAGACACCATTTTTGCAATTTTAACTTATGAATGATATACCTGAAATTTTTTATCCAGCCTCTCTATGCCCGATTCTTCAAGAGAATTTCACCCTCGTACTTTAAAACATTAGTAATTAGTAAAATATGTAAAGAATTAAATGTAATTTACATTTTCTTACTTACCTCAGTTCTGACACTCTCTACAATACCAGTTCATACAAATTATATGACCAATTGTCACTTAAAATTTAAAACCGCGTAACAGTTTAAGCGGTCACACCAAAGATTAATGCAGGTTCCAGGGCGGGTAATCAAAATTTGAAACAGATGATATCAAAAGATACTATTAAACACAAAAAAAATGTTTTTCTCATTTTGTAATCAAAAATTAAAAGGTGTATTCATGATACACGCAAGGACCACGAATACTGAAAGTAATCGATAAATAAAATACTCTGGCAGTAATTTTGGGAATGATTACAATTATTCTAAAATTGGAATTGGTTACCTATTACTGTTTACTCAGGATAATGTAATCATCCGCGATTCCTATTATAATAAATGTAATGTATTACAGTAACCGATTACACAAGTCATCAATTACTCCCCAGCTCTGTAGGGAATATATGATTTCCTTTAAATCGCAAATATTAATAAAATAAATTAACTTACTCGATTTCTATATTTAACAGGTCAGTGAAAGAACTAAAAGCCCCCAGTTGAAAGAGCATCAGTGCATTTATTCTAGTCCAATGTTGCTGCTCGGTATCTGACTGCACCTCAGCCCAACAACCCTGTACTATGTACAACAAACATCTTGCACTCCTCATACGAACAGGTTTCTTACTACATTCAAGTTGATCTAGTAGCTTCATTACCACCGACCCACGCATCTCTACCGATAGACGTTGCCAGCTGGGTAGAAGGTTGTATATTTCCATTTGGTCTTCAAATGCCTGAAGAACATGTTTAATAGGGTTAATCTAGCGAAAATTTTATTGAAAAAGGAAATCTTGGGTTTTTTTGTATAACCATGTTGGTGGCATCACAGACACAGGGCGTCCTGAGTTTTTGAATTGCACGACTACCGGAAGCCATATTTTTGACTTTTGTAGAAAAATTGCATTTTTTAACAAGAGCATAAGAAAAATGGCTTCTATTGGTCTGATCGAAAACAAAAAAAAATCAATTCTTTTGTTTTCGAATTTATGATTAAACTGCGCTGGTTTCAAACATGTATGTCTAGTATATAACTTGTTGTTAGGTGCTCGGCAACATCATATTAGGACTTACATAAATAAACAGATTTCTTACCATTAGTTTGAACCACCTAAATGATTAAATAAAAAAATAAATATATTAAGACAACTTTTGTGTGTTAAGATTAATCTATGTTGTGGAAGAATAAAATTGTGTCATGAGGAATTGACTAAGCTCAATAGGAACCTTATAATTTCGGTTGAAACTCTGGAAATTGAGAACTCCAGCTACTCAAATGATGTTAAACTGCTTCAACAACAGATTGCTGACCTCAAGGACGCCAATGCTGCGACTTTGGTGGATCGGGACTCTGGCAACGAGTTGGAACGACTACTGCTCGTCATTGGTGACGGAAATATAAAGCATTGTGCCACATTAGTAATCTGTCATTTGACAGCAACAGCCAATTCAGATATAAGACAGTATCAGGGGACCTGATCAAGGAACGTTTAGATTTGGGCAGGCATTTCGATAAGAATGATCTTATCATTCTATTTGTCCCGACAGTTAATGCAGTTGGTGGCAAGCATATCGCGACGAGTGATCTAGACATTTTACAGACATTAGAATCAAAAACTAATATAATCGTGGTTGGAAGTCCATTTCAAACTCATCGCACAGTTCTCATTAAATTTATTCAGGACCAAAACCTCTTCCTACATACGTACTTCAAAGATAAGGAAACTACCTTTGTCCCACTAATAAGTACTACAAGAAATGGATTTCTGGATTTTCACTAAAAGAGCGCTTGTCAAGTTCATTCTAAGAAATCATGTACTCAACAAGATTAATTTTTTATAAATTCGGATAGACTCTCTCCTAGCATACCCGATTATAATAGAACAACTAGTGTTGTTGACCAACCTACCTCCTGCGAAGCTTTCAGAACCAACAGTGGAAATAGTCAGACAAAAACTCTAAAAATAGTAAGTGTCGATATACAATGCATAACAAATAAGATTCCACACTTGGAAGTATTCATTAAAATAGAAAATCCAGATATATTATGCATACAAGAACACTGGTGTACTGAAAATGGTATAAGTGCAATACACATACCAAAGTATTATACCGTTGCCAGTTTTTGCAGAAAAAAGCAAAACATGTTGGTACCATGATATTTGTAAAGCACCAGAAAAAATGGGAATTTTCTGGGATTGACTGCAGCAGGTTTGCCGAGGAAATACATTTTGAGTGTAGTGCAGTAGGGTTTATGTGTGAAAGTCGTAAGTACGTTATTTTAAGTGTTTATCGTTCTCCAACCGGAGATGTTTCTGTATTTTTTTCGAAACTTTATGAGACTGTGTTGTATTGTCTAAGTGTTGCCAGCTATGTTTACATTTGTGGAGATTTTAATATTAACTATTTTAGTAATATACCAGACAAAAAGTTCTTGGTTGACTTTTTAACTAGTTTTAATCTTGAGACGAGTAGTAACGAACCAACTCAAATAGTAAACAATAATAATATTTTAAGTAGTACAAAAATTTACTATATCTTAAGTAATAACAGGGAATCAAGTACTTTAAATTATGTTACACAACCAAACTTGGGCGACCATCAGGCACTTGTTTCTGTATCGAACATATCTCAACAGAAAATAGAGCAAGCTGGTGGAAGTTCTGAGTATTACCGAGGTATCTCGGAATTTAATCTAAATATGCTTAGTCAAAAACATGAACGTTAGAGAAATATATGACGCTGGTGATGATATAAATAAGGCCTTTTCTGAATTTGTAGCACTGATTAAATTTGGCATCAATTCAAACTGTTCAATAAAAAAAATAATGATTCTACTAAAAAAGGCTGGCTATCTGAAGATATCCTAAATAAAGGTCGTAAATTAAAAAAACTTTTTGACTCTGTTAAAACATCTGATAATGATGAGCTACATTCCTATTATAAACAACAAAAGAAAGTATATAATAGCATTCTTAATATTTCAAAAAAGAACTATAATGCGACTTAATTGAACAAAGTGAAAATAAACAAAAAACAATATGGTGGGTAGTCAATACAAGTTTAGGTAAACTAAAACAAAAAACTCAAATAAAACTTGACAGTAATGATAGTGAAATCTCTGAGCCAAAGCAAGTAGCAAATTATTTTTCTCCTTTTTTGCTCAAGTGTTACCCATGAAAAACTAAATGAAAAATTTTCTAATGGAAGATCCACACAATGCACCATGCCAGCTTCTGTAATTGCAGAAACCTTCTATTTTCGGCCCTGTGATACAGGGCAATTATTAATATCATGAAAAATAAAAAAACTGTTGCATAGCGGAGCCATTGGCACACTTGATTAATAAATCAGTATGCACTGGTATCTTTCCAGATCAATCGAAAATTGTGAAGCTAATCCCAATTTACAAGAAACAGGACAAAAAATGTGCCGAAAACTATAGACCAATCACTGTTCTAAACACCCTATCCATAATATTTGAACGGGTATATTATAATCGCATTATAAACTTTTTGGACAAACATCAAGTGCTTGCAGCGGCCCAACATGGTTTTCGTGCCAATAAATCTACAGAGGGGGCTGCCTGCGAATTTATGCAAATAGTATATAAGCGTGTGGATGGTCAATGTGTAGCGGGTCTTTTTTTCGATCTCTCTCGTGCGTTTGACAGTCTTGAGATAGGCTTCATCATGAATAAACTATCAGCCAACAGAATAAGGGGAAGTATGACTAATCTATTGTACTCATACCTCACGGATAGAAAGTTCTATGTACAAATTAACCGAGAAGTTTCCGATATAAGGGATATTGATATAGGAGTGCCCCAAGGCTCCGTGCTGGGACCATTGCTATTTCTCATTTTCATAAATGATATGCCAAATCACATCAACAAGGGAAAGGTCGTCATGTTTGTTGATGACTCATCAGTAGTGGTGTCAGCGCGGACGTCTGAGGAACTCCAGAACTTAGTTCAAAATGTTATGAGTAACTTCGAAACTTGGTGTACAACAAATAATTTAATACTCAATCTGCAAAAAACTGTGTATATCAACTTTAGATGTCGAATTAATTCGCCAGTTACTGATATTGTTTCGTTGCCATCATCAGAAAGCTGTAAGTTTTTAGGTCTGCTTGTAGATCAGTCATGGGATTATGTTTATGTTTCAAACAAATGTAATTCCGCATATTTTGCTATACTTCAGCTAAGAAACATTTTAGATGAGAAATCGCTCCTTAGTGTTTACTATTCATTACTATATATGGATTAAAATTCACAGATAGTTGTAAACCAGTGTTCATTGCAAAAAAAATTATGACATTCTCCTGTATTTACATTTTTAGAGCTTTGATGTATGTAAAAATGAATGAAAGGAGATTTGCAACTAATTCTCCTTTTCATGATTACCAAACCAGAAATGCAAATAAGCTGTCAATAGTTAAACATAACTTATCTAAATTCGAAAAATCGCCTGATTATGCTAGCTCAGTCTTATTTAATAAACTACCTAATGAAATAAGATCTCTGAACTTGAAATGCTTTAAAGCTAAAATAAAAAAATTCCTGATTGGAAAGGGTTACTACTCGGTGTCAGAATACTTAAATGATAGTGTATGTCCAAGTGATTTTTAAGATATGTATCTTGATTTTACTTATAATTATATCCTATCATGTCTATGTCTTTCATAAATATTTAGATATAAGTTGATATTTTTGACGTGTACATCTATCATTGATGGAGGCTGTTAAGCAGGTATGAAATAAAGATTTTGATTTTGATACCCATGGTAACTGGTAACTTACGTACCGAACTAGAATATGATGATGTTATTTAACATAGATAAGACAGTTGTAGATAAATAAACCTGGAGTTGTTGATATATTGAGACTTTTGATATGAGGTCACACATTTCATTGAAGGTTAATCCAAGTATAATTCTTAAACCTAGTTTTTCGATTTTAAACACTCGTGTTCAGTCCAATGAGTAACTCCAAAAAAGAATACTATAACTCATCTGACTGTGGAACAGACCAAAAAAAAGGCTGTTGTCATTACTTTTAAAGGCACTGTTTCAGACAATCTCTGAAAAAGAAAAACTATAGATGTCAGCTTACTACAAAGGTGTTGTATTTCAAATTTACAGTTAAGTCTTCTATCTAAAAATGAACTTAACAGTCTCCATTGGTTCACCACAAATATGACGAATTTTTAAGCCAAGCCTCTCAGACCATAACATCCAAGCGTTTCGCAGAGAAAGACATAGGAGACATTCGAACACCTTTAAGAGATTGCAGAATGCTGGACGAGGCTCTCCTCCCCTTTCAAAGAAGTCCACTACAGACACGACAAGTTCCTTTATTGCCCGACCTGCAGACACATTTTTACGAAATGCAAATTGTGTTGGTAATAGAAGTTTGTCAAATTCTAGAAATTTAATAACATTATTAATAGTTAATTCAGATTAGATAGGTTAAGACGAGGGTTCAGATATGGCTAGAACTATTGATATGGGTCTATAGTTACCATCTAAGTAAGGATCACCAGCCTTATATACTGGAATAACCGTGCTAGTTTTAAGTTTTTGTGAACACTAGACTGAAATCATTTATTAATTATAATTAAGAATGGGGTCAACAAACCCTCTTGAATATCCATACTCACATACATATACATAAACTTTCATATTATTTGACCCAGAGTATCCGTTCCTGAACATTAGTTGTTAACAAATAAAAAGTGTTACAAGAAGAATATGAGGCTGTTGCAATCTGAATAGATCTAACATTAGTGGTGGGAAGACACCTGATTCATTAACAATCTTCCAAATCATTTTAGGTGTGTCATGGGTGTGTCAAGTGCCTCCAAGTTTCACTGTGCAAGAATGGTATTGTGATTGATGTACAGGGTGTCCCATTTTCGTAGTTTTTACGGGGTTTCCAGCTTATGAGTAGAGATAGAGAGATGCGGTTTTCGCGACACCGTGCTACTTTTCGATGAAACTAAAGAGGCCGCAAACAGATTTGCCCTAACCATTTTAGTTTCCGTGCTACAGGGTGATTTTGAAAATTTGTCATTTTCGGACACCCCCTGTAACTCAGCTATCGTAAAATATATTTAAAATGTTTCAACTGGTATTTATAGATTTTTTCACGTAGAATTCAGTGGCATACTCAGATTTTTGCTGAGAGTCATAGTTTTTGACATATTGGCATAACCTACTATTTTTTAAATGGGAGACCCTATATATTATGTTTTCATCTTATTCTTCGTGTCTTTTCAAAAACATACAAAGTCATATTTAAATAACATGAAAAAATGCATTTTTCTTTAAACGGATTTATGGCATAGCAGATCAATCGAAATAAGAGAAGGTGGCTGTGGTAGCCATGGCAACGCCAACAAAAATATGATCAGGCAGCCATTACTGCTGTCGTTTTTGGCATTATTGCGTTTAAATTTTTCTTGACGTCTATTATAATTATTGTTTTTAATATGGCTCAGAATCAAAAATTTGAATATTTTGAGAAATATGATATGAACAATATTGTCTAATGAAGATGCAGATCAGGCGGCAGAGCTTTATCTGAACAGGTTAGTTCTTTTTTATCTTCCTGCATTTTGACTTTATTGGTTCGCTTTATTTTATCTTAGATATCCCGAGAGAAGACAACCAGAAAAAAGAATTTTTCAAAAAATTAAAAATAATCTTTGCCAATATGGATCTTTTAACAAGCCTCGATCGCGAACTTACAATAAAGACAACGAAGAATCTGTCAACGTTTTAGCCCTCGTTCAGACAGCTCCTGAAACATCTTGCAGGAAAATAGACAAAGAGGCGGGTGTAAAAACCAAAGTGCAGAAAATTTTGAAAAAGCACAAATTCAAACCCTATAAATACAAACTTGTGCATCATCTGCATCCTGGTGATGCAGAGCGCAGATTGGAGTTCTGCAATTGGTTTATAAATATGAAGGCAGAAGATATCGATTTTGAAAAAAAGATTATTTGGTCAGAGTGAGGCACTAGTTCAGGGATTTTAAATAGACACAACACGCGATTTTGGAGTCAAGAAAACAACCATGTTATTTTTCCTAGGGAGCGTCAGGGCAGATTTGGATTCAATGTCTCCTGTTTTATTTTCAACCGAAAAATAGTTTACCAAATATATGAAGGAAATCTGAATTCGATTGGTTACGTGCGAATCCTAGAAGACGCATTAGGAATTTTGGATGATGTTCCCTTGGCTCAACTAAATAGGATTTATTTCCAACAAGACGGAGCTCCAGCCCACAATGCCAGAATAAGTCAAAACTGGCTTAACGACCATTTTCCTGGAAGATGGATAGGAACACACGGACCTGTTCGATGGCCACCACGATCCCCTGACCTCTCAGTTTTAGATTTCTTTTTGTGGGGTTATTTAGATAACAAGGTTTATGTAAGGCGATACGAAAACTTAGAACAACTAAGAATGGCCACCGAAAACGCTTTTGCAGAGTTACAAAGACAGTCATTTACAATAGAAAATGCATTAAAAAGAATTTTTAAAGTTTGTCACACTTGTAGGACACATAATGGTCTACAATTTGAACAATATTTGTAGTTTTAATGAAATTATAATTATTACCTTTTACCTACTTCCTAATTTTTTCTGATGCTGTTACTTTGTTATTTCGTTAATAAATATTTGTTAACTTTTTCCATGGCTCCACAGCCACCTTCTCTTATTTCGTGCTATGCCATAAAAAGAAAAATGCATTTTTTCATGTTATTTATGAAAATAAATATGACTTATGGTATGTTTTTGAAAAGCTCTCACACGAAGAATAAGATGAAAAAATAATATATAGGGTGTCCCATTTAAAAAATAGTAGGTTATGCTAATATGTCAAAAACTATGACTCTCAGCAAAAATCTGAGTACGCCACTGAATTCTACGTGAAAAAATCTATAAATTTTTAAATATATTTTATGATAGCTGAGTTACAGGGGGTGTCCGAAAATGACAAATTTTCAAAATCACCCTGTAGCACGGAAACTAAAATGGTTAGGGCAAATCTGTTTGCGGCCTCTTTAGTTTCATCGAAAAGTAGCACGGTGTCGCGAAAACCGCATCTCTCTATCTCTACTCATAAGCTGGAAAATGGGACACCCTGTACTGGGACTCTATAGATCACCCTCGACAAACGATAAGGATTTTATAGATAGTCTAGATAATATTTATTTATTTACAGTATCAACAGCAAGAAATGTCAATTACAGACACTGGGACTTAAAGCTAACACAATAAATATATTAAATACACTATACAACTTTACATACTAACAACAATGGTTATAGTCCTAAAAATTCATATACAATAATACTAAGTTACAGGTTGAGATCGAAAAACTTTATCTGTCATTTTGTTCTTGAACTGCTTCAGGGAAATATTGTCAATGTCAATATCATTAGCATATTTATTAAACAGTGAGCACATTCGAAGGCCTTGAAACCATTAATACAGGGAAAGTCTAGGTAAAATGTGTTTCTCGATCTAGTGCTTCCCGCATTAAAAGAAAATTTAATTTGTGATAAAATCTCTGGACAATCTACCTGATTCCTAAGAATCAAAGAAAAGAAAGAAAAACAATGCATGTTTTTATTCTTCTATTTTCCATGGATAAACAGTTAAACATTTGAAGCAAAGTCCAATGATTAAAGCCTGGCGCAGAGTAGTAACTAAATTTTTTTAAATATGAAAAGTAATCATAGGGTGTGCTGAGTTGCCCAGGAAGGTAGGGGGTCCAAGGTAGAGTAGACGGTGCCAAAGAAAGAAGCAATTACATCAGCAACACATTGGGAACCTATATAAGACATGTTGTTATAATAAACAGTGGCAGGGATTTTAGTTTCATTTTTTTGGCTCTTAATAAAGCTCTAGAAATATTTGGGATCTGCAATTAGGGTGGCCTGAACCCTTGAGATATAGTCATTGTATTTTTATTTAACCTACGCCTAACATCCACATACCTATTACACTAATAATTAGTTTTAGTTTGCTTATATTTTTTATACAATCGTTCTTTGTTCCTTATAAGTGTAATGATATCTGCATTATACCAAACCGGAAAAGACCTACCAATCTGTCTAGCCAATGGAACACATTTTGTAAATATATCACTAATTATTTCATAAAAAATAGTTATGGCACTATTAATATCTTGACAAGCAAATAGATAGTCCCAATCTTGACTTTGCAAAAGCTCACGCATAAGTACAAAATTTGTCTTCTTAAAATTAAACTTAAAGTTTGGAGTGTATTTCATACTTACTAGTTTGCACTTCAAATTGAGAGCAATCAGTAGTGGAGGGTGATGTTGATCAATTGGCAATAATGGTTCATTGTCGGTCATTATTTCACTGTTATGTATGTGAGAACTGACAATAACTAAGTCCAATAGTACATTATTAACATTTAATAAAAATATAATTTAGTCATGTGTAACAGACACTGAATGTATATTTAAGTCAAGTGTAACAGACACTGAAAGAATATATATTTTTAACGGAGATATAAAAAAGATTTTGGCTACTGATTCTGTAGTTGTTAACAACTATATATCTTTATGGCATAGTTTTGGTTTTACAAGTTTAATTAATTCCACTGCACGTGTACAAAATAATTCAGCAACATGTATTGACCATTTTTTTATTAGGTGTAAAAGTCAATTATATGAGAAAGTAAATTCTGTGAAATTAACCAGGGATTTTACAGACCAATATCCTATCATGCTAAATGTGAGATTTAATCAGAAGCTCAATGTACACAACAATTGTAAGGGTGATTGAGTTGATACCAAAATTAACTATAATAAGCTTTCACAGATTCTGACAGAAGCAACTTGTACAATGAATTTTATAAGTAAACTAAAAACGCATATAACTGATTACCAATATACACATAAAATAAGTAATAAAAGTATTCTCTAAATCCTTGGATCACTGGTGGTCTTTTGATATCAATTAGAAAGAGAGATAAGTTTTAAAAAAATTGCACTCTTAATCCTAATAATTTAGGAGCATTAATAACTATAAACTTTATAGAAACAATTTGATCGATAAAAAAAGCCTAAGTATGAATATTATAAGCAAATGAGTATTAACGATTCAAAAAAAAACTTGGAAAGTTATAAGAGGCCACTAATGATCAACAGGGAAGAAACGAAATAAGATACTGATAAAAACAGTGTTTAAACTAACTGATAAAATGTCCATAGCAAATGCTTTTAATTTCTACTTTTGCACAGAGGTGAAGAATTGGCAAACAAAATTAACCCTGTTTCTATTCTTGGTATCAATATACAAAGGAATACTTTCTACTTCTCCACGATCGAAAACCATGAGCTTATTAACCAGATAAAAGATTTAAAAAATGGTGTTCAATGTGAAAAGGATGGTATAAGCTCAGAAGTTTTAAAATATAAAGACAAAAACTTGTTAAAGCCCTTGATATATATTATTAATTGCATTTTCTGTTTTGGAATATACCCCAAAATTCTTAAGAGAGCCATAGTTATTCTTATATAGAAACAAGGCGACACAAAAAAATTAACTATCGGCCAATTGCTTTAATAACTACAATTGGTACGTTAATTGAAAAGTGCATCAAGCTTAAACTATCTGAAAATCCTTGAAAAATACAAGCTTTTGTCTGAGAATCAATATGCCTTTAGGATATGATCTAGTTCAGAAAATGCTTTGTGTAGAGTTACGAGGGAAATTTTAAGGAATTTGGATGAAGGAAGAAAGATTCTCGGAACATTTCTGGATTTGGCCAAAGCGTTCGACATTGTGGCACACCAATTCCTGCTTGAGAGACTTCATGATATAGGGGTACGAGGAGTTGCTAATAATTTGTTTAAATCCTACTTAAGTCATAGGGTGCAATCAGTGAAAATAACTAGAGAACTGCGAATTGGTGTGCCTCAGGGTACAGTGCTTGGCCCTTTTCTGTGTAATATTTATATATATATATATATATATATATATATATATATATATATATATATATATATAATGTCCTGTCAATGTTTGATGTGGCAAAGGTTTTTTGTTTTGCTGATGACACTGCTATTATTGTAAGCGGCAACTCATGGCGGTCGGGAATAGAAAAATCTGAGATGGTAATCGGAAAGAGAAAAAGATGGTTGGATGTTAGTTTATTATCCTTGAATATTGACAAGACTAAATTTATGACATTTGGTCTTACTCACAAAAATCTGCCCAATACTCAAAATATAAAGCTGCATGACATGAAAAAAGAACATTGACATGCAACAATCGCATAGAAAGAAAAAATTTTTAAAATATTTAGGAATTTTTGTTGATTAGCATTTAAACTGGAAAAGTCATGTAGAATATGTAATTAATAAAATCAGAAAATTAATTTATACATTTTATGAATTGCGCAATATACAACTAAAAAACCTTAAGATAGGCACTATATTTTTCGCTAGTTGAGCCGAAACTTAATTATAGTCTTGTTATATGGGGAATTGCTAGTAAAATGACTTTATCATTGTTTATTGCACACAAAAGTACATAATAAAAATAATGCTTTTTAAAAATAAAGTGTATCCAACTCATTTACTTTTCCAAAACAGCTTTTGACTCTCGATCAACTGTACATAAAGTCTATTGTAAGATTTATGCTTAAAAAACCTTATTATAAAAGTGAACAAGACCATAACATTAATACTAGAAATCTGGCAAGAAATAATGTTAAAATACTAGCAGTAAAACATATGGCCATGCAAAGGGATATAAGTTATATATGTCCAATGGTCTACAATGCATTATTACCACGCAGTAAAACTCGGAGGCTACCGAATTTATTGCTCACTTGATTGCCAAAACAGAACAACTGAGGATGAAGAAAAGAATAAAACTTGCTTACTTGAGAAAATTTAAGAACAGATATCAAAGAAAAGGACAGACATATTAATTGTCTAACTCGAAATAGTCAAGTTTTTGAGGATGTAGTGTCTGAAGCAGAAAATAAACTAACAACTGAACTGGAAAGACAGAATAAGCGAATTGAAGAACTGGAGAATGAAGTCAGGAAGGTTAATACGAAAAATAAAGACCTTCTCAGTAATATAAAAATATCTAATAACTCGAAAGATAATTTGGTTAATGAGATGGGAGACCTAAAAAATCTAAATAAAAGTATGCTTATTACTATTGAGACTCTGGAAAAAGCAAATAACAAGTATGAAAGAGATATTAAGAGAATGAAAAGGGAATCGATGCACTGCAGGAAGGAACCAGATCCAAGAACTTCTCGTCTGATAACTGTAGTAACTAACTGAAAAGAACAATTTTACTTCAGCCCAAAAAAACTTCAACGATGGAGAGATTGAAAAATTGAAACTGGCTATAACAGACTTAACATTGTGCATCCTCAAATTCAACTTGCTGATCCTCTAGAGACTAGTTCCAACAATCCTGGATCAGGTCAAAAAGTCCCTAAGCCTCATCATCCAATTAAGAAGGTCCCAATTATCAGACAAAAAAAGAAATTGACCAAAAACTAATTGCCTCCACTTCCCAAACTTCTATCTTCATATCGAAAGTGTCATTTCAAGTAAATGAGACAGACCTTATAGAGTATCTCCAAAATAATTTCGGACTGAATGAAAAGTTCTTCCTAGAGTGGATCGATGTAAAGTCAGGAGAATATAAAGCATTTAAAGTCAGTGCAAATAAGGACCTTGAAGATGCACTTTCAAACCCAAATAACTGGCCAGAAAATATTATAATTAAAAAGTTCACGTTTTTTCGCCCACAACCAAAGGGAAACTACTCACCTCGACACTTGTCTAGATGATACAATATCGATAGAAGAGGCTCAAGAAGACGAGAGTAATGCTTCAAAAATTCGTTATGTAAATATTAACACCAGAAGCATAAAGCAAAAGGCCCAAGAAATGCAATGTTTTTGCACAATGAGGACTATCCTGAAGTATTGACTACCACAGAAACTTCGTTAAAGGAAGATGAAGCTTCACTTTTTAAGCTCAATAATTATGTCTTGGCAGCTAACTTTTCCAGAAAGCACTCACGAGGAGGAGGAGTGTGAGTTTTTGTACATCAAGACTTTGCTAAACTTATAAAGACCTTAGAAAATGTTCCCTCAGTTGAAGGACATCTTGAAGCTTCTGCTGCCGAAATTGAAACCTTTAATACACGGTTTATCGCTTGCAGCTTATATTGACCGCCTGAGTCTGATCTAGATTTTTTTTGCCAAATTCTGGAAAACCTATTAGTGTTTCTGACTGCACGTAAACTATTGCTGTTTGTTTCTGGTGACTTTAATTGTGACTTTAGAAGTAATACAAGGGAAATTTTACTAGTTAGGGATACTTTCAGCTCTTATGATCTCTCACAGTGTTTTTTTGAACCTTCAAGAATCCAGGGTTCTTCTTGCACAGTTATTGATAATGTTTTTTCTAATGTCAATATTACTTTAATAAAAACAATTGATGTGACCTTTTCAGATCACAAGGCACAAATGTTGTATTTCTACTCAGGTAAATGTAAAATTACTACCGTAGAAAGCTATATTCAATACTTTTCACAAGAAAACATACAATACTTTAAATATTTGTTATCGAAAGAACAATGGCTCACAGATTTTCATTCACTAAAATAGAAAAATCAGTTCTTTCATTTTTTTTCAACCTTTAATGGGCTATTCAACATGGCATTTCCGAAACAAAAAAAGCACAATGTTCTTGCCAACAAAATAAAAAATCCCTGGATAACCCCCGAGCTTATAACTGAGGGGATGAACTTAAGGAAACTTAATAAATTGGCTAAAAGTTCAAATAACCTATTTCTGCTTACAGACTATAAAAACAAAATTAAAATCCACAAAAAAAATATAGCACAAGCAAAAAAAATATATAACTCAAACAAAACTCTGTCATCTCCGAACACTGGGAAAGCTGCTTGGGCAGTTATTAACACACTTACGAGTAACCAAAAAAATGTGAACAGAGACATACCCGAAAGTATTGTGTGTAATAATTCTGAGGTATCTGGACTAAATATCACAAACTCATTCAACACATTTTTTATAGAGTCTGTGGAAAAACTTGTCGGCACTTCTAGAACTGATATAAATCATAACCTTGTGAATGATGCTGATCCCCAAACAAATTTCCTTGTTCCACTGTTAAGTAGTGAAATCTTAGATATAATCAGATCGATTAGTAAAAAGTCTTGTGGTGTAGATGAAATTCCTTGCCATCTTATTAGTGAATGTGCCGAAACTATAGTAAACCCATTGACTTACTTAATAAATAAATCCTTCAAACATGGATACTTTCCAAAGAGACTTAAGACTGCTGTAATCGTCTCAATGTGACATATTATGTATTGAAAATTACAGACCAATTGCTGTTATCTGTATTTTCTAAGATATTCGAAAAGGCGTTTAGAAATAGACAAGTAAGCTTCCTTGACTCTTTCAACATTTTATCGTGCCGCCAATTTGGATTCAGGATTGGTCGTTCAACTACAGATGCCATCTTGAGTTTGTACCTGAATATCTTGGATAACTTTGACAATAAACTAAAATCACTGGGTATATTTTATGATTTCACCAAGGCATTTGACACCATAAACCATACAAAACTTTTGAGTAAACTATCACATTATAGCATAAGACAATCTGCAATAAACTGGGTTAAAACTTATTTGTCAGATCGGTTTCAGTGTGTAAAGGTATCTGATATGGGGAATTCTGTTTTCTCTGATTGGTTGAATGTCAGGTTCGGTGTACCACAGGGTAGTGTACTGGGCCCCATTCTTTTTCTGTTGTTCATAAGTGATCTGCCCTTAATTACAGATAACAGTTTCATCACTTTTTTTGCGTATGATACCTCTGCCGTTGTCAGTGGAGAAAATTATGCATAATATTGCTGCTTGGTGTTTTGATAATGGCCTTTGCTTGAATACAAGCAAGACAAATATTATGCTTTTTGGAGTTCTTAAGGACGTAACGGGTTTTCATAGCAGATATTCTACCAAGAATTTCATCGACTTTACAAATCACCTGAAAAACGTTGATATTCCGCACAATGCATTATTGGTTTCATTGCATGTCAAGAATTTGTTTCCTAGTGTGCCTCCCGCAGACTGTATTTAGTTGGTAAGGGATTTATTGACGAGATCTTCTTTGCCACAGTTACTCGTTGATGGCCTCACTTCTCTTCTTACCTTAGTTTTAGACCAAATTTTTTTCAAGTTTAATGGCCAGGTATATAGGCAAAGGTCTGGGCTAGCTATGGGTTCCTGTTTGTCGCCATTTCTGAGTGAGGTTTTTATGAATAATTTGGAAAACAAGATAATGAAAAGTTATTTTGCTTCCTTCCTAACAGCATATAAAAGATACCTGGATGATATTTGCATTGTGTGGAATGGCAACAGACAACAGTTGGAAGAGTTTTTACAATTCGTTAACTGGTTGCATCCTAAAATTAAGTTAACATTGGAAATGGAAGATGAAGGAAAACTACCGTTTCTTGACCTTTTACTATCGAGGAAACACAGTAGGATAGAGTTTGAGGTTTACCAGAAAACATCGTCCACAGATAATCTTATTCAGTATGCTTCAAACTCTCCTTACACACATAAATTCGCAGTGCTCAACTCCTTTTTCTATCGGTTGTGCAATTTAACATTGTCAAGGGAAGCGTTTAATAAGGAGTGTGATATTATAATGCAGATTGCTATGAATAACGGCTTTGCTTTGGAGTCTATCACCAAATTATATTAGAAATTTATAAACAAATACAAAATATCCTATACTGTCATACATTCAAAACTTAGAGATGAGACAAATTTTTTCAAGTACATTACTTTTTTCGGAAGTATTTCTCTACAATTGGCTAAATGTTTTAAAAATATCAATATTTCACTCAAAACACTAAATACTCTCAAGACACATTTAGTAAGGACAAAGGACACAACCGATAAATTGTCCAGATCTGGGGTTTATGCACTAAATTGTAGCAAATGTTCCACGACCTATGTGGGACAAACAGGTCAAAAAATTTCCACAAGGGTTAGAGAACATTTGAGCCTTGTCAACAAATTCAGAAATATGGATGTAACTGAGACTGTTTCAACTTTTACCAATCATTTGTTAGAGTCAGTTCATCAATTTTCCATTTCTGACGTTCATGTTTTACATGAATGTCCGAAGGGGAAAAAGCTTGACCTTCTAGAAAAAATAGAAATAACCAAAGCTATAAAAAGTCCTATTCTCACTTGCGTTAACGTTGTTTTTAATTTCTAATATTTAACAATTTAATGTAATAATAATTGTAGGCAACCTTCATTTCATTCACTAATTCATAGAGCGAGAGTTTTTGGTTAGTTTCTTTGACTAGTCCAGTGGTGTGTAGGTAGTTACTTCGGCCTCCCACTCAGGCGGTCCAGGTTCGATCCCAGCTAGAGATATGAATCTTTTTTAATACTTTTTTAATATTTGATTTTGTTTATTCCCGTGAGACTTAACCTCATTTTAGTGTCAATCAAATATGTATAAGTAGTTGTTTGTTTTGTTGTACTGTAGTGTGTTTTATACTATTTGTAAGTTATTGCTTTAGGATTTGTGAGTGTGATTATTTACTAAGGTTCTCTCTGTTGTTTGTAGGTCTGATGATGCTCGAAAGGGCGAAACACGTGTCACGTTTGTTGTAAAATGTAAAATTATAATTTACTGAGACCTTTTTCCTTTCTATGTTTTTGTTATAACAAAACACAATAAATGGTTGGATATCCAGTTCACAAATAAAGTGTCAACACAACTAATTAAAATATAAATATTTAATTGCATTAGTCAAAATAAATTAAAATATAAATATTTAATTGCATCAGTCAAAATATATAGTAAAAATATAACAAAAAAAAACTAATCTAGGAATAAAAACGAGAAAGATATACACAAAATTGAATCACAGAAACAACTACTCTACTGGCTAATACGATGGCTGGCATTGAATTATACCGTTGATTCCTGACTTTTCACGGAAACAGGAAAAAAAATACACTAGCATTATTTCTCCCATCAAGTCAGGAATCGACAGTATAATTCAATGCCAGTCATGGTATTAGCCAACAGAGTAGTTGTTTCTGTGAATCCATTTTGTGCCTTTGCCCTACATGGGGCTCGCTAGTCTATGGCGGCCTGATGAGCTCTAAAAAAAGCGAAATCGCGATAGTCGTTTGACTGAAAGGATCATTGCGCCTGCGGCATTGCAGGAGATGTGCCAGACAAGGATCATGATATCCTTATAGTAACACTGGTGTAACATAAAAGAAAAAAAAATAACAAAAAAGATATAAATACACATAAACACACTTAAAATCGATCTTCAAAATTTTGTAGAATAGCTATTAACAAAACAATTTAATTATTAAATTATCATGTTTCTAATATCCAATGGATATGTCACTAATAGTGCCTACCAAAACTCGAAAAAGCAGAATGAATACCGATAGATTTATGTACAGATACAATCGACAGAATTCAGAGAGGTGAATTTGTTCTATACATTAATTTAATTTGTATGCTTTTGTATCTGTTATTTCTTACTTCTAGCAATAAATAATATATAATAATAATAATAAAGCCATCCTTATTGCATATTTTCCATCAGAACAATATCAGTTTAGTTTAACTTATTTCCATGTAATAAATATAACATTAGTATGTTATACTTATTACTCGTGGGTTTCCCTCATCAAAATGGAAATCTACAATGTAGTGACCTGAATTTTCAAGGGACTAGAGGCTCTGAGAAGCTTTATATACCTGGTGGTTACTTGAGTCAGATGCAGGAGGGACCTGAAATATATTCTATAAAGATATTCCACCATCTATCCCCTCAACTGAAGGAAACTATTGTTCATTTAGACAAAACTCAGGTCTGTACTGACTGAACACCCATTTTATACTATAACTGAATTTTTTAACTCTGTCTAGATGTCATTTAGGGGTAAATATTATAATAAACATATTTTTTTATAGTTTTAAGCTCATTACAAATTTATTACTTAGATATAAGAAACTATTTGGACAATTCTGATACATGTGTACATGTTTATAAAAATAAACCATTTGAATTTGAATAAAAGGAGATAAAAATTCTAATCTTTTCACATATGATAATTAGAATATGAAAATATAAGTTCCTGAGCATAATATAATATCTTTGTTTGAATATAATAATATACTTTTTTAAAGACATATCTATTAGCATGAACGAGGAGAAGGCAGATTATCAAAACCTAAGGTCAATTCGCAGCTAAACATTATTATTGTCAGTACAGAATAGTGAACCGAAAGAGAGAAAACAAGTACTCGAGAAACAAATTTAAAGTAATGAATATTCTGCCAAAAAGTAACGAATAGTTACATGTACTCGAAAGTAATGATATTTTACACCTCTACTATAATTAAAAAAACAAATCATTCAATTTAGCCAAAACTACAAATTTAAAATTTAATTAGTTTTTGGCCATTTTATTAGACACAAAGTCATAAAATTTGGTATTACACTAAAAGTGGGTACAAGAGGTATATTTATTTAGTTTTTAACAAAATTCATTAAACCCAAGTAAATTATGAAAAAAATTTGAAAACGAAAATGATACATGTGTACATGTTTTACTATTTTATATGCTTGCTAAAAACACAATTTTTACAAGTAGAAAAGTGGCTTCCTGTTATCGTGCAATGAAAAAATTCGGGAATGTTTTAATGTCATATATAAATCACAATTTCTAACTTATTAAGTTTCACAACTCTGTTAGAGCCTCAAATCCTCAATTAGTGACATATAAAGTGGGTAGATATAGACCCAACCTTTACATTTTCACATGCAATTTGAGTATTTTAAATATTTTAAACCTAGAAGTTAATTATATAAATAAACGATAAAATAAATAAATTATGTACAAATACCTTAACATTGAGTTGAAACTCGGGCTGCTCGGTATAACTATATAATTCTGCAATCTCATTTCCGTGTGTATCAGAGTCATCGTAAATAAACTCAAGATCGGGAGAGTCCCCTCCTGCACCCTAGAAATTAAAAATGTATTAAATTGACACTTTATGGCATGTTTCTAGACCCCTTGAATGATGAAGCAGAAAAAAAAAAGCTGTAAATAAAAAAACTTCTTTCTAAAGGTACCTGACCCAAACCATTATCTCCGCACTCATCATCTTCAGGGTGGAAGTCAAAACAGTCATAGTATTCATCATCATCTAGAGGACCAAAGATTGCATCAAGTCCATCCTCATTGGTAAGATGTCTCCTTGGTCTATCTTCATCCATTAAACTTAAGTCAGGCAAGTCTTCATCATCTCCCCATTCTTCTATGGCATACACTATACCAGATTGGGGCGCTCTGAATGCATATTTGGGGATAGACTTAAAACTGTCTTCCCCGTTCTAGAATAATCAAAAAGACTGATAACAAATTGGGAATATTGGATAAATGTTGACCCTCGAGAGAAATAAGGATATATTATTAGGAGAAAGGAAACTCGCAAATACCTGTGACCTTGATTCAGGAACTGAGAAAGTTGAGCAAGCTTCATCAAACACATACTCTGGTTTTACTTCATCATCATGCTTTGACCTATGCTTCAACCTAGGGGTATCAATTTCTGGTGGAGGTACTCCAGACCATCCACGTGCATTACTTAACTTCATTCTTGGTACAACAGGTTTTTTCGGAACACCAGAAACCTTCTTTGTAGCATTGCTTGTTTTACATTGATCCTCAGGAACTGACAGTGCCATATCAGAAGATTCCTCTACATGAGTCTTTACAGGTTCTTTAGAAGATTCTTCCAAATCCAATAGGTAAACAGATTCTGCCTTCTCTAACAAATCAGGAACAGTCGATGATGGTTGTTGTAAAATTGATGATCTTGGTTTGTAACGAGTAACTGCTTTATCTTCAGGAACCTTTTCTAGAGGGGATGATCTACTTCTTTTAGGTGGATTTTTCATATCATTGCTTGGAGTTTTAGATTTGTCTTTGGATTTCATATCTTTGCTTGGAGTGTTATATTTTTCTTTGGGTGTTTCATTAGGCTTTTCCCTCCGTTTTTCCTTAGCTTTTACAGATTTATTTGGAATTTTACTAATTTTAGATGCCAGAGCACGCTTTGGTATAGCTCCTTGCTTTTTAAACTTGTCGAGTAAATGCTGAGGTATATCTTCAGTTGAAGTTCCAGAAATTGAAACTTCAAGTTCACTTTCACTATTAACCACAGAGTCAACTGTTGCGGCTGCCTCATCATGGAGGTCCGGAGGTCTCTTATTTGTATTTGACAGACAATAAGTTGTTAAGTCTACAACATTGTCAGATGTAAACTTTGGGGCTGGCCATGGAGAAACCAATGATTCAGAAGAGTTGTTTAAAGAATTTTGCACAGAAATAGTAGGATCATGCCCTGAGGTAGAAGTCTGAATTGATTTAAGTTTTGAAGTAATATATGAACATAAATTATGAAATGTTTTCGAAGTGCTATCGAAGTCAGATTCTAATAAGACATTTGTTTTAACATCTATAGCAGAAAAGTTGAAGTCGGGCACTGAAGTCGAAGACATGCTGTCAGATAGCTTAGGTAAATTACCATCACTATACAGTACAGAACTAAAATCTTTTGAAGTAATTGACTTTTCTGAAGGTTTGGCATCATTTATCTGAGAGTTTTCTACAATTTCGCCTTTATAGATTAACTTTATTACACACGGGTCACTTTTTACTGATTTTGCACATTCTTTTTCAATGGGAATATTTGAAGGGGACTCCTGACTTAAGTCCACATGCTGATAAATGTCATTAACAGTTGGTGGGTCATAAAATGTCATTGTAGCAGAAGCATCTTTTGTTTCTTTGAAACTCGAAGCAGATTTTGGGGATGACTCAGTTGGACCAGCCCAAAAATTGGTTGATTTATAAACTTCCAGAAGGGGTGCTAATTTTTTTTCATCAACTGTAGTTTTGAATGTGCATCCCAAATCTGAACTAGATGATGGTCTTAAAGATCTTGATTCTAATTGAGGTGATTCTGAAGGCAAATTAGCTTGTTCATATAATTCAGGAAGTGATAAGGGCTTGCTAAATTCCTGAGATCCTGGAGTTTTAGGTTTGCATACTAAAGAGATTGACTCCGGACCAACCTCCCCTTTCTTATAAATATCAGAGATAGTGAGAGGTTTCCATGTTTCTGATGACTTTTTTTTAACAGGTGTAATCAGTTTCTTTGATATATTACGTTTGGGTGAATCTAATGTCTCTTTGGCTTCTTCTTCTTGTTTGAGCTTTATAATACGTTCAACTGCTTTACTGTATGGTTCAGTTAGTTCATGTAATTGTTGCATTATATCTTTAACTTTGCTTAATGTTTCAGCATAGGTTGGTGACCCTTGAATAGGACTTGAAGGAGCAGTTACATTCTCAAAAATCTTCCTTACAGATGAGACTCCTTTATGTAATGGTGGTGAACTTGAATTTGATCTTATGGGTAGTTTAGATTTGAGCTGAGGTGTCTTTCTAGGAGATTCAAGGCTAGTTTTTTTGCATACTGGTTTACATGCACAAGGAGGTGAATCTTTTAAACAAAATGGAAGCTCCGGTTTTTTAAAATGGGCAAATTTAGAACCCACAGGAAAATATTTTTTACTTGGTTCCTTAGAAGACTGTTTGGAAATATCATTGTTTGCTGCTTCAAATTTCTCTATTGCTTGTTTAATTCTCTGAGAGATTGGGCTTGAAACTGATTGCTGTGATGGCTTCGCTTCGGGCTTTGCATCAGTTGTATTTTCCACTGGATTTTCTAACAATAAGTTTGAAGAAGTTTGTGCTGCTTCCTCTGGAAGGTTAATATTAGGTTTAGACTTACTTGGCTTGGGCTTTCTAGTAGTTCTAACTGCAGTCACCACTTCACCTGGAGGGGGATCTGATGATGGATTAGAAGGCCGTTTTTTCTTTTTCAATGATTTACCAGTGTTAGTAGTGTTTTTAGATGGATTCATTTTGGTATAATTAAATTTTCATGCAGTTAAAAAGCAAACAACTAATCTTTGCACTTAAAACTGAAAAAATGGACGCTACACAAAAACAATTTGATTGGTCACAAGCGTAACGTTCAAAAACAATTGCTATAGGTATTTACAAAGCCACCTATGATTTTGACTGTCTCAACATACTGCACATTTAACCATAAATAATAACAATACAATGCCAACACCTGTGATTATGTGAGTTTTAATCAGTATAAAACACTGAACACTCTAATTAATGACAACACTAAGTAAATTCACCAATCAACGGAAAATATTAAATTTTCTTCTCCAAGTAAATATATTGTTTATTTACTGTTTAGTTCCTTACATCAGAATCTTGTCGCTGACGTCTGATAAGCTCTCTCAACAAAGGTCTAACATCCTTCTTTCCATTACCATTTGGATCCATTTCAATTTTAATAGCATTATTTCATTTATTTTTATGAGAAAATAGATAATCAACTAAATTTTTTAGGACTCGCCATATTTTTATGTCATCAGTGTCATTGCTCTCCTATTACGGCTTCCAGGCTTCATTCTGTTAAATTTTGTGTCTCTGGTACGTTGACGTGCTTGAATGGGAAAGGCTAGGGGTGCCAGTGGTATTGATTAATTAATTCGAAATTTAATATGAAGGACTAATATTAATTTTTCAGACAATTTACACGTTTGATGAGACCTGGCTAATGTATAACTATGGAGGACAGACCGTAGGCGTAAAGGATTTAAAGCGTTTTTTTGCGAAGTAATCGTGGTAATAATGTAATCTATAGTTAACAAGTACTTGGGTGGTAGTAGTTAATTACTTAATACATTTTCCTAACTAAAAATAACGCACCTTACTATGACGTCATTAAAGACATAGCTCATGTTCGTAGTTATCATAGTTGGACATAGGCTATATAGAACGTGTGAATTATGGAATTCATTTTCAACTGCGGAATATCTACGGTTGTGCCGTCTGAATTTACAGTTTTTTTATAGAGCTATATCTCGAAAATTCTGACTCTTTTCACATTAGATAGATAACACCAACGATTTATGTTTCCGGGTTTATAGTGAAAGTGACTATTATTAAAAGGACGCCAGATATAATTGAAATCCTGAAAGTAGCGCCACAAATCTACGTCTGGTACAAGCAGACAGAAAATGGATTAGACCTGTAAGTAACTCCCAGCCAGATTTCCAAGATAGATGAAAAATCAGTCTAGTAATATAAGTTGTAATTTGGTTATATTTGGCAGAATATGTAATCTACGGCTGAGTTGTCTTAACATGAAATTCTCCGCCAGCAGTTTTGTAACAAGATTCACCTGATACTGTATGTTGCCGGTATTAATGAGGTTGGCTCAATTACTGAAAATAATGTTTCAAGGGTCCAGATTTGTTGTAATCTTAGTTAAAAAAGTTTGAAACGTCTGTAAGAAATTTCAGTATATCCATATAGTCACTTTATTAAATAATGTAGTACCTTCGGACTTATTATTTTTGTAATTTCCAAGTAAGGCGTTATCAAAGGTGAATAGTTTTCGAATACACCTTAAGCTATTGTTTAATTTTAAGTCAGATTGCGAGAAACATGATATTATGGGCGTAGATTAAAAGAGCGCCTGGTTTGTGACTATGAAATCTCTTAAAAAACAGTCATAATAATGTTTAGCTACGTCTAAAAATAAGATTCCCTAAATATGACTAAAAATAAATAATAACTTAATATTAAATCATGATATAACGGTTCGTGCAGTGACGTCATTGCGTGCATAGATTTTTAATTTGCTTATGGAGATACATGCCGTTTCTAGCGTTTAGACATTATATTACCATGTTTTTTTCAATTAAAAATGGTTTGCTAACGGAACATTGGTATATAATTCACTAAAATAAAAAACTTATGACATTGTGGTTATATATTTAGTTAATAAAAATACAAAAAAACACGATAAATAAAGAGTTAAGGTTGTATAAAATCCGGCAGTATTTAATTTATTCTGTTATTTTGTTATACATGTTTATATTTAGTTCAATTTAGAACTAAAAAATGCTATAATTTCTGTGTTTTTTCGTAAGTACAACGCACACAAGTTTGTTCCTATATTATATGTACATATACATATAGTCATCTTTAACAAAATGCCTTGAGCATATCCCCGCCAAATTTCTATTAAATTTAGCTTTGTCTTTACACGGGCGTGTCCATTCACGTAAACATTTTTTGTCTTGAGGCAAAGGAAAAAACCTTACTTATATTCCTATCAGAATTCTTCGTCTGATTATCCCCGTCACACCCGAACACACCTCATATTTATTGTTGTTTAATTAACTAAATACAAAAAACGACACAGAAATCCGCAAACACTTTTAAACATCAACTAAACATGCACTGAAATTATATGGCCAACGGTCAATAAATTTATTTAGGAGAATGACTGAATGACCGAATCACCGTATACGAAATAAATGCTCAAGTGTTTCTTATTCTGACACTGTTTTTCGATTTGCATTAGAAATACTGCATTTATTACTAGTTTATTTATTTATAAGTTCTTATAAGTTTGCATATTTTCTGTTGGTTTCTAATCAGCTTAATAATAAGTAGCGTGCCGTATAGGGGCACGGGGGGGTTGCCCCCTCCCCGCCCTCAGCTCTAACCCGTCTAACCCGCCCTGTGCGCTCTAGTGCGACCGTAAAATTTAATTTACTTAATAAATAAATAATAATTTAATTTAAAACTTAACTAGTCTATGACAATAATATGACCTTTACTCTTTTTTTATTTTTGCATTTTCCCGACCAACATTTTTTTAAAGGGCGGTTGGCAACATGGCTTTTAATTAATTTAATTGGCTGTAATTATTAGCAATTAGCTAAGTTAAATAAATCGTTTGCGTGTTTTGTGAGTAGTTGTGAGCGTTTTTTACCAAGTTTTTTTTTAAATATTAAAATATTTGTATTTGTGATAAAGGATAGACGAAGAACGTATCAAAATGAGCCAGAACAAACCAAAATTAGATGCAAAAAAATCTGGACATGCAAATAAAAAAGATAAGGAGGTAAAAATTGGCTGCAGGTTATTTACAAAAATCTAATCTGGACCAATTTTTCCATCGTAATAAACAATCGTAGGTATCTCTCTGTTAGATTGAGTGCCAAGTAGCGATCCGTGGTCTAATCAGGTGTCCTAAGAGGTTTTATTCCTGTATAGTTTCCTTTCAAATCTGCAAAATGTTCTGGTTATTTTGTAATATAATCGTTGGGCGCCCTCAAAATAGCGCGCACCCCCCCCTCCCCCGCCTCTTTACCCACGGCACGCTACTACTTTTAATGTTAAATTGACAACTGATGACCCCATGACCATCAGTGTTGCTGCATTTTTATTATTTTAAATAATAAAATAGTAGAAATATATTTAATTTTTTTATAAAGTTTATATTTTGTTTTCTAATCCTAACACAATAATTTGTTTATTAATGATGTTTTAGTTTATTTCAAGTTTATTTTAAAGAACACTTATATTATTATTTATGATAATATAGGTATATCTATAAGCTACCTCAGACATTTTTAAACGTTCGCCCGTTTGTCAGAAATATTTTTTGTATTATATTCTTAATACCTGTATAAGTGTATAATAGTAGCGAGGAAGTTTTCTATTTTCTATTATGTTCGTTTACAATAAAGTAAAAGTTTTAGCCAATAAAAGTACAGTTGAAACTGTAGTTTTATTGCCTAAAACTTGTTTGTGTTATTATTAAATTTTGTTTGTATTACTATACTAGTTTTATTTGTGCAAATCTACCAATACCAATTGAGAAAAAATCAGTAAATTAGGATTATTTAAAGTCCCAAAACAGAAAATTAACTATGTTTTAAAGTACATCCGATGACTTTGTACAGTTCATACTATGTGAAGTCATGGTTTTTTTCAAAGTAAGTTTTTTTTTAAAGCGCAGTGTTCTACTAAAATAAACTTCAATAAGAATTTGTTACCATTTTTCAAAATCTATTACCTTTTCTGGGAACACTGGCGGTAGGCTATCGGACCATGGATTCAGGTTCAGGTTAGTTTTTCACTTGGTATCAGGTCTTGGAGTGACACACAATCATGGACCATGGATTCGTATACACAGGTTATGCTTTGAAAGTAATTCCGGATCCGTTTTAAAAGTTAAATTGAGTTTTACTTCTCTGTTCTTCGAATAGCAGCCCATAGATTATTGATACACTATAGACTACATCGAGATAGTATTGTAATTGCGGAAACGTTTTATTTCTGAAATAAGTACATGTATATAAACAACCTAAAAATTAGTTGTGAGAACGTATTGGAGACTAGTTAGGGTAATTGTTTCGATAAACTTAGGGCACGTATCTGAAGCTAGAGAGACTAGAGAAATAGCTATAAATAGAGCGAAGAAAATATTTAATGCAAAATATGTAAATTTACAAACACATGTAAGTAAAATGTTTAACGCGATTTGTTCCAAATATTTTAAGATTCACCTATTTCGAATTTCAAATGAACCTAAAATAAAAGAATACGTTCGCGTTAGCGTTATTTGCAAACTGCTTAACGGCTAATCTAATTCGTAGACCAGTAAAAAAACAGCGGCCATTATATACATTAACAAAGAAATACCGCGAAATCACAATCACAGGTTAAAATCTCTGATTAAAAAATCACGATCACAGTTATACCTGTCATTAGAAAATCACATTTTAGCTTCACTCTACCGGTCTCGTTTAATTAGCATTTGAATATTATTTGATTGTTATGTATAAAAATGTTTTTCCTTGACGAGGTATATTAGTTAATTTCTTCGTGTGTTTACCATGGGAAACAATGTATAGTCCTACATATTATAAAGTGCTACATATTATAAGTTAGGTCTAATACCGCTTGATGAAAATACGGTAGTAATAAAATAGGTATTTACTAGACGGTCGTAATCGTAGATAGTTAAAGCTCTTGTTCTTTATGTGTACAAAGATGATTTCAATGTAAGTATTCGATAATACATGTTATTATCGAGTATTTCTTATATAAAATTAAAGAGGTTTTTTTGTCTAGATAGTTGAATACTTGGATAAATACGAGCATACTTTTCATTTTCAAAACCCAATTTATATATGCTCATATTATTAAAGGAACTGTTTTAAGGTTTATTTATAGCGTTTGTCAAATAAATAATTCTCTACATGTAAATTTTCTGTTGCAGTTAGAAGATAATTAGGCAACCGGGACATTTTAATCTACTTAAGGCCATCACTGACAGCGGCATAACAGAAGGGCATAAAGATATCAACCAATCACAAACAGCATGGGGCCTCCATGTTGTTTGCTATGCTTTTGCTTATATATGAATCCTTCATAAGGACGGATCCTTCTGCTATGCGCTATGTAATATGGGAAGCCGTCCGGCATTTATTCCTGAAAGTTTTATGATGGCATTGACAAAAACCTCTATGGTTTTATCAATATTCTAGAAATAAGTGCTCTTATTCGTAATCTAACTATGAGCTTTTACATAACACCACCTTAAATCTAGCTTTCCTTGAGAATTCTATTAAATCTACTAGGTTTTAAGAATTTTTATACCAAGTCTTAGGATTTAAATACCTTGTAAACGAACGTCATAAGTTTATTGTAAATTATTGGTTTTAAGATTTATTATAAAAATACATCTTTAGAAATCGCCTCATAAACCCACTTCATAAATTTATTGTTTGGATTTTAAGGGCCTAAATAAATATTTAAACAAACGCCTTCATAAATATTTTTTTTAATAATAGGTTTGGATAAACAATCAGAATCTTATTCACAAAACTGGTTAGCCATGTATTTATTTGCTTCAATTTTTTTTATTTTATTTATGACGCGCTCTAGGTTTTAGGCACGCCACCGATTTTTCCAATAAAATTAATTTTTTAAAATCATATTTAAAAGTAAACAATTTCAAAAGAAAAGTTAAAAAGTTTGTACATAAACAGTTTAAATAATACACATATTTGTCTACATCATTTAACCGAATCCGTCCCTTCAAATTTAGAAATATTACATCACGCTCAGCAACTGCGACATCTTACATCGGATTGGCAACATAAAATATTAAATGTTCCGTCAGCAAAATTTTGCAGATTTAATGATGACTTATAGTTAATGATGGTATATAGATTTAATGATGGTTTTATCGACGAACCTAAGCTAACTTAACGGGACATATCCACCTAACAGTACAGGATTTGCTAAAAAAAAATTCGTGTTTTCGTTTTCGTGTAACCTAACCAATCCTAACCTAACCTAATTCGAATTTTTATCCATTATAAGTTTTGTTGGCAGTCTTCCGGTTCGTCTCGTCGAATGCAGACCTCTGTGTTGTTAACATAAGTGGTGCCACGTGTTCGGTTTTGCTGCTTTATTTCGGGGGGAAACGGGAGACTAACCGCTCAAAACTTACGACCCCGCTAGAAAGGGAGCATACGCTGTGAACGTGTGAGGCCTAGTTGTTCCTGCATTCTATCCTAACCAGAAAGGGTCATCTCGTGATAAAAAAACCTTCGCCTAGATGCATTTCAGAAATTTAAAGAGGAATTATTAAAGTTTTTTCGGGGTATCCAGAGCTCGCCATCCGGATATCCTACCGTAACGCCTCCAAACTGGACCAAGGTGCAGGGTCGACTTCGAGGGTCGCCGATTTAACGACTCTGAGCCCCGGACGGAGGGCAATCTGGCGACTGCCTCGTAGCAAAGCCAATAAGTCCTGTTATGTAACAGGCTAAACAGGAATGAAGAAGAAGAAGTTTTGTTAAACTTATAAAAGTCATCTGCCTGATCGAGGATTCGAACGTATATGCGCCGCATTCAAAGTCTTACCACCGGGCTAGAAAGCTAAATATTCAACAAAACTGTTGATAGTCCGCGGAAATAAACGTCAACCAATAGAAAGCACACTGAACAATCTGTATTGTGATTGGCGGGCTGCGAGGGGAAATTAGAAAATCCATGTCGCGTATTACATGGTGCTCAAGGAATGAGGGGAACAAAAATAAACGTTTCTACTGGACAACTCAATTTTTACATGGAACACATCCCAGTTGCTCAGAGTTAGCTTAACAGCCTATCTAGAATATATCTAAGTTTCATGGAGTAGTCTAAATATAGGTGGTGCAGAAAATGGACTGTGGAGGGACAATTGTCTCTTCACTAGTTGGAATCTATTTAGAGAACCTTAGTTATTGAACGAACTTGGAAATTAGGCGGGGGCAAGCGCGAACGGCAAGATAAAAGTAGGTTTACACTGGTTTCATTAATTGATAACCAGTAACTATGTTAACATATTATTCTTTTTTTTTAATTTCACAGTTTTAAATTATGACCACTGAATTTCGATTGCTTTTTATTTAAATATGTTTATTGAAGAAGGACATCTGAAAAAACGATGGATCCAACAGTGAATGTGAAAACATTCACTATTTGCATATGATTAACATGTGTTAATAAGTGTTAGTTATATTTTATGGTTTCTATATATAAGTGTTAGTTATATTTTACGGTTTCTGTAAAATATTTAGAACTTGGCAGAACTTACATATTTAAAACCTTACAGGTCAAATTTGGTCTAGTTTGAAGTACTTACCCAGGAAAAATAAATTGAATAACTCATGTTCAACACCATTGTACTGTGAAATAAAGTTACCTTCTAGAATCATATAGTTTGAATATGTTTAAAAATGGTTTGTTTATTATCAGTAGATTGTTACACAGTTAACAGAGAGATTGACTTAAAATTGTACAATTCTGTAACTATAACTAGGGCTAATTTCATTTCAACGGTTTAAAATAAAAGTTAATAGGTGGTATTTAAACATAACGGACCATGTTTTCATGCCACGAATATATTAAACATTTAAATAGTGGCGGAGATATTGGCATATCTCTTATTTAACTTTTATAAATAGATGTTAGACACCTATTGATTATAATTATTTGTATATTTTATAAAAAAGTAGCATTTTCGAAATAATAGCAACATAAAATGCTTGGGTAGCGTAATAATACAAATAAAAGTATTTTTTTTACACCAAAATTTTTAGTTTGGAGAAAATACAAAGAAAATTTTTGAAATAACTTTGCAATTGAATAAACTGTCAAAAAAGTCAGTGGCCTCGCACATTTTAAAAAATTGAATAAGGGCTATGTCAGTATCTCTAATACTGTTTAAAATTAAAAAATAATAATTGATTTAATTTATCAAGTTTCCGATTAGTTCATGGAAATTCATTATCACTAGTATAATAAATAAGCAAACTATTTTTATTTAGTAATTTCCACTAATTTATTTCAGTATGACAGCTGTTTCGACACGCTGCGTCATTTTCAGAAAAGGTTTTTGAAAAAGACACAGGGTGTCGAAACAGTTGTCAAGCTGAAATAAATTAGTGGAAATTACTATACAAAAATAGTTTGTTTATTTATTATGTTAGTAATTATGATTGCATTAAAACGTGCCTCGTTTGCCTGATTAACACCAATACAATTTTATTGTATATAAAATTAAAAAGTATATACAGACTTACACAAAAGACATTTTGAAAGAAAACACCATTCAGTTAATTTAGCTCCTGATACAAACAAGAATAAAATTCCGCCAACCCAACAGTTAAAAACGCAAAACGTCAATAGATTAGAATATCAACCCTCTACTTCTAGTTCAGTAAATTCAAATGAAGAGAATGAGAAAAATGTAAATAATATTCCCACGAAAAATTACCATATGTATCCAAAACAATCGGTAATCAGGCAAAAACAAATTCTCTCATAGAACTTTTTACTAAAGATATACAGCCCTTTGTGTGGTTGAAAAACTTGTTACTAATTTAGTGTCTTCTAAAATAAGCGAAATATCTATTCAAAATAAATCAGTTGGTTCACAAGATAAAAATGAAAATCATAACAATGAAGATAAAGTCGAAGCGCATTATAGACGCCATCAGTTTGGAGACTGTTTGATACCAAAGCAGCAACAACCTCTAGGAAACACGTAAGTGTAACGAAACGTAAGGTCTGCTACCTCAAGAGTAATTATAGAAGTCCCAAGGTACTTTGAAGAGGAGTTGTTTGAACAACTTTTCCTATTTATCGAAAGTTGCATAGGAGAAGTTTGGAGTAGTTGCTACATCTGTACCTTATGAGCGGGTATTCTCCAAATCTGGACAACTATTATCGGAAAGAAGGTCAAGACCTAGTTCAAATATGTCGTAATACTGGAACCTGTGGTGGAAAATAGATCAAAATACAAGAGTTCTAACCACACTACACCACTACTTGTCACGTTCTGGACGCGCGTTTTGCTAACCAAGCTAGTATCATCAGCAGATGATATAAACCGGTGCGTTGTCGGGTGCAACCACGTGTGACCACATTTACTTATAAATAGTCTCGGTTAGGATAAGTTACTTTAGTTTATATCATCCGCTGATGATGCTAACTTGGTTAGCGAAACGCGCGCCCAGAACGCAACAAGTTGTGGTGTAGTGTGGTTAGAACTCTTATATTTTGACCTAGTTGAAATATGGTTAAAAAAATAATGTTTTTAAACGTTAATTTCAATATTTAAATGTATTTATAGTTAATTCAATTTTGTTTTCATACCATCAGCAAGCTGGTAGATTTTATTATGTAATATATTTACTTTAAAAAATTACAACGGACATGGTATAATTTCTCTTAAAAAAAATATCTAAACAAAATATCAACTCGCCATATCAGCCAGTTCGTTGAATGATAATATCAATAATATCAAAAACAAAAAACTGATTAATCCAATCCAAATTTACCTACCTTGCAAATGCAAATCGCGCTATTTGCTGAATACTTTAAAAACAGCGTGCCTCCGCTACTCCAGAGAGCGGCTTTTAAAAGCGAAGCAGGCTGCGAGTGTTGCGACTGTAACGGCATTGGTGACAAAGAAGCAGTTTACAAAATCGCAACCCACCTCTAGTTGTTTCTGTGATTTCATTTTGCACCTGTGATCTACATGGGGCTCGCGAATCTATAGCGTCTTGATGAGCTCTAAAAGAGCGAAATCGCGTTCGTCGTTTGACAACAATGGATCACTGTGTTTGATACGACGCAGAACATGTTCCAGACAGGGATCGTAGTATCTTTGTTATGACGTTGTGTACGTGGAATAAAAAATGTATTAACATTATTGCTCCTAACGAAAGCCAAGAGTCAATAGTATAATTCAATGCTGGTCGTAGTATCAGCCAGCGAAGTATTGTTTCTGTAATTCCATTTGTGCATTTGCCCTACACTGGGTTCGCTAGTCTATGAACGCGGCCTCGTTTTCGATAAACTCAGCGGATGGTATAATTTCTCTTAAAAAAAATATCTAAACAAAATATCAACTCGCCATATCAGCCAGTTCGTTGAATGATAATATCAATAATATCAAAAACAAAAAACTGATTAATCCAATCCAAATTTACAAAATGCAAATCGCGCTATTTGCTGAATACTTTAAAAACAGTACTCGTTCATCGTTTTATGAAAATGGATCACCGTGTCTGCTGCGATGTAGAACATGTTCCAGATAGGGATCATAGTATCCTTGTTACGACGTTGGTCTTAGTGGTATAGCAAAATATATCAACAATATTCATATTGGTCTAGTGGGAGTTAATTCGTTGATATGAGAGCTGTTAAGCTTGCCACTCACTATGCGATATGATGCGTCAGAATAAATTGGGGCATCCAAACATTTTATTTACATAAGTGTTCCATCATGAATTCCAAGCAGAACGAGTAGACAACACTAGCGGACTGATAATGATGGTGTTTTAGCGAACGCCATCTGGGCTGCAAGCTGAAAGGGCTCCAGTGCCATAGATGAGACCTTCGATATGCCGAAACCTTTTTTTTAATCGTAAAAAATGGGTCCTAGATTACAAATGCCACCCTGAACAATGTCACTGACAGACAATATATAAGAAATAAATATATAATTCGGGAGCTCGGTTCGTCGATGCGTGCATGCTTTGATTATTTACCTAGAAGCCGGCTTCTGCCGGAATCGTCGCACAACGAATTGCACGGACAAACCACATCCTATGTAGATATTTGTAAATCGTTGAATCAAATCGCCGCATCAACGAATAGTGGGTAGCGTTCTTTAAGCTCTTATCATTAAAAAAAAAATATTTATTTCGACGTCTGAATATTGAAAAGAATTGAACTATAATTCTACGGCATCATAGGCGGAAAACACGAAAAAAAAACAGAAATATTCTAGACCTTTAATTAGCTGAAATTCGTGTTTTAACTGTTTTTCATCCAATCACAGGCCTAGAATATTTATGCTATATAATATAATATATTCCGTTCTTGTTCTTGACGACGTTGCATAATGTCCACTTTGTTTTGAAGAAGTTACGTATTATCGTATGTCAAGGTTTACTCTAACAGTTATAATTTTATAGAAAATCACATTTTAAGTCTAAAATAATTTTAGTGACTTGGATAATATTACAACCTCAATACCTATATTAGGCTGAAGTTATGAACATAGAATAGTTTTGTCATCAGTCGACAAATATGTTAAACTATGAAGGGCTGTTTATGACGTTCTTCCTGGAAGACCAAATATAACCAAACCCAGTATACCTAGCATTTAACCGTTAGGTACCGGATAGAACGCTTGAAATCTGTTTGTTTATTTTTAATGACAGGTAGAGAGAGTCCGAGTAGGGATTTTGAACCAATTTTCCCGGTTTTTGTGGAATATGTAAATGTAAAATACAAAATTAAATTTGATTAGTGTTATATATTTTTATTTAAGGAAATGTGTTAGTTTGTTTTAATGTATTAGTTAAGGTAAGTTCGTGTTTTTGTGTACTAACTAATTTTTTTGTTTTTCTTTGATCTGTTAAAAAAACAATATTGTTAAACACGTTTTCGACATATAGAAAACTGCATTGAATCGTTCAGTGAAAAGTAATTCAATAAGTTATTACTTTTATGTATGTAACAGTACCTAACAATAATAAGTAAATAACCAAAGTTATTTACATAAATATGTGCTTTAACATAAAGTATTCAACACACTAGCAGGACTCAAAAAAATATAGGATATTTTTCTTGGGTGTGTAAAATGTCACTTTTGCTTTTTTTACTTGTGTGACACATAATTAAACGAGAGGCTATATGGTAGATAGTTCAATAACTTGTTTTATATAAATTCACTTCAACCCAAATAAAGGCCTAATTAGGGCTGACCAAAACTCAGTCCAATTTGTTTTAATATAAATTCACTTTTTTATGCCATCCTAAAAAAAAGGTCTAACCAGGGCTAACCAAAATCCATTCAGATTTTTAAAACACAACCACTTACAAAACTATACATTTTTGTTTAAAAAAAACTCTTAGAAATTAAAACCCAATTAGCAACCCTCCTAGTACAAAAAAGCGAATTTTCTGAAAAACAAAGATGCAGCAATTTAAACAAGAGCTGACAGGGCACTATTGGGGTGATGTTTACAGTTCAGCTAATGTTGACCAGGCCTATACAAATTTTTTTGGTACTTTTAGTAAAGTTTTCAAATTAATTAATAACAAAACTGTAGCAAAACATGCTAAAAGATGTTCTGAAAATGACTACAATAAAAATTCACATTGCCCAGCTGAAGCGGTCTGGAATTTGGTTGATAAATATACAGGTGAAAAACGCAAACCAACTGACAGTTATATTGATTATTTGAGAGGAAATCCAAATCAAACAAACGTAGACATTTATATAAATGCTTGTCCCAATTTAAATATAAATTATAATACAATAACTGATAACATAAGAAACCATACCAAAGTATTTTTATGTATCCTGTAGACTCTGAGGAAATGGGATCCTTAAACCTGAAAAATAAAAAATCGGTAGGATATGATGAAGTACCAGTTCGAGTACTGAAATATGTCTCCTTTATAATTTTACCACCTTTGGTTGATATAGTCAATCTAATGTTAACAACCGGTACTTTTCCCAAAGACTTAAAGATCAGAATAATCAAGCCAATCCACAAAAAGGTGAAAAAAAACCAAATAAAAACTATAGACCTATAGCTCTCTTATAAATACAAATAGTTTGTTAGTATCAATAAATACAGATACATGTACACAAGTAAATAAAAGTAATCAAATTTTGAGAGTCTAGAACATATTAAAATAATATTTAAATACAATTTTACACATTAAAAGTTAAGTCACACTAAATTAATAAAAATCTTAAGATACCTAGGCTGAAACATATTTTAAAAATTACAATTATAAAATGGATTTCTATATATATATATATATATATATATATATATATATATATATATATATAATATAATAATTTTGATGTTCTTCAGAAAAATAAAAGCTTTTATATATATATATATATATATATATATATATATATATATATATATATATATATATATATATATATATATATATATATATATATATATATATATATATATATATATATATATATATATATATATATATATATATATATATATATATATATATATATATATATATATATATATATATATATATATATATATATATATATATATATATATATATATATATATATATATATACATATACATATATATACTAAAAGCTTTTATTTTTCTGAAGAACATCAAAATTATTACTTAAATAATATTGTCGTTTCCAAGACATGCAATAGAATGGTGGTACTCGGTGCATTGTGCCCCTCCTGTTTATAGCATGCATTTTTAGTCGACACACGACCAATTGCCACTGACAATGATTCAGTGTGACTGTCTCTTTATTTCTGTTGAAAGTTATTTAAGTTTTATTTGAAAGTTAAATGGTTGATGTTTATGTTGTTTATAGAGCTTCTCTCTTTTCCTAATACTTTCCAGTAACCCCTTTGTCATCTATGAATTTATTCTTTTTTGAACTAGGCACTGCCACTCTCTACATGAACGAATCTTTTGCTTTAGGATTGAATAAAATGTATCAATTGCCAAGTTCACATCTTCAAATGCTGCATCCCAGCTTATTCCTGTAAATAAAGCTCTAATTTACTTAGTTCAAACTTATCAAAATGATTCATTTTAGATATAATCTATATTTTTGTCAGTACCGTTAGTATGTTCAGCCCTCTATAGCATATTTGTCTATATCTAATATAGGTATCTAAGCAAATTAGATAATTTATAAATTCAAATTCAAAATTGCTTTATTGTCTTTAAAGAACGAATTCTCGTTGACAAAGCAGTATCTTAGTTATAACAAAAATTAGAAAATATAAAAAATAAATAGAAAATATAAACGATATAACTTAAAATAAAGCTTATATCTAGTTAATCTACTAACATCAAGCAACATAAAAAGTTTATTTTCCAAGAAAATTAAATATTAAGTATATAAATAATTAAACAACAAAAGAATAATCTGAAATTGCTAAATGCCACTTTAATTTACTATATGCAACTGAATATCCCAGTTGGTGTAAGATATTTAAGTTTCACTGCAGTGTAATTTATTATTTAGAACATAAAAATAATAATTTGAACAAAATATTTCAATATTTTGATTAGCACTGGAAAATTAATCAAAAGTTGGATTTTGTAGGACAGATTTTTTTTGTATTATCCTTTCTTTGTCAAGAAATGTTCAGCACTATAAATTTCCTAGCACTGAGAATCATTTTGATGTAGGTATAGTAGAATGCGGTCTTATCGTGAGGGTCCAAAGGTCACCAACATTATGATTCAAATCAGAAAACACAGTGAATACCAAAATGTTGTGATTCTTTTATCGAGCTATTAAATCTCGATGGGTTATTTACAAATATACAGGGAGAACGAAAATAGTTTTTTTTAATTATATTACGCAATATTATTAAGATAGCCACTTAATATTATTTTATATATTAAAGGCCGAGGTACTAAATAAGAAAATTCTCTAAATATGTATTTGGTTAAAATTTTTTGGTTGGCAAAAACAAAAATACACAAAATGGCAAGCGCCTTAATCAAGTCAGAAGGCAGTTCGAATCAGTGGAACACTCAGGATATGTTCTGTTTATACATCAACTTAATGAAAGTGAGATTTTTTTATCAATCAACAAAAATTATGAGCCCCGCTTGACCTAAAAATCTAACCACTTATACAGTGTCATTTATTTAAATGCGGGCCACCCCTGTGCAAAGAAAACCTTGTTTTTTTTGTATTGTGATAACAATATGGAGACCAAACTGTTAAACTGTAATTGTATAATATTAGGTGATTTTAATCTGCGTAACTATGTGTCTGACGTCTCTAGTGAAAATGTATGTGATTTTAAGAGCTTTTTATCTTTAACTAATTTTATCCAAATTAATTTTATAAAAAATGTGAACAATGTCCTTTTAGATTTAATAGTAGTAAGCACCCATCTACAGGGTTGTTAAGTTGATATTGATAGTGACCCATTATTGTCAGTCGATCAGCATCACCCGGCTTTGGTAGCAAGTGTGTGTGTAAGAAACGAGTGCCAGGAGTGTGAGCAAGTCAAAAATACTATATTTAACTTCAAGAAAGCAAATTTTCACTATGTGTATGTTTTATTAAATAATCAAAATTGGCAGTCTATACAAAGCTGCAAAGATGTTGATGAAGCTCCAGATAATTTTCGACCTATTGTACTATCCTCTTGTTACCTTAAAACTTTAGAAATAATGATAAAAAATCGTTTAGACTGGTTTCTGGAGCACAATAACACCTTCAACCCATTACAAATTGCTTTTAGAAAGGGAATAGGAATTAATTATGGCATTGCTTACATAACCTCTAAAGTCAATCTAGCTTTTGAAAGAAAAAATAAGATAATGGCCATATTTCTAGACATGAAGTCATGAACTCAGCTTATGACTCAGTAAACATATACAAATTATATGATAAATTGATAAAATTGGATATCCCCATAGATCTTTGCAACATAATATTCAATATCCTTAAAAATAGACTGATCTACTCCAGAAATAAAAACAGAGAGTTATTAGGACCATTTTTGGCTACACAAGAACTCCCTCAAGGGTCGCCTCTGAGTACAGTATTGTTTAATATTTATATAAGTGACATTTTCAAATTGCTACTGGAAAATGTTGATATTGTTGGTTATGCAGACGATCTAGCAATTATAAGTGAACACCACAGTTTGATAGATTTAACTTGTAAGATAAATAATGCATTGGAAAGTATCAATACTTGGTTGTCAAATCATAACCTGAAGCTCTCAACTGAAAAATGTGAGGCATTATATTTCACCAAGGGATGTCAAATCATTCAGCCCCCGAATGTCGATATTAACAACACTCTTATTCCATTTAAAAATCATGTAAAATACCTAGGAGTCACCCTTCAAAAACATTTGAAATGGGATATTCACATTCAAAATATCATACTGAAAGCAAAAAAGGGTCTAAATATCCTCAAATCCTTTGGTAGAACATGGTGGGGTGCTGATCCTCAAATTCTTTTAACTACTTTTAATGCCTTAGTTAGGTCTCATTTGGACTTTGGTTCTATTTTCATTTACCCTACTACCAGTAAAAATATTTCTAAAATCAATAGTATATTCTATGAAGGCCTTTGTTTTTGTTTAGGATGCATGAAATCCACTCCTACCAACACCCTCTTGGCTGAATCAAGTAACATGGACTTGCATCACAGGAGACTTCTGCTGACAACTAAATTGCTGACACACATCTTTTCCGTAACAAATCACCCCTTGTACAATGTGAAGGCTCAAAATGTGCATAATACCCCGTATCTGGTACAAGCAGCTGAATATTTCCTCCCTTTTATAAATAAAATGCAGATCACAACACAACTTCCGTGCCACCTTTTTGACTACCATCTCCAGCTAAAACCCCTCAAATTTATAGATCTCAAATTTATAGATCTCAAATTAAATAAAAATGAAACTTCAAAAATTCCATAATTATTTCTTGCTAACTCTGAAAAGTTTAATCTCTCTCACACTTTCGTCTACACAGACGCATCTAAAGACTCAAATAAAGTAGCGTTTGGAATACACATCCCATACCTAAACTACAACTTCTCTTCAAAACTTCATAAAGAACTTTCTATATTTACAGCAGAACTGATAGCCATTGAAGAAGCAATTGAAACCATAATAAATAAGAATATCTACAAAGCTCTAATTTTATCCGACTAAGTTCCATTACCAAATTAAAAAATAATTCTTACAACCACAAAAACAGTTATCAGATACTTAAAATAAAAAAAAGGATTTTTGAGGCTATGGAGAAGGGATATGAAATCTTTCTAACATGGATTCCAGGTCATTGCGGAATACAAGGTAATACACAAGCAGATAAATTAGCCAATATTGGCAGAAATTTGAACATTTCCAAAAATACTGAAATAGAAGCTGGAGACATTCTCAATGAGATAAAAAATAAAATATCTTGTAAATTCATGCAGGAATGGAAATTAAGTCTAGAAACAAAAGGTAAATTTTACTCAAAGATTCATAATAGTTTCCCAAAAAAAAATGGTTCATGAATACCCTCTTCTATAGTCGCAGACACATTACCACTATGATCAGAATGAAAATGGGACATTGTCTTACTAAACAACACTTATTTCGTATCGGCATAAAAGATAATCCATATTGTGAATGTGGACAGGTAGAGGATTTAAACCACCTATTTTTCGAATGTTCGATTAATATACATCCAAATTTTGATATATATCAGAACCTGATAAATATAGGCCTCCAACCCCCACTCAACATCGAAACTGTCTTATCCAATGTTTCCACAACAATGAATATCTTGATAAAATTTCTAAATGAAAACAAAATAAAACTATAATTAAAACTTTGATTACTTGTTATAGACCTATAAAGACAAAGATAAAGGACTTTGAACCCAGACGAGATACAGTATTTGTAAATGTTTTCCTTTTGTTTTATCCTATAACTAACCTTAAATTGCAACCTTTATCGTTAAAAATTACAACTACAAAGCACTAGAAACAAGTATATTAAGAACAATTTTGTAATTGAGAGTTCAAGGAGTGACCGGGAGTAACAGTACTCGCTAGCTGGACATCCCACCGATAACGTCTCCACTCAGGCCACCTGAATGGAGAGCAATCTGGCAAATGGACTAGTATCTGCGCCAACAAGCTAGAAACAACAACAAGCAAGCTGTTAATGAATTTTATAGTATTCTTGACACAATATTTAGGGAGTGCGTTCCTCTTGCTACACAGGTAGGAAGGTCCTTTTCTGTCTGGTATAATAGGGGAGATAATAAAGTTAATAAAAGTAAAGGAAAATTATTATAAAAAATATAAAAAATCAAAGTTGGCTTATTGGTTCGATAAGTATAAAAAAGCAAGAAAGAATACAAAACAAAAAATTAATAATGCGTATACTGTTTACATGACTAGAATGGCTGGGAGTCTGTATGAAAATCCAAAAGGTTTTTGGTCTTATGTCAAATCACATGAAAGTTATGATGACATTCCATGTGAAGTAACATACAAGGAGGAATCATTCAAGGGTACTAAGAATGTAGCTGATGCATTTTCTTTATTCTTTAGTTAGTTAGTAAAGTATATTTCTGTGACCAGCCGATTTCTGAAAATGAAGTACGAGCGGCAATTAAAAAATTAAAGGGTAATAAAGCCATTGGACCGGACGGCCTTTCTGGATATGTCATGAAGGGATGTGGTGATGTAATGATGTTGCCTTTACTATACATTTTTAATCTTAGTATGTCAACATCTAAGTTTCCGAGTATCTGGAATACGAGTAAGGTAGTACCAGTGTGCTCGTCAGGACATAAGCAATTATCGTCCAATAAGTATAGTAAATGCAATATCTAAATTCTTTGAAATCATATTATTTGATAGAATCTATAATGAAACAAAAAAATTTATATTGTAATATATAGAGAAAACACCCTATATAAAATGTATTGTATCAAATTCAACTTGTTGCAATAATGGGCAACCACGCAATAACCTGTTTTGCTATGTCAGCAGGTCAACCACCTCCCCGAGCGTATATGGCAATTAGATTGCATTTTAAAAAAGATTGAAAATAGACTTTGGGTAATGTTAAGGTGAACATGTAGTTTCATTTTGCTACCCTTTGTTTCAACCCTAAGTATTACATGGCGACCCTGCCACTTGACGATTTTTTTGTGAAGTTATTAAGATGGGTAATGCCAAGTCCAAAGAAGAGATTGTAATTAATCAGGCCTCCAATGGCGATGCAAGGGGTGAAATAGTTGACCAAAATAAGGGATTAAGCTTAGCAGAGATTTTGCTTATAATTTTGGTTGTGGCAACGGCAATTGTATGTAATGCAGTAGTATGGGCCATTAGACATGTTCAAAGGAAACTAAGGCAGACAATTAGAAGAGAAATTTATAAAAATGAGCTGTGCCAAAATTTTCCATTTTTTTATATTTATTGGATGATTTAAAGATGGAAGAAAATTAAATTTTTTTTTTTTAGGGCGGTATTTTTCGTAAGAAAAAAAAAAAAAAGAAGAAAGAAAAAGTAAAGACACTTATAAATGGAGTTAGAAAATTTGTTATGTGTTAATGTACCTGAAAATGTAAATAATAATGCAGGCATGTAAGTTTAATTATTATAATATTATGTTATTGTTTTATAATTATAATCGCAAAAATATGACCCAATTAGCAAGTTTAATAAGTGAATTAAATTTTTAATTTCAAGATAAACTTATTGAAATTTTACATTCATTTAAATATATTCGAATTTGGTAAAATTAAATAAAAGACGAAAAAGCCCTATTGTCATGAATCAAAAGTTAAAGTGTGCAAAAACTTTATATTCTCAGTTAGGTAAGGAAATTACTGATTTAAACGTAAAAATAGAAAAGTCTGAAATAGACAAAGAAGATATTTTGACATTTAATATTTCACATAATAACAGAAATTAAAAAACTTTATAAGGAAATTTTAGAGTTTGGAAATAAAAATATTAATAAAGATAAATTAAAAATGTCTTCTTTTGATCTAAAAAGAGCTATATATATATATATATATATATATATATATATATATATATATATATATATATATATATATAACCTTCTTTAATTAAATTTGTTTTGAAAACGCGTATTTTAACAACGCCAAATTACGATTAGGTTTGACTTATAATTCTGTAAATAATTTAATTCTAGATATGAAAAAACATCTCTTAACTAAAAAATCAGATACGGCCCTTCAGGCACGCTTGTTCTCGGCTAAACAGGGTGAAAAATGTATATTTTGGTAAAGAGTTAGAGGATATATTTGTAAATTTAACCAAAACAGAAAATGCCAATGCTTTTGATATTCTAAGACCTATTAACGAAAAGGTTGCAATAAAAAGGTTTGCAAAAAAATCAAAGGCTGGGCACAATTATATCTTCCAGAAATTTTGAATTCTTAAAGGACACAATAAGGGCAGCTCAAGATGAAGAGCTGGGTAATCAAAATAATTCAGGACACATTTTTAATTTTTCTCACAGAAAGGGAAAATTTTAGAAATTTTTCCAGAAGACCAAATAATAGAACAGGAAATTCTGGTAGATATAATAATTATCAGAATTTTAATAACGGAGGAAATAACAATTCAAATTGTCGGAAACGCTTAAATCAAGGTGATTTTAATAATCAGCATTTTCTAGAAATCACGGTGGTGTACATTTATAAGAATGATGAGAGGATCTCGGGCAGTAGGTCACCGAAAGCACACCGGAAATTCAGAACAATCCTCAGCTGATATACAAGATTCAACATTTTTTCGTGCCTAAAAATACTAAAAATAAACAGTTTAATAATATTTTTACCTATTCAAAAAACTACTCAATGCTGTTTCTTTTGTGTCAATGGTAAAAGCTTAAAATTTTTGGTAGATACGGGTGCATCATTAAGTGCCCTTAAATAAGTTGTTTAAATTCAAAAATACAGTTACACAAAGAAAATATTGAAATTAAAGGCATAGGAGGTAATTTAATATCTGTGGGATATGTTTATTTAGATCTTTGTATAGAAAATGCGATATTTAAGCAAAAATTTTATATTTTTAATAATTTACCATGTCAAAGTGATGGCATAATTGGAGAAAATTTTTTGAAAACTTTTAAGGCTAAATTAGATTACGAAGAAAATACCTTAACTATTTTAAATCAGTATAAGAAAATAAATACATTAAAATTAAATGCGGATCTTGAGAATATATTAAGTTTTCCCCCTTAGATGTTATGTTTTTTAAGGGTTAGAGGAAAATGTGTACTTATGCAAGGTGAATTATGTGATGTGTTCATGTCTTTTGTAATTATATATATGTAAAGTACCAATTAAAATTTTGAATACAAGAGAGACATACATTTGATTTTTCGCCAAAAGCGGAAAGTTTAAGCAATTATGAGTGTCATCAATTTAACAGCCAAGAAAATTCGTAAAATTAGTTAAAGAACTATTTAAAATTTATATTAATCATCTAAACCCAAGAACGAATACTATAGAGCAAATTTATATATATATATATATATATATATATATATATATATATAAACAGTCATTCAAGTTAAACCAGATACTCAGCCGGTCTATAGAAAGCCATATAGGTTACCTCAAGTACATAAAGAGGAAATAAATATATATTTCTCTGTGTCAGGATGGAAAATTGAGAGTGCGCAGAGTGAGTGGTCTTCACCTTTGTTGCTTGTATATATCTAAACATATACAGCTAGGTTAGTATTGGACTACAGATTTTTGAACCCATATATATTAGATATCAAATTTCCGAAGTGTATATATTTTAATATATATATATCATATATATATACACACACACATATATATATATATATATATGCCTTTTCAAGGTTAATATATAGCATATATATATATATATATATATATATATATATGAACATATAAAAATCTAATAGATATTTTTTCTATATATATATATATATATATATATATATATATATATATATATATATCATATAATATATAAGGAATATACATGATAAAATATATTATCCTATTCCAAAAAAGGCAGATGAAGTTAAACGCTTCGTGGCTTTTGCCAATTATTATCGAAAATTTATACCACATTTTTCAGAAATTACAGTTCCTCTAAATAAATTATGTAAAAAATACGCTTCCTTTGAGTATATTTTTAATTGTCTTAAAAATTCGCTGATTAAGCATCAATTTTGATTTTTTTCGAATGAAAATGAATTTATTTTGCAAACAGATGCGTCTGCTTTTGCTATAGGAGCAGTGTTATCAAATAAAAATAATAAACCAGTGGCGTTAACTAGTCGTAGTTTAAATAAAGCAGAAATTAACTACCCTACTATACATAAAGAACTTTTAGCAATTTATTGGGCTGTAAAGCATTTTCGACCATATCTGTATGGCCGTCGTTTCAAAATTTTAACCGATCACAAACCATTAATTTATCTTTTTACGCAAAAAGACCCTGGTAGCAGATTGACAAAATTTCGTTTGTTTCTAGAAGAATATGACTTTTATATCGAATATATCAAAGGAAAAGATAATGTTACAGCCGATGCTTTATCGAGAATAATCTTGTCCTCAAACGAATTAAAAGATATGAATGAAGGTATGATTGCAGTTTTAACCAGAGCACAGAGTAAACGTAGAGACGGACAGGAAGACGAGTTAATTAAGAAAAGTACTGAAAATATTTGGCTTGATCAAATATTGTGGAAATTCTTGCAACCCACTAACTGTACCGAATTAATTATAATACCATCCTTAAAAATTAAAAAATTGTCAAAAGATGTCACTCAACAAGTATGTGGACTTTTATTATATTCCATTACATTTTACCCTATACTTAGACCAAAAAGCTTTATCACCATTGGCGCGAGACGAAATGGTGAAAGATTTGGTAGAAATAAGTAAAAAGGCTGAAATTAAAGAATTAGTTATTAATAAAAATAATGATAATACAGAGTTTACTAAATTTATTGGTAGTAAAATAAAAAATTAACTAATTAGGGGCCCCCGTTAAATGTTGTAAAAGGTATTAAAAAAGTAATGGACAAAGACGAAAAAAGAGTAATCCTTAATGATTTTCATTTACTACCAACCAGTGGTCACGCTGGAATAAATAGAATGACAAATAATATTAAAAAGTATTATCTTTGGCCAGGTCTGGATAGTGATGTTCGAAATTTTGTAAAAAGGTGTGACATGTGTCAAAGACAAAAACATTCGAATCATTATACTAGAGAGCCAATGGTAATAACTACTACAGCTGAAACAGCTTTTCAAAAAATATATTTAGATATTGTTGGTCCACTTCCGGTAGACGTAAATGGATTTGTTTATATTTTAACACTTCAGTGTGAGTTAACAAAATATGTAGAGGCCTACCCTCTTAAAAACAAGGATTCCGTATCTGTGGCAAGATCTTTGGTGGATAACTTTATCTTAAGATATGGTATCCCTGGGGGAATTGCTTCAGATAGGGGTACCGAGTTTATTTCTCACACTATGGCAGAAACATGTAACTTGTTAGGTATAAAACAGATTCATTCTACGGCGTATCATCACGAGAGTAGTGTTTAGAGGCCTCTCACAAAGTTCTAGGTGCTTATTTGAGAATTCAAACTCAAAACCATGTTTCTGCATGGAGCACATGGCTTCCGTACTGGTGTTTTTCTTATAATACTGCAGTACATACGGAAACCAAATACTCTCCCTTTGAACTAGTTTTTGGAAAAAAATGCCAATTACCAAATAATTTAAATAATGAAGTTGATCCTATTTATAATTTTGATAACTACCCCATTGAATTAAAATATAGGTTACAAACAGCTCAAAATGATGCAAGAAATAACTTAATACTTTCTAAATCTAAAAGAAAAGAAAATTTTGATTTAAAAGTAAACCCCATTCAGTATAAAAAGGGCGATAGAGTTTTAATCAAAAACGAAACTGGTGATAAAATTACCAGCCCTTGCTTCCTGGGGCCATATTTAGTGGTAGAAGATGTTGCACCAAATGTAAAAATAATTAAAGATAAGAAACATATTTTAGTCCATAAAAATAGAACTAAGTTGTATAATAGCTAATTAAAATTAAGTTATAATAATAAGGGCTCCATATTACTATACTATTGCATGTATTTTCTAATAACCTTTTTCTAAAATACCTATCTATTTTCTTTCCTACTTTCACTATATGACGCTATTTTCCTTCTCTTATATCTGAGTTTTTATTTTTCTTTTCATATATTTAGATAAATAAGATAATATTGAAAAAAAAAAAAAAAAAAAAAAAATGGTTTAAATAGTGTATTGTAACATTTGTCTCTAGTAATTGTATTTTATTTACGAATTTCAAATTTTGAAAATAAATTGAAATTCTTTTAATTGCCCGGGGAGGTGTAATATATAGAGAAAACACCCTATATAAAATTGTATCAAATTCAACTTGTTGCAATAATGGGCAACCACGCAATAACCTGTTTTGCTATGTCAGCAGGTCAACCACCTTCCCGAGCGTATATGGCAATTAGATTGCATTTTAAAAAAGATTGAAAATAGACTTTGGGTAATGTTAAGGTGAACATGTAGTTTCATTTTGCTACCCTTTGTTTCAACCCTAAGTATTACAATATCTTCACACCAAAATGGGTTACTTCCAAAAAAATCAACATTAACAAATCTTGTTGATTTTGTACAATATTTGCATGAAGCAATTAATAGAAAATCCCGGGTTGATGTCATCTTCACTGACTGGAGAAGGCATTCGATTTTTATCTCTGAAAAAATTAAGCTCATGTCCTTTCAATAACATACTATGTCTCCATAAGAACTAGAACTGTGAATATTCCGAGAGTCAGCCTCATAATGAATACCATGGGAGGTCAAAACCCCCATCTGTGCCAAAGCCATTTTCTATTTTTTTATATTTATTGTGCTATGAATTACCAGGCAAATTAACTGGCTATACTTTAAACATGAGTATTGGATTCATGAATGGTTAAAAATGATTTTGAGCTAGAACATTAGATATAAATTACTCTGAATTGTATTCAGAAGTAATTGATTGCTCATAACTCTGTGTTGTCAAATAATTAATGCTTTCTTAAAGGGTTAATGGCACATTGCATGTTAAAATTCTTAGTCCTTCATGGATGGAAAAGTACAATGTGTTTACATTCCGGCTGTATATCCATTCCCTACTGCAATTCTGAAAAGAAGTTTTGCTGATATTTCAATGAAATCACACAAGCGAACAGATGTAGAAATGGAAAAACTTCATATACATATGTATATATATATATATATATATATATATATATATATATATATATATATATTTGATATTGATATACTACGGACTTGGTTTACATAAACTAATATATACCTTAAAAAACTAGAGTTTTTTTAAGGTCATATATCTACACATATACAAGTCAGTATTGCAAGATATGCACCTAGACATAAGAATAAAATATATAATATATATATACACACACACACACATATATATATATATACATATATATATATATATATATATATATATATATATATATATATATGTACATATTTATAAATACACATATATATATATATATATATATATATATATACATATTCATATATACATATAAACATATATATATACACATATACACATATATATATATATATATATATATATATATATATATATATATATATATATATATATATATATATATACATACATACAATGAGGGCATAAAGTCTGGAAACCTTAAGATATGTCAAAAACTATACAAGTTGAGTAAAAAAGTTTCATATAAAAGTTGTATAGTTCCTTACGATTTATGATTCAGAAATGTCTTGAAATATACAGGGTGTTTTAAAATCAAATTACACGCCAAAACTTCAGAATCTCTAATGGAACACCCTGTATTTTATTTCATTTTAAGAATCTACATGAAATTCTGATCATATTTTATTAAGCATACCCTATCCCTAAAGTCAACTGTTTTTGAGATAAAAAAAATGAGAGAACTGCTTTACAAAAATTTTTTAATAACGATTAACAACGATAGTCTAAAATTCTAAATGATGCGTTTTAACGTAATAAATGCTGGAACTGTTGTCCGTTCACTTCCTGACAATATCCTAATCGATTGATGAACTCTTGTTGTAGATTTCGAGTGAAAGTTGAACATGTGAGTGAGTGAAACATTCAATTTCATATCATCATCTAGTTTTGGCCTACCTGTCCTGGGAAGATCTTTTACACAACCATGATCATGAAATTTTTTGATAATTTTGCTAACTGTGGATTTTGCAATTGCTTGTCCTCGCTCGGGATGCGTATTATTAAAAAGTTCACATACTTCGTCAAGATTTCTTTGGCGATCTCCCCATCCAAACATCATAAGAATCTCTATTCTTTCTCTTTCTGAAAGCATTTTTATCAGGAAAAAAAAACTCTCCAACAATATGTTAAAAATTGACATGACAGTTTCTATGGGAGTTCTAAAATAATCCACCAGGTTTCACTATGCATAGGGAAATGAGTTAATTTTGTTTAAAGCCAAATTTCCATTTTCTCTCATATATATATATATATATATATATATATATATATATATATATATATATATATATATATATATATATATATATATATATATATATATATATATATATATATATATATATATATATATATATATATATATATATATATATATATATATATATATATATATAAAAAAAATCATTTATTCAACACAGAAATTACTGTTACAGCAACTTATAGGTCTAGTCAGAGATCAGATAGGAAGAAAGAAATTACAAGAGAACACAAATCCTAAAATAAACAAATAAAATAACACTAAGAAGCAAACACTACACTAGATAAGAGCACATAAGCACGACTTGTTAATATCACACAATTACAATATTTATTTGTAATCTAAAAATTCCCTAACTGAATAAAAGGCATGTTCAGACAGAAATGTGTGTACTTTTCTTTTAAAAACCCTTTCTGGTTTCTCCTCATTTCCCAATACGGATTTTAATTTATTCAAACATTTTACTCCAATATATGAAGGCGAGTTTTGTCCTACTGTAAGCCTAGAGAATGGCATTCTGAAGTTCTGGGCCTGCCTTGTTTCATGATTGTGAACGTGACAATTTTGCAACAATGATGTATGATCATTATTGACATTGGTTACCAGTTGCAATATATACAAGCATGGCAATGTTAAAATGTTAAGCATTTTAAACCTATTTTTGCAAGAAGAGTAGGGTAGTGCATTTTCCATACATCACAATATTTTTTTTTGCAACACAAAGACTTTAGAACAGTGAGCTGAGGAGCCCCAAAAAATTAGGCCGTACTGCAGTACCGACTGAACCAAGCCAAAGTAAATACATTTCAAAGTTCTAACATCTATAGAGTTCCTTAACTGCCTAATCAAAAAACATAGTGAGCTAAGCTTTACACAAATATTGTCTATATGTGTTTCCCAAGTTAATTTATGATCAATATAAATTCCCAAAAACTTGATCACCGTTTCACTATTTATAGATTGTCCATTAATTGTTATAAGTAGTTCATTATTGACACTAACATTTTTCGGAAGGAACTGCATAAGAACAGTTTTTCCAGCATTAAGAACAAGACCATTGTTACAACAATATTCAGAAAAATTTTTGGACACTTGATTACAATTGTCTACCAGCTGGTTTGGGCTTGAGTTGCTCAGCAGTATATTTGTGTCATCCGCATACAGAACAGTCTGACCTAGGTCACTACAAGAGCCTTCCACATCATTAATAAAAATGATGAAAAATAGTGGCCCAAGTATAGAGCCTTGCGGCACTCCCAGATCATTCAGGCCTGCATAGGACTTAACTCCATTGATTGAAACTGTTTGTTCACGTTTACAAAGGTAGGAAGCCACCCAGTTATATGCCACTCCACGCACACCATTTGCATACAATTTCATTAAAAGAAGTTCGTGACTTATAGTATCGAATGCTCGACTAAGATCATAAAATAGCCCAATAACAGATTCTTTGCCATTAAGAGCAGCATAGACAAATTCAAGACAGTCAGAAATGGCCGTGCCAGTTGACTTGTTATGACGAAATCCATGTTGAGAATTATTTATAATGTTATTAGTCTCCAAAAAACTTAACAATCGTTCAGAGAAACAAAGTTCAAATATTTTTGATATTTGGCTTTGTACACAAACAGACCTATAGTTTGAAACATCATACTTTGATCCTTTATGCCTATATATTGGAACACATTTAGATTTCTTAAGAGGTTCTGGAAATTCACCAGAGTTAAAAGATTCATTGATCAGGTATGAAAGAGGGTAACATACTAAATCTTGAATGACTCTTAGGGCTTTACCATGTAATTCATCCAAACCTGCGGCTGACTTGCGAGTTGTTTTGCTAAGCAAATCCCTGACTTCCCATGGAATGACAGGTCGCAGAAAAAAACTGGTAGGGCCAAAATTAGTAAATTTGATGTTATGAGAATTTGGTACAGGGCAACTTTGTGCGACATTCAAGAAATATTTATTAAATGTGTCACAAACATGTAATGGATCCGCAATCACACCTCCCTTGTCATCATTTACACATCCAGGTATACCATGACAATTTCTGTTTCTACTTTCATTAATTATTTTCCAACTTTCTCGTGACAGATTTTCCGCATTTGACAATCTTTGACAGTTTCTCTGTTTTTTTTTAATTTTGAACAAGTTCTTTATATAATTTTAAGAGTTCTTTATATTTTTGTGTATAATTAGGATCATTGAGATGTCTCTCTACTGATTTCATTTCACAGAGAAAGCCATGTATTTCCTTTATTTGCGGTGAAAACCATTGAGTCTCCCTTTTTTTTATATTTTTCCTTTTAACTGGAAAATTGCAATTGTAATGAAATAATAATGTGTCATTGAAAGCAGAAAACATGTCCTTAAAATTGTTGGCGTTATACATTTCATGCCATTGTTCATAAAATATAGCTTTATAAAAATTTTCCATATTTATATTATTAAAATTTCTACAGTTTATATAATCTTTTACAGGGCTACACCAATAAGTAAATTTAAAATTACATGTTTGATACATATGATCAGAATAAAAAATAGGTTGCACTTGCACGTCCTCACAGTCAGATAGGTTAGAAAATATATTGTCAATGCATGTTGAACTAGTACTACTTACTCGTGTTGGTTCCAAAATATGCGGATGAATGTCATATTCTAAGAGTAAATTTAAAAGGTCAGTCTTACTCTTACTATTTGCCAAGAGATTTATGTTAATATCACCACAAATTACATAACTATCCTTGTTATTATAATATTTAAATAAAAATATTCCAAACTGCGTTAGAAATTCCTTAACACAACTATCAGGTGTCCTATATACAGAGACAATATACAGTCTGTTATTCATTACTGTATTATTCAAAAAAGCTACACACACCTCAAACTCTTTTTCCATGCATTTGTTATATGAGAGTGGAGTGATAGTCGTACCAGTACGTGCAAAAATACTAACACCTCCTCGATTACTTGATTTACGACAGAACATTGTACACAAACTAAAATCTTTTAAGTTCACTAAAGATAGTTCATCATTTTTACACCAATGCTCTACAATTGAAACTATGTCAACTTTATTTTCAGCCAACGTTATTGATATTGACTCTGACTTTCCAAATATACCAGCTACATTCATATTTAATACCTTTAGGTTGCCTGTTTCACAAAAATCCATTGTAGATTCTACATTATTCTTACTTGAATATCTTGTGTATCTTGTGCTGCAGGGCCCACTATCTCTTCTCTCTGGAGTGGCGTCCTTCTCTTCTGTAAAAACCGAGAAACCAGAGCTCCTTTTGGCCAAATTTCTCTTCTCCATGCCTGCTTAAAGTGTTCTTGTTGTATTGTTACCTTAAATGATGCGTATAAATCCGGGTGTTTTGAGTTATGTGGCTCACAAACCACCTCAGGAAAATGCTTTGACAGCATGTTTTGCAATGATTCTGGTTTTGTATTTGGGTTCAAGCGAGTTACATGGAGTGTAACAAACTTTGGAACAGCTTGAATCTCATTATTGCACTCGTTGTTTCCACCAACCATAAAACGTTTATTCCGCCGTTTTTTTGGGAACTGCCATCCTCCCGAATCAACATTCTGTTCAGTTAGTTGTTGTAACTCAACCATTTTATTCACTGCTTGGGCTTGGTGAATTGCTGCTCCAACCTGTTTGTTATCAAAAACAGGTCTATTTGCAGTCATTACATTCCTGTCATTTTTACCTAACTCTTGAACATTTGTCAGAATTTGGCTGTATGGTTTTGTAGGTTGTGTTGCAACTGCATCTTTTCCAACAGATATTCTAGTATTACATGTAGAAGCAGTGTCACCTGCTTCTATATTTAGAGGTTTTTCGAATATATTTGAACTTTCATTCGAAAATACGTCTTGGTATCCCATTCTTTTTTCCAATGGTATTTTCACAATATTCTCCAAGTCTTCTATTTTTCTCTCCAAATAAACTATTTTTTCTTTTAATAGTGAACAATTTTCATTGATTACCACTTCCTTTGACTGTAACTCCTTCACAAAATTTCTTATTATATATATATATATATATATATATATATATATATATATATATATATATATATATATTTTTTTATGAAAAAATAATAATCTTTATTAATAATAAGACCAATTTACATAGATTGATTAACAGTCATTATTATGGTGTATACTAGCATAAACCTTTTTTTTTTTTTTTTTTTAAATATGGTACCTAAGTGGGGCACTCATATGTACCATTTGTTTAAATTTGGCTACAATATATTTTTTATTTTATACATAGGAGAATCAATTTACTGTCAAGACAATACACTAGAGTTATCTTAAATAGAAATTAATTAGTAACTAATTGAGAACATAATAATTATTTTTCTTAATATCGTTATTATTACTTGAATAAATGTTCAAATATTTTAAATTCCTTTGCTATAAATGTCTTGCATTCTTTCTTAAACCTATTTACATTTTGAATGGTTCTTATATTAGCTGGGATTAGATTAAATATTTTAGGTCCTAAGTAGGTTATAGTTTTTAAGTTTATGTTATTAAAGTTTAAGGGAATAATCAGATTTTTGTTCAACCTTGCAGGGGTGTGATAACAATGGCGAACATTGTTTTCTGATAATTTTCTGGTATAAATGAATTGTGCTACTGCCATTGTATATAATGTTCTAATGTTGCATACTTCGGTGGAGAACAGCAAGTCCGAGGGATATAATCGATTTTTGTTATGTATTACCCTTAGTAAATATTTCTGAACAATAATTAACTTGTATAATGCATTGTTATATAGGTCTCCCACACAACACACACACACACACACACACACACACACACACACACACACACACACACACACACACACACACACACACACACACACACACACACACACACACACACACACACACACACACACACACACACACACACACACACACACACACACACACACACACACACACACACACACACACACACACACACACACACACACACACACACACACACACACACACAATTGTTACACACACACACACACACACACACACACACACACACACACACACACACACACACACACACACACAATAATTAACTTGTATAATGCATTGTTATATAGGTCTCCCCAAACAACAATGCCATACTTGAGTGTGTAAATAATGTGTGTTTATATTTAAAAATTGTTTGAGAATATAAAATTTATGAATTAAACACCACATATTCTTTTTGATATTCTATATATCATTTTACTGTTGATCAATCATTATCCCAAGGTACTTATATTTGGAACCTATATATATATATAATATATATATATATATATATATATATATATTTTATATATATATATATATATATATATATATATATATATTATATATATATATATATATATATATCCTATATATATATATTAATATATATGCCAATACGCAAAGTGCCTGATTTTATATATATATTAAATATATATATATGGATGATTGTGTATATATATGTGTATATATATATATATATATATATATATATATATATTATATATATATATTCATATATTATATATATATATATATATATATATATATATATATATATATATATATATATATATATATATATATATATATATATATATATATATATATATATATATATATATATATATATATATATATATATATATATATATATATATATATATATATATATATATATATATATATATATATATATATATATATATATATATATATATATATATATATATATATATATATATATATATATATATATATATATATATATATATATATATATATATATATATATATATATATATATATATATATATATATATATATATATATATATATATATATATATATATATATATATATATATATATATATATATATATATATATATATATATATATATATATATATATATATATATATATATATATATATATATATATATATATATATATATATATATATATATATATATATATATATATATATATATATATATATATATATATATATATATATATATATATATATATATATATATATATATATATATATATATATATATATGTTTATACGTATAGTCTTTATGACTTCCAACTTGCTTCAATAAATTTCCATCAATTTTATACTTAGGGTCAATGGTATTCTTGTTAACTGAAACTGACATAGATACACATTTTTTGGTATTTAAAACAAAGCCATTTTCAACACACCATTTACACACTTCATTCATATCTTCTTGCAGGCTCACAAAATCATCCATAGTTAAGATTAACAGTTTAAAATCATCTGCAAAAATCAGGCACTTTGCGTTTTTGACAGCCTGGCATATACCATTAATAGTAATAATGAACAATAGCGGTCCCAAATTGGAACCTTGGGGTAACTCAGAGTTACTTTCATACATATTTGATTTTGCACCCCTGATCTCTACATATTGTTGCCTGTCAGACAAATAAGATAGTATGATGTCCACCAAATTACCAAGTGCGTGGATTTTCTTTAATGACGAAATAATTATGCTATGTTTTATCTTATCGAATGCCTTCTCCATGTCAGTGAAGATGACATCAACCCGGGATTTTCTATTAATTGCTTCATGCAAATATTGTACAAAAGCAACAAGATTTGTTAATGTTGATTTTTTTGGAAGTAACCCATTTTGGTGTGAAGATATAAAATTTTTTGTTTCATTATAAATTCTATCAAATAATATGATTTCAAAAAATTTAGATATTGCATTTACTATACTTATTGGACGATAATTGCTTATGTCCTGACGAGCACCACTTTTGAACACTGGTACTACCTTACTCGCCTTCCAGATACTCGGAAACTTAGATGTTGACATACTAAGATTAAAAATGTATAGTAAAGGCAACATCATTACATCACCACATCCCTTAATGACATATCCAAGAAGGCCATCCGGTCCAATGGCTTTATTACCCTTTAATTTTTTAATTGCCGCTCGTACTTCGTTTTCAGAAATCGGCTGGTCACAGAAATATACTTTAAGAGGGTTCTCATTCTGCACCATATCTTCTTACGCATTATTAATTTTTTGTTTTGTATTCTTTCTTGCTTTTTTATACCTATCGAACCAATAAGCCGACTTTGATTTTTTATATTTTTTATAATAATTTTCCTTTACTTTTATTAACTTTATTATCTCCCTATTATACCAGACAGGAAAGGACCTTCCTACCTGTGTAGCAAGAGGAACGCACTCCCTAAATATTATGTCAAGAATACTATAAAATTCATTAACAGCTTGTTGTTTTTGTTTCTAGCTTGTTGGCGCGGATACTAGTCCATTTGCCAGATTGCTCTCCATTCAGGTGGCCTGAGTGGAGACGTTATCGGTGGGATGTCCAGCTAGCGAGTACTGTTACTCCCGGTCACCCCTTGAACTCTCAATTACAAAATTGTTCTTAGTATACTTGTTTCTAGTGCTCTGTAGTTGTAATTTTTAACCATAAAGGTTGCAATTTAAGGTTAGTTATAGGATAAAACAAAAGGAAAACATTTTTTAGTTTCGATGTTGAGTGGGGGTTGGAGGCCTATATTTATCAGGTTCTGATATATATCGAAATTTGGACGTATATTAATTGAACATTAGTAGTTATAATATGGGAGCGCCTCCTCCTCCTCCTCTTCCTCTCTCTCATGTCCCTCATTCTTAACTTCCTCCCCTTTTATTCTCATTCGCATCATATTTTTAATTTTTTCTCTTTGTTCTCCCACATTTGATTTTGCATTCTTAAGTCTTATAAATAGGTGCATCAAGATCATTTTAGTATGTTAAGGTACGAGTGACTGTTAAAAGAAAAAAATCTGTTGAATAAATCTATTAATAATAATATTAAAATAAAATGAGTGAATCAGTTGGAGAAAGAAATCGATCCATTCCGCTTCAGAGCCTCGAAGAAATTATACCAGGAGTTCAAGAAGAAAATATACCATTAGTTCGAGAAGAAAATAATGGGATTGTTTTAAAAAATTTGAACAAAACTGAGAGTGAAGAGAAAAAAGTGTTTTGTGCTATTTGTTTTGAAATAATCGAATATTATGATTCATGTAGACCAAATACATGTTCCCACATTTTTTGTTTAAAATGTATTTTAAGATGGAATGATGAAAATTGTTGTTCTATAATGGTAAACAATTGTCCTGTATGTCGCACTAGATATTACTATTTGGTACAAATCTTCAAAGATGTAATTAGACATCATTTTGTTGTAATTTTAAAAAGAGGATAATATTTTTTTTATAATTTGTGTTTGTGAAAACTCTGGTAACAAATAATTTTGTAAAAAAAGTAAATGTAAATATATATATAATAATTGACACACATTTTTTCCTTTTCCTATATTGAAACGACAACAATGATCTAACAAGTTTTTTAATACATACTAATTTTCACATTACATAACAAAACAATTGTTATGGGTTGACACAAAAAGTGCCACGCCCTAAAATGGCACCACTTTTGCAGATCGAATCTTAAATTTTCTTATGGGAATTTACATGTAAAAATGACGGTTTTGATTGTCGGACCGGCATAGCCTAATCTACTACTTTTTAATTATACTAATAATATTAATATAATTTGCATCAAGTAAGAGAAAACTCAATTGAATACAGAAACAAGCGTTAACAAAATGTTATGCTAATATATGAGTGCTTCTAGTGGCAGTAGACATAATCGACACTTTTTTTACATATGATTAACTATTTCATTTACAAATACAGTGTCAGATGTTAGAATAAAAAGAAGTATTTTGCATATAGCACTGAAAATATATAACCGCTTATAGTAACATTTGACATTTTTAAATTAATATTCTTGACGTATTCTTATTATCTTTACAATTTAAGTTTAAAATTAATATTTTTGACATTATCTATCCATTACGTTTATAACCTATATTTAAAATTAATATTGTTAAACTAATCTACCCATCACATTTACAAACTATGTTTAATATTAAACCTAACCTAACCTAACCTAACCTATATTTAAAATTAATATTGTTAAACTAATCTACCCATCACATTTACAAACTATGTTTAATATTAATATTTAACAATATAATTTTCTATTTCTTTTTTTTCATTTTTGTTGCAGTAAAAGCAAGCATGTTCAGGAATTAGTATAAAAAGATGTATCCTACAAATAGCACAATGTAAATCAGAAGCACTAACAACATAGGCTCTTTTGTAGTGGCAGCTCACGTGATCGGATTCCCCTCTCCGTAAATATCTCATGTGAATTGCACTACAAGGAAGGCAAATAGCAAATGTTCCTAGTCTTCGACTTTCAATTTTAGAGTAGCTTTGTATAACACATACATCTTTTTCTTCAAAATTATTAAATAATTCACTAGCCCTAAACTTGCTTACTTTTACGTCACCCTCGGTTCCTAAATTTAGTAATTGTCCATCCATATCCACTCCTTCGTCAATTTCCTGATCATCTTCCTCCATCTCTTCCTCTTCCTCCTCTTCAATATAATTAATATCGATGTTACATAAGAATGATCTTCTAACAAGCCTAGATGACTTGTCCAAAAATGAATGTTTATAAGTGATGGAATCGCCTTCCAAGTTATTAAAAATCTCTTCTCTTTCTTCAATTTGAGCGGCGATCTCCATATTATTTTCTTCAATTTGGACAGCGTTTCCATTCATATTTTCTGCCATTGTTAGGAACTTTGGATTTAGATCGATTTATTTGATAAAAAATTTGGTTATACGTTAAAATAATAGCGACAACTGATATTACAGCGAATGTTACTGTATGATCGTCGAGTGGATGTTCTTAAGTATATATCCCATCAACCACCACTTTTACTACCTGCAATACATAAGTTTTTTTTTTTTTTTTTTTTTTTTTTTTTTTTGACGGGGCCGTTGCCGTGGCGGTTGCCTCGGGGGGGGGGGGGGGGGCCAAGGGGGGCTTCGCCCCCCTCCCCGCTCCGCCAACCCCCCTAAGGGGGGCTTCGCCCCCCTTAAACCCCCCTCACCCTCACCTTATCTTCTTTCTCTCCCTTCCTTCTTTCTCTTTTTTATATGTTTCTCCGTTTTCCTTCCTTCTCCTTTTTCCTTCCCTTCTTCTTTTTCTTTCCTTCTCCTTTTTCTTTCCTTCTCCTTTTTTCTTTTCTTCTTTTTTAATCTAACCTAACCTAACCTAACCTAACCTAACCTAACCTAACATAACCTAACCTAACTTAACTTAACCTGAAGAGGGTAGCCCGAAATTGGGGAGCCGGGATTTGAGTCTCGGAAATTAAGGGGTCCGGGGGGAAGGGGGGGGGAAGGGGGGAGGGGGGAGGGGGGTAAGGTAGTTGATCGGCTTGGGAAAGTGGTTTTTAGAGATTGTCGTTCAACTTTAAGTAGGACACATGTGATTAACTTTTGCATATAAAATCGCCTCAGCGAAGAGACGAATGCAATTGATTTCTGCATTCACACTGTGCAGAGCTCGCGAGTTTTCTGGTGTTTACATTGTGTTTATTTGGTAATTTTTCAATTTTTATTTTTATTTCTAACATTTTTATTTGGCAAGATTTAATTCTTATATATATTGGTGACATTTTTATGTACATTTGTGGCATTTTATTTGTTATTACGATTTTTTTTCATAATGGACAATTTTTTGGCATCGAGTAGCAAAATTATTGACAATGACTTTGACTTATACACATGTACTCAAATGCAGAATTTTGCAAACCAACAAAACAATGAAACAGACGTATTTACAACTAGTCAACAACAAACTATTCAGGACTTGAATGAAATTATTTATAATAGCCAAGTTCAAAATAATGCCAACAAACAGAACAACGAAAAATATTTATTTACAGCTAGTCAACAAGAAACTCTTGACGATCTTAATGACATTATTGACAACAAATCGGACTTAATTACAACAAAAACTAAACAAACTCTTGAAGAACTGAATGACATTGACGAAACTCAAAATTCTAGCGATGAGGATATTGTTTGTTTTCAAAAATCTAATACAAATTATTTAACATTAAAATCGCCAATTAATTCTCCGAGACCAATTTGCTCTCCCTTTTTGTTTAGTGAAAATTCTGATTCGGAAGAAGAACAAATTGATCAAAATTTAAGTTTGGCTATTTGTCCTACTAATTCACCATATGATATTGTAAATTCTGATTCGCAAGAAAAACAAATTGATCAAAATTTAAGTTCGGCTATATCTTCTATTAATTCACCATTTGCTATTGTAAATTCTGATCCGCAAGAAAAACAAATTGATGCAAATTTAACTTCGGATATTTCTCCTAATAATTCACCAGTTGAACAAAATTCAATTTCGAAACCATCATTTATCATTAAAAAAAATTTTAAAATTAATAAAAAAAATAAAAAACAAATAGCAAACCTTAAGTGTCTGGGTTTCGCTATTCAAAATTTAACTAATTTGATCACAATTAAAAAGGGAGACGAAAGTACGGTGAATTATGTTAAACAGGCCTTTGACAAATTAGTTGACTCATTTGAAGAAATGGATTCATAAAGTCAATTAATTTCTATTGCTTTTTTCAAAATTTGACTATAACTAAATAAAAATGCACAATATTAATTTTATTATTATACAAAGAACTTCAAAAATGCAATTGCTTTTTTCAAAATTTGACTATAACTAAATAGAAATGCACAATATTAATTTTATTATTATTATTATCCAGAAAACTTCAGAAATGCATAAGTGTGTAACATGTAATAAAGTCTTCACTAGAAAGGATAATTTATTGCGACATAATAAAAAACATGTTAACGGAAATTCCACAAAACTCAACAGTTGGTTGAAAAAACCAAAGCTTGTTAAAGGTAAGAACATTTTATTTTTCATGTTATATTTTGTAAAATATTTTTTTCTTAATTTATAGATTCTACAAATATTGTAAAATATTGTAAAGAATGCAAGAAAAATATAAACCAAAGTCTATGGGGTGGACATCTTCGATCTAGTGTGCACAAGAACAATTCCAAAATAGGCTTGGAGGAAGGTGTTGAAATTATCAAGTCAGCATTCAGGGAACGAATAATATCTTATAGGATTTCCTCACACCAAAACTTCATAAATGTGAAAGAGTATTTTCAACATTTGGAATACAAAATTGCACATCTAATAGATCAAGAACTGCAGAAACATAAATGTATCAAGCTAAATATGGAACTGTTCGGTTTCTATTTTAACCCCAGCAGCGACAGCTATGATGTCAAATCTTTTAATGCGCCGTTCCAAGTCATTTGCCAGGGATATCAGAAAAAGAACTGTTAGAGCAAATCTGCACCATTATTGACCAGAAAGCTGACGAATTTGCAGAAAGAGATTCAGGTAAAGAATTTATTTTCGATTTTACAACAGCAACAAAAAAAGTAATTTTTTAATTTTTACGTTGCAGGATGGGCTTTGATGAATTTACTTCATTTGGAAATTAATGTTAACAAGCACAATCCGCTGAGAGCCTCATCTTTTATCGAACTTCCTCAAGAGATCAAGAGACGTCAAGCTGTGATCAACATTAGGAATGATGACAACTTTTGCTTCGCCTGGGCAGTTGTGTCTGCTCTTCACCAACCAAGCGGATTAGATTTTGAAACTTCATCCTACCCACACTACTCTTCTGTTTTGGATATGTCAGGTATAGAATTTCCAATGTTGCTAAAGAACATTAAGATTTTTGAAGAAAAAAATAACATTTCTATTAATGTATATGGATTAGAAATTATAAATCCTAAAAAGGGGTATGAAGTAATTGGTCCACTTTATTATTCATCGAATAAAAAAAATCAACATGTCAATTTATTGTTAATAAGTGATGATGATGAAAAAACTTTTCATTATTGCTATATTAAAGATTTATCAAAACTAGTTTCTGCACAAATTTCTAAACATCACGGAAAAAAATATATTTGCGATGGTTGTTTACAATATTTCCCTACAGAAGAAAATTTATTACAACACAATAGCTATGATTGTGATCATTTACGAATTAACCTACCTTCTAAAGAATTAATAAAAGATAAGTTTGGAAACTATTCATATGATAATATTTTGAAATTTGTAAATTATCATAAACAAATGAAAGTTCCTTTCGTGGTGTATGCAGATTTTGAATGCATTTTAAAGCCTTTAAATAATGACAATGTTGATAAAAATCCTAATACTTCATACACCTTAAAACAATATGAACATATTCCACATTCATTTGCCTATTACATTAAATGTTCATTCGACGATAATTATTCTAAATTTGAAAAATATAGAGGTCAAAATTGTGATACATTATTTATAAATTCTTTAGAAAGAGATGTGTATAACATATACAATAAATATTTAAAGACTCCTAAAAAGATGATTCCTTTGAACGAACTGGACAAAATTTATCATAACTATGAAACAGTTTGTCATATTTGTAATAAACCTCTTTTAAATGACAGGGTTGCAGATCATTGTCATATAACCGGTCTTTATAGAGGTCCAGCTCATTCACTCTGCAACATAAATTACAGAATACCTAACTTTATTCCAGTTATATTGCATAATTTGCGTAATTATGATTCTCATCTATTTCTTAAAAAATTATGCTTAAACAAAGAACAACTAACAGTTATCGCACAAAACAAGGAAAAATATATTTCATTTGAAAAGCTTATTCATGTGGATAACTATTTTGATAAAAAGACACAAAAGGCTAAGAAAAAAAATATATCATTAAGGTTTATTGATTCTTTTCAATTTCTATCCCATTCTTTATCAAAACTCTCTGAAAGCTTAAAAGATGAACAATGTAAGGAAATAAAAAAATTTTTCAATGATGAAGAAAGATTTAAACTTATTCGGCAAAAAGATGTATTTCCTTACAATTATATTGATGATTATTTAAAATTAGAAGAAACAACTTTACCTCAAAAAGACCAATTTTATAATACTTTAACGGATGAGCACATCAGTGATGCAGAATACCAAAGAGCTGTAAAGGTTTGGCAATTGTTTAAATGTGAATCTCTTGGTCAATACTCCGACGTTTACTTACTCTCTGATACTTTACTTTTGGCAGATATTTTTGAAAATTTTAGAAGCACTTGTTTATCCACATATAAGCTCGATCCAGCTCATTTTTACACTTTTCCAGGTTTATCTTGGGAGGCGTGTTTGCGTTATACTGGAATAGAGTTAGAATTGTTAACTGATCCAGATATGATACACTTTTTCAAAAAAAGCGTTCGCGGTGGTGTGAGCTCTTGCATTTGTAGAAAATCTGAAGCTAATAATCCATTTCTTTTAAATTTTGATCCTTTAAAGCCAACTAAATACATAATTTATTATGATGCAACAAATTTGTATGGTTATGCAATGTCACAGCACATTCCAACGGGAGATTTTGTTTGGTTAACAGATAAAGAAATCAATGATTTAAATATTATGAATATTTCTAAAAAATCTAATAAGGGATATGTTTTAGAAGTTGATTTAGAATATCCTACAAGTCTACATTCCTATCATAACGATTTTCCGTTTTGTCCAGAAAACTTTAAACCGCCAAATTCTAAATGCATAAAATTAATACCCAATTTAAATGATAAATCAAAATATGTTATTCACTATCAATTATTAAAACAATGTTTGGAACATGGACTCAAGTTAACTAAAGTTCATAGAGTTTTACAGTTTTCTCAATCTGATTGGTTGAAAAAATATATAGACTTGAATTCAAGATTAAGAAATGATTCAAAGAATGAATTTGATCGTAATACTTACAAGTTGGCAAATAATAGTATTTATGGCAAGACTATGGAAAATGTTGATAGGAGAATTGACGTAAGACTTGTTACAGAGTGGGAAAAAAATAGAAGAAAAGATGGTGCTGAGAATTTAATTGCAAAACCATATTTCAAGGACTTAACAATATTTTCTGAAAACTTGGTAGCTATTCAAATGCAAAAGATTCAAGTTACTTACAATAAACCAATATATGTAGGCTTCTCAATATTAGATATATCTAAAACTGTCATGTATGATTTCTTTTATAATTTTTTAAAACCTCTTTATCAGGAAAATATTTCACTTTTATACACCGATACCGATTCGTTCATTTTAGAAGTCACAACTCCAAATATTTATTCTGACATGATAAAAAATATTCACAAATTTGACACATCTAATTATGAATTTAATAATATTCATGAAATGCCTATTACAAAGTCAGTTATAGGAAAATTCAAAGATGAATATGCTGGTGAACCCATTACTACTTTCTTTGGTACTGGAGCAAAAGCATATTGTATTAAAACGGAAAACAGTTTAACAAAAAAAGCAAAAGGTGTTAAAAAAAGTGCAATTAAAAAGCAGTTGGATTTTATTCATTATAAAGATGTTGTTGAAAATCATTCTAAAACCTTTTGTTCAATGTATGTTTTTCGATCTAGACAACATACAATTTTTACAGAGTTAATTAATAAATTGGCTTTGAGTTCCGAAGATGATAAGCGGTATAAAATTCCCTATAGTTTTAATACATTAGCTTGGGGACACCAAGATATTGCTTTGTATCAATGGAATGCAGAACATGAAGATTTAGATATATTTATGTAGATATTATAAGGTATTTAAATTTGTTGTTTTTGAAACCAAAGTTAGTCTTCATAAGTCTTTCACAAAATGTGCTTAGAAACTTTTGACAAAGAAATTGATAACAGTTATTTTAAAACATATGAAAAACGACTTTCCACTTTTAAAAAATGGAAAGGAAAATTGAGACCAGAAGTGTTAGCTGGAGCTGGCTTTTACTATACTTCAATCAATGATATTTGTAAATGTTTTTATTGTGGTATTGAAATTTTTGATTGGTTAAGTTATGATGATCCTATTGTGGAGCATAAGAAATTTGCTAGGAATTGTGATTTAAATAACTGTTTATGGAAAAATAGGAATCGAATAATTGTAACCATTCAAAATAAGTCTTCAAGCTACACATTTTATATAGTATTATTAATATCCTTATTTATGAACTTTTACATATATTTAAATTAAGTATTTTATTGTTATTTTTTTACAACTGCTTTTGCTTTCGTGGTGAAAGTATCTGCTTAATGTTAATAAATTTGGAATATTATTATTAATTTGTTTTAATGACTATCAGTAGATCTCAATTTATTCTTCTTTATTTTATTTTCCAAAATGTTTTTTATGTTCATCATCCCCCTGGCGTAACACAGTGTGAAATATGTTTTTCTAATAAAACAGACGTCACTCTAAGTAAATATTGTAAATTTATGAAAATTGGATTAATTAACAATAGTACAATTAGTTGGATGGAACGAATAAATGGAAATGAAAATGCAAGTAAATTTTTTAAAATTTTGTATCATTATCCAAATCGATCTATTTTTGATACAAATTGGATAGAAAGGTTAGAGTTTAAAAATAATCAGTTACAAATTTTAACCCCCAACTGTACCAATTATTATGACGGATTCAAAAATTATTACTTTTCCATCATTAGTGTTACATTAAACTTTGCATTATTTTTATACATTACCATTTTAATTATTTATCTTTATTATAAATTTCAAACTGGAAATCTATTTTTTCATTAATCCATTTTAAACGAAACTTTAAAGAAAGTGGGGATGAGAATATTTAAGTACAAGAATAACACAATATGTTTCAGTCTCGTTTAGTCATTATGAACAACGCCGTGGTTCATAAACCTTTGGAAACGCTTCTTAATTCAAAAATTTATTTTTTAAATAATTCTTTGTCAAAATTTGTTCTTGTTGGCATTAGTTTAAATGATTTTTCAAAAATTGTAATTGGTGGAAAAACTGGATTTTCAATCGCACTAACCGAAGAAAATTGGAAAGACATTTGTGTTCATCAAGGAATTATTGTAAACAATTTCTACTTTCCTCAAGTTGATCAAACCAGTGTGAATATAAACAACATTCATCTGCAGGTTCAGAAAATAAATGATACCCCTGTTCTACAAATTACAAAAGGCCCACACTTCATATACTTAGGACAAGAGTCTTTGGACAATTTGTGGCGATTAAAGGAAATTATTGATTATAGATTATCTATACTTAAAAAGCAAGAATTCAATAAGAT